>CM060262.1:10714569-11330819 GCA_030684275.1 Acipenser oxyrinchus oxyrinchus
GTTCCCTTCCTTTTCAGCGAATGCTGCCAAGTCAGCTTTTTGAAGAAGTGCAAAGGACTAAAATCTGCAATTCCAATAGACAGTGTCACTTGTATCCACTAAAGTAATTGATTTGAATGTGTAATTATTAAACATATACTACACTAGAGAGCAGTGGTTATTTTATTTATTTTGCAGACGCCTTTATCCAAGGCGACTTACAGAGACTAGGGTGTGTGAACTATGCATCAGCTGCAGAGTCACTTACAATTATGTCTCACCCGAAAGACGGAGCACAAGGAGGTTAAGTGACTTGCTCAGGGTCACACAATGAGTCAGTGGCTGAGGGGGGATTTGAACCGGGGACTTTCTGGTTATAAGCCCTTTTCTTTAACCACTGGACCACACAGCCTCCTGTGGAGCTTAGAGAGCTGGTTTGGGAGGAGTTTGGGAACTTGTCTGTGCCAATTATGAAGTCCTCAAGGCCAGCTTCAGGTCATTTCCTCTGGTCTCTGCCTCTACTTTGACCTATATATATATTGTGGCAGAGTAGGGGGAGAAGGAGAAGGGTTGCAGGACTACAATTCCCAGAATGCCCCAGGACTGCAGAGGAAATGGCAAGCACCTGAGGCTGATGGAGTAGCAGCCATAGGCAGACTGGCTGACGAAGGACAAGCCAGCTGCTGAAGAGACAACAATTTAAAACAATGAGGTACTGTGTTAGTGTGATACGTGTTTTGTGTTGTTTTACTGGTAAACCGCTTAGCCGTCCAGTTGTAGTTAGTGACGGAGGAAACATTTTAGTTAGCGCTTCAAAGTGGAGATAGGTTTTGTTTTGTTTCTTTGTCTTGTTATTATTGTAAATAATAAAAGTGCTTAAACTACAAGTTCTGTGTCTGTGTCGGTGTGTGTAAGGGTGAAAAGTGAGCCTCAGCCATAAGGGTTACTATATATATATATATATATATATATATATATATATATATACAGTATATATATATATAGCCATTTTAATTATGTATTTGTTTGTATTTGCTTATTTTGTGTGTGCATGGGATGTTTTAATGTTATCCTTTGCCGGCTTTCCAAATGGAAATGGTGGAATATTTCTATCAGCACGTACAGTAGCCCAAAGGTCATTTGCCTCATTTGAAAAAATATGAAATAGTTTTGTGATTCCACACTAATGGTCATGGATTTCTGAACTAGCCCAATAACAGGTAAAGATTCATCCCAGAGAACAATGGGCTTCTGCAATGGTGGTGGCCAATACTAGGCAGCAATGAGAAACATAAACAGCCTGGCCATGTGTAGCTTGGTATGGAATTATGTAACTTGTGCTTTTTCACATCACTGATCTTTTTGACATCATACATTTAAAGGTTCACACTTAGGCCATGTCGACGGTAAATTGTACTGCACTTTACTGTGCCCTCAATATTTCATTTTTTGTAAGTATCGGTCAAATGAAAATAAATCAGGGAGCATTGTACAAAATTTCCCTACCAGTTGCAAAAGTATCATACACAGAGGAGTTTGTATCAGACAAAAGGTATGCATTTTAAAGTAAAACATAATTCTTTCATAGTCGATAAATGTGAAATAGTGGAAAAAATGGCATGCCATCTGACTCGGCTAAGATGCTATTGTAACACTGAAAAGCCTGGAGCAGGGAGATATAGAATTGGCTTTATTTGCCCAAGGCGTGCTGTCTCTAACTAAAAACATAAAAATAAAAAACAACATATAAAACATTTCTGTAGCCCTGTATCACAGCTAATACTGCTTTTAAATCAATATTAAAATAGCATATAAAGAAAATAGAAAGACTCCTGAGGAAATGCAAGCAGGATCACAAGTCCTGAGTATGGCATTTCCTTTTTTTGTGTTTCCTTTATTGTTAATAATGTTTTTTCTAAGGGGTGGGTGAGCTACAAGGCCAGTATTTTTATATTTTTCTTTAACTTGATTTACAGTTTCATCAAAGATTCATGACTATGAATATACATTGCTGAGTTAACTGCAAATTAATATGAACGGAGAATTGATAAACCAATTAAGGGCTCTAAATTATTCCATAACAATTCAGAAGAAAAACATGAGAAAAAACAGGTTTGACAATATTTGTGAGTTGCATCGTCAATGATGTACTATCGATAGACAAGACGATTTTGTTCATGTGGCTCACCTGGTAGAAGCGCAGCCGTGTGGTGCACAGGTTTGCGTCCTCGCTGTGCGTAGGCCGGTCTTTGCTAAGGACTCCAAAGACAGCGTTGCATTGGCCTAGGCACTGCCGTGGGTTAGGGAGGTAAAACTGTCAGGGACTGTTTCTCCTCATCGCTCTGCAGCAAACCCTGCTGGCCAGTCGCCCAGTGAGCTCAGAGCAGAGCGCACACCTGCAGGGCTGGCCTTTGTCCTCCAGAGGTCGGTAGCTCACTGACATCCGCTTTCGAGTTCCTGGGTGAAAAAGGAAGCTGGCTTAGTCGTTGGATCGGAAGACCCCCACTGAACCTTTGGGTCTCCTGAGCCATGTGGGGAATTGCTGCAGTGAGGGGAGAAGCGAGTGGGCATTCCAAATTGGGAGAAAATCAAGGGAAAATGTATAATTGGACATACTAAATTAAAAAAAGAAAAGAAAAGTGATGTCCACTCCATGGGGTCTGTTACTAATATTGCGAATTCTTAGCCTCCATCCTTTGTAGAATTTTTCCATGTGATGTACTAAACAGTTCTTTTTCGTGAACAACTACCGTAATATCACCACAAGTTCACCACCAAGTTTCATGAACAGCATAAAGCTCTGATTGCATCTCATTGTAAACAGATTCGCAACGCCGAAAATCAAGATTTAGAACTTCCTTCTGGCAAAGATAAATGAGTGGTATAGTGAACGGAAAGAAGTAGGAGGCAAATATAATAGGATTGAGCTATGGCTTCTGCAGACTCCGACCTTGATGCATCTATGGCACAGGCCTAAAAGAAAAGGAAAACACATTTCTACAAAAAAAACATTTACCTGTTAGTTAGTGAAATGGAAAAAAAATCTGGAAATATTATTTAACACTTTGCAGGGGAAAAACAATAAAGAAACAAAACATGGAAATAACTTTTTTTTTCTTCAACAAAACATATTTTAACAAGGCAGTAATCAGTATATTGTTAGGTTACGAATTGTAACCCTGGTTCTCTGAAAAAGAAATGCCAACCATTACGAGTTGGGAAATGACCCTCGTGTCACATGACCTGAGCACATATTCAAAAAGCTGCCTGATAGGCCCGCTGTGAGCATGTGTCTGTTGCAGTTTGGAACAAGACAGTACGTCACACAGCAACCTTTGCCATTTGATTCCGAAATGGCAATGAGGCGAGCTAACGATCTTGCAAAATTAATGGTTCACATTTCTTTTTCAGCGAACCAGGGTTACAATTTGTAACCTAATGTTCGAATTGGCAACCATTACGAGTTGGGAAATGTATACCCAAGCTGTCGCAATGAGCCAAAGCAGCCAAAAGCCTTGCCCTGGCACTAGCCTAACTATCAGGCTTCCATGCAAGAAGGCAAGCAGCCTCAAGGACTCTGGACCCCACAGAAGGTACCACTGAATCGGTAAAACCTTATAAACGTACATATGTCTGGCAGGAATGCCCCATGAAACACTGCCCAAGACGTCATAGTCCCTCAAGTCAAGTGAGCTACAACATTACTTGGAGACAGAAAGTTAGCTAGTTCATAAGCCAAATGGATCGTATTCACTATCCAATGCGACAACCGTTGCTTGGAAAGTGCCTGACCCTGAGTACGTGACCCATAACATAACAGTAACTTGGCTGTTTGTCACCATGATTTAGACCTATCAATATAACACCTCAGTTCCTTGAGAGGGCAGAGTGTGTTAAGCCTCTGATCTTCTTCAGAAGCGAAAGGGGGTGGATGGAATGGCTCAAACTCCACCGACTCGTTCAGGTGAAACTGCTAAACAACCTTATCACCACTGCTGGCAAAGCGCAAACAGGAATCCTCTATCGAGAGAGCCTGTAACTCACTGACACGTTTTGCTGACGTGACAGCCAGGAGAAACGCAGTCAGCTGCTGCCTTGCCAAACCTGTGCCAAATCCTTGCTACCACCTGTGGATGCAGGCGCCACTCAGTGTGTCGAGGAGCCCCCCTCGATGGCAGATCTGCCACCTGGGTGGATACCCCGAGCTGATGGACTGCCCTGAGGAAGAGAAAAAGCAGCTGTGCCCAGGTAAGCAACCGGAATGGCTTGGTGCAATCCTGTCGACCGCAGCCCCCCCTGGCGATTGACATATGCCACGACCGTGGTATTGTCTGTGCACACTAGCACATGCCTGCCCTTCAGGACCAGGTGCACCGCCCTCAGTTCCACTGCCACTTGCCAGTCCAGACCCTACGGATCCCTCTGCCATTCCACACTGCCCCCCAACTGAGGTTGGAGGAGTCTGTGGTTAGCACTTCCCTCCGGTACACAACACACTCCTGCGCAGAGGTGGTAAGGATTCTTCCATCAACGCAGGGCCCGCCAACATGACTGAGACACCATCAGCCAGCCATGTCTGTCTCAGGACAGGTGAACCACTTGGGCATTGAACCACGCGTGCAAGGGGTGCATATGGACGAGACCGAGAGGGAGGACAGAGGACGCTGCAGCCAACAAGCCTAGCAACCATTGGCACAGCCACCTGCACTGACTGTGCCAGTGTAACAGGGACAGGCAGGCTTGCAATGCGCTTACCCTGTCATCACCAATCACCAATCAGCGTTTTCACCTTGTTACCTTGCCATTCACATAGATTTCAATAAAAAGGCAGCACTTTACTGTAGTAAAAAAGCTTGACAGATCAATCAATCAGTTGTTTGCACCTCGTTACTGAGCGATTACCTCTGTATGGTACCTTGGCTATTTAACCCCTGTAAGCAGTATCAGGTTTATTTACAGTTTGAAAAAACAACACTGACTGCAACTGCAAGCAAGCATGGCTGGAGAGTGAAACGCGATGAGCATCAGTATGAAACCTCAGAGTAAATAAAATGCCTCTGTTAGACAATGTGGGAATGGACCTGATTATGGACTAGGGAAGGGGATGGGAGTACTCTGTAAATAACGTGTGTTTGTAAACTGTGCTATTCTTGTTCAGATCTGTTAGCGTTCTCTGTGTGTTTTGGTGCTTGTGTAACAACAGCTGAAAGACTGTTGTTACAGTGCGTCACTGAGGGGGGTGGGAGCAGGTCTGACACAAGCAGTCAGAGATAGGGAGTGTTGGATCAATGAGTTAGGAAGGGGGAGGGACTTTGGTGAGTGTGTGGAGAAGACAGTTTGAAAGGGAGAAGCGGCTATGCGGCAGGAGAATTGAGGGAGAGTTAAGAGAGGTTGAGTTTGTGAGTGAGAGAGGGATGAGAGTCATTGTTTACTAAAAGCTAAAAGGTTTCCTACTGCTTTGAACTGCAACTGTTGTCTGTCTCATTATATCCTGGAAATCCTGCAGCTCAGCGCTACAATATGTAAATAAATCCTGTTCGCCTGCGGGGCGTATCAACTTCAACCTCCATCACAATCTCCTGCCTGTCAGCGAATGCACGCATCCACACGGCAGACGGCTACTCTGTCACAAGAATTAATACCCTGTATCTTTCTAAACAAGAGATTTAGGGGAGCTACCTAATAATAGCTAAATCTCAAAACAATAATTATATAGTACAGTAATTGTTACAGCAGTGTATAATGGTATTTCAAACAGGATTCATTTATCCACCTTTTTACATATCCGCCCTTAGATCTGGTCCCACCGCAGTCAGATACGTGAGGGATTACTGTACTTTTTATTACATGCAATGGTTTTAATATTATTATTTGTTTATTTAGCAGACGCCTTTATCCAAGGCGACTTCCAGAGACTAGGGTTTGTGCACTATGCATCAGCTGCAGAGTCACTTACAACTACATCTCACCCAAAAGACAGAGCACAAGGAGGTTAAGTGACTTGCTTAGGGTCACACAATGAGTCAGGGGCTGAGGTGGGATTTGAACCAGGGACCTCCTGGTTACAAGCCTGTTTCTTTAACCACTGGACCACACAGCCTGTAATTAGTGTCTTAATAAATATTTTTAACAGCAGACGCTTGTTTGTTTTGACTACTGTACTGGTGATTGGGGGACATTTTGAATGTCGGGTTTTTGTGTGGGAGTTTATACCGTCCATCACTTACTGCGGGTGAATCACGTCAACACAAACGTGCCCGTTCTAAGTGGTAGCGACTGTATCTGCTTGGGGTAGAAGAAAAATGCGAGTCTAGAAAAATGTAACCCTTTATTCTCTTCAGTGGAACAGACTTTTTCTTGCTGTAATGCATTACAAAAAAAAAAACATCTGACCATCCTCCTGTCATACAAATGTGATCTCAGTTCTGTACGAAAGGTTGATATATCTGAGCCATTTTATCACCACACAGTCTCGTGGATAATGATGTGGCTGTATGGGAATTTCTCCTGGGAGCAACTGTTATTAGAAAAGGTAGATTGAAGTGAGCATCACCTAATAGAAGGTCATTTTCTCGGCTAAATCCCAGAGCAAACATTGTTGCACTCTGTGGCTGCCTGCAAGCCAAACCTGTGATTATTTTCAGCTGCTGCTCTGAACTGTGTGGCCGTGAGCCATCAACACACATGCTTTATCCTCACAAGCATGAGCCTTGCCTTTTAAAGAGAGATTTGGGGGCAAATTAAACTGCTGGCTTTTTTCATAAATGGTAATGGCACTGAAATAAAAACAGAGCCATTTTAATTGTTCTTGGGGGGAGGCAGGGAGACCATACCATGATTAATGTAAAACAAACGGTTTCACAATTGCTTCAGGGTAAACAATGCTTTATGAATCACCCATATAAACAGTGCTGGAGACCTACAGCATATCATATTTTCTGCTGTACTGTAAACTACAATTATAATTGGCAGTCACACTTAATTTAAATACCCTTCTTAAAATATTTTTTTCAAGCTCTTTTTTAATTTGGAAATTATTTATTTTCCTGACAGTTCAACTATAAATGTGGTTGCACATCCTCAGGGTAACCATGGTACCCACTATCAGATGCATGTATAAACCTGTTGTTGGTTCATAATAAGTCATCATTTTTATCTCCAGTCTTCAGGGTCAAACTCTGCTAGTTACACAGACCTGGATAGGAATAACTTTGTGCTAACTTACTATTAGGTTAATATTAGGTAGCCCTAAATCCAAGGGCAGCTTTGACACCATGTTTTACAATACCCATACTGTTTCATGTTCACAGATTTGGACCTCAGTTTAATGTGTTGTGTGAAAGATATCCAACAGCACAGTTACACCTTCACGCTATACCGGGGCTTTGGTTATTTTCCCCCTATGGACCCACCAAGAATACTAATTAGCATTTATGTTCTGTATTTTAAAAAAATAAAAATAGTTTCAAATGCTGATGGAAGCCAACAGCAGTCTAAAACAGTTTCATGATTACCAAATCCAAAATAGTTTGTCATCATGTGCACAGATAACAAAATAAATATTCCCAAAACGTGTGATATGTGCTGTTAATGCTACTAGCATTAAAGTAGGTCTTCTGTGTTGTCTTACCATAAACTATAAATCACTTGTTTCTCCTACTTCTTCATGTTGCCTATAGATAAGCTAACCCTGCAAATCTACCTTGTACAGTACAGTATACCCTTTAAGAAAAACCAACACTACAAAACATCAGCATACTGTATATAAGCCTGTGTCTGAGGGAACTGTCTGATTGTGCAGGAAATAGGATTCCTTTAGCAACACATGATGCTTCAAGCACCTTTTTGATTAATTTTAATGCATAGTTCTTTTCGTTTCTTTGATCATTCCCTGTGCTTTGATATATTCCTCCTCTTTCCTGAGCAGCAGGCCCACAAGAGGTCCTTTCACTCTTCATTATCATGAATGACCATTAAATGATAGTGGAAGTCTAGTTTCAGGCATAAATTGTGCTTGTGTGGCACATGGTGGTGAATGAGCCTCCTGTTAACTGTGTCTTAGATACAGGTCCATGCAGTTAGGGCTCTATTGCTGAAAATCTTGAGTTTCCTTTCCCATAGATTTGTGCTGGCTGGTCCAGGGGTTGGGCTTTAAAGTACTTCATGATGACCCAAATAATAAAGCATATTTGCTTCATTTAATTCACTGTATGTACATGTCAGGTTTTACTCTTACAAAAATGTAAGATCCAAATACCAAATGGGGGATAGCACGCCAAAAAAAATACCTTGGTGTTGTAATAGATTCATCACTGTCGACAACCGCACAGTGCAGGGAAGTAATCAAAAAGGCAAATGGAATGCTTAGGTATGTAGCCAAAAGTGTAGAGTACAAATCCAAGGAGGATATGATGAGGTAGTATAATGCACTGGTGAGACCACACATGGAATACTGTGTCCATTTCTGGTCACCACGACACCAAAGGGACATTGTGGCCCTGAAGAGACTAATCTTAGGACTTAAAGGACTGAGCTATGAAGAGAGGCTTAAAAGAATGGAATCTATTTAGCCTGGATCAAAGAAGAATCAGGGGGGACATGATTGAAACCATTACTTGAAGCGCATTACAGAAACCAAAACCAAGGGACAAATTTGGAAATTAAGTGGGCATAGACAGGACAGAGAGAAGGAGACACTTATTCACAAATAGTGGTGAGTGTGGAATGGGTTGCCTAGTCATGCTGTTGAGGCAGAAACACTTGGATCCTTTAAAACCCAACTTGACAAAGTTCTGATATCAATGATCTACTAGGAAACGGACAAGCTTAGATGTGACTAATGGCCTCCTCTCATTCCTACATTTTCTTATGTTCTTATGTACTTATAATAAACTGCCTGTAGATTAATGTTGTGTTTTGTGTACTTTAAATATTTACATTTAAAATGGCGATGTTGAGAAATATCACTGAGTTTGTGTTCAGTAATTAGCTCAGCGGTCGTCACTGGATCTCTCCAATGCATTTCAAACACATTTTCATTATTTTGTGGTGTGGTGGGAATTAAAATGTTATTGTATTTCATGCATAGAAATTGGACATGTTGGTTTTGGAATTACAGTAATTATGATGTACTTTGATTAATCTTACAAGTACAGTTTTGAAAAAAGCACAAATTATAGCGAATGTATTTTCATTGAATATACTGTGGTGTGGGTGTGTGTGTGTGTGTGTATATATATATATATATATATATATATATATATATATATATATATATATATATAGTAAGAAAGTGTAGTCTGTGTGTATATATATATATATATATAGTAAGAAAGGGTAGCCTGGGGGGATGACGACACAGGACTATACCTCTCAGAAGGACACGGGCTGAAAAGCCCTAATTTATTTGTTAATTATCACCTGCACCTGACTATTATTGTAAATTAGAGCCAGGTGCAGGGTATTAAGGGAAAGCAGCCAGTCTCTTCAGGGCTGCTGCTGTGTGAAGAAGCCCGATTGATGGTGTGCGCAATCATATTAAAAGGTACTGTGTGAAGCCTTTTTTTTGGTCTTGAAAAACTGAGCCGTTTACCTGTAACAAAACAAAACACATTAACCAAACAAAAACACACAGGTTTTTAACACTACCTTTTTCCTCTTATGGTTGCACACTCCCAACCGGGCTCTACTCTTCAGCAGCCCAGAACAGACTGGCTGCTTTCCTTTTATACGCTGCACCTGGTTCTAATTTACAATGATCACCAGGTGCAGGGGATAATTAATAATACAACAATTAACAAAATCTAATTAAACCATTAAACAAAACAACTACATTAAACCCATGTGCATTTGCACATTTTTTAACCCCCTGATTAACCCCCTTCCTCATATCGATGTCTTTGGGGTTAAGGCATGTCACTGGCTGCAGTCTGTGTCCGTCATTAAAGGAGGTGGTAAATGACAGAAAAGTGGATGCTGAAGGAGGGGTAGCTCACTCTCCAGATTAAATTAACTACAATATGAAGTGCAACAGACTAACAGAACTAGACTGACCCGCATCTATTTTACTTTGTGGGTCTTCTGTATTCCATTTGTCTCTTTTACCAATGAGACTAGTAATCAATTTTTCTCTTGTTCCTTGAGTTGTTTGCATACAGTACTCTATCTGTTACCCAGTTTGTAGTGGCTGTTTAACATTTTAATGCACTTTTTTATTTTTAAATAATACTTGAGGTTCATCTCGTGGCATGAATAACATGTCAAACTAAAAAGTACCATTGCTACAACTAGTCCTGCCCATGGCACATCATTCGGTAATATGTTGTATAGAGCTGAATATCTGTAGCTGTATCATTTCTGATTAATAAAGCAATGGGGCTGTGGTTAAGAATATTTCTTGGCACGGGCATAAGCACATCAGCACCTCTGTTAAATATCTACTCGGGCTGTGGATAACATGATCTGCTTGCAGCTAAACTCTTTGGAGTGAGTCTGAATTACAGCCTAGGGCTAGGAACCAGAAAGCAGCAGCCACTTTTAAACAGTAAGCATAGTGCTCAACTTCTAAACGGTCTGAAATAGTATGCAGTGTGTAACTGATAATTCTTAATGTTATGTGAAAGTAGTGGAACCATATGTAACTAATTAACTGCACATATTCATACTGAATGCACTTAATACAAAGTCAATGAAAATCATTCAGAAATAAAAAAAAGTACATTAGTTGCATACTGTAATACAATAATAGCCTCCAATGTGTGTATCATTTGGTACTGCCTGTAATAGATCCTTGCATTGCAACTTAAGACTCATATAATCCTATTATGCTGACATGCAGATACCCAGAAGTTTATTTTTATAAAAGCTGCAGACAGTAAAGCCCTATGAATATGTATGCAAAATTACAGGAAGGTAGTTTTTGCATGTATCTACATACAAACATGACGAATTCAGGGTTCTCCTTATTTGCAATAAAACACTTTATTACCATTATATACATATAATACTATAGAATAGCTGAATCAGTAAGTAAAACTTTACTCAAACGAATTTTCTGTATGTTTAAGTGCTTGTATGAATAATACATAAACATCTTATTCTTTTGTTCAGCACAACAAAAACAGACTCCTTAGTTCCGCAGTAATGTAATAGGGCTTCTTATGAGCTGTTGCTGCTTGCTCTTTTGTCTTAGTACTGTATGATGGGGGCAATGCCAAAGAAACGCATAGATAATTAATTTTAATAGTTAGATAATGAAAGGTATACTTTTTATAATATTTATTGTTTTAGTAATTGCAACGATTCATCATAATAAATTATTTACTACACAGTAGGCCCTATTTTGAAGCAAGTTCAAACACAATGGCACATTTTCTGAGAGGAGCTTCTTGCTAGTTTTAAATTTCTCTTTGCCTCTGTTTTTCCTAATAGGGCAATGCATCTGTTATGCATTTGTCTTGCTCATTAGTACAATACAGTTCTTAAATACCTTCCGTTATTTATTCAAATTTCTACAGAAATAGGCTTGCTAGCATTTCATTTTGCATGCACACGCACAATTTAAATTTACAAAAGGCACAGTTCCAAAACCTATATTTAGATAACATTGTAGTACTTGTTATTGCTTGTCTGACATTTCAAGAACAAACAGTAATCTAAGTATTACAATGGATTATATGGGCTCATATAATGCTATTCTAAACTTTGTAAATATAAAGCTTTTCACAACCCATACGCCATCACTCACCACAAAATAATTCCTAGATTTGTAATTACATTTTCATTAATTTTGTTATTTAACTGCTTGACTGCCTTTTGAGATGATGCATGTGTACAGGTTTTTCCTCTTGCTGAATCCCTTTGTCTTGTATTGCTGGGATAGGTGACTGTTTTTGTCACAGAGGACCAAGTATGTTCATGTAATTGCTAGCTTAGTCTGGGTCCAGTGACTAAAAATATATATGAGGAAAAGGAAAAAAGGTACCATTGAGGAAGCTAAAGGGGTATTAATTCCTTAACTTGGAAAGGAACTCTGAAATTGGAAACAGAAAGAAACTGTCACTGCATAAGACTTTAAGATTTGTTTCAGTGCAGATCAATTTCCCATATGGACTTTGGGACAGGTACTGTATAAAAAAATCTTTCTTAGTTGATAAATGTAAGATTTGGGGGACTCATCCCACAGGAATGGCATGAGAGGAAGGTTAGTTAGTCTACAGCACATCCTAGCCCCAGGCTGGTCACTTTCATATACATTACTAGCATAACCTTTCACATTTATGTTACCTGAAAGTCTTCTGATTAATTATTTAGAAAGATATGAAGTTCTGGTAGATTTAAAATGAAGGATGTATACTTTTCTAGTTGATGTATATTCTATAATACAAGTTTAGCAAATATTGAAATGCTATTGCTGACTTGGTTTGGATGGGTAGGCAATTTTAACTTTCCCCTTTTAAAGATTTGCAAGTATACCTCCTGTAATTGCAACTGGTGAAAATCTATTATCGTTTGAAGGCTCTGAAATAGTAATGTGAAATCGTATGTGAATATCATTTGAGGATTGGATTCCTCATGTGGATTTTACTGACGGGTTGGGTGGGGTTTCCTCTCATAGCAGGAATTTTCAGTTTTGTGGAATTGTGTGTGTGTTGTGGTTTTATTTTGTGGACTAATGTCTACTAGGCGCAAAGCCTGATTGTAATGCCCACTGGGGCTCAGCCAGAATAACTACTATCAAAAGCGTGAAAAGGGCTATTAAAACAATCATGTATTATACAAACAATGACAAGGTCACAGCGATTTACTTTAACTGCTCTGAATTTTGATTATTATGACTATTAGTATCTTGGTTTGCAAAAACTATGCATGAGAAATTCTCATGAAATGATATCCTACATGCTGTGAAAATAGGTCAACGTTTTATCATTTGTATTTGATGTCATTATGTATGTTTCTATATGGGATTCTCAAGGCACATCCGTCACATTAAGAGGTGTGTGATTAGTTTTAGTTTCAAGAATTCAATATATTGTTTATAAATGGAGGATGGTATTAATTACTCTAGGGTAAAGTGCAGACTTTGTGCTTATTATAAGACGGTAGACCATCTGAATTAAAAAAAAAAAAAAAATGTCATCAGCAGTGATCTGACGCATTTTCCTTGATTGGAAATTTGTAATCATAATCCGCTGCATTTTAATTAAAATAAATAATAATAAAAAGGGGAAGCAAGGTGATTTGATTACTGGGCTGACATGAAAGTAGAGTACAATGACCGCTTTACTATACAGCACAAGTATACAATACAGATTCAGAGATATTGTAAAGCAAAGCATTTCAAAGGTCGATAAAATTGAAATTATGCTATTCTTAATTTTTTTTTTTTTTTGTATGGTTCGAAAACTGATTTACAACACAAACCAAAGCTGTCACAGCCACTGCATCAGCTGCTGGGAATAGACCACTAAAATAGGCTCTGAAATAGTAATGTGAAATCGTATGTGAATATCATTTGAGGATTGGATTCCTCATGTGGATTTTACTGACAGGTTGGGTGGGGTTTCCTCTCCTAGCAGGAACTTTCAGTTTTGTGGAATTGTGTGTGTGTTGTGGTTTTACTGTGTGGACTAATGTCTACAAGGCGCAAAGCCTGATTGTAATGGAGGCTGTAAGAATGCCTGCATACAAATGTCCACTAGGGGTGCACCGGGGATCGTGCATAGGTCATGTCTTCCTCCTGAAGAAGTGATTTTGTTATTTGCAAAGGTTGGGATCATTAGGAGGCTGTGTGGTCCAGTGGTTAAAGAAACGGGCTTGTAACCAGGAGGTCCCCGGTTCAAATCCCACCTCAGCCACTGACTCATTGTGTGACCCTGAGCAAGTCACTTAACCTCCTTGTGCTCCGTCTTTCGGGTGAGACGTAGTTGTAAGTGACTCTGCAGCTGATGCATAGTTCACACACCCTAGTCTCTGTAAGTCACCTTGGATAAAGGTGTCTGCTAAATAAACAAATAATAATAATAATAATAATAATAATGCCCACTGGGTATTGTTGCTCACTTCTCAATGTTGCCAGCATCCAGCTAGGGCACCTTGGGAAGTGTCAATGCTGTGCTGGCAATAATTGTTTGCCATTTATCTTCTCTCTGGGGGATATCTTTGATCTAAGTCTGATTTGTGATCTGCTTTCCTGTGTAAATGATAGTTTGTGGAAATGTCTTTCACACTTGATATAAATGTAGTGTTAGTATTGCTTTGTAAATAATTGTTCTTAAGTTGTCTGGATAACTGCCATACTTAAATAATTACACTGCTAAGTGTAATAAAAATAATATATTGTTTGTGTTAAATGATTTTTGAGAACAAGTGACTGTTGGAAGTATTGTTCAAATATGTTTTTTTGTCTTTTTAAATAAGGTTTATGTTTGGCATCTATAGATTTTTCTGGCATGAAAATCATCATTTATAAAAATTTAAAATGCATCTCAGGACCCTTCCAAGAAAGAATGGCTAGCCATCTATTCTAGAAATGAAGCTGGATGTTCCTGTTATCGCCCAAACCACCATAGCTGTGAAAGCTTTAAATTGCTTCAGGCAAAAATTATGAAAAGCATGTTTTACAGCTGCTCTTCTGAACAAGGCATTTTATTAAATTTTGCAACCTGGTACATCTGTAAAGTCTTGCCCCAGAAACCTTAGTTAATTCAATCTATCCTAATTATCAAATAACCTCAGGGCGACAATACGAGTACATCTCTGGGCCGTGAAAATCCTCCAAATTACCCTGCTGCATCTATCCATTCCCACGCAAAGGTAAAAATCCACACTAGGAAAATGATGTACCTTTACCCTAATAAGTACCAGACTTGTTTAATGCAGTGCACAAACCCCTCTTTTTTAGCATCAGCGTCATTTTACAAAAAAATACAAAACCAGTGTGTTGTGCTCCCCATCTCTTTGACTAAAATTAAGGTAAAGAGAGATTTCCAGTTTTGCTATTTCTTGCCATGTGGTGTCCTTCTTTTTATTGTCTTTATAGCCACTGACACTGGCATCATAAAGAACACTATATTTTTCAACTTTTATAATTAAGTTCTCATTGTCCATTTTTTTATTTTATTTCTGTGGTAATCTCTGCGTGAGCGAGACAGTGACAGTGTGACAGCCACTACCTTTGGCCTTATTTCTGATTGGTCCATTGCGACGTGTTGCCCCTGTTCACTGCAGTTTCACTGACACACTCCCCACTTCAAACATAATTTCTCCGGTTCTAGCATGATCATCAGTGACTCATTTGAAAGGTAAGAACTTGAAAGGTAAGAACTTGGTCATTTACTTATTTATTTAAAATGTTCTATAAAATGTGTGATTACCAAGGGAATCACATCCTCAAAGGCATTATGAAGCACGACATTAAGTGGAGTGCCTTTTAACCCTTTACAGGTGTGATTATCATAAGTTAAACGCACCCCCTAGAGTTGTCTTAATGCATTTATGCAACATTTTAAATGAAAAATATAGTTTTATAATATTATTACACTTATTTTTTCAATGTGTAAATGTGTCTTGATGCTGTTGAAAGTAGTTTTATTAAAAAAAATAAAATAAAATAATCACATAGTAATACAGTTACCTTCCATGGAGAAAATCCTACAGAACAGAAATGTTACCATTTAATTTCAATCTTCCTTACGCAGCATCTACATCATACAGATCATACAGAACCAATGGAAATGATATCAGAGCAGAAAACAGTTGAGAGCACTAAATACAACTGTGAGCAAAGATACTTCTAAATCTAGCAAAACTAGCTATAGCCTTTACTGTTTTTTTAGAGATCTAAATACTAGTTACTGTACAACAACTCCATGTTAGAAATTACATCACAGATATTATTCACCTTTTCGGTGCATGCATTTGGGGGAAAAAAACATACATGCTGTGGCACACTGCCTTGTCTGCATGCAGCAAGCAAAGAAAAAAAGCAAGGACAAATACGTTTCATATAAGAATATTCATCATTTTTATTTGGGTGATGCATAAGATGCACTGCAAATATTGGGCTTCAACAAGGTAATGCATGTGTGTAATGCAGCAGGGCAAGGGGCTCATACATTCAACTCTTACTGGGTTGTCATATTGCTTCCCAATTCTGGACAGATGTAATAAACCACAACAATGCAATCTTCTCCACAGGTCCTACACTGCAGCGTCTGTACTGTCAGAGGAAAAAAAATACCAAGCTTGCATTCTAAGTGAAGGCAAATGGTGTGGCCTGGTTAGTCATGTGAGGCAAGTGGGAAGATCAATCTACAGTTAGCAGCATGTAGGAAAATAGCTTCAATGTGCCTTCCTTACAATCTTTAATGTTTTGACTGATAAAAGTTTACTACAGTATGGTGCAGCTGCCCAGTAATTTCACAGTTGAATGCTTTTCCTTATCAGTACATGACTCATTTTTACTGTATGTACAGTAGGTGGGGCCAGTAGAGTTAAAAGGTCAGATTGTGATATAATTTGAATGGAATGAGAAAGTGTGTTCTAAACCTACAATAAGCTAAAGCGATGTGAAGACAGACAGAAAAATGACTGTAATAACTTAATATTGAAGCAACAGAACCCAGAACTGTTCAAAATAAGGGACATTTTTTTGAAATAATCAACTACATTGACATTTGAAGTTACTTTCTCTTAAAACTGAGGCACATCAGCAATCCAATTGTAAACTACCAGTCTGGAGCAGTAGGGGGTGATTCTATCATTAGGTATACACTTACAGTACTGTATTATGTAATCTACCATATTAAGGCATATTCAGGTTTGCTTTGCAAACACAATAACTTTATTTAATGCTTAAACTCACTGGGAATTAATATACAGCATTCATACATTGATGCATAAACTTACTCTGGCATCACTAATACATACTGAATGTACGGCGCATGCTGTTACAATTACAGGCTTGTTTTAAGCAGTAATGGTTTCCATGGTGGTGGTTACTGGTCATTATTGACTGGCTTAAATAGTTAATAGCTTGAGGCAAAGTTGAGGGTGGTTTTCTCCCAAGGAAGTTTTTAGTGGCTGCTGTGCTGACCATTATTGTGATGTAGAAACAAAGGGAGAGCAACTATGGG
This sequence comes from Acipenser oxyrinchus oxyrinchus, assembly GCA_030684275.1. Classification (NCBI taxonomy): domain Eukaryota; kingdom Metazoa; phylum Chordata; class Actinopteri; order Acipenseriformes; family Acipenseridae; genus Acipenser; species Acipenser oxyrinchus. The sequence continues at coordinate 10,731,684 of CM060262.1, forward strand.
AAAAAAAAACATACAATATTCCAACATTGTCCTATGGAGGTGAATGTTCTCCACCAGCACTGTAATAGAGACAGCATGTGTGTTTTGCAGCATTTGTACTACACTCTATCACAGATTTGTGACACTATGGGGATGGTTGATTTTATTTGTGTTAACTTGATTCACCCGCAGTAAGTGATGGATGGTATAAACTCCCACACAATAACCAACATTCAAAATGTCCCCCAATCACCAGTACAGTAATAGTAAAGTAGCTCTTGGGTGGCTGCATGGTGAGTCCGCAGTGTGAAAAAAAGCGGTCGGCTGACGGCACACGCTTCGGAGGACAGCGTGTGTTCGTCTTCGCCCTCCCGAGTCAGCACAGGGGTGGTACCGGTGAGCTGAGCCTAAAAATAATTGGCCATTTCCAAATTGGGGAGAAAATAATAAAAAAAATAATTGGCAACGACTAAATTTATTTTTTTTAAAAATTAAAAAAAAACTGACACGGCGTACAGGGATTAAATAGCCAAGGTACAGTATAGGGGTAATCGCTCAGACGAGGTGCAAACAGCTGATTGATCGATCTGTCAAGCTTTTATTACAGTAAACTGCTGCCGTTTGTATCGAAATCTATGTGAATGGCAAGGTAACGAGGTGAAAACAGCTGATTGGTGGATTAGTAAGAGCGATTACTACAGTATAAGCAGGGCGTTTGTTATTGAAATGAATGGGAATGGCACATAACGAGACCCAAACACTGTGTTTGCCCTAAGATATATAATTATATATAAGATATGTATAATTCAGTGTGCCCAATTATTTTACATACACAATCATAAAGAGATTGAAAAATACATTTTTGTAAAAATATTTGTCAACTGAAATATCTGCATTTTTGTTTTCTATTCTTCTGCTGGCAGAAAAGTCGTCTTTCTTTTTGTGTGTAGAATGACAAGGTCACTAAGGCTTATGAACCAATTTTGTGTGCATGCTTTCCAGACATTGACACATAATATTATATATATATATATATATATATATATATATATATATATATATATATATATATATATATATATATATATATATATATATAATGAATCTAGTAACTAGGGAATCTAGTAACTAGGGATGTGCAGGCTTCAAAACAGACAGGATCGAAATGTTGACATGGATGTCAGCTTTGATTATTTTTACTGCAGGTTCAATATGCGAAGTAACATACATAATTAACATACCATACATAATTTATGTAATACATATATATGTATATGTATAGTCCTATATGGTTTTCTATTATCTTATGTTTGTATTGTCAGGTGTATAGAGGGGGAAGTTTAGGAAAATATATAATACCAGATGAAATAGCCTTAACAGGGTAGACTTTAGTAAAAGGCTAGTCAGATTTCAACAAGCCAGATGTTACAGTATACTGAATTTTTGTATGGGACGAAGTAATTTATTTAACCTGCAAACATAAATTCTTCTCTGCAGTTTGTTGTTGTTGTTTGAATCACACATAACGGCATAGTTTACAAATAATCTGTCAACTTTAGCCTGCAAAAAAAAACAAAGAGTTGAAAAGATGCTCACAATTCACTACAGTGTACACGACAATATTCTGAGAGCCTCCGCTCCAAATTCTCTTAAGATAAATCAATTATTAACTTGTGGCAAAGTGGTTTGCATTGCGCAGGTGTAGCGGTGATGCGGTGCTCAGGAATAATAGACACAAGACAGTTCATGGTAAAACAGCTCTTTATTTGGCTGGGTTGCGTGCACAGCAACACTTAAATAATAAGCATAGGCTCTACACAGCAATGTGTTATCGCTCCGTGCAAAACAATGGGTTCAGTCCCGAAATAATACGATGGGGTAACACACCCACAAACACAACACGGTAACAAGTCCACAGTGAATGCTCTTAGTGTAGGTGTTGAAATACAGATAATGTGCACAGTAGTGATGTGAAGTCCGGGTTTGGAAACTGGACCCTTGGCAACAGCTCCCGGATAGTTTGGCCATCAATGACAAACAAGACAATTACTACAGGACAAAAGAAACAAAACACTCACGGTTAGTACACAGGTTTTTCCTCATAGTTTTGCGTAACAGGAGGCTGTGTGGTCCAGTCTCTGTAAGTCGCCTTGGATAAAGACGTCTGCTAAATAATCAAATAATAATAATAACACAAGGCAGATTGCTTGGCCACATCCCCTGATATACTTTCAGTCACGCTCCCTTTGATAACGAGTGCAATCACATATCCTCCAGTCCATGACTGACACATCGCCTACCGAAGGCGATGACTTCTGGTATTGTGGCTCCGCCCACTGTCTGGATGGCCGACTTCCGACTGACCCTGGAATGAACTGTCAAACCATCCAGTCCGGGCCACACTGTTCCTGTTATACAGCGTCCTCACAGGTCGGGAGGGAGATTGTTGACTCGGATTTATTCGATCTCTGTCATTTAACTATATAAACTTTAAATTGTTTCCACAACTCTTTTGAGAGACTTTTTATTCTCTTTTAAACCCCAAAGGCAAATATTTTAAATGGATTTGAAGTTGCTTACATAAAGGGGGGGTGCTTTGACTTCAGAGGGCAATAACTCCAACTGTGCCAGATTATTATTCCTGGTTGACAGTGCCTATCAGAGTGAGGGAACAGCAGCACTGAAAAATTGAGCCTCCTAAATTATTTGTTCCTAAAGTAGGATTAGGCACACAAGGTCCAATTTTAATGAGGCAGTCAGTGGTGCGGTTCCCATATCGAAATCCCTATTGGTACATAGACACTATTACTTCAGACTTGCAATTCAGGGACCCATTAGCTCTGAGACTGCTGACTTCAATCCTGCTTGGAACAGTTTGTGATGTGCACTAGGACTTTGGATAGGTTAATCAAAAAGGGCCAAATGCGAAACATTAATGGCAAGCACTAACCTTGCGGTGTATAATTTACACAGTCATTTTGCGGTGTATTCTGCTTTTACTATGCATGTGCTATGCTTTACTATAGGTACTGATACTGCATGATTTACCTTGTTTGATTGTGATTTCCTATACCATGCTTTCAGTTTGCTTTACAAGGCTACACTATGCTTTACAGTGGTATACCAAAGTAAATCTTTACAGGGGAATTGTTAGCTTTACACAGTGCTAGTATATTTAATATTGCCCTGGAATGGGTGATGATTCAAATAACATAACTTCATGTTTGTGCTCAATATGTTAAACTATATACAAGTCCTATTTTACAGAATATTCTTGTATTTTCTGAAGCTTTATCGTTATGTCAACCTTCAGTTTTTGTCAGCCTTTTCCTTCTCCTTTTTTTGCTCTTTTTTCTATCTTAATGCTTTCTTTGGCACACGATAACGAGTTGATGGAATGTAAGCCGTTGAGTTCTGGGGCATTTGGTGCTCTTAACACCTATTGATTTTTTTTGAGGGGTGATGGCCCCAGGGCTGGGTCATTAAGTTACACAATTCTTCATCAATGTCAGCAAAGAAAGACATTTCAATAAAAAGACAGTGCTATAGTAATTCAGCAAGAAGGTACTCACACATACTGAGATCTTTTGTGGTGAAGCCAGGGGATACACACTATAGGCAATAATATTCCAGGGGAGCATCCATCCAAAGAAAGGATCCGTTTCTGTTTTGATACATCACTGATTATGTGTTAAGCATGTCAGAATAAATATTGATATGCATTTTGTTATTTTTATTGCTTTTAATTAAATTGCATGTATTTTTCATAGCTCACTGTTAATTGAATTGGGTCCCTAGATTAAAAGTGTCGTCAATTATTTTAAGGCTGCAACATAGGCATTGTTGTTTCTATAGACAGGAAGTAAGTGCATTTATTGATACAGACGGATAACTTGTCACACCATTTTCCCTTTGAGTGCAGAGTTATCTGGAGTTTACTGTATTTCATGCTTTTTTGCTTTGTCGAGAAAATTAAGATCTATCACCAATACACAATACCCTACTTGGCTAGAAAAAAAATAATTGAACCGGTATTTCATTTTGTTCGAACCGGAACAGAACGAAACCCCTGGTTCAAATCCCTGCCAGAGAGTCCATCTTGTTCTCTGTTGGAGTAATACACGAGAGCTTGCATGTGTAATTTGTAGTAATTGTTTCTGTAGATGATTGAGGGTAAAGGTTGTACTTAGGCAGCTAAAGGTTGTAACTAGGCAGCTAATAACTGTAGATATATGGGTTTTGAAACACTGGACCACACTTTCAAAGCGTTTACTGCAATCATGAATTAATTCCTATTTTTTTTATATAAAGCTGAACATACAACAGCGATGTGCACAACTGAGAAACCAATACTTTTTGAGTGATCAAGAGACCTACAAGAAGTTTAAATACAAGTTTTGTAAAGTCGATCGTTTTTTTCTCCTTTCAAATAAATCAGAGTTGATTTAAAGACTGAAGTGAACTCTTAGAAAATATGACCCACTGTATTGTAGATGTTAATATCCGTATTGCAAGTAAGTAAATGATGTATTCTGTTAAACCAAATCCATTTATATGATAAAAATGCACTGCTACAGTAGGTACAGAATTTAGTGAGCAAATTAACATTATGACCTTGTTCAGAGATCTTGAAGAGAATGTGTTCAGTAGATGTTTCTCTCATAATGTTTGCATGCGGCATGGTTACAGTCCTGGTAATCTGAGACCCAGGGCCAATATGCCTCTCTATGTTCACAAAAGAGCTAAGGATTATGCAACCTTAAGTGATTAATTTTGATACAAGTCATTTTTTGTGTATTATTTAAAGCTTATTAAATGTATTTTGGACAAAATAAGTCTCAATTTTTGATTTAAGTCAAACTCTTTTCCTAAAAGAACCCCCTTATTTTTAACCATATTGAATGGCATATTATACAGACAGTACTTAAAGACCTTACAACCTTTGTATTGAACAATGTTTTGTTTTTTCACCTTGGAATTAAATAATACATACTGTCTGCAGACTGTATAAGCTGCTATTATATTAACACAAGGTCCCAGAATTGCTTGATATTTGAGATGCAGGATTGTACCCCATCTGACACAAGACATGGGTGAAACTGTAGATCAGTTTTTGAAAGTGTTATTTTAACGTGAACAGTCAGTGTCACATTCTGGCAAATGTATTCGTACAGCCACCTCCATTGCCAGAGATGTGCATCCCCAGGAGGGAATAATAATGGCTCAGCATGGCGAATGCTTTACAGTTCAAATATAGCAATCCCTTGAACTGCAGTGGTTCTTCTGTTATAATAGAAAGGCATCTGGTGTATGAACTCTTTTAATGAATGGTATTAAACTCTAATTCCTACTATTGATTGAAAAATCCCATAATCTTTTTGTATTGTCACCCAGGAGACTCAGCTGTTGCTGCACTGCAGTTGTTCAGCCATTATTCACAGTTAAGGAATTGCTTCATGACAGTTTAGCGACTAAAAGAATAAATATGTTTTTAAGTAAAATGCCCTCCTAAAGATCTAATAAGGCAATTCTGCTACCAAGTTATACTTATTGTTATTATAATATGTTTCTTTGCTGCTTACTTATTGGGTTTTAATTCATCATGAGAATGTATTTATAGGAAAGAATTTCTGAAAAGTTGAAGATGCAATAGTTTAACCCACCATACCACCTTAAAAGGAACTGACTTCTCTGTAAAAGGAAAATGTAGAGCAATTATCATTTATCACTTACCATTCGAGGCAGTTGTATGTGTATGCACCTTTAATACTGCATAATAGGCTCAACCAAACCATTACATACTGTAAAAAATGTATAAGCTATTAGCAATTTCTTTAAAAATGTTGGCCTTGGCCTAAAGAGAAAGTGTATTCCAATACACATATTTAAAAGATATATAGCTATGCTGGTCGCCACCCGTGTGTCTCTGGTTACCTGTTATTATCAGAAGCTAGAAGTCATTTCACTGTACACCACAAGGATAAGAGAAAAAGTCATTTGAAAGAGAGTAAAGCTAAAAATGCCATGTTGACAATTCCCCTCTCTACCTGTTGAAAAACTGTACCTGGGTGTGGCAAAGTGCCCACCCCTTGTGTATTTATTTATTTATTTATTTATTTATGATTGTTTTCATTTGTATTATGATTATTATTGTTATTATTGTGTTGTGTATTTATATGCGGGCGGACAAAGCTGTCCGTTCTTTATTATTATTATTATTATTATTATTATTATTATTATTATTATTATGAGACCGGCGACATTTAGGCAGACATTTCACTCAGTGTGGCAGACTTTAGCAAGACATTGGGGTGTATATTCCTATTTAGCTGGTGCTGCTTTCCTGTCTTGTTGTAAGTGAGACTCATCTTCCGATTTTACACTTCATTATTCTATCCTGGTGCTACACAGTTACACAAACCTACAGGTTGCTCACCGCTGCAGTTAAGTTTCACTGAAACACGAAGATGAACTCAGGAGCTACAAGGCCTTTACAGGCAATAGCAATCCATAAGACCAGAATATCATTGGCAAGAACAAGAAAGATATTGATCAGCTTTGGAAACTAGCAGTCCCAGTGCTATCTTTCTTCCAAGCAGCTCTGCCAATCTTTGAATTGGAGCCTGTTAAGTGAAATACAAGTCTCAAGTAATGTTCCATTAGTATAAGCCAACTGGGCTAGCTGGTCATTTCTATTACATTGATGGAATACAAGAATAACCACTACAGGGGCTCTAGATTACCCCAAAATTATATATATTTTTTTACATAGACTGATAGTGATTTCCAAGGTTTTATTTATAAAATTGGCTACCTACACACAACCTCCCCCTACCTACAATCTGTTTTTGTTGTCCACTTCTGGAATTACTATAATGGAATACATTAATATGAAGAAATATCTGACCTTTGAAATACCAGCTGTGTCAAAAATGAATGCACAGTAAGCATCGTCTGTAAACGTAACAGTATGTTGCTGTTTTAGTAGACCCTTTTTGGTATTATTGCTTTTTAATAATGTACTGTTTCTAGAATTACTGTTTAAATGATGTCTTTAGAAGAAAATGGTAAGTTCTTGCTGAAGTACTTAAATAACTTTGTTTTAGTGCATTTAAATGGTTTCTTTTCTTTTCTTTTCATTATTTTTTGTACAAAATTAAGAATTTAATTTAAATTAGTGCATACCAGTGGAGTTGTCTTTGCTTTTGCTTTTTAAAATCTTAATTTGAAACTGTTCTTAGATTTTCAGCACAAAAATGATCTGACCTGTTGTCACACATGATGAATGGGAATCCAAGTTGAAAGCAAAACTATGCATTTTCAGACAGAAAAAAATACACTGACAGTTGTTGTTACAAAGTACCCTTGAAGAATATGCTTCAAAGTTGTTTAGTGTTCTTCTATAATATCTGTACTGTTTACCACTCATCTTTATTGTCCTGTGATTTTCACCTCCATGTTCCCTGGGGAAAAAATACTCTATGCCCCGAGACCAGTTCATTTGTCAGTGTTTTACTTAACAGACGCCTTTATCCAAGGCAACTTACAGAGACTAGGGTGTGTGAACTATGCATCCGCTGCAAAGTCACTTACAATTACAACTCACCCGAAAGACGGAGCACAAGGAGGTTAAGTGACTTGCTCAGGGTCACACAATGAGTCAGTGGCTGAGGTGGGATTTGAACCGGGGACCTCTTGGTTACAAGCCCCTTTCTTTAACCACTGGACCACACAGCCTCCTAGTGGGTGGTATTATCTTAAAAACATTCAAGTTATATTGCTTTGCCGTATATTGGCCTCCAAGTTGGTATTTTTCTTCTTATTTAAAGGGGAAGTCTAATTTGTGCTCACTGAAAATCACTCAGTTCAGTTATTTGCAATTTGCTGAATAACACATTTCCAATCTGATTGGTTTACTATGGAAAGGAGGCGGAGTTTTGTTTCAATGACATGGAGGGAGTTGTTCATTTATATTATATTAACTTACAAACTTTTCTATTTAGAAATCTTTATAAAAAAGAAAAAACTCTTTATAAAAGAAAATGAGGGGTATTCTGTGATCATTTGCTTAAACTTGCTTTACTTGCTATTTTAACCAAACGTGCATGCATACTCTTACAGTATTAAGTAATCTTATTTTTAAGCTTTATTTTTTTAACATTTCCGTTTTCAGAGCTTTACCTTTATTTAATAAAGCCTTTATTTTAGCTTCCCTCATATTAATTAAGAAACATTTTCCAACATGCAGTCCGAATTGTATTAATAAGGAAGGTATTGTTTTAATGTTTTACTTAACTTAGGCTAGTAATAGAGTATGTTAGGTTTTTCTACAGAATATTCTTATTTTGAGTATTATTCAGAGAATGTTTCAAAATGTCATCCTACGTTTGCACAATGTCATGCTGTTTATTGCCATTATTTACTGCATGACCAAAAAATACAGATATATAAAAATACAGAAGCGGCCATTCATAGTCATTCCTTTTAGCAATAATATTATGTAGGCCGTATAAAATTATGTACAGGTATGGAATAATTAATATTTATGTTTACAGATTTGTTATTGTCATGGTTGTCCTCTGCCTTGGGAGAGAGAATATGTGTTATTGTCAGTGTGAGAATCTGCCTTGGGGGAAGATGTGAGTGAAGTACATTTTCTTTTTATTATATTTTACTATTGGTAGATATTGTTAAGTATGCATGCATTATTTTTCACTTATAGGTGTGTTCACAAGAAGTTCAGAGGTAGAGTCATTTAAAATGTCATTAAAACGATACCTTCCTTATTAATACAATTGGGACTGCATGTCAGAAAATGTTGCTTAATTAATTTAAGGGAAGCTTAAATAAATAAAAGGAACACCTCTTACAAAGCTTTCTAAATAGAAACATTTGCAAGTTAATATAATATAAATGAACAACTCCCTTCAAATCAGTGGCTTCTTTCAACAGTCAAAAGTCAAAAATAACTCCGCCTCTAAATGTAAACCAATCAACTGGAGAAATGTCACTGAAACAAAACCAATAAGAAACACAATACGAATCAGAAAATAGTCTGCCTAGCTGTGCACTATTATCCCCTATTGCCTCTTGTGCTGTACTTTTGATTTTTACAGATACAGAAAATCAACTATTAATTGTTATATGTGGATCAAGGACTATATAAAGAAGGATAGTACAATGATGTCACAAATGGGCGGGGCTAATAGTGGTGCTCTTGCCTGGACCCCAGAAGAGCACTTTGACATTGCACTTCTCAGTGCGTTTTTTACCTGTTGATGCTTGCCTTGGCGAAATGTTTCTTGCCATACTTCAACTTTCATTAGCATAAGTAACTGAACTAGCAGAGAGCAAAGCTTTAAATTTCCCAGGACAGGTAACAGGGACATTTTTATTTTATTTTTTTTAAAGAAACTTTGGCCTGCAGTGAAAGTGCTGTGCTCACCCTGTTCATCACAGCTGTCAGTGACAGACAGCTTGGTGTCTTTCAATACCGTAATTTAAAATATTTGTTTTATTATACTTTTTTTTTTTATTTGTCAAGGTACTACAAGAAAGGCTGGGATTTCACCATTTGGATATATTTGATCTTGTTAAAAAAAAAAAAAAATTGTGAATTCGGCAAAATTGGATAATGTTGTAAATTACTTTATTTAACAAACTATTTGTGTGATTTTGTAATGTATACATATGTTATGCGGATCTACCTCCTGTATAGCTGTGGCCCTATGAGCAGATTTGCTTCCATCATGAACAGAATTACCATCGTCTCCTGCAGTAAAATTTGCATTTTTTACAAGCATATGCAATGTAATTTTAGCTAGTCTCTTTATTATTTTTCATGACACTTGATGACAGGTGGGTAGCCACTGGGTGCACTGGGTTCAACACATACCCAGCGGGGTTTTCACTTGACATCAGGTATTCATGGTTGTCCTGCATAAAACGTACAACATTTTGTGGTAATGGCTTCAGAAGGATGCTTTTGCTTTTGAGAGTTAAAATAGCTGGGGAGTCTTGGTGTAATGTCACATAGCTGTGATCGTCACAATCTGCACTTAGACAAAACATTGTACATGATTCCATCTTTTTTTTTTTCTTTAAAGACAGCCCATCCAGTTATGTAATACAACACTTGAGATCTGATGAGGTCTAAAGGGAAAGTGTCAGAATGCTCAACAGGAGATGCACATGAAATCTGAACTGCTTCCTCTATTTCATTATCCTTGTGGTGATAACTCATGTGTTGTGATTGTTTTATGGTATCTGTAATCAGTGAGTGTTGATGTTCTCATATTTTCACTGCTAGAATTCATTCTCAAACTGACAGATATATAAGTTTTAACCAGGACCTGCACTCTTCAGCTTGCGGGTGAATTACGTTGTTGAAACTCAGTTGAGAGTGTAAATTCTCATTTGCATCAGTGGAGATTCGGCCACAATGGAACACACCTAAAACAGTACTCAAACTACAATGATCCGACACCCAGTTTATGTTTTCTGGAATGAAAGATAATGGGACACTTTTGAGTTCTGCTCTGAGTTTATCAGGGAAAACGAGAGAGGCAGACATAACCAGCATGGTGCATGTTGCCATCTGTGCTCCTATGTGTGAGGGCTTCCAATTACAGATTTTGCCTGTCTTTCGGGATCTGAAGGCTGTATTGACACAGACACTTAAAAATTCTTGTAGTTTGTCAAGCTTCCATTTTGCACCCTCGGTACCACTAGGAGCATATAATGCTGTAAAAAAAAAATATACGCGAACTGGATCATGGGAGATAGAATGGAATGATGGGATTGACTGTCCTATCCTTCTTCATATGATCCTTAATGTGGACTACTTGGGTAATGGTTTGTTGACAGATACTGTGAAAAAAAACAAAAAAACATGCCTTTACTTGTATGATTGGGAGGAATCATAAAAAACCAATGAGCAATATTGAGGAACCATGCTCTTTGTACATAGTTACAGCCATAATTAATTTTGCAGCATGCCGAAATATTCCACAACATAAATTTGTGGAGATTGGTATCCCCTTTAAAACATATCTAGTAGCCATGCAATCTAAAAGTAAGATATTCTCAACCATCAGGGGATAAACAAGGTACTTGTATGGGTGACCACCAAGGAAAGATCACCCATAAAAAGGTCCAGGGCAACTTACAATTGTTACAAGATATCACATTATTTTTACATATAATTACTGGAGCAATCTAGGTAAAGTACCTTGCTCAAGGGTACAGCAGCAGTGTAGTCATACAGTGCCCTCGTGGAAGAGGCCCTAGCATTCTGCAGTGTACTAACTACCGCGTCTGAGATCCCAAAGGCAGACAGATGGTCCCGTTCAGGGGCCAGACCCACAGCTGGAGTCTTCCCGGCTCTTGATTTTTCTTGCCATATGTAAATGTCCCGTAAATCCAGAATGCTTCACAATGAAAAGAAGATTGAAATTTCACTGAGAAAATAATTTGTCCTTGCATGTAAATAAATATGTTATTCTGAACCCACAGGATTCATACAGTAGCAACAGGCCCATAAAGGGGGATGAATTTAAAATTGTTTGTGACTATTTGTCATAACTGATTAATGCACTCGGTATGTGTAATAAAAAGCCTGCTCACAATCTTAAAAAAAAGGATTCATTTTCCAGCCTCTGCTTTTTAAATGTAATACTCTCTGGAATTTGTATTACGTGGATTTTGATTGATTAACAAACTTATGTTGTCCCTTGACCAAATCAGTTTTTTGTTTAGGAGAACATTTATTAAACCTGAAGCTTTAGCACGGTGAAGTGTGATTAGCTTCCTTTACTGTTCTAGTATGATGCAAGGTGAAATGAAGAATACTTTGTATGCAGGGGTTTGTTCAATATGAATTTAAAGCGTTTTGATTTGTAAACTGAAGAATCAGTTATGCAGTTAAACATGTCTTTAAAGGTTTCTCAAAAGCATAAACGTAAACATACCGCATCTATTTCAAAATATAGGGAAAACGTATGATTATCAAAGCAAAGCACTTAATAATGAATCAGCAAGTAACACAGATCTGGTTTCAGTAATTGCTATGCATATCTTTTAAATTTGTGAGTATAAATTATTTAAGAGTTTTGTTGTTGTCTCTGTTGTTAATTAAGTGTGTACTTGCAGGGATATAAGTTTGTTTTCTCTGAAAACACTACATCTGGAGAGTTTTGTAGCAACAAGTATAAACATTATTTTAAGATTGGAACATGTTTTGTTTGCTTGAAAAGATGCAGAGCAAGCTCTCTCGTGGATTTTTGAAAAAGAACACTCCACTTTAGACCTCTTGCCTCCAGGTTGTGTGTTGACATTCCTTATTTTATGGATGGAAAGTCCACCTACTGTGAAGGAGGCTGTTTATTCTACAGAGATCAAAGGCTTAGCTGTTGAACTACCCAATGGCAATCCTGTCTTTAGTTCAAACATTGTCAGCCAATTAATGTGTTTTATGGGGTATAGATTATGAATAAAGCAACTATGTAGTTCAGGTCCATAGTGGAAAACTATTGCCTAAGGAGCAGATAAGTTATAGCAAGTTATGCCAGGTAATTGTCCACTTTCTGACACTTTTTTTAAAATCAATATTTGTTTTATGAAGCCTTTATATATATATATATATATATATAAAGATGTGTTTCAATGCCAGCAGAAACATTGATAATGACACTGTGGGAAAGTTCACAGTGAATTTAGCCAACATTGAATAAAGGGAAAAAGTAAGAACTGATGGAGGAACTATATTGGTCTTTCCGGGATTTAGTGATGTCATATGAATATATAGATAGTGATAGATACTGTAATAGCATGTGATAGCATATGTACGAAATCAGCCCATACTCCAACCAATTGGTAATGCTGCTTTGGGTGAACTGCGATAGAATAACCCTTTGTAGATAATTCTGTTATAGAATTAAATTGCAATTTCTCTGTAACACAGCAGATATTTTGTGAGGGGGAAAAAAAAACGGTATACGTTAAATTCTGAATCTTACTAACCATTTGTGTTTTTGTTTTACAGCGAAAAGGACTATAATACTGCATATCGAGTCAAACATAAAATACAGGACCATTCACAATGTAATTGGATACCTGAAAGGGATTACGGACCCAGGTAAGTTGTTCTCAGCTCATCACTAAGGTGCATGCAATATAACAGAATGGTCAGCGGGTCCTTTATTTTGACTTGTTCCTCCTTTTTTTATTTATTATTTTTTTTATATAAATTTAGTCGTTGCCAATTATTTGTATTATTTTCTCCCAATTTTGGAATGGCCAATTATTTTTTGGCTCAGCTCACCGCTACCACCCCTGTGCTGAGTGACCCAAGAGCTACAGCATCGGAGGACAACGCAGCTCTCAGGCAGCTTACAGGCAAGCCTGCACGTGCCCGGCCAGACTACAGGGGTCGCTGGTGCGCAGTGAGCCGTGGACACCCTGGCTGACCTAACCCTCCCTCCCCCTGGGCGACGCTCGGCCAATTGGCGCCGCCCCTGGAAGCTCCGTCCTCGGTCGGCAAAGGAATAGCCTGGACTCGAACCCACGACGTCCAGACTATAGGGCACATCCTGCACTCCACAAGGAGCGCCTTTACTGGATGTGCCACTCGGGACTCCCTGTTCCTCCTTTTTTTAATGTAGTCTTCCTGGTGCTAGTGACGACAGCCAAAGAAAGTCAACTCTATAATCTATCATAGCACTGCTTCTCTGTTACTATAGATACTATACCTGGTGGTTGTTAATGTAGATACTATACATTATGGTATTGAAGTTACACAGACTTAAAATGCTACATTAAATCATCCCAGTGCAGTATCTGTGAATCAATATGCTTAACATCGGAATGCCACCTCACTGTTTAGTAGCAGTTCCTTCTGGAATTGTTAAAGATCAATTATAGATGTACACAAAGCTTTATAGACAATATGGGGTTTGTGGCAGGGCTGAGGCCCTACACATGTGTTTATATAGTTTAATTTGTGTATTTTGTTAGATTTTTCATGTTTATTTGATTAATGTAAATAGTTATTTGAGAGCCAGACGCTTTGTCTGAGACCACCTTGATCAGCTGGTGGGTGTATCCCTGGAGAATGTCTTGTGATAAAAGGGGTCTGCTGACACACCTCGGGGCTGTTGAAAAGCCAGAGGATGAGTACCATCCATGCTACCCGACAACAAACCTGTGTTTGTAAAAGAAGCTAAAAACCTCTGACCACCGTGTGTGGACCTGGGATCAGGGTTGTATTTTTATTCGTAGTAGGGATTAGTTTACAGAGCCTGGCATCCTAGAAGTGTAGGGAGGAGTGTGTCAGCAGGGCATCCTTGATTAGCAGAGTAGCGCTCACCATATTCATGGCACCTTTTGTTTGTAGTTTGTTTTCCACCGTTTTCTTGTCCTTTTTTGCCTATTTTCTGTACACATGTATAGTTTCCCATGACGTACCGTAGCCGGTATAGTCACGCGGGTGTGTTTTCTTTGTGTAAATAAATCCTACATGCCTGTGAGGCATGTCAGCATCACCTGTGTCTCTTCCTATCTGTCAGCAGATAATACACCCCCTACCACAGTGTACATTTGAAACAAAACCTTCCTGTGTGTTTAATGACATTCTCTATTAAAAGCTTACTTGGGATTTGAGCCAGATTATAATACATATGCTGTATAATAATACTGTAATGTGACTTCTAAAGGCATAGTATAATTAGGTTGTAGAAGACTTAAATTGAATATCCCTACAGTTAGTGCTTCTAAAGAGCCAAGAGGTGAATAATTAGGCTCATAAAATGAGAAGAAAAATGTTTTCATTTGCAAAGAGGTTTTGTTGAAGACTTACTAGAGCGTCCACATGGTCATTGTTCACATTGTTACACTCGGATACTCGTTTTCACATTATTATAAGAAGAATAATGAAAACCCAACAGGTATTAGCTAATAATAATTCTTCAATCGGCTTCTCTTTTTAAACTCTGTTCCTCTTTCTAAAAGTCTGCCTCTGTTTGTTGCTTTTCTTTCAGTTTAATCAACTTTAAATTTGTTCTACAGGTATGATTTTTAAATGTGTATTATTCCTGACAGCTACTTCAGTCACGCTTGTCATTTTCAAATTTTTTGTTATCCTTTTTAATATCATTATTACTGTAAAAAATAAATTTAAAAAATGTACTGAAATTGGCTGATTTTAAATAAAACGTATCCCCCGGACTTCATTATATGTTATGGTGTGACAGTGTAGCCGAGGGTTGACTTTCCCAGACCTGACAGCTGACAGAGACAACACAGGCAGGGACTCGGGTGAAAGCACTCTGCGGTGCTGTTTTTATTAAACAAATAAAATAAATATTTGAACAAAAAAAACACTGCTCACAGAGCAAAATAAAAAGTTGAACAAAAACAAATCATGAACACACGGACACCAAACAAATAAACAAGTACCCTGCTGGTGCTTCCAGCACACGGAGCAATTGTTATTCTTTACTTTCTGTTTCGTTTCATTTCTCGCTCTCTCTTGCAGAGTTCCTCCTTCCTGAACACCGACTCTGAACAAGGAAAACTGCAGGCTTATATACCGGTGACCATCTCCAGACTAGCAATAAATTAATCAATTAAATAATCTGGAGATGGTCACTTTCTGCACTGGGTTTTTGTTTGCATGGCTGACAGTCAATAATCACGGACTGCCGACCATGCATTCACACGAGCTGTCTGGCAGAGATGAGCTGCAAGCACCACCTTTAAACCAAACAATAAAACTGCATGTTTTTAACTAAACACAAAATACATTTCCTTTTTAAATCATAATACCGCGTTTTCTTAAACACAAAATACATTTAAACCATATGTTCTAAAATAAACATAAACAATACATTTCTCTTTTAAATAATACAATGCATTCACCTGTGCTTAAACAAGCAACACATTTATTTACATGCAGGGCCCCCCTCTAATTATGTGCAGGGCTCTCCTCTGCCCTGCCACATAGGGTTTTAGTATTTCATTGACAAGTTTTTATCTAGGCAACTTTTCTTTATTCATGTATGTATTTTAATGAGGGATAATTCCTTATTGTTGTGGTGCTTGCTTCAAATGAGTGATATAAATCAGTGTTCTACATGTTTAACATTTGTAGATAAGAGAGAACAGATTTGTTGATGAAAGTAAACAGATGCATCTGCATCCACACATTAAGGACCAGCATTTTGGTACAATGTGTAGTGGGTTGTAGATTATTTAGTCTAATTCCTATACAGGTACCCTATATGAATTCACCAAATGTGTTTGTCATTTAGTTTGCTCTTTAAGTTCAACTGCAACTATTTTCATATCGGTTATTAAGTTATGGATTAGGTTTCTTTATATTTGGGTTTGACATACAAGCAAGTGCATGTTATACACATACATGGATGTAAAGTTAATGGGCAATGTTAAAAAAATATAACTTTCTTTAAATTGCACCAGTTTCATATTTTCCTTTTACTCTTATTTATTTTCATATTGCATTGCATTGTATTACATTACTTGGCTATTTAACTGAAATGAAGGGACATTTTAAACACATGGTACTGTTGAAAATATCACTCCAGAATTAAAAGAACTTGTGCAAGCATTTAGAATTTGCCATTCCGTATCAATGTTGCAACATCAGCCAATCAATTCTTAATTTTCTCCTCCTACCTCACTTTTTTACGACTGCTTATATTTCTTAATGGTTCTCAGTGGTGTAAGAAAATGCACTGAAAAGGCTAGATCCACATGGTCTTAGTAAATTGTGCCCTGCTGTTATAATCCAGCATTTCCAACAGGCCTTGTGTTCTTCTGTGTCAATGGCCATGCTTAAACTGACCAGAGAATAAAGAGGAATGGCAAATTCAAAGTTAATTATTACTAGAAAACCAAACTATAGGCTGATTTAGCTGTGCAGTAAGTCTTTGGTGGTTTTCCTTTGCAAGCAGCATATTTTGTTTCAGTCTAAGAAGGGCATGTATCTTTTCTGTCCCAGAATAGATACCTCTCTAGCCATAATGCCATAATTATAACTTGAATAAATGTAACTTTCATTTAAGATGGGCATATAAATTAAATATGCACAAAACTGCATCTAGCTGACATTCAATTCGGTAACCTATGGAGATATTCTCCTCTGCTAGCTCCACAAATGAAGTGACATGCTGTAAATTGGATAAAATAATAGGAAACAATCTGTTCTTATACCATCTATTGAATATTACAATGTAGTATTACCATAAAGTAATAGGGGATGTGTCTGTTTCAGTACATCTCTGAAAAATATATTTCCAGTGTAAAAGTTTTTATATTTCAAAGTTGTAAGCAATGAGTGTGTGTGTGTGTGTATGTGTGTGTGTGTGTGTGTGTGTGTGTGTGTGTGTGTGTGTGTGTGTTTTCTTTGTAGACCGATATGTCCTTTTAGGTAGCCATCACGACAGCTGGTATGACAAGAATGGATTAGTGGTGCAGCCATCAATACTGAGCTTATTGGGTCCTTGGTCACTCAAGTAAGAAATGGTTGGCAGCCAGACCGTGCCACTGTTTTCTGTTCATAGGAAGGATCAGCCTTCAATAATATTGGGCCATATGAATGGGCAGAGGTAAGGAATGTTGGACATTACAATGACAAGCCAGTATTGGTGTGTTAGTAAACTGGTGTTTACATACGGTAGGAAGTGGTTTTAATGGCAAAATTATAAACAAAATGTAAAAAATGTACAATTAAAAGTTTTATTTTATCTGGAAATGCTAAAAACAAACAAACAGTTCAACAAAGTCTGTAAACACAAGATACAAGAAAAAACTACTCAGCCCTGAATCAAATCCACACCTACATGTAATATTAAACACCCAAATCGATATAGCACCATACCTCTGCTCACTGCAATAACACATTACTTTCCAACAACTTGTTCTTGAGTTAATGTATGCCAAACCAGTGTTTGACAGAGAACGAGAAAGTCTGACACTGAATGCAAATGCCATTATGTTTAGGTAATTTTGGTGTTCATTCGTTTGTATTGTCATACTCATATCTGGTGGTTTGGGCGTGACGGAAGATGCTGAGTTGCAATTTCTATTGTTTTTTTTTTAGTAAATGAGAGAAGTATTAGAGAGTAATGCAGTGGCTTATGTTAGTCTTTGCAATCCATTAAGGGTAATGGAAGTCTTCATGCTATTGCTTCCCCTTCTCTAAGAGCAGGCAGCAGAGGCTATTAACAAGGTATGTTGTGTTTTTGTATAATGTATAAGCAGATTTCTGCATCATGTATGTATTGTGTTCTATGTATTTTCTGTTGCATTGTTGATATAGGTGGGCATGTTTCCCCCCTAGCTTACTGCACAGAGCATACATCATTTGAATGTAAGTTAACTCTTATCTTGTCTGTTTCTAAAACATTCCCAGGAAGAAAGGGTCATTGACAATCTAACAATCCATATATATACAGTATATATTTAAAAAAAAAAACACATGATAGATGAAAACTAGAGGAATACAAGCAGGATATTTGGATTTCCCGTTTCGGAGGATAATCATCCTAAAAGCTAAATGAGATGTTACAAGACTCAGCAGTAATGTACAGTATATAATAATGAAATTTGCTGTTCCAAATGAAGAACACTATAAAATACAATATAGCAGTCCACATATAATCATATCTGTGGCAAGCTGGCCTGTGCAGTGACGTCAGACCTGTAAGAAACACAGCACTGCAAGGTGATATGTTGAGTGAAAGGAAGGGAAATCCACAGCAGATTGGTAATGAATGTGCTGCAGCATTTTTATTAATTAAACAACTGGTCAACAAAATGAAAGGTTTGAACAAACGAAAAACATTATAGACAAAACATTATAGACAAAACAAAACAGCACTTTGGCCAAAACAGACAGACAACAAACAAACAGGACGCGAACACTAAACACACAAGTATCGTGCTGGCCCTCCAGCACGATAGCAATTGTTAATTTACTTATTTATTTTCTCCTCTCTCTCTCTCCCATTCTTTCTCCCTGAACACCCAACCCAGAGTAAGTGAAACATTCACCCTTTTATGCAGCTGTACTGAGATTGGATTGCTAATCAATCATTCAATTGGAATCTCGGTACATCTGCACGTGAACTGCTTTGTGCAATCCCGTGCTCACATATAATACACATTTTAATGTGCATGTGAAGTGATTGTGCCATCCTCATCTCTAAATACAAATATACATTTTATAACACTTGTGCTGCATAACCCCACATTATATCCGTGCACCAATACCTATACACCAACATTAACACACCACACGCAACATAAACACACAGAGGTGGGGCACACTGCCACAATATCAAATTGTTCTATACTTCATGCTCGGTGTTAACTTGATGCTTTGAGTACTTTTTAAGTGAACTTCGTTTCTTTTGAGTATTGAAAAGGTTAACATATATAAATGTTGTCAATTCTGCTCTTCAGCAGCTCACAGGGATACTAACATTCAAAAAGCCACAACGGTTCAAAGGACATATGCAAATGAGAGAAGCATCTATTATTTCTTCCAAAGCAATAACCCTTTTAATTAACCTAAATGCCAGTCCACCTGTGACATTTTGTTGTAATAAATTGAATTCTCGCCTCTATTGCGAGCAGGAACCAGATCTCTTTGTTAGATGAACGGCGTCATAATTCCCAGGAGGATTATAGCAAGATATTTTTTTGTTGGTGTTGTTTTTCTATATTAACTCGCTGAAAATGATCTGTTAGGTAGTTCATTATCAAGCTAAACAAGTAAGTCCAGGTTTTGAATGTAAAGTTGTGTCGTATGTTTTCTTGGTAGCCTAGTGTGGTCTTGTATGCAAAATGAAAGTGTGCCTATGCAAATGTTGCTCATGCTGTAATGTTAGGTATGGAATGGTTATCCAAATTGCAAGTTTGCACTAATTGATATGTACTGTGCAAAAACATAATGCAGTAATCACTTATTCCTTTTGTGTCAGTTTGTTGTAAAAATATCTCATATTTAGATGATGCTACATATTCTTTGTAGATGTAATTGTGTTGTTAAGACATAAAATAACTGTGCAAAGTAGTATAAAAACAAATTCAATCTGACTATGATATCAGTTTACAGGATTCAATTGTTTTGATTTATAATTTGTAGATAGTCAAGTGTTCAGCGACATACTCTAAAAGATCATGGTAACTGGACTTTTCATACTGAATGTTTAGTAACACTTTAGTTTAAGGATTCAGTTAAAAACCTCTGATTATAAAGGTTTTGATGATTCTGAGTCGATAAAGAAATGTCTGTTTTTATATATAAAATACAGCTGAAATTCAAGAAAACTGATCTAGACTGATATTGGCTTTATAACTACCTAGAAAAGTTTCATAAGCATCCAATTTAATAAAAATAAATACATAAATAAAAATATCAGCTGAATATGTCTCAATGCATGCCTTACATGTTTCATAACACTGTATTGTTATAGCCTTTATTATTATGTATAACTATCTAATATTGTTTACAACATGTTTGATAACACATGTATAGATTCATTTTAACAAGCCTTTAATTAAAGTTCTACCATTTTTTCGAATGCGGAATTGACAAAGACAACAGGTACAATAGCTGGTTGCTGTTTAGCCATGTATATTTTGTATTTGCATGATAAAGGCACAACCGTGCCCGGTGAGCTTGAACAGACACCTGCAGGGCTAGCTTTTGTCCTCAGGTGTAAAGAGGGGGGTGGCTTAGCTGTGATATCAACTGGAAAATAGAAATGCTTCAGATGGATGAAAAGAAGGAAATGTTTGGAGCAGATCACAACCAGCCAGTCTGATACCATAATCCCCATGATCTTCACAGATCTATAGTAACTGTAGAGCAGAGCATTTTCAAATGTGATAACATTTCAACTTACTTCAGCCTAGGTATGACAACTGTCCTTTTTTTTTTTTTTTTTTTTAAAGAACCCAAACCCAGCTAATAATTGATAGCATGTTATGCTATCTGTCATGTGTAAAGAAAGAGGCATGGCAAGTTAAGAGAATCTTTTTTGTGTCAATTTTGAATCCACTTTTGTAAACCTGATACATTAGTGTCCACTTCTGTCACTCCTCATAAGGATGAAAAACAATATGATGTTCCTGCATGTATAGTAATGTAAAGGAACACGTGTGTGTCCTTAAAGTTCAAATATTTTGGATATTTATTATTTATTCAGCTATCACAAAAATATGGAAGAGGCCAACATCTCTTGCATTAGTTTTGAAAATTACCTTTTTTAGTGTTGAATATTTAATTAGTTATTTTAATGTGATTTCACCAAGGGACCCTGTTGTTAATTAGAAATCTCAAGAGTTCTCTCCTGGTTAAATATGCGTATACTGTATATTGCCACAATTTTTATTTACCCATCATATCCCCATGTGCTACTGCACACAGAAGAAGTGGTGTTTTGTCACCTCTCGTGGAATCCCAGTCCTTCGCTCAAGCCTTCAGGCTTCGCTGCCCTCCACTCTGAGTTCTGTTATGTTGAAAAGCTAATTTTGGATCGCTTCCATGACCTAATTTATCTTTGGACTATCACTTTGGAAAGCTCCAGGTCTACTCAACATTGAACAGTCTCAATATTTTGAGATACTTTAACCATATAATAAATCATGTTTGCGAGACACTGGTAATATTTTCCACTTATCTTACTTTGCAGCTGTCTTCAAAGCTGAAATGCCACTGTGTCGATGTGTTTCAAATGGGTGCTTTGGAACCAATTATAATAAAACAGATACTTTTGGGGATTACGGGGCCCAGTGTACAAAATAAATTGAAAGGGTTTTCATAAATTAATTGGGTATTGTTGAAGCAACACATTTTTTTTCTTTTGTATAAAGCAGATACTATATATATGTGCAATACAATGACACATGGAATCTTTTTAAAGCCATTTTTAATGGACATATTGTTGAATTATGACTGGGTTCTTAAGATGCAATTACTGTAACATGTTCAATATGTTATACAGCTACACAAATTGTATACAATGAATTCCCCTGTGTTCTTTATTGAGTCAAATAAACAGGTGTTTAATATTGCACACCACACTCTTTACTGTGGCCTGGCAGTACAGTTCCCAGTTTCAATACAATTTAGCCTTATTTTGAAATTTATTTCTGGCCACTAATATGTTATCAGGGCAGTAGCCAACTGACTGTGCCTTACAGAATACATAGCAATACACTGTGGGTCATATTACCTGTTAACCCACCCCCATCACTCCTATCTGTAATAGAACCACCATGATTAATATACAATTATTTTCCCTTTGTTTGCCTTTTTTGTTTTAGTTCTGGACAGCGAAGTACTTTTTGTTGTTGTTGCATTCTAACCTGTGTTCGAAATACATCTTGACAGCCTTGATTGTGTTCTTGTACAAAACTGATTATAAAATGATATACAGTAGAAGGTAATCCTCTCTGAAATGATCCATCTGAAAGAAAGAAAGAAAGAAAGAAAAACAGCGTGATATCGCAGGCATGTAATCAAAATGTGTTTATCATAGCAGAGCTCAGATGTTCAGATTTATATTGGAAATGGTTTACAAATTTGAGAATAAAGCCTTTATATGCACAAGCAAATCCAATCTCCACAGACCCTATATTTAATTAGATGTTGTTTTTCTACTGTCATACTCTTGTAACCGTGATTTATTTGTGTGGTGTTGTGCTCACTCTTTTTCTATTGGTCTGATATATTCTGGATCATACAACTTTTCACTCACATTCCCCAATAAACCTCTGCATTTTAATGCACATATGTCTTAAAAAATAGTATTTTTTATAAATCATTTAGTTTAATTATTGGATTTGGGAAATGTAATGTTTTATGCCATGCCAAGTTATACTCCCATTAAAAAAAACAAAAAAACATTATGCAATAGTTTGAAGCCTATTTAAAAAATAGCTAGAGGTCTCATCCCACCCCTTTAGGCAGTACTGTCTTTGGAAACTTATTTGGTATTCTCAGTGTGTGCAGTCAATCTGATATGCCAGAAGGAGGTGTGGAGGTTGAGCTTTAACTGCATTGCAAGACAGCGAACGAGTGACTTTCACATTGTCAACGCTTGTTTAAATTTAACCTAGAAGGGGAAAAAAGACACCACTGTTGCTACAATATAAATGTTATAAATGTCAGTAATGATAATATAGTACTTCTGTTCAGGACAAAGGCTTCACAGGGATCTTGAAATTAATGATAAAATAAATGTTTGCTTTGTATTAGCTGAGCAACTGTCAAGATCAGGAAAGTGACATTTATTGGGGTGTTCAGTAAAATGCAGACAGACAATTCGCAAAGCTCACCTTCTTACTTCAAGAATATACACCTAACATTCCCCGAGTAACATTTAATACCTTTATTTGTTGCATGGAATGGCATCAGGGGACAGTCAAGAGCTACAGGCACACAACACACACTTCGAACCAGCTTAAAGTGTGGTGTAATAGTGGCTTCACACACTGCCACTTCCTGGCAGTGTTTCTATTAGAGGTAAACGTTATACTGTCAGACATGTCATATATGCAGAATCTCAAAAAGTGCAGCATTACTGCAGAAATGGGGTAAAATTATCATTCTCGAGTCAATACATTTCCCTATTTTATGCTTTTATAAGAAATGTATTGTGTTCTTGAATTGATTGATTGATTGATTGATTGATTCTTCATGGGGCATGCATTGTAATCCATGATTCATTTGCAAAAACATTTTTGCCTCAGGCACAGGGCAAAGCCACTGTCATCTCCTGTTCGACATACCCATCAAAGGATACGCTATCCTGGCATCTTTGCGTTTTGAAGATAGTAAAATGCAAAGCTGAAACATTCCTAGAAGGGATGGACACAATTGGAAGCGCATGCAATGTGCTGCATACACTTTTGTGTATACGGACTTCCAGGCTCAACTTGAAGAGGAGTATATGTATCCCTCCAGAACAAATTCTAGCTGCCATCTCTAAAAGCAGTATATTAAAATTGTTATATAAAAAAAAACATTTAAATTGCATATTGTACCATTCACCATTATTGCAAACTGCATGCACTCTCTTCACAAAAATATTACCATTGAAATGCAAAATGTTTTTTTTATAGAAAAAATAGTTTTAAAAAGAATGGTAAGAGTTTTGATTTTTAAAAATCTTAAAGAAATGGAATATCTTTTTTACAATGAAACACTGATTAAAAGTCACATTTCTTAACATTTATAATAAAAAATGAAACATATATTATTCTAGAAGTTCATTTTTTCTTGATTTTAGAAGTTCAATGAACCTTTGAAAGTTTCAGTTGTATTTTCAGCAATTGTTTGATGTGAATGTTAAGCACATCTGGGCACGAGATCCCATAATGCCTGTCTTCAAAATAATTTTGTAAAATATGAATATTTAATTAATCATTCAGATGGCTTTTGTCAAATTTCCCATTTCTATAATAGATCATGCTCCATAATTGGAACATGGTCTATTATAGAAATTGATCTATTATAGAAGTGGTCCAGGGCTTGTAACCAGAAGGTTACCAGTTCAAATCCCACCTCTGCCACTGACTGACTCACTGTGTGACCCTGAGCAAGTCACTTAACCTCCTTGTGCTCCATCCTGCGGATTAGATGTTAAATCAATATCCTATTGTAAGTGACTCTGCATATAATGCACAGTTCACAGCCTACCTCTGTAAAGCGATTTGTGATGGTGGTCCTCTATGAAAGGCGCTATATAAAAAAAAGATATTATTACATTATATAATTTGTACTTTTACTGCAGCAGTAAGATAGGACAGGTTACTCATTAACTCAAGACTTTGGGTTATATATAAATCATCCTGTGATTTCAAAATGTGGTTGCAATAAAAGGTATTTTTTGCTACAATTCCTTCTAAAGTTAACATGGTTCCAGTAATTAGCATGCTCTGGTGGGTGTTTTAAAACAGTAAATGGTAGTTTGGGATTTTGAATAACAGATACATCCGTAATTTGTTCCTGCACATCTTTTGGTTATTGGAAATGTAAACATTTGATCAAGAAACTGTATATAGTGAAGCTTTCAGCCATTGTCAGGGTGTACAGTATGCTCTGTATATGCTCTTTACAAGGGCTCTTATTCATCACACTATAACTTCTCTTAGCGTCTGCATCACTCTGAGTGAGATACAAAAAGAAGGGCCTTGTAATTCCGGATAAAGAGCATGTGTCTTGTCAGGGTTTAAAATCTTTTTAAAGATTAAAATGGCTGCAAATCCTATATGTAATGTGATGTCCACAGTCACCCATTTCCTCTTGTGCATATACTGTACATGAACCATGAATAGAGATTTGTGTTGGAAATGTGTCATGTGTCTGCTAAGAAATAAATAATGTGTGAATGAGGAGATTGCAGAGAGCATTGTAAAGAGAATTCATATTTAATTCATCTGATACATTTCACAGCCATATTGTCATATTGCTTTTAAACATAAGAACATAAGAACATAAGAACATAAGAAAGTTTACGAATGAGAGGACGCCATTCGGCCAATCTTACTCGTTTCGTTGTTAGTAGCTTATTGATCCCAAAATCTCATCAAGCAGCTTCTTGAAGGATCCCAGGGTGTGAGCTTCAACAACATTACTGGGAAGTTGGTTCCAGACTCCCACAATTCTCTGTGTGCCTCCTATTTTCTGTTCTGAATGCCCCTTTATCTAATCTCCATTTATGATCCTTGGTCCTTGTTTCTTTTTTCAATTCGAAAAAGTTAACTGGGTCGACATTGTCAATACCTTTTAGAACGTTGTTCAAGACTGAATAGATTCAATTCTTTTAGCCTGTCTGCATACAACATGCCTTTTAAACCCAGGACAATTCTGGTCGCTCTTTGCACTCTTTCTAGAGCAGCAACATCCTTTTTGTAGTGAAGTGACCAGAACTGAACACAATATTCTAGATGAGATCTTACTAATGCATTCTAAAGTTTTAACATACTTCCCTTGATTTAAATTCAACACTTTTCACTATATATCCAAGCATTTTTTTGGACTTTTTTATAGCTTCCCGACATTGTCAAGATGAAGACATTTCTGAGTCAACGTAAACTCCTAGGTCTTTTTCATAGATTCCTTCTTTAATTTCAGTATCTCCCTGTAACAGGGAGAGACCTGGACTGGCCGTCTGACGCATGCACGATGCTGCAGGAAGGGGGCGGCAGTCCCGTGGGGTCTGCCTGCCAGTCATGGCGGTGACACGGAGAGGTGGGGAAGAGTGTGTGTGTGCTTTCCCCCTCTCTGAGTGGCTGGGAGGCGGGCTTTAATGGGATTGATAGCCTATAAAGTAATGCTCTGTTGTTTCCTCAGATCTGCCCCTTTAGACTGGACCAGCGAGCAAAGCGGTCTGAGTTTGACTACCAAGGACGGGAGGATAACAGCCGTCCGAAAAGGAAACTCAAAGAAAATAATTTTAAAGAAAGAGAGGGAAAAGTGGGGAATTGTTGGGCAGCCCCAGTATTGTTGTGCAGTGAGTTGGAGACAGCAGAGTGTAGGACGGAGTCCCGGTCGTCTGGGTAGCGGCGACTGGGAGATCCACGCTGCAGTGCAGCACATTTATTTTGTAGTTTTTCCTTACTGTGTTTTATTTTCCCTGTTTCTTTGCCTTCTTCGTTCTTTTATAATTTGTGAGCACCTGCGAGTGCCGGACTGTACCTGAGTACCCTGCCGTGGTATTCCCCGTTGGCTCTGGATACCATAGCTGGTAGCCAGACCACGGACCACAAGCGCCCTCTACGGGCTAAAAGAAGTCAGTGCACCCACCAGAGTAAAAATAAAACCAAGCACCTGTGTAGTGTTTTCAAATACCATTTCTGTCTCCCGTGTCAGTGAATACCCGCACCCTTCCACACTCCCATATGGTATTTATAATGCACATTCCTATTGCCTACGTGCAATACCTTACAGTTTTCTATATTAAATGTCATTTGCCATGTTCTGAATGCTGTCTAGATCATTATGAATGACCTTTGCTGCTGCAACGGTGTTTGCGTCTCCTCCTATTTTTGTGTCATCTGCAAATTTAACAAGTTTGCTTACTGTACCAGAATCTAAGTCAATAATGTAGATTAGGAAGAGCAGAAGACCTAATACTGATCCCTGTGGTACTCCAGTGATTACCTCACTCCATTTTGAGGTTTCTCCTCTAATCAGTACTTTCTGTTTTCTACATGTTAACCACTCCCTAATCCATGTGCATGCATTTCCTTGAATCCCTACTGCATTCAGTTTGAGAATGAATCTTTTATGCAGGACTTTGTCAAAAGCTTTCTGGAAATCTAAATAAACCATGTCATATGCTTTGCAGTCATCCATTGTCGATGTTGCATCGTCAAAAAAAGCAAGCAGCGTAGTTAGACACAATCTCCCTTTCCTAAAACCATGCTGACAGCCTCCCAGGATACTGTTACCATATAAATAATTTTCCATTTTGGATCTTATTAGTTTCCATAAGTTTACATATAATAGAAGTCAGGCTTATTGGTCTGTAGTTACCTGGTTCGGTTTTGTCTCCCTTTTTGTGGATCGATATTACGTTTGCAATTTTCCAGTCTGTCGCTACAGCCCCTGTCTCAAGAGACTGTTGCATGATCTTGGTTAGCGGTTTGTAAATAACTTCTTTCATTTCTTTGAGTACTATTGGGAGGATCTCATTTTAAGAGCTCCTAGTCCATTTAACACTTCTGCCTCTGTTATGCTAAAGTTGTGAAAAGTATTTCACTATTTTTTTCCCTGTGATTTTGCCATTTGTATCTCTTAGACATTTTACTTCCTCCTTGAATGTTCTTTTGCTGTTATAATATTAAAAACACTTTTTGGAATTGGTTTTAGCCCCCTTGGCAATGCTCATTGCTATCTCTCTCTTGGCCTTTCTAACTTCCTTTTTGAGTTGTGTTTGCAGTTCCAAGTACTCTTTCTGTGTACTTTGTTCTTGGTCACTTTGAAACGCACTGTAAAGTGCCTTTTTTCTCTGAATATTTTTTTAATTGATCTATTAAACCATTTCGGCAATTTTGTTTTAGATTTAGATGTGTCTACTTTTGGGATGTAATTGTTTTGCACCTCTAGTACTACATTTTTGAAAAAATAGCCATCCTTTTTCTGTGGATGTTTTCTCTATTTTACTCCAATTTACTTCTGTTAGCCACAATGAAAAGCCTTGCAGTATGAATGAATGGGCAAGTTGATTGTATAAAAAAAGAGTGTGTGCAGTATTTCCATTGTACTTATAGTCATAAAACAACCATTGGCTCAAAAGATTATGGGCCGCTTTGGCAAATAAGGCATGTCATTTGGGTTGGGCTAATTTTGTTGATAATTGAGTATTATTGAATTAATTGATCAAATATTTAATAGTAAATAATACAGTATGTTGGTATACGGTATATTTAGTTACACTACCCGCAGCGTAAAGTATTAAAATGACATTTAGATGGCAGACCTCTATGGTTGACTTTAGTGCTGTTTCTCAAAAAGAACATAAAAATGGCCTCAGCTTGAGGTTGTTAATTATGGGAAATTGACCTTTCTGAAAGTGCTTGCATGATTTTCTATAGGACCACAGGCAGTAATTATTTGTCCATGTCAGACACCCTTGGGGCAAGTTCTCATTGGTGGATTGGGTTATAACTGCCCAGCTGGGCACTGCCTGTGATTACAAACTATGGTTACAAAAGCCTCTATTCAGGAGAGCAGGCAGATGATGCTTTCTTATCTGAATGTTTTAATAGATTTTAACCTTCCTAGGATCCTGGGGCACCAAGGTCATTTGCATTGCTATTGAAATGGTAAAAACAAATGTATACGGCCCTAGTGTACTAAATATGTACTAATTAAAAGCAATCAGCAATCAGTTAGGCAGCCCTTTACTAGTGCCAGCCTCCCCTAAAAGGTAATGAATACAGTAACTCGCAAATTGCCTGAGTGGCGTCCAGTTATATTAGGAGAAGTGGGATATTTCTTTATTACTGGTAAAAACTTTCACTGCATCAACAGGCTGAAAATGGATAGTTGTGTCTCAGCAAATACATGATGCCAGCTTCTCATAATGAACCATGATTCAGATCAGACGTAGAAAGTGGAGTGTCAAAAATGCCAAGAATCACAATGATCCCACACAACGTTTATGAGTGTGCCCTTACTGCAATTTCTTTTCAGGAACTTTCAATAGCAGTGAGTCACATTCTAAGGAGATGAGACAGGGTTCGTTGCACTCCTCATAATAGCATAAATGGTATGAGTTGTGATGAGACATTTGTCAAAGAGGTTTGACAGGAGTACATGGTTTTCCAATTGACTGCTGACAAATCAGGCCTTCATCAAATCAGGCCCAGCTGTTTAAAAGTAATAAGGAAGGGACAACTTCATAACCCTCCCTAATATTAATAATAATAATAAAAAAACAATTTGAGAATATGTCACGGAAATGGTTATTCATTGTATAAATTTTCATCGGGTGTAGTTCATTTGATGCTTTATTGACATGATAAGATAGATGCTGTAAGATTACCAGTGACAAGAGAGTGGTCCGACCTTGATCAAAAATTTCAGGACTGAGGAAGAAACTAGTTTGTGTGAAGAAAGGGAGAAGTTAAACCATTTGCCACACGTGCAGTAAGATGTTAATGTTGGAGGTTAATAGCCCTGTTTGAGTAGGATGATGTCCCCTTAGAGGAGAATAGAGGGTGTTCTTACTTTGGTGTGGGATGCATATGGATTTCCTTAATTGTTGCAGAGGAAGTAAACCAAGAGACAGGAAAATGAATATATCGAGTTGTGATAGAATATATGGGCTTTATCAACATCAAAGGGAAAATACTGCAGCTGACTAAAATGATAAGGGAATTCTGAAGCAGCTGGTTAACATACCTTTAGGTAAGAGAATGAGAAGAAAAAAAGCATTTCAGTTGTTTTCATATAATCGGTCTACAAAGAAACCCAGAGTGGACATCCTCTTTTGCACCAAAATATTCCATTAGCTGTTTAAATATATATTTAAAAAAAACTATGTGGTATAATCTCTGATTCAAAGGTATGTATCTTAAAGGTTACATTAATGGCTTTTGTTGAAGCAGAGGCGCAGTAGAGAAAGCTGAATGTATTTTATGATTGTATAAAATCCAACAAAAACAACATGTCAAAACAGTCTTTAAAAGACATCTGCTGAGCTGTAGTCTGTCAAACTCTCTTCTACTACTAGACAGGATCGATCACAAGTTGTACAATCCAATTGCCACGTGCACACTTACCTTGACGACCTTGTTTGCGATCAGTTAACCTCAATTAAATAATAATAATTATATAACATTTTCCAGTCAATCAAAATATTATCAATTGTATTTCTTTAAAACTCAGTAGCAAAGTGAGTTTGCATTTCTCTGTGGCCCACAAGTTTGAGTTTATTTATTTTCATTTCTAAAGGTTATACAATAACTGGCATTAGTACTACAGTATTTTAAAGACACAGCTTAATTGCTATAAAACAAATGCATTATGTAAATGTACTGTATCTACAGCATATATTATTTATTTCTCAGCAGACACCCTTATCCAGAGCAACTTACAATTGTTACAAGATATCACATTATTTTTACATACAATTACATTATTTTTTTACACATTATTTTGACATACAATTACCCATTTAAACAGTTGGGTTTTTACTGGCGCAATCTAGGTAAAGTTCCTTGCTCAAGGGTACAGCAGCAGTGTCCCCCACCAGGGATTGAACCCACGACCCTCCGGGCAAAAGTCCAGAGCCCTAACCACTACTCCACACTGCTGCCCATATATATATTTCAGATTAATTCTGGTTTTAAAAAAGTAATACAATGAATAAACTATTTGTTAAACCCAGGAAATTGTGTGTGAAATCCTTTCGCAAGTATTTGAACATGGGTGGGTATTCCTTACCCATTGTATCCCACCCAGACCGCTTGAAGATACAATACAGTACATGCATGGTGGCATCATTTATCAGTATTGGTGCTGTCTTTCACAAGCGGTTGCAGTATATTGATTTATATTGATGTTTTCATAATAATGGTAACAGGACAAATTCCAAGATTTCCATCAAATACAAGTACACAATCACTGATATCTGACTGTGACTAACCAGCATGTAAAACCAAACTGTTACACCCCAAGTACCACTCTGCAGGAAACCTGAAATCACATATTAATAGGTGCGTTTACACTAGTGTTCCGGGAATCTTTCTGATAAGATACTAGGATAGTGTGTTTACACTTGCTTGAAACAGTGGGGGGTACTTCTCAAGGGAGCAGACTCCGAGCATGCGTACTTTGAGGGGGAAAGAAAAAAAAAAAAAGAAGCTGATGCCCTGCTGTAGTGATGACTGTAGTGACAGATTTTTCCGCTGCCCATTTCGTGCTCGTTGGATCCTGTCTTCGCTCCAGATAGATATTAAAACCCGGCTTTCTTCATCAGTGAAGTTGCACAAGCGTCCTTCAGGGTGACCGGAATCCGTCCTGTTATCCTCTCGATCTGGAATAAAACGCACCTAATATATGCCTGGCTCTGGGTGCTGTGAACAAAAATACTGATTGGTCAACACAGAAATTGTCATTTTTTGTATCATGTGGCAGAGACGGCTGTAGGGTGACGTCAGACCAGAAAATGAATCCACAAGAACAAGGCAGCACTACGGGTATGAAAAAGTGCTGCTCGTGTTGTTCTTTATTAAATGAAAAGTTTAAACAAAAACACTTTTATAAAACAAAGCGGCTCATTGGCCAAAACAAAACAGACAAATAGTAACTCTAACTGCAAAACAAGTATCGTGCTGGTTTTGAGCCAGCACGTCTAAAATTTGTTTTGTTTCTACTTGGTTTCTTCTACCTCCTCGCTCCCGTTCTCTACTCCTCAATACTCTCCCCAATAAGCCTGGAATGGGTCCTTTTATTCTCTGTGGCTGGAGCCTTGATTACCTATTAATCAAATAATTACCCTATTAAGACTCCAGCCACATTCCTACGAGGTTTATAAGGATGGGGATTTTAACCCCATCCACGCCGACTACACAGCATATTTGAGGTTGAGATATGAACAATAATTAATCTCGCAGTTCAATATTGAAAGACTTTTTAGTTGTATCATTCATAGCATATTAATGATTAAATAAAAATAATAAGAAGAATGTTTTGGGCATTTGTGTGTAAGACTGTCATTCATTATTGTAAGATACTATAAGAACCAAAAAAAATATGAACACAATAAATAACAGAAGTACTATAATGTAGCACAAATTCATTCTAAAGGGTCAATGGAAATGCAGTAAATGAAAAAAAAAACCCTTTAGGACACCTATGAGCCCAGCTGCTACAGTATCTGCAGACTTCCTTCCGTCATTAGAGTGACACGTGAAAATGCTCTGAGACCCAGACTGTTGATTGAGGCTTGAACAAAAAGGAATATTACTTCAAACCTTTTTTTTTTTGAATGGCAAAAATTGCTGTACAAATAAAAACACACTGTTAAAGACTACAGACTGCATGTTGCGTTGGTGATTTCAAATACATGACTGCGAAAATGTTGCATCCTTTGTTTGTAAGACTTTACTATGGCGCTTGATGGTCTCTCCACTGAGCTGTTCAGTAAATCATTTGTAATGCGTATTCGTATCTGTCAAAAATATCCTTTTCAGCCTGTCTAATTTAAATGTTTCAGTCTTTTAAAATGCGATATATGCTATTTCAGCTTCACTGCTGCAGATGTCATTTTCAAAGGTCACCTTCTTCAGAATAAAATATCTCAAATACAATGTAATTTGTATCTCTTCAGTATTATATATTGTGGAACATTTAGATTCTATGAATTTTAAAGGTTTCACATAAAATGAAATGTCTGCATTTAATATCTTTATTGGATGTTTTTTTCCTCTTTTTGAAAAACATTATGCAAATGATAAGTAAGTGCAGTTGTATTGTTCTACTACCAATATCAGTATTTCTCTTTTGCAAATTTTTGTGTTGAATGTCCTAATTTTTAATTTTAAACATACTTAGGATATAATCTGTCCCATGTACATACAATGACACATTTATCAAGTGTGTGTTTAAGTTGTGGGTTAGTTAAGAGTCCAGTCTGAGGTTATGAGGATGTATTTTGTTGTAAACTGTTAGCTTCATGTTTGTTTATTTTTTTGTCAGTGAGCCAGAAATAATGACTTACTTCCTGTGAGTTGCCTGGGTAAATGTTACATATTGCTGGCAGAAGATTCTAACTGTTATTCATACAGTCCGGGTCAGTGGTTCTCAAACATTGTAGAGATTTGTGATGCCTTGTCATGTGTATAATAGGTTTGTGTGTGTGTTGAACTTGCCTAATTCAGTAATATAGGGAATATTTTCAGATCACAAGTCTCCAGATGGGCACCATGTTACTTGCCCTATGTTCTATGTCTATATCATGTCTATGATGATTAAGTTATGCTGTGCTTCATACTACTTTGATAGGTCCGCTAGAGTATTGTTCTTCATGTACAGTATCTTTGCCAGAAGAAACTTCATGCCACCATGGGGATGTCAGTGCAGTGTCAAGAAAAATAAATAAATCCACTGTGGTTTAAATACAACACAAACAAATGTGATAGACAATAATTAGTATGATTATTATTAATTCCACTCAAATGTACCTATTCCATGCAAATGCTAAATGACTCTTCAGTTTCTGAGGTGAAACAGCCTACCCTGCCTGTGTTGTGATAGAGCGACCCCTTCAGGCGAAAAACACTCATTTAGTTGTTAATGCTTTGTGCCATCCTGCACACTTTTGCAATACTGTACCTTATATATACAGTAGATGCTGC
The DNA here is from genome assembly GCA_030684275.1 of Acipenser oxyrinchus oxyrinchus. Lineage (NCBI taxonomy): Eukaryota > Metazoa > Chordata > Actinopteri > Acipenseriformes > Acipenseridae > Acipenser > Acipenser oxyrinchus. The sequence continues at coordinate 10,765,566 of CM060262.1, forward strand.
TTATTATTTATGTATAGCTTACAGTCGTACATACAAAAGTAGATGTCGGATCTCCTGAGTAGTGCATCTGGTAAAGGCGCTCCGCTTGGAGTGCAGGATGCACCCTATAGCCTGGAGGTCGCTGGTTCAGGTCCAGGCTATTCCACTGCCGACCGTGGACGGGACTTCCCAGGAGGTGGCTCACAATTGGCCGAATGCTGCCCAGATGGGGACGGTCTAGGTCGGCCAGGGTGTCCTCAGCTCACCGCGCACCAGTGACCCCTGTAAGCTACCAAGAGCTGCATGACACTGTAGCTCTGAGGTGGTTGCATGGCGGGCCCGCAGAGTGAAAAGAAGCAGACAGCTGACGGCACACGTTTCAGAGGACGTGTGTGTCCGTCTTCGTCCCTCCCGAGTCAGCGCAGGGGTGGCAGTGGTGAGCTGGGTTGAAATAAAAATAATTGGACATTTCAAATTGGGGAGAAAATAAGAAAAATAATTGGCGGTTCCAAAAAAAAAGGTAGATATCAACAGAAAATAAATTCCAACAAATATAAAAGGATAGCTTACCTCCACCCTATCCAAAAAATAAATATACATATTTTTTTAATTTGTGCCATCTGATTTTTACCCACACGTCAGATAGTAATAAATCAGCATTGTATATGTGAGGTTATCTAAATAAATGTACATCCTGCATGACAAAATTAATCATTTTAAATTAAGTTTATAAATTATACACAGAATAGATATTCCCATTATTTAATCTCCATTTGGCTGCTGCTCGCAGGTGAGAAGGCCGTCTCACTGTAGTAGTTTCCATAACAGCAAATTATACTAACATTCATTTTTCTTGATCTCGTTAACATGCATTTTGATTAACGAGTTCCCCTTATCTAGTCGTTGAGACAGGAAGTGATGTACGTGACCTGCGACAATGAAGCTTTTTAACAAGAAATGAGTTCATTAACGACCTCATCGACTCAATTTCAAAGCATTAACAGATTGATTTAATTAACACATTCAGTTTGAAAATCATTTGCTACTAAGCTGTTGTTACTATACCACAAGTTCAATACAATAACACTGGTTTTTGAAAATCCTGCACATTGGGTCTTGTTGTTTAAGAATGAGCCATACATACCATTTTTTTAAAAACAAACCAAATATACAAATACAAAATGTGTTGTCATAAAAATCTAGACTTTGTGGTCCCTGAATTTTTGTTGGCTGTTTAAGGTACTGCTGATAGAAGATAAACAGGCACAGGGGATTTAAAAAGAGTCTTCTTGACTTGCCATGAACAGGTCCAACTAGGGCAATCTTTCTGGAGAAATTCTTACAAACGGTAATATGAATCAACCTTTCTTCTCCACATGCAAGTACCTTGCCTTTCTATTATTAAAACCCCACCTATACACTCTGATTAGAGGATGCGTAATCTTTTTAAATGCAATGATTCTGTACCATTGACAGAAAAAAAACTGAACATAGTGTTTTGATCAGTAAACCAGACCAGTCAAAATACAGACAATAAAATGTAACAAGCATAAACAGTGAAATGGATATAAGCACAACAATTGTGAAGTCTGTTATAAGCAGTCAAAATTATAATTATGAAACTGAGTATGTGGTTTGCTGACAGATGCATATCAGCACTTATGTCCATGGCAAACTGTGAACCAGACAGTAAATGAACATGCCAGTAATACACTTAGGCTACGTACACACACAGGCTAAGTTACTTTTTGCTCTTAATACGGTTTGTATACACACACAGTTCGGTTACAAAGGGCAGCGACAACCGCACTAGTTAATCCTTTTCAGAGCAAGTATCGAGTGCTGTTATTAATTCAGTTTGTATTACAGTTTGTGTGTATTACAACCACTCTAACACAACTGCAATTGGTGCTCAGTGGATTTCAACTAATGATGTAATTGTTTATCAGACGTGTGATAAACATGGCTGAAAAACAAATTATATATATATATATATATATATATATATATATATATATATATATATATATATATACTGTATATATATATATATATATATATATAATTTGTAACAATGGTAAATAGTGCATACATATAATATACATTTATTTAATTAAAGTACAGTTGTATAATTTTTTGTTGTAAGAAAAAAAATTGTATTTTTGGTTTTTCAACTTCAATAAAACAATAATGGGGCAATTTCGATCTGCAGATCATCACCACTGTATTTAACAGTGCAGAAAAAGCAAAACAAGGTCTCCTCTGGTTTTGCAGAAAAGAGCATAGCTGTGCTTGACGTGATCTCGATCGATTACGTACAGTACATTCTTCTAAAAGCGTAAACAAAAACACAGCCTCCATGTTGTCACACACAACCTCACGATCGGTATGTTATGATGGCCAGAGTTCAGTGGTTTGTTTAAACAGGGAGTGCACTCACTTCAGTAATGAAAGGTGTCTGTGTACAACAAACAACCGCAGCGAGTGCCGTTTGTAAATACAGTTGTCGAGCCAACTGCAGCGTGTGTGTACGAGGCCTTATTGACATGATTTACTTATAGCAAAGTTCTATAATGCTAAGAATGCCTCGGTCATCCCAGTATATGCTTACTAAGTAAAGGAAGCCAGGAGGAATACATGACTGGAATAGACTGGATTTGGAAATACATTTTCTTGAACTGTTTATATAGAGGATTAGAGAGAAAGAAGAAAAGCATACAGTACTCTAATTAATCAGTCAAATATGGTGTGACAGCTCATACAGTGCTCACTACAGTATCACTATAAGGAGAAGCAAATATTTATGCTCTCAAACAAGTTTGTGATATTTCACTTGATTTGATACATTGTGTTATGTTATAACTAAAAATAATATAAATCGTCTTAAACTTCTATATTAAACTTTTTTGTTTGTTTCACTTAAACATGACACTACATTGTGTCTGTCTAACATTGTTAAATAAATAAGTAAGTACTTAAAAAAAAATATCTTGCCATAAAGTGAAACACAAATTGCTTCAAGTTTTATTTACCAAAATAAAGTATATAAAATGCTGTTTTTTGGTGTTATAAATTGAGGCAAGGCAAACTTGTGTTCCTCTGGGAATAAACAGATTTTTCTCCCAGGGAATAAAAGTACCCAGTTCTCTACATATTGACCTGTGCTATCATGCATTGTGTCTGCTGGGAGTTTAAAACAAAGCAGTGGTTAGTAAATAAAACAAAAGCACCCATTGTATTATTTATTACAGCTTTTCCATTGTTCTAAATTATTTAGTAGAATGGGTGTCCATCAATTTCCATTAAATTAGTGTTTTGAACTGTGTGAGTTCAGCGTTGAGAAGTGCTCCACTCCATCTCACCATCCCTTTTGTGTCTCACATTGTTTTAAAGAGTATAATGTTGGCTGCCATGAATCTTGCACTACTTCACATGTTTCAGTCATAAGAATATAAGAACATAAGAAAGTTTACAAACGAGAGGAGGCCATTCGGCCCATCTTGCTCGTTTGGTTATTAGTAGCTTATTGATCCCAGAATCTCATCAAGCAGCTTCTTGAAGGATCCCAGGGTGTCAGCTTCAGCAACATTACTGAGGAGCTGGTTCCTCACAATTCTCTGTGTAAAAAAGTGCCTCCTATTTTCTGTTCTGAATGCCCCTTTCTAATCTCCATTTGTGACCCCTGGTCCAGTCCTTCTTATCAGGTTTTATTATCACACTACAGTTAAAGTGTTACATTTGATTAAAGTAAGCTTCAGTGTTATCACACTGTAGATCACAAAACATCAAACTTTTTTTCTGGTATTGTTTTTTCCGTGTTGCTGCAAGACCATTGCGGTGAGCTGCAGCTCTTAGCAGCAGAAACTTTTCTAGCATTGCCTTGTAATATCTGCATATTGCAAACTGAAGAATGAAATGCAAGCAGTGCATGTAATCTACTGTAGAGCTTACTGATGTATACCTTGTAATAGTTAAGAAAAACGCTTCAACAAAGTATAGCTAAATATTCCTCATTGAATGATTTTTTTCAATTCCAGTAAGCTGTTTAGAAAATGGATTGTAAACATTTCACATATGGATCAAGGATAATAACCCCAGTGTTTGAGATTGAGATTTGTTCTGCTGTATGTCTACTCATTAATGCACGTAGGGGGATTGGTCTAATTTGTATTGCTGCTTCATTTTGTGTCTTCAGGCAGCTTCCATTCCTTGTTGTATGATTCCATTAGACAATCCTTTAAAATGTAACAAAACACTAATTCAATTAAATGTGTTTATTATAAAATGTATCCATTAGGCAATACAGAGGTAATAAATAAATAAATCATCCATAATGCTTTAAAAAAAAAAAAACAAGTGAAATGCATCAAGTGTGTCATAATATCCTCTGGGTATCCAGTCTGGTAGAGTGCAGTATTGCGGAGAATATTTAATGTGTCTGAAATTCTTGTTTTGTTTATGAAACAGAAGTTAAGTGAATAAGTCTGACTGGACAAGAACTGTAGTGCTTATTATAAATGAAAAGCAAATATTTAAAAAAATATTTTTTTGTGTATTTGTTATACTAGGTAAGAATTCAGTTGAGCATGTATATCTTGTTTAGACAATACTTACTGTAGACACAGCTCCATGCATATTCTCATTCTACCACCCTAAAGAAACATGTTGTGCTTATCTTTCAGAGACTGTCTTTAAATTGCACAAGACGAGGGAAGTGCTCTCGACCTGACGTCAGCTCTGTGAGACACAAGGCGATGTTGACTTCTTTGCAAACTAACTAGGAATTCCAACAATGGAGTTTGCATATCGGGAGACAAAAACAGGAGAGGTAATAATGTCCTAGGATCTAATGCATGCTTCTATGTGGAATAAACACAGATGAAAAACAAAATTCTAGACTAGGAGTGTGCCGAGTAATGACTATAAATCAGTATCCGGTGTGAACGTTTATTATTACATGAGTACAATGCTTGTTACTTTCTCGTTTTTAAGAGCACTGCTGACCTCTAATGGTAAAAATACACATTAAGATTTAAAAACAATGAAAATCCCTATCACCTCTGAGAACTATATTTCCCATCGTCCTCCTGCTCACTGGTAAATCCATCTCAGTTACATATGTGAGCAGGAGGATGATGGGAAATGTAGTTCTGAGAGGTCCATGCGGGTACATGGGAAGCCATATTGAGGCAGGGAATGCAATTTAAAAGTTTAAAATGGTCAAAATATAAAAACATCAAACTATAAAAACATCAAACTCTCCTATAAAGAATGCAGTTTTTCTCTGATAAAACAAAATGCTGAAATGATATTCCTGTCTAAATGCCTGTCCTTGCACTCATGCCATGTTCCCTGGAGCCTTAAGTTGTTGTTGCTATGCAACAAATGCAGATGTAGAAGCACAGCCCTAGTTTTTGGTACAATACCTTACCATAGGCAATACAGGAATATTATATAACGAAAATGTATTTAACTAGAAACACATGTTGCAGTCCCTTACATTTTGTGTTATCAGATTTCCACTTTACGTTTAGTACTTACATTCTAAAATTAAGTTATATCCAGTGCAATTAGACAATTATATTCTACAGGCATGTATAGTACATTAGTAGTGGGACCTTTTTGTAGAAGAGATGATATCTAGTTTTGGTAATCCTCTCTAACCACAAGAAATGAGTCATAGTGGCTGGTAAAAACCTGATTTTGCTTTAGAAATGTATATATGTTTAAATATAAGCAACATCATTTAAAAGCTTCACACTTCCATCACTACAGTAAGTAACTTTACAGCAAGACTGGGATAACTAATTACATTGTCCTTACTGTAATGCTGAAACATAAATTATTATCCCAGGCTTAACAACGAGAATGGGATAACTACTGAAGCATAAATAGAAATAGATGCATACAGAAGTATATCGAATTAGATTACTGGTCAGCTGTTTTTATTGAAGTTATCTAACGTGGACCTGCATACAGATTTGAAATGTTGAAAGTGTTAAGTGTCCCTGTTTTTCCTTTTTAATGAAATTATGAAGAAAAAAAACTCACTCTTTAAACCTACCAATAAAATTACCATATTATATTTACCTTGGAGTATTTTAAAATAGTCTTGAAAAATAAGAAGGTACATTTTTTTAAATTATTTATCTGGCAAGAAAAAGTAGGTTTCTGATTTAAAAATAGCAAGGGTATAAATGAAAAGGAAAGAAAAAAACAGATGTTCTCTGATCAAGAATGTAGTGTTTATGACAGGATTGTGGTCCAGTGCACACATCTTTTTCCATTCAGCAGCTGTTCCATTTTGTTAATTCCATACCCCTGCATCCCATATTCCACCTATAGGGTGCAGCACAGAAATTAGGTATCATTATGCTTTATTTTCTGAACAGAATTGAGAAATTAAAAATCACGGTACTGTATCAGAAATACAAAAGGTTATGGGTTATAGATTGTATGGACAGTATCTTTGGCATTTTCAAAAAGCAAATTGCAAAACTGTAATGATTATGTTGTGGGAGTCTTTACCATATACTATATGTGGTTTCCTATTAATATATATTTCTTTATCGGTAAGTGGTCTGTACTTCCACCGTGTATCATTCAAAATGCTACAGCATCAATTAAAGGCCCAATCAGTCCTGCTCCCCTTTTGTTTATAGAGTTGTCAAGAATTCATTATAAATGTCTGTAGAATACGATTGCCTAATTAATTCATTATCAGCTCGTCACTAAATCTTCTATTGGTATTTAGGTCATTGACCTGTGGTGTTGGTCCTTGGCTGCAGTGTCAGAAATTAACAAGCTTGTTAATTGAGGTGCAGGACATGTGGCAAACTTTTTAAATTTATTTTTTACTCACTATAGCTAAGCTGGCACATCCCAAACAATCATCCATCATTTACCTGTGAAAACTGCACAGTACTCCTGAGTGGCATGGAAATCCAGAATGGAGCTATCAAGCTGAAAGACATACAAAACCTTCTCCTGTTCATCATACATATCCACTACACAGTCTTTTAATTATACTAGAACCATACATGTTATACTAGTGTAAATACAATAATGACCCTTTACACGTATTTCCTCTACCTGCTCCATTCCTCATCTCTCTCACTGCTCATTGTGTTACGTACGTAATGCCAGGGTAGGGGCAAGTAGGCCTCTTGCTTTTAAAGGTAAATTAACATAGCTTGGGGTTGATGATAATGCTTGAATTTCAATTGGCTGGTTCTCTTTTATTCTTAAAGGAAGGCGTTGGACCATTTTCAATTTGCTTACTATTTTTATTTTTTTGTATACTGGCCTTATGACAGACATTCCACCTTGCGCACACTTGCTCAGAGGTAAAAATATGCTGATGACTTTTAATAAATATTGCAAATATTCACTTGTGCCGAACAATATTAAGTGATGATTAAGGACACATTAATGGAGAAATGAACAGTTGCAAATATGTATTATGGAAATTCAAAGTGTGTGCAGTGTGTAAAGTGTGTACCTGTTAACATACAGTTGGTGTTACCTACTGCTTGTCCATGCATGTGCTGTATTTACATTGGCGGGTTGATAAATTGAAACAACATATGCTCTTCTCAGCTGGTGTGAGCACCACCATTAGTTACCAGTTGGGCCATCAATTTTTTTTTTCTAATGTAATTCCATTTGCTTCATTGCAAGCAGTCTGTCCCTGTTGCCTAAAGCTTAATGTTTCCGTGATGCAAGACATCTATTTACTTGACTGAATGTAATCCAGCAGCTAAAGTTTGGGGGTGATGGAAGAGGGATTGTACTGATCAGACTGAAATAAGCCTTTCATTTTAAATTGTGGTAACATCCCCTCTGCACATGCAGATTGTTCTAGAGATTCTGCATAATCAGAATGGCTGATTCAATATATGTATTTAGATTACATCAACAGAAAAACAACAAAAAAAGGAAACATACAGTAATTCATTGGACCACTTTGCCATGAAGGTTGCTTGAAGATCAATCATCACATTTCTTTAAGCAATAGGGCATCTTCCAGTGCTGTTCCTGTCACAGCATTTGACAGGCTTGAATGCATGCAATGTGTCAAGCTGTAACACAGGATGAATTGACACTTTCTGACAGTTCATTTTCTGTATTCATTTCTCTATTCATTCAGTAAATACTACAACGCCTTTCTGTTTTTGTTTGTTAATTTTAATTATGAACCATACAGAGTTGTTATATAATAGTTATACAATAATTACAAATATTGCAGTGCATGTTTTTCTTATTATAGTCTTCAAATTTAATTTTCTGTCTCCTATGTAAACTTTAAGACTGAAACCATATAAATACACCCACCCCTCGTTATATCGCGGCCCTGGAGTTGGCGCCCCATTTTTACAGTCTGACTGTGCATGCCTTAGCTGCAATATACATAGGCAATTGCACTTAGAATTACTGTTCGTTTTATTTCATACTGCACATCACAAACAAAAATATACAAAACAAATAAAAACAAAGCATTAATATCATACTGTTATCATATACACACGCACACACACGTTGCGTAGAGGATTTATAATGGACCCTGACGCCCCGATAAAACGAGGGAGTGGTTGTAAAGTATTTGTTAGCCTATTTGTTTTTCTATGGGTCTCTCGCTATATTGCGACCCTCGATATATAGCTGATTTATATTGGACCCTGACACCTGCAATATATCGAATGAGTGGTGTACCAGGATAATATAAAGTTATTTTGGTTCTTCACTTATTTTTTTTATGTTCATTCAGGATATACAAATATTTCAAACACAATACTGCTGTGAACATGTGCACATTATAACTAGTGTTCTGCATTTCTGGTTTATTCTGAATTTTTTAACAGGACGTCAGTTTTTACTGATTTATACCCGATTTTTGTCTATTATTCATATTTTTTGGTACTATTTTCTAGGAAATACACAATATTTTGATTAAAATGCTGTTTTATTTTGACTCTGACGTTGTAATAAGCAGCCCTACACTGTATTTTAGGATACAGCAGACGTGGTTCTCTGTCACTTCACAAACACATTATCACCTGATTATGTTGGCCAATGAAAGTCTGATTATTGTGGCAATTGCTGGGCATGGTAACTACTAGCTTGATCAAAAACTAAATTGAAATACATGAAAATATAATATTTTTAGTGGATGAGGAATGGGGAGAAAACATAAATCAGTTTATGAATATTTAAAAGAAAAGGAATGTTTCGAAGTATACAAAAAGCAAAAAAAAACAGAAGTGGGTCAGATTATTATTATTATTATTTATTTCTTAGCAGACGCCCTTATCCAGGGCGACTTACAGTCGTAAACAAATACATTTACGACTGTAATTCCATTTGCTTCATTGCAGATTGCAGATTGTTTCACTGCAGATGAGACAGAAGACGCATAGCACTGCAAATACTGTTTCATTGAGGTAGATGCAAATACTGTTTCATTGAGGTAGATGATTTATATGAGGTAGATGTTCGCGCTGACAATAAAAGAACATACAGAAAAATAAGCGACACATTAAACTAAAACAATAACGTGAACTGAGAGACACGCAATCACTTTATGAAGCTTTAATAAAGAGAGAGCAGCTGTGCTTTGCTGGACAGCCATTGTTTATTGCAGACTGCAGAAAGGTATGTATTGGTGACTTCGTGCGCCGGTACTGTCCATCAGCTAAAACACTGCCCAACACTGCCAATCTTAATCGTAAATATTTGACAGAAAATGGTGATGCTTTGGTAAACTTATGGAATGCATTGATGGAAATGTCAAGCGTGATTTTTGACGCTTCTCCCGATGGCTTGCACCGCCCAGTTCTGTCGATTTTTTTCTTTTATTTTTATGATTTCAAGGCAAATAAACCTGGCTTGTTTTGTGCTGATGTCATGTTCATACCTTCTGTAGAAACTATTTCCGTCATCACAGCGATTGCCCAAACGTACGATTGCCCAAAAGTACCAGCTACCTTCGGAAAATGTGACCTCGACTTGCACAGATTCTGCTTCATCATACATGCCAGGGACATTAAACTTAATCAGAAATCAGAACTGCTACGCATCATATTCCACATGTATAGTGTGTATACTGAGATTTTTTCGCCCTCATTTTTACCGCTGTTTCAATTAAAAACTATTTATTACCGATTTTATCCCAATTTTAATATATGTAAAAAGAAATCCCGGATTTTTTTTTTTTTTAAAGATAAAAATTGAAAATGTGGAACACTAATTATAACATTGTTTTCTATTAGTTATTACTGTTTACTAACATTGAAAGAGCCAGTATCCGGTCTTTGCAGATGCAGGCCTGTTTTCACAGCTACTTTTGAAAACAAGTCAAGTGTTATTTCAAGTAGCACTTTGATGGCTTGAATTTGATTTCCATTTTCATTGAAAATACATTAAAGCTTTGCTCAGGTAATGTGCAGTAGGTCACATGGTCTCACTGCAGCTAATTATTTGACACAGCAAAAAATATTCACTGTAAAATGTTGCTTTAGTTCACTTTTAAGAACATACAAAATGTTGAGTTTGTCCTTACTGGGTGCTCAATTTAGTGCTGGTGACTGATCTTTTGTTTTGCACCATTTTTTCTCTCCTGTTGTGGCAGCTGTTTGCTGCCAAACAGTGTGGTAGTGTTATCAGTCATCGTCTCTGTAGTATGTCCTGTTTTTCAGTGCTTTTTTCATTTTGTTGTCTCAGCTTTTTTTCTTATGTTTCGTAGATTCTGCATTTTTTCTGCTGTTATTGACAAAGAGATACATTATATAAGTTGTCAAAACCAAAAAAGGCCACTTGCATTGGCCATTTGAGTGCCGTTTCAACAATCTATACGGGAGAAGACATCAGTAAAATGAACAAAACTAAAATGATCAGTACATACATAAAGTTCATTTTTTGCCTGCAAAAAACATGAGTGACTATTAGTTACTAGCTATATGCAGTACCATATAGCACAATGTGATTTGTGTATGTATACTTTAAACCTACAAGTACAGTATAAAAAGTTATGTTATACAAAGGCTGATAAAGCATTATATTCCTTACCTTTTAGCTAGGTTAATATATATGTTAATATATAATATATAATATATACCAGCTAGGTTAATATATACGATGAGGCAACGTTTAGCCAAATATATTGCTGTTCAACTAATATTAAAATTTGAGCTGTTACCGGAGTCTCTACAGTGCAGTATAACAATTACTATAACTCAATGTACGCTTTGCACTTTTGATATTAACACGCTTTAGTGTGTGACATCTGCTGGCAAAACACTGTTTCAGTAGTAATCTGTAACAAACCAGTTTATAGTCAGATAACGCCTCTAACGGTTAACAAAACTGCATATCACACTGACTTCAGTTTTACCGTGGAGTGTACCATGCCATACTTCCCCATTATTCATGAAAAAGATACAGGAATTGATATTTTAAAACAGTGCATTTGTTAAACTGTACTGCATAAAATTAATCAATAATTAAGCAGTATTTGATTACAGGGAAAAAACTTTTCATGAATATAAAAAATATTGACATAGGATTCAGAATTTTATTTGGCTCATCCTCAGACAAGCCTTTAAAGGCACTGGGATTAGCAATCCCAACACCTCAGGCCTATATTCCTTAACAAAACCTACTGATGCGGAGATAAAGAGGTGTGCTAGTGGGGCACTTAGACCAGACAACACAGTTTAATTATGTGAAAAGGCTAGAGAGAGGCTTGATGAGAGGTAGTAGTGTCTCGGGAAATCCATGGCAGTTGCGATCAGACCAGCTGGAAATGATGAAATAAAGACACCCTTTAGCAAGGTCACTACCATTTGTTTGAATGAAAAGAAATGGAGAGAGAAGAGAGAAAGAAAGAGACATACATTTTTGCAGCAAGGAGATGGGGTGTATCAGAGTATGCTATTGTTCATTCAGACTTGAAATACGCCAACTAATTTCTCCTTTGGAAATACGGTGACCCTGGAAATGAAAAATATTTGTCTCTTACTTGTAATCAGTTTAGCACAAATGGGGTCCTTTTCTTACCAGGTTAAGAATGTGCCATGCACATTTCTTCAAGGTGATTAATGACAAGGGGACTAAACGGCTAAGTGGTTTGAAGTCATTACCATTCTCTATAAAGTTTCAACTTAAAATCCTGCTTACCCTGAAAATGAATGTGTTTGCTGTTATGTACTAATACTATACATTAACTGTTATGGTTCATACTAGTAAACAATACGACACACTTACACAGTGGCTGCCTTTTCAAAAAGTACCTTCTTTTATTCTGGCACTCAGCGGTCGGTAATCGCTAGACATAACATTCACACTGCTCCCATGTGGCGGTATGTGCAAAGTGCCATATTAATTTCAAATACATAACATTTCCTCCCAACTAAATTATATTGTTATATTATATTATATTTTTAATTGCTGGCTCTTTGAGCTAATTATATATGTATATATATATATATATATATATATATATATATATATATATATATATATATATATATATATATATATATATATATCATTCTGCCCCAAAGATTGACCAGGCTCTCTAAATAGAACATATAGGCTAAACGGTGGCAGTCCATTAGTTTATTAACTACCAAATGTCCTATAAATTTAAATGGTCAGGAGGTTTAGGGATTCAGGATGGAGAGTGTCTCTCTGCAGCAACAGTTGGCATGGCTGCCACGTCTGGTACCTCTCTTCGGGCATCAGGCAGTGGTTGTACAGTCTCATCAATGCTCTTTTCCACCACCTCTTCTGCCGTAATAGTACTTCCATGAGCTACTGAGGATGGAATTGAAGCCTCCATCGACTGCGATGTTTCCAGATGTTCTCCACTGAAGATTTCCCAGTTAGTATGTTTCAGACGATCCAATTGCTAGTCAGCATGACGTTTCCATTTCTCTTCCACTCCCACATCAACTGTATATGGAACTGGACCGGTCTTAGATATCACAACTCCAGGGGCCTGCTTCTCCTCCTTCCGGTAATCTCGAGCAAGTATAGCATGACCAACCACAAACTGCCGGCCCTTTGACCATTCTTGTCTGCATAGCATCTGAGATTCCTGATTCTTCAAAACCAGAGATACCACATCTGGCTTCAGGCAGGAGCGAAGCTTACGGTTGAGAAACAACAAAGCTGGGGATTTCTTCGTTGTTGCATGGGCGGTGTTCCAGTAGGTCTGCAGGAAGCTGTCCAACCTCTGATGTAGAGTAGCATATCCCCTAGCAGATTTCAGAGCTTGTTTCATGGTTTGCACAAAGTGCTCCGCCAGACCATTGGTGGCGGGGTGGTATGGAGCACTACGGATATGCCTTACGCCATTGGACTTCAAAAATGCTGCTAAGTCACTGGAAATGAACTGCGGTCCATTATCACTGACAAGCTGCTAAGGAATCCCTAACGGCTGAACAGTCTTCACAGCACTTGAATGGTTTTGTTGGCAGTAGTAGTGTGCATAACTTGGATTTCTGGTCACTTTGAGTGGGCATCAACAATAACCAAGTACTTGTGTCCCTAAAATGGTCCTGCAAAATCAACATGGATGCTAGGCCACATCCAGGGATGAAGACACAGTGATTTTTGAACATGCTGACAGGAAGTGCATGTCTTTGCCTGTTGTTCAATTCCTGGCCAACAAATATAGCTTCTAGCCAAAGCTTTAATTCTTACAACACCAGAATGTCCCTGTGGAAGGGTGTGGGTATTCACTGACACGGGAGACAGAAATTATATTTGAAACACCCCACAGGTGCTCTGTTTTATTTGTATTTACTCTAGTGAGTTGTACTGATTTATTTCAGCCCGCAGAGGGCGCTGCGGTCCGTGGTCTGGCTACCAACTATGGTATCCAGAACCTACGGGAATACCACGGCAGGGTACTCGGTACAGTTAGGTGCACTCGCAGGTGCTCAAAATAATGAAAACAAAAAGGCAAAAAGAAAAAGGGAAAATAAAACACAGTAATCAAAACTACAAAATAAAGGTGCTGCACTTTGCAGCGTGAATGTCCCCAATCGCCGCTACCCGTACGACTCGGGTCTCCGTCCTACTCTCTGTTCCTCAGCTAGGTTTTAAGACATTATCGGGGTCTGCCCAAGGATTCCCCACTTTCTCTCTCTCTCTTTCAGTGCTTTCCTTCACGATTCTTTGTGAAGATTTTTTTTTTTCTCCCGTCCGTCCTCTGGTCTTGACGAGCAGCGAGACCGCCGGCTTGTAGTTCAGGTCTAAAAGGGCAGATCTGAGGAAACAGCAGAGTATTACTTTATAGGGTAAACAATCCCATTAGAGCCCGCCTCCCAGCCACTCAGAGAGGGGGAAAGCGCACACACCCTCTTCCCCACCTCTCCGTGTCACCGCCATGACTGGCAGGCAGACCCCACGGGACTGCCGCCCCCTTCCTGCAGCATCGTGCATGCGTCAGACGGCCAGTCCAGATCTCTCCGTTACAGTCCCACATGTAACTCTTCCAAGAGTTTTGAAGGGACTATCACACGGATGCCCCACATCAAGCAACCTTGTTGTACTAAAAGTTCACTTCTTCTGGCGTAGAATGGTGACAACTCACTTTTAATGTCCTCTTTTGCAGCAGAACTTCAGTACGATCTCCAAGACTTGAGACAGTATGGGATCAACTTTGGTTTCCCTTTTTATTACTGGCAATTTCTCAATTTGGCTAATGCAGAAGACATCAACTGTGTCAGCTTTCTCATTGTGAGTTACTCATAGAGGCAATCTTGAGAGCCCATCTGCATTGCCATGAAGAACCGTTGCCTTGTACTTGATGAGATAGTTGTGAGCTGACAAAAAAAGTGCCCACCGTTGCATTCTGGCTGCTGCTTGTGAAGAAATACCTTTATGAGGACTCAAGATTGTGGTGAGAGGACGGTGGTCAGTACGGAGGGTGAATTCCCGACCATATAGATATTAGTGGAACCCTAAAACTTGCGAACACCAAACACTATTCCCAAGGCTTCCCTGTCATTGTGTTCACAGTTTTGTTCAGCTTTGCTGAGAGTCCTGGATGCATAGGTGTGACAGGATGGCGTGTGTGATGACGTCAGGCCAGAAGCAGGAACTGGAAAAGGATACCGCAGGTAGTGAAATGGCGTTTGCGCCGTCTTTATTCAAAATACAACAAAAAATAAACCAAATATTTTAACAAAAAGAGAAAACTGTGCTCACCCAGCAAAATAAACAGCTAAACAAAAAAACAAGTCACAAACACAAAAAAGAAATACAATAATAAAATAAAACAAACAAATACTGTACAGGGCTGCTCGCCCTGTTACAATAGGCAATTGGCTTTTCATCACCATTTGGTAAAACATGGGAAATGACTGCACCCACACCATAGGGTGATGCATCACAAGCCAGTCTGATGCATAGCTGTGGGTCATAGTGGGTGAGCACGTCCTTTGAAACAAGCTGCTCTTTGGCCTTTTAAAATGCAGTCTCACAGTCCTTTGTCCAAGACCAGGGCTTACCTTTGCACAGCAAAGCATTGAGGGGGTTCAGAATTGTAGCAAGATTGGGTATAAATCTGCCATAATAAGTTAATAGGCCCAAGAATGAGCGACTCACGTTTTCCGGAGCTGGGGCTTCCACAATTGCTTTTACTTTCTCTGACGATTTGTGCAAGCCTGCAGCATCAATGGTGTGGCCCAGGTACTCCAAAGAAGTCTTGAAAAATTCACACTTCTCCTTATGTACCCGCAAGCCGAAATCTTCCAGGTGCTGTAGAACCGCATGCAGGTTCTTGAGGTGCTCTGCATCGTTGCTTGCAGTCACCAGTATATCATCCAGGTAACTGCACATTGGGAAGGCCTGTAAAACCTGGTCCATTGCCCTCTGGAACATGGCTGAGGCTGAGGCAATGCTAAAAGTTGTAGCAGAAGAGGCTCTTTTGCGTGGTGATTGTGAGATACTTCCTTGAATTTTCTTCTACTTTCATTTGTAGGTAAGCATGTAACAAATCCAGCTTGCGGAAGAGTTGACCTTCAGCTAAGGAAGCAAGCAAAACTTCAATGCGCAGAACTGGATAGTGTTCCACAAAAAGAACAGGATTAATAGTCACTTTAAAGTCCCCAAATATTCTCAAAGAGCCGTCTTTCTTCACTACTGGTACCACTGGTGTGGCCCAGTCACTACATTTTACAAGTGACAAAACTACAGCCTCTGTTAGACGAGTCAATTCAGCCTCCACTTTGCGTCTGATGGCATAAGACACTTGGCGTGCTTGGCAAAACCATGGTTTGTGAGGTGGTTTCAGAGACACCTTTGCTTCAATGCCCTTCATTATGCCTAGCTCCCCTTCTAGGTTGCTCTGGCTACATTGATAAACAGTCTTAATTTCTTGCCAGTTGCGGTCTTCAGCCAGTCTCTCCCCAAGAGTGAAGGATAGTTACCCTTAACCACATACAAGGGGAGCAATGCTGTTTGTTCATTCATTTTTATCTTCACTTTGATGACAGCCTCAGATGAAACTGCCTCCCCAGTGTAAGTCTTCAGCACAATGTCAATGGTTTGCAAATTGTTTTAACATTGCTTCATACATTTCTGTTGAAATCAATGAAACTGCAGCCCCTGTATCCAATTCCATTTTCAGTGATTTTCCCTCTATTTCAGGTGTTAATGTAATGCTAATTCAGAGTCGGTGTCATCACTGGACATTCCCTGTGCTTCTACGTGATGCACTACTCTCTTTTTAAAAGTCGCATTCTGCTTCCCTTTGTTTCCTTTACGTGCTGTCCCGTCTTCTTTCTTTTTCCCACTGCAAACACTCCTGATATGGCCTTTCTTGCCACAGTTGTGACAGGTCTGTTCTTTAAACCAGCAATCATTATCACTGTGATTAACCTTCCCACAACGTCCACATTTACTAGGCTTTTTAGCAGAAAAGATAAAGCATTTACCTTCAGAGAACTGCTGAGGTGCTGAGACTCTCATCCAGCCGTTTCCATGGATACAGCAATTTCCACAGCTTTCTTATAAGTCAGTCCCGACTGTTAAAAGGCATTTCTGTATTGCTTCACTTTTCTAGCCACAAACGAATCTTGTATTGCGTCATCCAAATGTGTGCGAAACTCACAGTATTCAGCTAATTTCTTTAAGACAGCCACATATTGTGCACCAGACTCATCCTCTTCTTGATTCCGCTTATGAAAGCAAAAAAAAGGGGCTTCTGGGAGAAATGTGTCTGAAGAACCACTACAATACTGTCGAATGTTTTATCCCTTGGCTCAATAACACAGCCACTTGTTTTTCATTGCTTATATTGTTTGCTGTGACAAAATGTCCAAATCTCTCAATATAAGTAAGGAGTCCATTGTTCCACATTCTCATCAAAGGCATCAATATGTCCGATAGTAGCCGCCATCTTACACTGTCTGAATACAGCTTCACTCATGGGTATTCAAATTCCTTTCTCTACAATGAGGAATCTTATCAAATACCTTGTCACCAATTTGTGTTATGTACTAATACTATACATTAACTGTTATGGTTCATACTAGTAAACAATACGACACACTTACACAGTTGCTGCCTGTTCAAAAAGTACATATCTTTTATTCTGGCACTCAACGGTCAGTAATCGCTAGAACAAAACATTCATACTGGCCCCATGTGGTGGTATGTACAAAGTGCCATATTAATTTCAAATCCATAACGTTTGCCAATGTCAGTTCGGTCACCAGTTGACAAAACTATTGCACAGTGAAACTTATTTGGCTGCCTTTGTATAAGTATCTGCACTTAGAGAGAGGTGTTTATTGTAGCTGACAACACAATTGTATTTATTAAACTTTATTAATCCAGGTATTAAACTTGGTAATGGTAGGGATTTAAAAAAAAAAATAGAAGTAAGGAATTATAAGCACTACAATAACATAATCAATAATGTCTCTCAGAAGACAAACCAAAGACCAAAATGAAAGATTTCATGTTATTCACAAATAATTCATAATTCTCCAGGCTAGGTTTGCACCTACCAACGCCCCTGTTTCCAAGAATAAAATGCAGTCTGGAAACTGGAAAAGGTCACGTTATTCTTGCATTTATTTAATTATTATGGGTTTATAGAGACGTGCCTACTGAGATGCAAGAACCTCACGCGCAGTCACAGCCTGTCAGAAGCAGCAAACATACTACAAAAGGACAAACAGTGGAGAGTCAAACAGCTTCAGAAAAGAAGATCGATCAGAAAAGAAGTTGTAAAAAAACTAGGCTAGTCATTAAGGATGGCTTGTTTAAAGACAGAAAAGCTATCAATATTTCTGAGGCTAGGAGATAAGTTATTCCAGGCAACGATGCTGTGCCAGGCAGTGAATCTTTACCAGAATCTATTTTAATTTTGGGGAGCATCATGCCTTAAATCCCCTAGGCCTACAGTCTTAGTAGGCACTGGAAGATTCATCAGAAATGATGCTGTTGGAGATTTTACACTGGTTGAACATCAATAGATTTTTATCATGTCCCATGCTCAAAATAGGTCAATTGTACAACTTTTTTTTAAAATAATGGACTGTAATAAAATTGTTAGAATATGTGTCAGGTGGAGAAAAGGGTAGTGTTACCATGGTTTCGGAGGCAACATGTATTTCACGATGTGTTCTCAGAATAACACAAACAATGTTTAGCACTCTGTAGCACATCTTGTATAGTGTTTATGTGTAAAGAATCACCCTAGGATGCATCAGATTAAACCTGAGTATTTAAAATGACTATCTTGCTCTAAGGCCTTTCCATCCTGGGTTTTTTAATACAGTGAGTTTTATTTTCTAAGCACTGAGCTTGGCTGCGGAGCCTAAGGCTAATACCACATAGTTCAAGATCTTTGAGAACCAGGTCTACACCACATCAAACAGTGTAGAGCTTTATAATGGACTACAACTTTATAATGAAAAAAACAGCATTCTTTGAAATCAGACAGAACACCACAACCGTTTACGTAGGTGACCTGAACACAGTGGTACAGTATACAGTGCATGTTGTTGTTTCTGTGCAATTGAAAGTGTGCTAGTAGCAGTGTGAACCAAACTGATTTGGTGTCAGTCCCTGTGCTTTTGAATCACATTCCTTTAGCCCTCCTCAATACCCTAACCCAAATCAATTGAAAGAAAAATAAACCAAGAGATAACGTAATGTATGGTTTACTACACATATTAGGTTTAGTTTATGATTCTCAATATAAATGTTTTTTTTTTTGTCCCATGCTTCCAAGTAAGGGAAATTGGTGTTATCTTTTCTAAACACTGATATGACTTTGCTGCTGTGCAAATTGAGAAGTGGCCAATCTTTCTTAAGCATGATCAGGTTTCTGGCTAGAGGTGATATACTTCCGTGTTCAGAAATAATCTAATTTGCACCGTGAAGTTTTTACAGCTGGATCAGTCAGATACAAAGGCTATTGATGTGTGGTGATCAGCTGGTTTTGCCTGCTTTTGGTTTATTGAATTGATGGATCAGCCAGTCTGCTCAGATCTATCTATTTTGCCATCTGGCCTTATCAGATGCAAGTGACCTAATTTGGAAAATCTGCACAAGTGGTTGTTTTTTTTTGTAAGAAAATATTAGACACTGTAAAATAAGGTTGGAAAATGTTCACCTTGGGATTGTATGGGGTTTCTTTTTCTTTTTCTTCCAGTTTGTTTATTGAATTTTCCAGTTTTCATACATATATAATATAACAGAGACACTGATACATCTGTATACATATCAACATAACCAATAACGCCTCACACACACACACACACACACACACACACACACACACACACACACACACACACACAAAAAAAAACAGAGAGAGAGAGAGAGAGAGAGAGAGAGAGAGAGAGAGACAGACATGTTTTTCAATCACAATAGACTGTGAGGCTATGGGATTGTAGTCGACCTGAGTTGGTCAAGGTTGCTACTCTTTAAACAATTTTCCCTGGACCCTCTTAGAGTGTATTTTAGTTTTTCCAATTTTAGAAAACATAGAAGATCCCTAACCCAGTCTATGTGAGAGGGCGGGGGCGGGGCAGCTTGCTTCCAGACCATTAAAATCAGGTGCCTTGCCAACAAGGTTGGAAAGGCCAGGGTGTCAGATTGTAACTTTGTTAAGAGAGTGTCACTGGGCACAACTCCAAAGAGAGCTGTTAGGGGGAAGGATCAATGGGTACTTTCAGAACTGTAGAGTGTGTCTCAAAAACAGAAGACCAGAATGGAACCAGCCTGTCACAGACCCAATACATATGTATGAGTGAGGCAGGTTCTCGTTTGCACCCAGGTAGACTTTAGCCAATCTGACTTTTGATAGATGCAACCGGTGTATGATTTTGAATTGTATTAGCCCATGTCGGGCGCAAATTGATGAGGAGTGTATTCTACCAAGAATGGATTCCCACATGGGAGCTCAAGGCCTATATCCTGCTCCTATATCCTGCTCGGGACGGGCAATGCCAAGACAGAATAATGCCATACATTTTTGATACGATTCTTCTACAGCCGGGATTAAAATTAAGCAAAGGGTCAATATGGGATACAGGTTGTTTTTGCTTCTGCTCAATGGACAATAACAGCAAATCTGTAAGAATGTAATTTATGAGTAAATGACAACTTACAGGCAGTGAATATATAATTAATTTAGAAACAAAATGTACAAAACAAGTATATTTTGTTTAGTTTTTTTCACCTAAAAAACAAAACCAGTATCTTAACCACTGTGCAAAACAGCTGGGTACAGCACGTGCATTTGTGGTTACAGAGTTTCAACCTCATCTCATCAACAGGACAGAATCTGCAATGCCAGTGCATTAAACAACACTGCCCATAACACATAGTACAAGCATTTTGAAAACTGCAATGTTACTTTTTAAAAGTTCCATACTATGTATTACTTGACCTACAGTATGTTAGAGTTAAAATCTAAGCACAATTAAGCACATACATAAATCATGTTGGGATTGACCAAATTAGACAAATAACTATCCAATAATGTAACAATTTAGAATGAGTCACCAAGTCATTATGTTTTAGGACATCAACCTTTGCAGTTAGTTGATATTTAAATCAATTAATTAACACCAAGGGGCTTGTGGTCCACACAAAAATGGCACTGAATGGAAAAAGATCTGAAGCAATTTATTTAAAGATTGGAAGTCCAAAATGCAATCAAAAGTAAGCCATTGTTTCGAAAGAGGCAAGTCAATGACTTTCAAATTTTCCTGGGGTTTATATTAAAGAACACAAAGAAGGAGGGGAGGGAGGTGAGGAGAAATGATGATCATGGATACAAACGAGATGTGTGGTTTTAGGGAAAAGCAACTCAATAGCGATTTTCACAAGCTATTTTTTTGTGTGTGCTAGAAACAAAACGTGTCATTAGGAATCCTCCAAACCAAGGCGCATATATATATATATATAAAGGGATGCAAATGTAGCTGATATTTTGGTCCATGGTAAACATAAATGGATCATAGACACATTGAAGGACATTAAAACCTGTAAGATCGCATGTAAAGTATGCACATATATTTGTAAAGATACAGTTGCAAATAGAGAAAATAAATATTCAGTCTTAAAAAACCTGTCATGCAAAACTAGCAACCTTGTTTATGGTATATTTTGCCAGAAATGTAACAAAATAAAATATATATAGGGAGACAGGTGCATCATTATATAAAAGAATACAGAATCACCTGTCAAACATAAACCAATCTTTCAACACTTTACAAAAAATGATCAGAACATGAATGACCTACAATTTGTAGTTTTAGAAGAAATATAATTAGATAATGTACAATGCAGAAGGATAAAGGAAAATACACGGATAAACAGAATCAATGCCATGATGCCTGAAAGTTTAAATAGAAAGGACGAGTAGATTATTGCATCTTTAACTATATAGTAAACGACATCATAGATTTAAATAGAAATAAGTGAGTGTAGTTACCATGGCACCAAAAACCTATAAGTACCTCCACTTGTTGTGTTTAAACACACTTTCTTCTGACAAAGGTTTTTTTTTTTAATTTTTTATCTAAACATTCCAATCCAAGGTTCAATTGAAGATCTTTTAACCATTTGTTCAGACACTCGGCTCCAGGCAATCCTATCAGTGCCTATGTCACTGTAAACAGCACCATACAGGATACAAAGATGGGAGCGGTGAGGTAATAGCATTTTATCAGTTTTTGCTTTTTAAATGAATAAACACAAGCCATGTTAACTTGAAGTGCTGAAAAGCTGCAGTGCAGAGGGATGTTATGGCATTGCTGTTCCTGGCCTAAGGGAATAGCGTAATTTACATAGTTGCGTAACGTGTCATACTGCAGATGCTTTCAGACCCTGCTTTCAATGTTATCACCTAAGACCTTGCTAGATTGCATGAGCTAGTATGTCCATAGTATTTAGACTGCTAGTAGCGTACTATGAGCCACATATTTTTACCCTAACTGTCCTCCCACAAAAAGCAATGGTAAACCAGCTACAACACTATGTCCATGTCACTGGGCCCATGCTGGCCACTGTGGGGGACAGGTCAGAGAACAGCCATATCAAATTGATGGAACAGATGCTTTGTTTTTGAAAGCATGAACTTGCAAGTGCCTTCCAACCCAGCTGGAACATCAACATCTGGACAAGAAGAGAATTTAAAGTGCCTTTAAAGTCACTGGCATAGAAAAGGACCACTATTGTATGTGGACAAAATCTCTTACAAAAACTCCTGGAGTAAAAGGTACTGCACACTGTAAGAATTAAAATACAGAGAAATAAAGGCCCAGGTTAGTAACTGAAAACATAGCAATAGTCAAATAACTGTGGTGTTGCTGTTTCACACACTGTCCCAAAAACTGCAGTAAAGTGAGTGTCAAGCTCATGTGGAGTGCTAATACCTGCAGCACAAGAAGTTTAATCTGTATTGTAGTGGCAGGATGAAGCTACCTGCAACTGAACCACGTCTCCCCTCCCCCAGCATGGGTCATATAAATAGCATCTGTAAACAGCTCCTTGCCTTCATTAGTTCTGTTGTCTCACTGTGTGTGACGTGTGACAGACTGCTTCCCACTCAAGACAAGGTTACACAGCTGAAGGTTTATTACCAAGGAAAGGTGTCTTAATGAATGCTGTGCTTTCATACAAGGAAACAGCTACCTTAAAACGTTTGTTCCAAGGTTTCATTGCCATACCTTTCCTTACTCTGTATTGATGAGTTCTACCTTTTATCAATTTTTTTTTTTTTTTTCTTTTTTTTACATCGGTGGAACTAGGTGAATTTCTTTGGGCGCAATCAATCACAAACCACTTAGTGCAAGTCTGTGCAGTAGGTACAATGCATGAAAATAATTAGCCAAGCCTCACAAGGCAATGCTAGTTAATCAACTGCAATGTTCTTTACATTCTCAACCCTCTGCTGTAAAAGTCGCAACAGTGGTACCAATAAAATCCAGTGTTCTTATGAAGATGAACAATGTGGTGTAAAAGCACACGGCACACTTTATCCAGTCTGGATAGCATACCCCCCACATAATAATGAATGAGAACCAGGAAAGAGGCTTAGAAATCCCCCCAAAAATGCTATGCATTGTAATGTGACGAGGGGGAGTGGGGGTTACAGTCGTGTGAATAGGAAGCACGACTGCAGCTAGTGCTCAACAGAGAACAGGTTTGTCAGTATTGGTACGTGCAGGAATACATCAACCTGTCTAGGAGCTCACTGTCTCGTTCATAATTGGGAGGGTTCCTTTGTCAAATTAGGCCATGTTTGTGTTCCGTGATTGGGTAGTGTTTTTTTTGTCACTCTAGACTTAGTGTGGAAGTGTCTGTCACATAGTTTAGTGAGTACTCAATGGAGTATAAACATAGTATGCACAGCACTGGTCTCTTCTACAGGTGAGAAGTGTAAGTTAGAGATAAAGATAAAGTTCCTCCTATGAAAATAGAATTAGAAAATATCAAATACAAATCAGCCAAACTCCAATAAATATATTAAATAATTATATGTGCTTACATTTTATACATCGATTTGTGAAATATGCAGACATGCTTCTCTCCAGTTTTACCCTAATGGTCAGGCCATGTGACCTTCCCGTTAGCCTTGATTTCTGCGGATGAAATCATGCATTCCTTTTTGGTTTCATGCAGAATCATTTGAATCAACGAAAGAGCAAGTTGCTGCTTTCTTCCCAGCTGGGAAAACATCCTTTGATGAAACAGACTTATCATGTACTTGCTTATTCAGTAAGGGCAAATAATTAATGTAGTACATTTATGTCTGTTCTCTTTTGAATATCAAATAAGGTGCCCACTTATCTTCTACTACACCTCTGCTGCTTAACTAATCTGCTGAACTTGAATCTATTTGCAACACCAAGGGAATTTGGTTTGGGCATTTTAAACCATGAAACCTGCTTATGTACTAATGGCATTACTTTTTCACCTGAAACGACAGCATCAGAAAGGAGACTCAGTCGGGAAAGCTGCAATTAAGCATGTAAGCTCATTTTTTATACACAAGCAGAACACAAAAACAGGAACAAACAAATAAGGCTTGAGGGCCAAAATAAAGAGTTTACACAAAAAAATACTAAATACACACTGATGTAAGGCATGAAGTCGCATTTACTGACCGATACAGAGGATCCACAACACAACGCAGTACAGTAAAGTACAGTACATACCAACCTCCAAGCAAAGGATTTCTCCCCCCTTACATAGCATGTGGATGGAACGTAATTAACCACCAATCATTTAATTAAGGCTCCAGCCACATTTCCACATGTATTCTGGCAGGGAGGATTTTAACCCCCTCCCTGCCAACCCTATATTTACACCACACACACTATTTACAGCAGCGGAGCTTCTTACCCAGGGCGACGTACAATTGTTACAAGATACCACATTATTTCTACATACAATTACCAATTTATACAGAAAAAAGATCTGAAGCAATTTATTTAAAGATTGGAAATCCAAAATGCAATGAAAAGTAAGCCATTGTTTCGAAAGAGAAGAACACTTGTGAGTACTTTTAAATAGACAAGGAGTTATTATTTTTTTGTATTTTTGGCAGCTACTGAACAACCAAAGGTAAACTAAAATGTAGATCCCTTTGTTGCCCTCAAACCCTCTTTTTCATTTATAAATTAGCCACTTGTTTGATTTGAATGACATCAGGGTTTATTTTAAGGTTAGCATATTGGATTTAGTCAAACGAACCAATTTTGGCGACTTAAAGTTCTATGAATAGCATGAAATATGATCATAATCTCAAGAAAAAGAAGGTGCAAGAGAAATTAATTTGCCTCTGAATCATTTAGAGGGCTCCTGTTTCTTTAAAACGTACTTATTTATAACAAAAAGGTTTCCTGTAGAGAAGTATGTTTATTGCCTCAATTTATACAAACTTTTGTAAAAAAAACAAGGAGTACAACTAGCTGTCTGTCTACACACAGTATAAACTCTCTAAGTCCATACAATGTAGCATGTTATTACAGCCTTAAATTCAGAATAATCTTGCATGTATATAGTTTTTGCCAATTTAAATATCTCTACCCATACTCCTACAAACGAAACATAAAATTGGTGTAGACTAAATGAAACAGAATAGTAAAAGATGAGGATCAATGGGCAATTGCAGCCGATAAGCACCCCTTGTCTACAGCTGACACAGTTTACCAAGTTATATGCCGAATTATCTGAAAACAAGACCATGAAAAAAAACTAAATGTTTCAAGTACTGTAGAATACTACAGTTAAAAAACATGTAGCCCATCTGCAGTTGGACTCACTTTTGATTCTGTCTTAACTGCAGACACAGAGTACATTTTAGATGCCTTCAGGCTTTTTTTTTTTTTTTCTTTGCCTGTAAGCCAGTCTATTGCTGTTTGAAGATGCGGTGTTGATGCAGACCTTTCTGCAGTCACGTTTAAAAAAAAAATGCTGTAAATGCTTCTGATTGGTCAGCATCATTTTCTGCTGTTGACGTCTTTTTTCTTTCTCAATCTGTATTTAATAAATTCTGAAAACAAGCGAGTTGTTCCATGCTCCTGTTTGTTAACGCAGCAGACCCTTGGAAGGGGTGGATTTGATGACATCACACAATTCTATTGCTGTTCTGGGTCAATTGCAGCGTACCAAATGTAGTCCACTTGATGTGTCTAACTAGTGGATTAAGCAGGTTTAGTCCACTTGATTGGACTAAAGTTAGTAGACCCACTAATCCCGATTGCAGCATACCAGAAGTTAATCATCACAGGTAGATCATCTGCTAAATCAGACTAAACAAGATCCTGATTGCAGCGAACCAAATAAGATTCGTGATGATCCTGTTCAAGTGGATTAACAAAGGCCCTGTCTACACTACATAACCGATCTCGAGAACCGTACTCAAAAACGTTTTATTAATCCAGCTCAAAGCGTCCACACTAAAGTACCGTTACATGCTTAGTCGGGCTTAATGCGTACAAAGACTATTAAAATAGTTTGGTTACAGTTCCTAGCAGCGCAACGAACTGTGGGACTTAATATGACATTATCCCACCATGCACTGTATTTTATGTTTACAACCCAGCAAATATGGAGCCTGTGCCCATGGAAGACATAGCGTCTCTTATGAACGTTTTGGCTTTGTTTCTACAAAACACAAGGTACATTGTATCATCATGTGTGCATTTCATTTTAAACTCTGAAGTTCTCCTTGACTGATTTCATCGCTCCAGATATCAATGTGCCTTGATTTCGGCATCTAATCACATCGCTTCATGATCCACCATTTTACAACAAGTCTCAGAAATTGTATTTATTTATTATTTATTTAGCAGACACCTTTATCCAAGGTGACTTACAGAGACGACGGGTGTGTGCACTATGCATCAGCTGCAGAGTCACTTACAACAACGTCTCGCCCAAACGATGGAGCACAAGCAGGTTAAGTGACACAATGAGTTCGTGGCTGAGCCAGGATTTGAACCAGGAATCTCCTGGTTACAAGCTCTTTTCTTTAACCATTGGACCACACAGCCTCCTTGGATAAGGTACAGCAGTATTGATAGTTGTTCTCAACTCCTTCAGGTGCCTGTTCTGAGTACAGTATTTATAATGTCCACGTGCCAAAACATTTCAGAAAGCATTTGTGGATATTGGAGGATACACAAAAAATGTAGTTCGATATTGCAGCGTCCAGACTTCTGACAAACCGCACTACCTGATGCAATCTAATTTTGAACCGGACTTGAGACTAGCTCCTGAGGTGGTCTCGAATCTGATTCTCAAGTACGGTATTAAACGCTGCGTAGTGTAGACGCTAGTCATGTTTGGCACTTTTAAGCCGGTTTAAAGGCAACTAATAAGGTTTAAAGGCATGGTGTAGACAGGGCCTTAGTACTGTGAACAATAAGACTAACTTAGTACGCTTGCTCGGCATAAGCATTTCCTGCTTAAAATGTTTTGCAGAGACAGCTGCATTTTACCCTGAAATGACTAGTACAGCGGAAAACTTTATTTTATACGTGACATTTGGGCAGTCAGATCCCTGAGAATAATGTATAAGATAGAATAAGATAATATATATATATATATATATATATATATATATATATATATATATATATATATATAGAACATACATTTAAAATACACTTTCTATGCATGTACCTTTGATACTGTTTTCAGTTTTACACAATGTCAGTTAATAGGCTTCAACTATAAACAATGAATTGTCAATTCTCTCGCAGTTAAACTGTTCTGTACTTATGCAGCAATGTTGGCAGCTTAAAATGGTCTGCCAGTTTGAAATCTGCACAAAAAGACATGACATTAGATTTACTTACCAGAATCACACTGGTGTAAAAAAAAATGTGTCTTTCTATTTGTAAAGGGATCCCTTTATATTTTTATCTGACATGAAATTCCTCATATTGGATTAGTAAAGAAGGGTTTATACAGCTATGGCCAAAAGTTTTGCATCACCTAGAATTTTAGGATTGAGACATAATTTATATATTTTATTTAACATCAGGTAATCAAAGAAATTACAAAATGATAACGCAAAAGTCTACTGGAAGCCTTAATAGTAGTACAGTATTTCATGTTAGATTTCGAAAAGTATATGGAAAACTACAAAGCTGTGTGTAATTTAACACAAGAAGGTCACATTATTCAGCAGGTTTCATTCGACTTTATGAAGCAAAGTTAGTTCATTCTATGGGGTGATGCAAAATGTTTGGCCAGAGCTGTAGGTTAGTCCTCGTTATCTGTCTAACTTATTCCACTTGTTCCAATCAGTTAAACTGATCATCTGTTTGGTATGCTGCAAGCAGGATTAAGTTAGTACAGTTAGTGCAGGATTTTCTAGTCCGCATTTTAGTCCATTTGATGTGGACTAAGATGCAATTGACCCATAGCGACTGATTTTATTTTCAAGCACTGCTTCTATGCATAACAAGATTAACACTAGAAAATGAAGTTTGGTTATTGCTCCGTGTGTTGATACTTTGAGAACACCCTAAGATACATTTCTATTGTGATTTGAGCTGATTAGAGCGTATCGTTTTTTAATTTTGTAACCGAAAGCATGTTTATATGGCACCTAGCAAAAAATTTGCCATACACTTTATCATTTTGTTCAGGAGTATGTCCTTAATGATGTTTAATGTTGTATTGTTTTTGATTGTATTGCCACTAACACAGAAGCGTGTTTTTTCCCCATAATTATTATTTTTAATATACTTAACAGTATTGTTTTTCAAATCTCACACACAACTTTTGTGAAGCCCATTATTACAAGTATACATGATATTTTGTGGCTCTTATCGACTGCATTCCACTGCCTCTTTGGGGTTAAAATATTTTCTTTGAGGCTGATTTCTGCCACCATGCATTGTTGTGATGTCACCAAAATAACTTCTAAATACTCGAATGTCCCAGACTAATAACATCATTTGTAACGGGGGTGGGAGATCTGTGCTGACTGTCTGGCGGGGAGGAGGGTGTGTTGGCTTTCCCTCTCTCTGAATGGCTGAGAGGCGGGCCTTGGAGGATTACCCATAAGTACTGTGCTTGGTTATGCATTCGGGTGGCCGTGATTGCTGGCTGAGAAGGCCAGTGTAAACATAGCCCAGGCAAGAACGCCAGTGGCATAGGAAGACAGCCAGCAATAAATAAACCATTTATTAAAATATATTGTTACATACCCAAGGGGACGTGTGTAGTGATAGGGGAACCTTGGCCACCCTAGTGTATAGTGCATAACAGTGTAGGATGGAGATCCCGAGCTGACCGGTTTAGCGGCAGTGGGGGCACTGCGTAAGCAGTACCTTTATTTTGTAGTTTTATTTCTGTGTTTTATTTTCTCTTTTCATTTCGCCTTTTGTTTTCATTATTATTTTGAGCACCTGTGAGTGCGCCAGCATCAATCGGACTGTATACCTGTGTTGGTAACTCTGTGGTCCTGACTACCATTGCCGGTATTCAGGCCATGGACAACAGCGCCCTCTGCAGGCCAAAATAAATCAGTGCGCCAGAGCGGCGTTTCAACTAAAGTTTTGTCTCTGTGTCAGTGAATTGCCCACCACCCTTCCACAATACTAGTGTTGCCATCAGAGTCATGTAAATATCAAAATTAGACACCTTGCTAAATCCATTATACTAACCTTAATGATCTAAATGTTGGCAAATCTCACTACCACCAACTGTTGATCCCGTACTGTTTTAATTACTGGTCCTTGTCTCAATTATTGTTATTTCGTGACAGAGGGGGCAGACGAGGGCACATGGTTGCAGCAACATGCTTCAGATCTTAGATGTTTACTTTTTATCCTGCCTCAAAACTTTACTTTTAAAAAGTACCAGGAGACAGATTGTTTCAATGACAGGGCAGTATTTCCCTACTGGCACTGTTTCCTTCATTTCGATGTTCACATATCAGATGACTGCAAACACAACATGTACAGTACATAAGGTTGGTGTAAAACATTCCGTGCAAGAAGGTGTACAGTATGTTCTCACATTAACAGTATTCATAAAGCAATCACAATAAGCCTATATTTTATGACAACTTGAATGGCAAAAAAAAAAGAAATGGCTTTTAGCAAGGAGAATAAAAAAAAGATAGCAGTAGGCCTATAGTGTTTTTTCAACACGTCAGAATCCTAGGCTGTCGGGGGAAGTGATTTTCCTGTTGGCACTGGAGAAACTGACAGACATCTCATGTGTATTCTTGTTACTTGAATCTCAATTTGTTCACTGGATGCAGTTGTTTGTGCCTGAAGGGTCTGGACACTTCTGCTTTTGTGCAGAAGTGTCCATGCCGACCTTGAATATTGTGTTTGTGTGTCCGTGCATTGAGGCTGCAGGATATCTAGTCCAGGGCCTGACATGTCACTTTATTAAAAGCTAGCAGTCATTTTACCCATCTCTACCTGACACTGATTGCTTGGCTAAAGGCTCTGCACTGACAGCTCATTTTTCACACGACCTGCTCTTTGTTTTAAAAGGACAGGGTACATGTTGGGAAGTAAATTTCACAGCTTTCATAAACGTGTTTTTTTAGTGTTTGTTTCTCATTGAAGGTATAACTAGGAACTGTAATATAGAAAGGGCAAAAGATTATGTTTACCTTACAGGCTTAATGTCAACTTTCCAAGTGTCAGAACGACAACGAACAAATGCAATTTGTTTAAATTGCCTGTATGTGACATGAACCAGTAGTCTACATGAAAGGAGGTATATTATAGAACTGTTTACAAACCTCTGTAGTAACTAGAGCATATCCAATATGAAGAAAAATACTAAACAATAAATAAACACTGAAAACAATACATGTAGAGGCCGGTGATTTTCTTCATGTTTGGTACTGCAGTATATTGAAAGTTATAATTGCGAGGAAAACATTGAACACATGCTTCTTGATGAAAAGGCTTAAGGGTTACTTCCGCTCAGGAAGAAAACACGGTTGCCATTTACTGGATATACCAGCTGTGGGGAATGTTTGAAAAGAAACAAGTAAAAAAAATAAAACTATATTTCTGCATTTATCAGCTCTCTGGGGTATTTGATCACTACCTCCTGTGTCTCTGTGAGTTAGACATGTATTGTCATCTGTAAGGTACAAAAGCAACAACAAAAGAGTGAGGGCTATGCATCTCTTGTGTGCCTGCTACTTTCCAAGAAAAATTATCATTGTTGTCCTGGTAGAATACTTTTCTTTAAGTTGAGATCTGAAAATATATATATATATATATATATATATATATATATATATATATATATATATATATATATATATAGATGATAAACTGATAAAGTTTATCATATATATAGTTTAATAAAATAGTTTAGACAACACATCACACATTGATGGAAATATAGCCCCAGATTTAATTGTGAACTTGCTACAGTATACAAGTACGATCCAAAATAATGCGATGCCTTTATTGGATCAATCTGCTCATTTATTTATACTTTTATAATATTTACTCTTTGCTTAATGTATAAAACTTTTTTTTTGGTGGTATCTTTTTAATAAGATCAGAAGATTTTTTTTTTTTTTTAAATACTTTAAGCTTTGAAGACCAAAGGCCAGTTAAAGTAGAAAGTGAAGATCCAGACTCAACTCGTGTCCAAGAGGCAAATGAAGCACAAAAAAAGTTGGGTGTTACTTTATGGTTGGGTGTCTACTTCTATCAGAAAGTATATGCAGGTATGTGTTCGTTAGAATTTTTTTTTTAGAATGTATCATATCCCAGAATCACTTTCAAGTGCCAAGATGGTTTTATACCAAGAGACATCTAAACGTTACTGAGAATAAGAGTCTGTGAACAAAACCAGGATGATGATGCAGAGATCAACAGTAACCTGCTTTGTTAATGTATTTTATACGTATTATTGTGTTTTAAATCAGTCCCAGCTGTAGCCATCTGTCTTGAGTGAAACTAATAATATTTAACATTACTACGTTGTCACGTGCCGCTGTTTCAGAATCTTTTTTTTTTTTTTTAACCTTTTCATTTTGAAGCAATGCACTATTTGCAACCTATTTCGTTTTTGATTGCTGTCTCAGTCTAAATGCCGCTGGATCGTAGCTCAACGTATGTGATCCAATGAAACATTGCAGGTTGTACAAAATAGTTTGCCACCAGTAGAATGCAAAATTATTGTAGATTTTTTAAATTAATTTTGACACTCGCAAAATGTTTACTCGCTTGACAATGTCAGTTGATCTCCTAGGATACTAAACCCGCCCTGTATGCTCATATCTACCAATCAGTGAGGAGAGCCCAGAGTGTATTGGCTGCTGTTAAGTGTCAATCAATCCTGTCCAGGTTTCTTTTTGAAATTGAAACAAGCTTATAATCACATCAGGAACCTGGACCGATACACATAACTTAGTTGGATTTAAGTGCAGGGTAAAAGTACACAAAATAGACAGTTTTCACGGTGAAGAATGAATTTCACGGTCTGTGTCACGTTTTTCACGGCTGTGAAATAGGTAGGGCCTTAGTAATGTCCTGTGTAAGTGTAAGCGAATTCACGTGGGTGAAATGCTTCTCTGAGCACTCTAGTATGTGACGCATTTTTGGTTGCAACGTGGTATGTAGATATTCTACATAGCTTGGCTGCAGTAAGTCAATTAATAATAAATCCACATACATGTATGAAAGAGATATTATACATATGCAAGTATGGAGACACAAAATAAAATTATCAACCGGAGTTGTCGCTTTCGAAAGTTCTGTTCAGGAAAGGGTAGGCTAGCTCTAATGTACTGTTTGGAAAAGTGATTATATAGTTATATTCACTGAAGATAATGCAAATCGAAGTGGCTATGCAAAGTCATGCAAAGTTTAAAATATGTTAAAATATGACAGCAAAAAGTGAAACGCATCTGCAGCCGCGTCACACTGGAAGGGACTGCTGCTTTTGCTAGCAGAAGCTGGGCCACGTAATTCATAAATTGTAACCAACAGCACATTAAAAACAAATGAGAGATTGAATATTTCCATCTGAATAGGCCATAATGTTAATGTAGTTTTCAACCCCAGTGGGGCTGATGTTTTTTTTTCTTTCTTAATTTACCGTTATGTTTACACTGGAAATTTGTCAAATTTTACACAAAACAAGGCAAAGGCTAGTGACGGCAGGAATATGAAAATTGGAGAGTGCTATATTTAAATGCCAATGTATTTATGAAATGTCTTAAAACATCGGGATTTGTTTGAATTCGTTTTTTTATGCCATACTCTATAAAAAGAGGACTTATTGTGCCTTTAAACTGTTACTGCGAGGGATGTTTTTTTTGTTTTTTTTTAAGAATTTGAACTTGATAATGATCGATAATCGTCTTTAGAATTTGCACGATAATCAATGTTAACGTCAGGGTTCAATTTCCAACACTATATATATAATGGTAACAAACTTCTTAAGTGTTTAAAAAAGTTTTAATTTCCATCAGACACCGTTAAGTCGGCTACATTTAAGTTTAAACCTATGGGAAAATGGACCTTACAGTGGTAATCAGTCTCCATAGTACAGTATGTATGTGAGCAGGTAATGTATTGCAGTAAGCATATTTACAGTTCGTGATTCAATTTGGATCCTACAAATAGTACATGCATAACATTTTTTTTATTATTATTGGCAAACAAAAAAGAGCAAACAACATATGCACTGTGAATTGCTATGAAGTGACAATTTGCATGATCACTTCAGTAATTAAATGCTATGTGTTAGACATTTGTCTCATTCTAGCACCCACCAGCTAATGTTCAAAAGAAAATAATAATTAAACAAATCAACTGTGTGTGTGCTTTTGTACAGTCTGTTAATACAGTTTTAATATATGCACATGGGAAACATTATGGAAAACTGAAGACTCTAGTTTTTTGTCTATACGTCTGTGTAGTTCTATGTGAAAAAAAATATATAATGACATATAAATTGCCTGCATGTTTAATGCTGTGTTTTTGTTCATTATGAAGTCTACCGACTGGCTTCAGGGCTAACTTTGAAGTAAAAATTTATATTGCTTCTGATGGAGGTTGTGACTAGTTTATCCCATATTTGTTTTTTTTTTGTTTATTCTTACAACACAGATTATTCACCATCGTATTACTGTTAACACACTTGAAATTTATGCTTATTTTAAGCTGTAGATGCCTATAGTTTAAGAATCATTGATAACTTTGAAAATCCACATTGAAGATCTTAGCTTTCTTAGAGTTTTGTGTAAAATGATATATTATTTATTTATTTATTTATTAGCAGACATCCTTATCCAGGCCACCTACAGTTGTTACAAAATACCACATTACGATACATTAAAGTTAGTAGTAAATAGGAGCAAATTCAAATAAGAGAAAATAAAAAAAAGCAGTAAATTAGTAATTACATTTGAGAGCAATTTTGACTAAGTAAAAAATATTTGCTTATAAGAGTAAATTTCATTAACAAACTAGATTCGGGAAACAAGACCATCTCAGTTTCAACTGAGTTATAAGAGGCTAAAGATGCTATGAACTCTATGAACTACTGTATGTATAAGTTCTGCCAGTACAAGTAAGGACATGCATTTATCGCACATTGACATACTATAATTGCAAGCAGGTTTTAAAAACTGCACTCCTTGTTGAAAGTCAGTTTCAGACACATTGGCCAAACAGCTGATCTGATTGACTTTTATGGAGAGCTCATCGTAGCTGTTTGATTAACAGCTTCTTCAGTATCCAAGACTGCACAAATTCATGACAGACAGTCTTACAGGCATTTATTAGGAGAACAGGCTTTGCTCCAGATTTTGCACAACAATTGAAAGACATTCCAGCCTTGGCACACTACATAAGTGCAATTTTAACTGCCTATAGTGATCCTGCACCCTACTGACAAGGCATTGAAGTCCTGTCCATTGAAACACAATGACCATCTGCTCACTGGAATCAAGGACTGGAGCTGACCTGTTCTTCTCTGGTTCTTCTCTATGAGTATAGGAAGGTCTACTGTAGATATTCAAACTCCAATATTTTCCTCAGAGACCAACTAGTTTTACATGAAATGTATCAAATTTACAAAACCTGATATAATGCCTGTGTTTAATCACACTTACGGTATATAGTATATCACACAACATTTAAAAAAAGATGCATTAATATGATATTTTGTGTGACATCAATTGGTGTTCTTCCAGCCCACATTCAGTAGATTTCAATAGTAATACATTGACTTGGCTGTTTCTTTGATCACATTATGTGGTGCACTGTTTGTCTGTGTCAATTCTCTATTAGGTTATGGTTATATGTGTTCAGTTTAAAAATAGTCTACATATTATGTTTTGTGACCAACCCATAAATCAGAAATGTCGTTTGTCTGTTTATGATCAGCTGGTAGAACTGGCTCCAAGTTTGTCTATTGGATCATTCTCGCCCCTGTCTGTTTTTGACTCCACTAGAGACTTGCATGGTGAATAATGTTCTTGCTAGAAAATGTATATGGCAAGCCCACATAGTCCTGCAGTCTCTTTGTTTGGCATTCTTGTTGAGCAAGTTGTGAATTCACATTATTTATATTAAGGATGTTTCCTTAATTATTACCATGACCACTGTACAGAACATGGAAATCCCAGTCATCAGCATTGCTGCTAGCACTTGTACCTAACTGCTTGCCAAGTCTCAAAGGAGTTTATTGCTGGCTGCTCCTCTTTCCTTTCTAACACGAGTGCTCTGGGATTCACTTTAGTCCTCACATCAATTTTTCAAATAGGATTCAGGCCACCTTTGGAACAGGAGGCAGCCAGTCTGCTTCATTGTACACATTTTTGGCATGTATCTAGGCTTAGTTAACACCATCTAACTATCAATCCCACAGCATCCAAACGAGAAGTAATTTACTACTAACACCAGGGCTCCATTGTCAAGCATAATAGAATTTATTTATCATCGAAAAAGGGAAAAAAAACAGCTTGTTTGAGCAAATCATTTTATGTGCTTAATTCCACTGATAGCGCACAGGCCATAAGGTTCAAATGAATAATGACAAACAGTAAGCAGTCAAATATCCCTTCAAAGCTCTTGACACTTCTTGAAAGTTTAAACACATCCCAGGTGTATTTTTATACTGCTTGTTATTTCTGCAGCTCATTAGTGACCTAAAAGAAGGATTATTACACATTCCTGAGTGTTAGTCACTGTTGACTGTAATAAAGGATTCATTAACCCAACCCGATGGCCGTTCCCTGTAAGACAGCAGCTCAGTGGTCCAAAGTTCACAGTCTTTTTATATTCTTCACTAATCAGCTTGTCCTTTTCTTGTAAAGCATCAAGAAAGAAGAATCGCTGATGTGAAATTGGTATTCCGCCAATGCCACAATCTTCATTTGAGCTCCAAACAAAGAGAGAAAGAAACAGTAATAAGAGTTTGCTCAACATCCTTTTTTCCTTGGCTTTTATTTTGATATTTAAGGGAAACAGTATCATTTAAAATAACTACAAAGCATAATGCTGCATTTGTTTTTTTCAGATAGTTTTACATTGATTAACCGAACTACCCAAAAATGAAAAACTTTGTATTTATGTAATGATAATACTGCAGCAAATGATAAAAACATAATATTTATAGTGCTCTGTTTTTTGTAAACAAGTGGATAGTGTTCCTTGAAACACTGCCTAATAAGCATTATATTTACACTTCTGATAATTGTTCTACTGAGTGAATTGTAAATTGTTTAGGCGGCAGTATTGTTTAATTGAAAGAGATAGCCCATGTGTTTGTCATTGGCTTATTCAGACTTTAATCTAAGAAGTAAGATGATTGCTTAAGTGAATCTTCATGTCAAAGGCTTTATGTTAGCATTAAATCTGTAGAAGGGAGACAACTTCCTCCTAGTAGATTGTTTTATCATTGTGGATTGTGAACCTAATGGAAGTAGGATGAATCAGATTCCTTTATCTGTCCATAAAGGACCTCAGATCTGGACCTTGCTATGTTCGGTATGATTGAGACTAGTTAGATTTCTAAACATTAAAATACTGGTTGATGCTGGTTTTGATTACCTTAAATGACCTGGAAATCTCCTAAAGCTGTTATTTTTTTAAAACTTTTTATCTGGTTAACAGTGATCCGGATTTTGTGATCAAGATTACTTTTATTTGGATCATTTTGATCAGTTTTTTTCAGAAAATGTCACTGCTGGATTACTTTTATCCAGATTACAAATAATTCCGATTACAATTTTTTTTTTTTTTTTTAAGGAATCTCGATGACAAAATATAGGATTACAAAATACAGATCACTGTTATCCAGATTTTGTTTTGAAAAAAACGGCCCCTGGGTACAACAAAATAAACACATTGATTTACTAATTAGAAGTTTGAAACCCATTAACCTCAGTGTGTAGGTGAGGGGGTAAAGAAATGAATAAATAAATAAAGTGAAGAGCAGATCAGAGATTAAGGTGACAGTGTCAGGAAATTCGATTTTTTAAATGAAGCTGCCGTAGGTGACTGTGTAGCATCACGGGTATCCTGAGATCCGTGGCTGAGAGAAAACCTCCAGGGAAATGGAAAACACCTTGTGACAATGGAAGAGAAGATCTACTGAAGAAAGTTACAATTATGGGATTTTACGTTTTACACAAATGTACTGCCTCATGGATTATCATCAAATAATGAACACAATGCAATCAACTGTATTCTTGTGTGTTTGCAGCACAGAAATGGAACATTACTGAATACAAACATTATTGGATCAACCAGGAATGAGAGTTTTGATCATTAAACACACAAGATGCACCTGGAAATCTGATGTAACCACAAAGAATCTCATTGCATGTGAAATATTATTGGTTGCCCTTGGAAATTTCTCAATGGGAATTACCTGGATAAATAAAAATGCAGAAGGAGACCCTTGAATCGTATGTACAGTAAATAAACAACACTTGATCTTTGGAATGCATTGCACCAGAAGCAGCTTTAATGTTCCCTTTCACCAGCAGGTGGCAGCCAAAACGATATTTTTAGTAACTGCTTTCTACACAGTACTGTAAATGTTCTTTCCATTGAGGTATTAGATGTCATGCATTTCAATTGGGTCAACTTTTGAGAAACCTGCAGCATGAAGCCCATTTTAAAGGTTGATTTACAATAACCAGAAAAGCTATTGCTTTTAATATCCAGTCCCTTCTGTCTCTAGTTTGAATTATTTTTTTCATTCTACAAACAGGACTTCTTTCTACGGACTCTACAAGGTGTTTGAGAGGCAGCAAGTCTTGGAGTACACTGGTGTGGTATTGACCATTTTCAATGAAACTGTCTGGCCTATTGAGTTAACAAAGGTCCCTTTCACCCTTGATTGTGTCTTTCTGTGACTTCAGTTGTTGTAGTAAACCACATACAAAGCTATTTCATTTGGATGTCTCCTGAAAGACATGCTGTGCAATCAGGGGTGAAACCAGTCTTTCTTGCTGATTTGAACTGACTACAAGTGTACGTCAGGGGGCTCTGTCAGTCTTAGTTCCCATAATTGTCATTGATTAGTTTCTTTGTCAAGTCTGCCAAGCGTTACTCACCAAGATGTTAATTTCTCTTGGAGGAATGAGCGCTAAGATTAGATTTTTCTGAGGACATTACCAAATGTTTGATTTACAGTTTTGGTCTGGATTTTTCCCTGCGATAAATCAGAAACATGCATTTACATCACAATAATCGTCAGTTAAGTCCTGCAGATGTGAAGCAAGCACCACATTTGAAGAAAAAATGAGTGTCGCTTTTTACTAAGATGTGACACTGATTGATACACACAGCACATTATTCCCCTTTATAAATACAATGATTATTCCTCAAACAATATTGTTATGTGTCCTCACCCAATATATATCCTATATATATATATATATATATATATATATATATATATATATATATATATATATATATATATATATAATGGTTTATTTCAGCATGTTTTTGACAAAAGCCCTTCTTCAGCTTTGTAGAAAAAAATGAAAACACAGTGCAGAGATAGTCAACACTGAACAAGGCAACTATTTCCACTCAACTAATGCCTACTCGTTCTACCCACTATCAAGGAGATTCTTAAATGATTTGGTCATGTCATTTATAGTTTATTTGATCTGCTTTAAAGAAGCTGATAACAAGATAACTGTACTGTAAATGCAGTCAGAGCTTCAGAGCTGTTTCTCCTACTATTGTTTTAAGGGACTTATTTATTTTAAATTTTCAGTGGCGTGTGTAATGTGGTGGTTTATTACAATCTAATAAGTGACTCAATGAGAGTTAATTCTTTCATGTTGTGACAGCCCCAGGACTTGTGCTTCTATCACGTGGGTAATACAACTGACACCTCTGTATATGAATACTGACACAACCGATTGACGTACATTGTAATGGAAGAGTGCAATTTGTCCAAAGATCATAGCCTGTCCAGATATCTATCTCACACTCGCCTGACTAGTCACAACAGCACGGCTCATCTATCACAACTTATGATTAAAACTTGGCAGACTTTTGTGCCCTTTGTAAAATGTGAATTTTAGAATTGTATCATCTAGACAAGAACTGGCACTCTGGGGAAGCTAAGACAGGCTGGGCAGATACTGCTTTCTATCTATCTGTTTTTTGTTTCCTGTACCTATGGTAGGTGATTAAAACTCAGGAGACTTCAAAATACAGTATTATTATTATTTTGTTTATTTAGCAGACACCTTTATCCAAGGCAACTTACAGAGACTAGGGCGTGTGAACTATACATCAGCTGCAGAGTCACTTACAATTACATCTCACCCGAAAGACGGAGCACAAGAAGGTTAAATGACTTGCTCAGGGTCACACAATGAGTCAGTGGCTGAGGTGGGATTTGAACCAGGGACCTCCTGATTATAAGCCCTTTTCTTTAACCACTGGACAACCCAGCCTCCGGTAGGTGGAAACACTGCTGCTGTACCCTTGAGCAAGATACTTTACCTAGATTGCTCCAGTAAAAAACCCAACTGTATAAATGGGTAATTGTATGTAAAAAAATAATGTAATATCTTGTAACAATTGTAAGTCGCCCTGGATAAGGGTGTCTGCTAAGAAATAAATAATAATATGTCTATGGCTGGAAATTGGAACAGACTATCAAGAAGTGGGGGAAAATAACAGTTTTGCTATAAGAACCACTAAAAATGAAAAGGGACAGTGTGTGTATATATAATGTTGTTTTTTTTGTTAATGCTCAGAAACATATACAACCTGCATTTCAAATGTGAAATTAAAATGGTGGTTTGATATAATGAAGCCCGGGCAATGTCTTGTTTAATCACAGTGCAGGTGGACAGTCATGCTAGGAAAGTGCATGTGTGATTGCTGCCTATTACTATTACTGGTTTCCAGCAGGTGTCCTGAATGCTTGTTTGCGAATAAAGATGACACAGATGCAGTAGGCTGGCAACATGGCTAGTTAAAAGCAACCCTGGCAAGACTTGATTGGCTCATCCATCACAATTCAAGATGAAGCCTCTGCAGTTAGGGGACGTTTCTTGAATTCTGAAATCAAAGAAGGGGTAATCAAGCAGAGATGATAGGCAGCCGCCAGAGAAGTGTCATGCATTGTGTTTTTAGGAACTTACATATGTGGCAAAGAAATCAAACTCCTAAGGGGCCTGTCAGCAATGTTTATAAAATAGTTTGGTCTCCGAGCTGGGGGTCCTTTCAAGATGTATCATGCAGCATTCTGGGTTGGTACTGGGATAATATAATCAGCAAACCCCTTCCCCTCTGGTACCAGTATGTTAGGTTAGGAGGATACTCGGAAATTGTGGTTCTCAGCTGCATATCTGAAATATAGTTTTTAGAAGCAACTATGTCACGGGCTTCCGAGTGGTGCATCCGGTAAAGGTGCTCCGCTTGGAGTGCTGGATGTGCTCTCTAGCCTGGATGTCGCCGGTTCGAGTCCAGGCTATTCCACAGCCAACAGTGGACAGGAGCTCCCAGGGGTGGCGCAATTGGCAGGGGGGCTAGGTCGGCCAGGGTGTCCTCGGCTCACCGCGCACCAGTGACCCCTGTTGTCTGGCCAGGCGCCTGCAGGCTTGCCTGTAAGCTGCCCGAGAGCTGGGTTTGTCCTCCGACGCTGTAGCTCTTGGGTAGCTGCATGATGAGTCTGCAGTGTGAAAAAAAGCGGTCGGCTGACAGCACATGCTTCGGAGAACAGCGTGTGTTCGTCTTCGCCCTCCCGAGTCAGCGTAGGGGTGGTAGCGGTGAACTGAGCTTCAAAATAATAATTGGCCATTCCAAATTGGGAGAAAATAATAAAAATAATTGGCAATGACTACATTTATAAAAAAAA
The DNA here is from genome assembly GCA_030684275.1 of Acipenser oxyrinchus oxyrinchus. Lineage (NCBI taxonomy): Eukaryota > Metazoa > Chordata > Actinopteri > Acipenseriformes > Acipenseridae > Acipenser > Acipenser oxyrinchus. The sequence continues at coordinate 10,806,894 of CM060262.1, forward strand.
GAAGCAGCTGTGTCTATGATTTATTTTAATGGTAAGTAAACTTGATGTCTCCAGTTGTATTTTGATTGTACTGTAAATGACTTGTTCCTGGTTAGTAACATTGCAATGCCCATAAGCTTCCTCCAGTGTATCAGTCATTCAGAGTCTGTTTTGCACACTCAGAATCAGTACCTGTTAGGGAGTGACTGCACATAACACGGTAGCTCTGTTGTTTGTTGTTTTTTTGTTGTTTTTGGCAGGCACTTGTATTCCCGTGCTAGTACGTGTTTTCAATTGGATTTGAACCATATGGATCACCTACTTATTAAATGAATCTTGCTGCATGTTAAATACCGTAGCAACTTCGGTCCAGAATATTCATGTTTAAGGTGTTATACTTTGCCACAGTTTTCTTTTTTTTTCCACACTTAGAGATGTTTATTCTAATTGTGGTTATTATATTATATAAGATTAATGTTTCTGTTTGTGCAGGAAAGTTTTAAAAACAAACAATCAATTCTCAGTGCTATTCCTTGTGTCTCTACTGTAGGTGTACAGGTATGTGAATACATTGGAAGGGATTGTAAAGGGATTGCATTGTGTATGTCAAAATAATCCCCTACAATAATTTATATTTATTCAATACATGCCTTGATAATATACACTGGTAACATGTACATGTATATGCATATTTCCATCAGAAAGTTTAGCAGAATCCCACAATCAAACCATGTGCAAAACAAATTAAACAACTGGGAGAGAGAATTTATATAGAAGATGCTTGCACTATTGTACTACAAAGATGCACATCTACACTGTATGTGCACACATTTCCATTTCCATATTAGATGCCCTGTTGCTTGCTGTCTTTTCCGTCAGTGACAGGTCATTTGAGATTAAATCCCACAACGGTACTGGATTTACCACTGAGCTCAAGGGTAGTCAGGGGAGGTCACAAGTGTGCTGTTTACTGCCAGCCCTTGTTAACTATGTAGTGTGGTCCAAGTTTTGTGTTATATTGCAGTTTCTAGTATGAATTAGTATGGATTAAAGGGACATAAACTCCATCCACCTTCCCGCTATGGCATTTGAACCAGATCTTTTAGAAAACTCTTTTCATTACTTTATTTGGGTATTTTGCAGCAAAATTATCTTCGCTAAATAGAAATACGGTCAGTTACAATAAAATGCATAAAGTGTTTAGCACCAGAGGACTTATATTGCATGCTTCACTGTCTAGTATTCAGTACATGTTTCTATATGTGAATATAGTTTGTTTGCTCCTTCCTGACTGAAAATCAGTCAGGAAATCACCAGAGAGGAAAACAGTCTGAATTGAAGAAGATGGATGTCTTGTCCACAATATAAAATGTAGAAAATTCTTCTCCTATTACAGCACTGCTAAGCAGGCATATTCATTAGTTGTTGTTTTTTTTTTCTTTTTTACAGTACAGTGCATTCTTTAGCCTTAGTTTTTTTTTTTTTTTTTTTTTATGTGGAATACTTTTAAACAAAACTTTTAAACCTTTTTACATGTTCCTGGGTTCCCTGTTACTGTGATGTTGCTACAATTCCTGCATTGTTGTCTCACAAACCACACAACTTGATAGAATTAATAAATATTTTATGAACACATTTTAGATACTATGGTCTACTACTGTACTTAAGCCAACACACCTGTTTGGAGACTTTGCTGAGTTTATTTTAGTACTTGGATTTATGGATGTTTATCTGTTACCTGACAGTCAGATTCCATTCAGAACCACAAACGGACCATAAATAGAATTTGATGGAAGGGAATTTAACCTTTTTAAGCATGTATCCTTGTAAAATAACTCCCTCAACAATATGGAAATGCTCAGACTTTCATAAGATACTCCAATTCCCTCACAATCAGCGTAGACTAGAAATACTATTTATAGTTGCTTAATTAATCGGATGCAGTTGTCAAGCAACTGAGAACATATTTTGTTCTCTTTCTGTGGAGTTATAAATGGGTAGTGTTGTTTCAGTCGTGTGTGTAAAATGGTAGACGTAGGCTGCTTACACTGTCCAAACATCACAACCCAATGCTCATGAGAAAATATTATCTATTCACTAAAAAAAAAAACTTCCCTTGGTACGTAACCACCTGGCTGTAGTAGTTTTACAACAATATCTGGTATCATAAAAATGCAACAATGTAGGAATTCACTCTTCAATAGCTACCATGCCCAAACTGGGGACCTGGGACCCCTGTCTTGACGTCAGCCTTATCGTGCATGTCTAATCCAGTGACTGCCAAGAAAGTTTGGGAACCCCCTGAGTAACAGCATCCTCTTTTGCAGCAGTTTCTTTTTATGTGTGAAATTAGGTTGCTGATATGGTTTTGTTATTATTTTTTTGGTGCGCTTGCTCCTTTGTGATAGAAACTGGACTGAAATCCCAAAGTCGGATTTCACATTTCAATTAGGCCCCCAGGTTGCTATCAGATTTAATTCACAATAGTGGAAGGACCACAGTCATTCAAAGCAAGGGTTGAACTCCCAATACTGTGTGTACTTTGTTTTCCATTCCTGTTTCAAGTGCACATAATAAAAGAGAAAACACAAATCCCTTACAGGGACTTTCATGAAAGGGGTCAAGACTGTCATTTAAGGGGGGATACCTGATACGAAACATACCATTAAAGTAAACAATATTTCAACATTTTTAACGAAACGGGGGGGGGGTCCGGAACCCCAGGACCCACCCCCCTCACCCCTGGATCTGCCCATGCCTTTATGGTGATTTCTTTTGAGAGCAATAACTTGGTTTCAATACAACCAAGGTGTGTTTTTTATACACCGTATTACTTCAATTTGGCGCAGCAGCATTTATTTTAAATTGATAAAAATGACTGTGGCCCTTAAACGAGGGTGGCCGTTATTAATAATATTATGCTTTACAAAAGCTCCAATATTTTATTACATGATTTAAGGCATTTTAGAAGCGGCGCTGCGAGAGGCGCTGACCTGCAGCACTATACTCTTTGGGGGTTTTTGGGGCTTGAATACAGTACATTTACTGGCAGTTAACGAGGGCCTATTAGGTGGGAGTTGGGAGGTCAGGGGAGTACTGTACCAGCGAATCAGGAGTGTGTATTGGTTCTTTTGGGGCGGGACAAGAAGAGGAGAGAGAATGGTAGTTGAGTGAGATGCAGTTGTTTTTTTTAACAAAAAATATTACCTCTGAATATCGGTTTGATTTCTGTTAAAACTAAAATATATCCTACTCTGTTATTTTTTTTTCTCACTGTAATTTACCTGCTTGTTTGTAATTTCTCTGTAAGAGAAACTAAAACTAAATCTTCTCATAGATAGTAAGCAAGTTTTTTTTTTATTTTTGTATATATATATATATATAGTGATAAAACTAGGGGTAGAGTCAATAACGGGAGGTATGTGAGGGCAAGATTGCTGGCAAATTATGACCTCACATTACTGGAAGCAAGATGGCCGACCGAGGGAAACTTCATTTCCCAGACCACCTCAAGGCAGGAAATGATGTCACAGAATTAAGGATGAATCATCATAAAAAGGTACAGCCCACAACAGGTTAGTGAAGGAGTAAGGAGACAGCTTTGTGCTGGGGGAGAGTGAGTAGAGTGAAAAGTAAGTGCCTGTTAAATACCTGTTTGCCTGTGGTTACCGACCTTTGATTGTTTCACTACCCGACTTGTTGCCTGAGCCTGGACTTTGTTGAGAACCCGTAACGTGTACCAAACCCTGCTTGTGTTTTGGCCAGCCTTTGGATTGTGGAAAATAAATACATCAGGTGCCGCCCTGATTTATACCGTATTACTGTGTTGTGTAGAACTTTGTTTACGGATCTGCTACTGTTTATCTGAGCACGTTTGTACTTACCTCTGGACTTGCCACAATATATATATATATATATATATATATATATATATATATATATATATATATATATATATATATATATATATATATATATATAATTGTACATGACTGAGTAAAATTCCAATTGAATAAAAAACAAAACAACTAAACCCCTGTGGCAAAGTGGTAATTAGTAGCAGGTGTATAGCAGGTGCAGTGCGGATGCAGTAATTCCAATAACAAACAGACAACAAAGTACAGGTGAAAATGAGGGTTTTAATGATTATAAATCCAATTGTCTGATGATCAGCCAGAAAACAATAATGAACAGCAATGTGTATTGTGTATTGCACAGTAATGAAAAAGGGTTGCAGTCCCGCAAACAATAAACACGGTACAAAACACACACAATTAGACACACATGATCACAGGTCCAAAGTGAGTGCTCTCAGTGCTTGTGGTGAAGTACAATATATTACGTGCTATTAGTGAAAACAAGTGCTGTGGTGATCTGGCTTTGTGCTGGCCCCTGGTGACAGCTCCAGAATTGTGTTTAGCCGTCTAGTGCTATTTAACAAAAAAAACACAGACAGTTACTAAACAGAAAATACCAACAAAACACTCACAAACTCTTTATTTTATTTTGGGGATATCTCCCGGTCCTTCCAGTCTCCTCGTATCTCTGAATCCCAAGCGAAGGGACCGATTACAAGTCTCCGTCCCCTTTTTATGCTGTCACGCATGACCCCTTGGTAAACTAATGCAGCTGCCTTTACAATCAGCAGCTGCTACATTGTTTACCTTCCTGGTCAATACGTTCTTGCAACAGAGACTCGCCTTCTTCCAGACTGGCCAACTCCCCGACCCAGGAAAGAACTGTCAGTCCCGTCAAAAGAACTCTGTCCTCGCTGCTTAGTGTCCTCACAGGTCAGGAGGGAGATTTACAACCAGAACTCATTATATTTCCGTCACAACCCCCTACAAGAAGATATCTTCAGCCAGCTTTCGGAGAGCGCTTAGAGTGACCAGCAAAGCTCTAAGTTCCTCTGAGTTTAAGTTTTCACCATCCAAGCTGACGACGAGGTAAACAGACAGCTCTTGCTTTATCCCCTGCTGGCACTGAACTCTGCTGGAAAAAAATGGACGTGAAGGACTGCTGTGCTGTAAGTAGTTCATCTTGGGTTGTCTGTCGGGACTGTACTATAAAATAACATTTGCTTACTAAGGTGGGTGTACATTAGTTTGTATTACATGCTGGATTGAGGTCGCAGTCTTCGGGGGTGTCCTGTACATAGTTGCATGTTTCTTTCTTTATTTTTTGAGCAGGGGTAGAAAAAAAATACCTTTATGTTTATTGAGAGTGGCGTTTATTCGAGGGCAGCGTCTATTAAAAAGCTGATAACTGAGTGAAGCGTTAATTGAGGCGGCATTAATTGAGTAATACGCTATATACAGTCGCCACCACTTAGAATGGGCGTTTGTGTTGACGTGATTTACCGCAGTAGCGAAAGATGGTATAAACACCCACACAATAACCTGAGATTCAAAATGTCCCCCAATCAACATACAGTAATCAAAACAAACAGGCATCTAAAAATTACAGTAATCTGTTGCGTATCCGACTGCGATGGGATCAGAGTAAGGGCGGATAAATTAATCCTGTTTTAAATACCATTGTACAGAGCTGTAACAATTACTGTACTATATTATTATTATTTTGACATTCAGCTTTTATTAGAGAGCTCCTCTAAATCCCTTGTTTAGAAAGATACAGGGTATTAATGCTTGTGACAGAGTAGCCGTCTGCCATGTGCGATGCGTGCATTCGCTGACAGGCAGGAGATAAACAGAGGTTGAAATTGATACACCCGGCAGGCGAACAGGATTTATTTACATATTGTAGCACTGAGCTGCAGGGTTTCCAGTATATAATGAGGCAGACAACAGTAGGAAACTGCTGTATTTACTGTATATTTTTTTTAGCTTTTAGTGAACAATGGCTCTCATTCGTCTCCTCTCACTCACAAACTCAACCTCTCTTAACTCTCTCTCTCTCTCAATTCTCCCGCCGCCAGGTTCCACTTCTCTCTTTCAAACTGTCATCTCAACACACACACCCAAGTCCATCCCCCTTCCTCACTCATTGGTCCAACACTCCCTATCTCTGACTGATCGTGTCAGACCTGCCCCCACCCCCCTCAGTGACACACTCAAACACAGGCATTCTCTCAGGTCTGTCACACAGTTTACAAGCACACATTACTTACAGAGCACTCCCATCCCCTTCCCCAGTCCATAATCAGGTCCATTCCCACATTCCCAATTTCTTGAAGAAATGTTGCATTGTTTGCTGACTGACAGTTCTAAGCATGCTTTAGCAAGCGCACAGCATCTAACAGAGACATTTTATTTACCCTGAATTTTCGTGACAATGCTCATCGCTTTTCTCTTTCCAGCCATGCTTGCTTGCTGTTGCATCAGTGCTGTTTTTTCAAACTGTAAATAAACCTAACACTGCCTACAGAGATTAAACAGCCATGGTACAGTACAGGGGTAATCGCTCAGTAACAAGGTGCAAACAGCTGATTGATTGATCTGTCAAGCATTTTACTACAGTAAAGTGCTGCCTTTTATATTGAAATCTGTGTGAATGGAAAGGTAACAAGATGAAAACAGCTGATTGGTGGATTAGTAAGCGCGATTATTACAGTATAAAGCAGTGTGTTTTTTATTTAAATCTATGTGAATGGCACATAATGAGATCCAAACAGCTGAGTATAAACGACTGCCTGAAATAACCCTGTACGTTGTAAGTGGTGGATACTGTATATAGTTTCCCCACTATTTGCATATTATTATTGCAGCTGGCCAGGTGAGTTTGCTCCAGAGGAACAGATGCATAGAGCTTCAGTTGCTAACAGAGGAAGAGATGAAGCTGTGAATCACAGCAGGATAGCAATAAATCTAACCACAGCTATAATTAGGGAATGTGTTTTAGTAAGTAAACAAAGCTATTTTCTTCATTTCATTTCACTCCTTGTTGAAACTCCCAGGAAGTCATATTTACATGAGTAAATGGGAGACAGCTGCTACAATGGGCAGCCAGGATGGCACTGATTCAACATAACCAGTCTGCAAGGTATTCAGGGATTATGATATGTGACTCCTCAATATATGGTCACATATCTGCAACAGAGAGCCATGGCTATGGAAGTGTTCCACAGGGTAAAAGGTATTACAAGACTGACCCCTGTGGTGTAAATGAGGTAATACACGAAAATGGAGATAAGCTAAGCCTGTAACAGCTCTCACACAAGAGCCTGGTCCTTTTTGTACAGTGGTTAAACATAAAGCTCATGAAGCTCACGTTTTCCTATGTGGAACATGCACATTATGGTAAAGGTGCATTTGATGTTTCTATGGTAATTCATTAGTTATTAGTAAAAGAAAATTCCTTGCAGATGCTACACTTCCAGCCAACAAATAAATGGCAAATATTTAGGTTTCTTTTAAAGAAAAAAAAAATTCCAGATAAATATACAGTGCTGTGAAAAAGTATTTGTCCCCTGTCTGATTTCCTGCATTTTTGCACATTTTTCACATTGTATTTGGTCAGATTTTTTTTGTGGGTTGTAGTAGTATATAGAGGGAGTCTGAGAGAAAAAATGACACCAAAGTTTGGTGCTTCTTTCATTTGTTTGGTGTGCAAAGTAATCAAACATGCAATCTTCAGGTGTGAAAAAGTTATTGCCCCCTAGTTAACTCAACCCAATTAAAGGGATAATTAGGGTCAGCTGTTTGAGTACTTTGGTTAATAACCAGGCCTGATTTGGCCAGCCCTGCCCAATATAAATCTGACTAACTTTGTCCCTTACCATCAGAGTGAAGTTGTCAGCACACAGGTTCTAGAGCAGGGGTGCCCAATCCTGGTCCTGGAGGGCCGATGCCCTCCTGGTTTTTGTTCAAACTGTACACTAAATTGCTTAATTGGACCAATTAAGCTTCTAATAAGGACTTGATTGGTCCAATTAAGTAATTTAGGGGGCAGTTGGAACAAAAGCCAGGAGGACATCGGCCCTCCAAGACCAGGATTGGGCACCCCTGTTCTAGAGGCACATCATGCCATGAACAAAAGAAATTCCTGAAGACCTCCAGAAAAAAAGTTGTTGATGCCTATCAGTCTGGAAAGGGTTACAAAGCCATTTCTAAGGCTCTGGGGCTCCACCGTACCACAGTCAGAGCCATATTGTCCAAATGGAGAAAGTTTGGGACAGTAGTGAATCTTCCCAGGAGTGGCCGTCCTGCCAAAATCTCTCCAAGAGCAAGGCGTAAAATCATCCAGGAAGTCACAAAGAACCCTAGAACAACATCCAGGGATCTGCAGGCCTCTCTCACCTCACTAGTTAACTCAACCCAATTAAAGGGATAATTAGGGTCAGCTGTTTGAGTACTTTGGTTAATAACCAGGCCTGATTTGGCCAGCCCTGCCCAATATAAATCTGACTAACTTTGTCCCTTACCATCAGAGTGAAGTTGTCAGCACACAGGTTCTAGAGCAGGGGTGCCCAATCCTGGTCCTGGAGGGCCGATGCCCTCCTGGTTTTTGTTCATGACTCCACCATCAGAAAGACACTGGGCAAAAATGGGATTCATGGCAGAGTAGCAAGGTGGAAACCATTGCTCACTAAGAAGAACATGAATGCTCATCTCAAGTTTGCCAAAAAGCACCTGGATGATCCTCAAGAGTTCTGGAACAATGTTCTATGGACAGATGAGTCAAAAGTGGAACTTTTTGTGCGACATGGGCCCCGTTATGTCTGGTGAAAACCAAACACTGCATTCCACAGTAAGAACCTCATACCAACGGTCAAGCATGGTGGTGGTAGTGTCATGGTTTGGGGATGCTTTGCTGCATCAGGACCTGGACGCCTTGCCATCATTGAAGGAACCATGAATTCTGCTCTGTATTAGAGAATTCTACAGGAGAATGTCAGACCATTCGTCCATGAGCTGAAGATGAAGTGCATCTGGGTCATGCAGCAAGACAATTATCCGAAACACACAAGCAAGTCTACATCAGAATGGTTGAAGAACAAGAAATTTAAATTTTTGGAATGGCCTAGTCAAAGTCCAGACCTAACCTCCATTGAGATGTTGTGGCACGACCTGAAACGGGCAGTTCATGCTCGAAAACCCACAAATGTCACTGAGTTGAAGCAGTTCTGCATGGAGGAGTGGGCCAAAATTTCTCCACGTCGCTGTGAGAGACTAATCAATAACTACAGGAAGCGTTTGGTTGCAGTTATTGCTGCTAAAGGTGGCATAACCAGTTATTGAGTCTAAGGGGGCGCTTACTTTTTCACCGGGGTCTTGCATAACTTTCTTTAATTAATAAATAAATTAAATATGTATCACATTTTTGTGTTATTTGTTCACTCAGGGTCCCTTTTATCTAATATTAGGTTTTGGCTGAAGATTTGATAACATTCAGGGTCAAAAATATGCAAAAATGCAGAAAATCAGACATGGGGCAAATACTTTTTCACGGCACTGTATATTTTTAAAAACGCTCAATTACATTAAAAACACATGCACATTCTGAATAGTTTTTCCTACAAGAACTTAAACTTCCAGAAACATCTGACGTGTGTCGACTAACTTCCTTCACGACAGGAAGCGCAGGAATATTTTGGATCACAAAAACCTACGCAAAAATACCATTAAGAATAAAAAACACATTCAACATATATCTTTCACATATAAGAAATGTGAGATCCACAAAGTGATGGTTATACATATTAGATAAGATTTACTGGAATTATCTTATTAGCGCTATGTACTTTAAGTACTGGTGCTGCTGAGAGCAAGTTAGCCAGTCTGCGCCAAGCCTGTGCATTTCCGATCAACCACTCCTGAGTAAAAGTAGGCTCCCCCTGCTGGTTACCCTGACAGGGAAGCACCTGCCAAACATTCACCCTAAATCAAAGTCTGTTGGATTTGCTGTCTTGTTCATCACAACTGAATTATATATTAAATAATAAAATGTAAACCCTTTGCAGCATGGATTAATACAGCTTCACACAAAGTGTGTGCTACATACTGCAGTTGTTTCCCATTTATAGTCCAACCCCTACAGTCATCCTGCCATGCATCGACTCTCATAGAATATTAAGTGCAAACATGCAGGCTGTATCTGAAAGCAGAGATGGCAACAGTCAGCACCATACTCATTCCTATCATGAACATCAGCAGCAATCTGTCAGTTTCCGTCTCGAGGTCCAGCTTCATGCTTTAAACAGAATTGCTAATAGAGAAGATCATAAATTACTTCACCACAACAAAACCTTGATTAAATGCTTATGCAAATGAGGATGGATTCCCAGATGCATGTACAGTACAAGCACATGCGGCATATGGAAACTTCAGAAGAAAAAAGAAAAAAAGTCGCAAATAAGGCTAGCTTACAAAAAAAGAAAATAATCAGTTAAACATGATGTGGCGTTAATGACTGGATGATTTCTTTGTTTAGAAGGAGCTGTCTGTCATGAATTAGTATGCACCGCTTCATCACAAGGTTAAGCCTCTCCAAGAGAGCCCTCTGCTGTCAATAAATACAAGATGCTTTCACACTGGTGCTCCTTCAGAGCCTTAACATTCACAAATATATTCACTGCAAACCCCTGTGGTACTTCAACATGTCCCAGAAAGAAGGCACAGAAGATTTAAAACCTAGAACGCATAGAGAATGACAGGTAGTGGGACAGGCACTGAAGGGATATTATTAACAAGCTGTTTTAGATTTAGATCAGAGGAAACTCAAAGCTGCACTGTTACATTAAAACAATTATTTGGTGTCTGTTTATACTTGTTTAGATTAACCTTCTGCACAGTCATTGCTTATTTACCTTCACCACTAAAAGAATCCTTGGCTGTAAGGACACGTTACCCCAAATTGGCTTTACCTGCAGCAGTAGGATGTTATTTTTGTTTCAAGTGCTATAGTAGCTCAGGGAGCAGGAAATCCCTTCAAGTACAGTAGCAACCTTATTAAATATGACAAAAAAGTTTGAAAACCATATTGTACCCTAAACTTTAAAGAGTTAAGGAGTCCTGATGTTAAAACCATATATTTGTCATGCAGTAAGAGCAGCTGCTGTAAATGATTGGTTCCTACTTCCCAATGTCATGGTTTTCAAATACGAAAAAAAGAATAATAATCCTCTAAATGAACACATGGAGATTTAAACACAACTGAAGCTATTGTCGCATTATTGTTCAGAAAAATGTGCAGATCCGATGATTACTGTCTGTAAGCATGCCAGATGTCATGTCCTGTTATGCAATACCTTTTGCTCTGATCACAATTTAGTTTGCGTTAGCTACCAGTTTGCAAACCCTCTAAACACTGACCGAAATGGTGGGGTTTAACGAGTTTATCCCTAATCCTCATTCCAGGACTATTGCAGCTGTTCATAACATGTTCTTTTTTTGAAGGGACATTCATTGTAATAGTAAGGTGACCATATGGATCTGTGTTCAGCGGGACAGTTTGTGATAGTTCAGGCTTTTCAACTCACAATGCAATGCATTCTGGTAAGTGTAGTCCTGCTTCTCTTAAAGGCAAGAATGGTACCTGAGACAGGTAAAATGTACCAGAATGCATTGGGTTGTGAGTTGAAAAACCTGAACTGTCCCAAACTGTCCCGCTGAACACGGAGCCATATGGTCACCTTATGTAATAGCAAATTGTGTACTTGTGTAGATCTTTATAGGATTGTAATTTTTGGCTTGCACATAAAGCACTGGTTTAGAAAAAAATATGTCAACCTAGATTTAACTGAATTAGAGTGCTGACCAAGGTTTTAAAATAAATCAGTTTCAATACCTCTTATTAGCACTAGCATTCACTGACACACAAATGCTTTCAGGGACTGGCACAGAGAACTGATGTTATCATTAAAGAATTCTACATGTATGTGTTTTCTAAGCCATAATGCTAAGAAAACACAAAGGTGTTTATAATACATTTGTATTCCTTAAAGAGTAAGTAGTGGGGTTCCGAAAAATATTGCATTACACGTCCCCACATGTTGCTACAACTGTTTAAATGCTGTAACTGACATTTTTCAATGGCGGCGTTTACATGCACAAGTCATGACAGTTTTCCTCACAACGTGTTTGCCGTACTTTACAGGAAATGCTCTGCTAGTTCTGATTTAGGGGAAAAAATCTGACATGTCTGCTTACTAAGTAGGAAAAGGATGACTCTGAATATCGCGAGGAGAGCTTCATGCGTTGCCATGAAGATAAAAACATTTAATAAGAGAAATGAATTCAGGTGTTGTTGCACACATTCTGAATTACTCTGCGTATTAGCTACTTGTTTGTCTGGTTACCTTTCCAGCACACACACACACGCACGCACACACACACACACACACACACACACACACACGCACGCACGCACGCACGCGACGCACGCACGCACGCACGCACGCACACACACACACACACACACAATATTATATAAAATATATTTTCTACTAAGTACAAGTTTTACTACTTACCTACAAATTTATATTTGTGTGTGTTTGTGGAACATCTAAAAGTTAAATTTCATTAACACTAGAACCACCTTTTACAATACATGTTTTTATTTTGAATATAACCTACAATATTCATTTTTTTATATATACCAGTTTACACATTAGTTTCTTTTGAAATGTTTATTTTATTATCGTTTTTAATTTTTTGAAGTACTGCTTTATATGTGGTAAGTTAGAAAATAAACCCTTTTATGTTTAATTGTTCATTTAATTACACTGTTTCGGCTGTGCAGATGTTTGATATAATGTGCTTGAATTAAACTTTTGAGTTGTATCTGATAGTTTGTCTTTCATTTGATTGATGATGTTTAAAATGTACCGTGATAATGACTTCCATCCATCAGCGGTTGTAGGTATGAGTATAACTGCGGAGGTTCTAGTGTTGAAGTAGTCCATAAATGTACATTTTGTGTGTGTGTGTGTGTGTTGGGGGGTGTGTGCATGTTTTGAACGGCCTTTCTGCTGGAGATTACGTGAGAATAACTCACAAGCACGATTCCATAGGTTTTATAGCTATTTTTATCGTGAGAAAGTGATTGACCCTGCCCTTAAAGTCGCGCTGCCAAAAGAATGTCCTTTTGCTGTTTCACGATGTAAGAATTTACTTTTTTCACGATGTAAGAATGTCCTTTTGCTGTTTCACAATGTCACACAGTCATGACGGTAGAGTCGATTTTCACGTGCATGTAAACCCAGCCAATGTTAACATCCTGACAACTTTTTACACTTATACATTTAAAATCTGTTTCAAAGCTCTTTTCAAAATGGCCGCTCTAGTGCACTGGGCTGGGGTTTGAGATTTGTCCTCTAAATCACTGCAGGAAGACCAATTAAAAAATAAATAAATGAAAAACAGCAAGTGCTCTGGCTTTTCTGTTCCAAAACACATCATGGATTGTTATTGCTGTGTTAAACATATATGTATATAAATATACATATATGTTTAGTCCCTTCTCCCTAAGCAACATGTAATTTGTAAGCTCATTGGTTTGGAACAAAGTAATGGGAGGTACAAATGGCAAATTCAGCCCAGTTTCCAGACTCTTACCATTAATCTTGCATTCCCAAAGAAAATGCCCTTTATCTAACTTTGCTAAAGTATTTTTTGTTGTAAATTATTAAAGCAGGAGTCAGAAATGTTTTTTTAGAAAAGGAAAAAAGTCACTCCAGCTTTTTTTATTTCACATGTATATTCTACACTGTTCCCAAAGGAGAGCTAAGAAATAACAGAAATAAGCTATAAATAAGAAATCAGTGGCCTTCCAATGCATTACGCAGGCTTGATGTATGTTTCTGCAGTATTATTAGTAACTCCACTTAAATCAATGCTCTAATCTTTTACCTCCACGATTGATTTATCTGGTTCTTAACTTACATTATACATGATTTAATAAATACTAGGAGTGTGATGTTAGAAATCTTGCTGTGTAATGTAAAACTACCACTGGGGGGGTGACTGGCTGTCATAAGCACTTTGCTTACACCACACACCCTGAGGATTCTAGCAGAGACTAGCATTTGGAACTAATTGTATCATTCTTGGCTTGTAAGGAAGGTACCTATTACAGTAGCTTTCGAAGTGCATGTGGCTTTTTTTTCTGCCCTCTTGTTTAGCCTAATGGGATGTGTCAAAAATATAATCCTATTTATCCTGATAGAAATAAAATGTTTTTTAGTGATAACAACACACTAATAATAATAATAATAATAATAATAATAATAATAATAATAATAATAATAATAATAATAATAATAATTTAGGGGATTATGTGCTATATATTATTGAATATTTAAAAACACAACAGGATTATAGGGCGATTTATATAATCTCGCTTGTCTGTTTATTTCAGCTAACAGCTGAAGCTCTTCTGCTGATGTTCAATGAGCCAGTTCTGCCCTTCAGTGCCCTGGATGTGGTCCTGGATGTTCAAAACAAACTCAGAGGTAATTCAATGATTTTTTGTTTTGTTTGTCTTAGTGTTTTCCCTATTCTTAGAGTAAATGAGAATCAATAATGGATAACATGATGGATCCCAAACATGCAAGCATTTGGTGGCTTGCCATTTTAGTTTTTTACAACAGGCTATAAGAGAGAACTGTCTTGCAATATTAACAGTTGTGAGCCTACATACTGTAGCACCTGGGGACAGCTTACTGTATAGACTTTTCACCTCTGAGAGGTCGATTCCCAGGGAAGCACAGTGAGAATCAAACGAAATGTATTCCTATCTACCTCATTCGATGAGCAAATGTACACATCAAAAGTCCCTAGATTCTCCATTTATCCCGAAGCCTGACTCACTGATGCCCCAGCAATTAAGGCTGGGCAAACCTGTGCTTTTTAGGCTGATTCTAAAGTTCTATCAGGAGAGACGATTTGCTCTAACTGTACTGTATTAATGTTGAATTCAGTGAAAGGTGAAGAATTTGCAGCTCTCAAGAGAGAATTCTTTTAGTCAGCACCAGAGTGTGTGTGCAGTGGAGCAGGTGTATACCGGGAGTGCTGTTTCCCAGAGATATCCATGTTGGGAAAAGGAAATTCAGGTTAGCCAGAAACCTTTTTTTTTTTAAGGACTCAAAAGTGTGCCAAACTTTGTTACAAAAGAAGACTCCATATACTTCTATGGATTTTTATACCAACTTACTTTTGGCCAGGGGTGTAGTGCTGCGTGATCAGCACTTTTTGGGCAGGGAGAGCTTCCATACTTCACGTGTAGAATATTTAACCGTTTTGCTCCTATTAATAAATGGAGATAGAGATACATGTGTATAACCCATACAAATAAGCAAAGAATACAATAGCCGTAAGAAACCCTTGAGAGATAAATAATGAAAAAGTTTGAATATCGTGTGCCTCTGGTCTAGAATGAGTAAGAGAGGTGATGGGAACCTGTGTCAACGCTGTGCTGAGGTGTCAGCGTTTTACAATGAGATGTGACAATTGGAACAGTTCTTATTTTTAGACCCATATATCAGAAATCAAGTAGATAAAATAAGATAAACATTTATTTAAAAGATAAAACTCAATTGCAACAAACAAATAAAGGGTGCCTGTGGCCTTACACAGATTTTTTTTTTTTGCAAACGGATGCACTTCTGTTTCTCTGTTTCAAAACGTCAGTCTCATTTAAACCATTAAATATACAGGGGGGTTGGGGGTGGGAGGGGTTACGCATATGATGATTATTAATAATAATAATAATAATAATAATAATAATAATAATAATAATAATAATAATTTCAAGTTCTAATCCTTATTTTTTATGTTTAAGTTAATATGAAAGTCGTGTATAATTTTATGTGATGTGATGTTATTTCACTTCATTCCCGCAGGCGCCCTATCAGCCACAGGGGTCGCTGGTGCACGGTGAACCGTGGATTCCCCTGCTGACCTAATCCCTCCCTACCCGAGAGGCACTTGGCCAATTGTGTGCCGCCCCCTAGGACCCCCTAATCACGGTTGGTAATGACATAGCCTGGATTCAAACCTGCGATCTCCAGGCTATAGGGCACATCCTGGACTCCACGTGGAGTGCCTTTACTGGATGCACCACTCGGGAGCCCTCTGTGACCCCTCACTTCTAAATATAGCACTACACCCCTGCTTTTGGCTTATCAAATATTGACACTTGTGCTTTACAGGAGCAGCAAGGAAAAGAAAATGTCTACATTTAAGTGTTCTTGGTCCATTTGGCAACTGTAGATCCTTCTATTTTTCTGTAGTCCGTCATTATTGCACAGAAGGAACTCACAACCTGTTTGCTGTGATGCCTCTGCCTGTGCCTCCAAGGTTCTTAAAACCAACAAAAGAGATGCCTGAAGAAAAAGTAGGCACCCCTTTCTGAATGAAAGTCACATTAAGAATTAAAGAGATGGAGCACTGTGACTTTCAATCTACCTCAGTGGGCATAACACTTTATAATGCCCCTTTAAAAGTGCCTCATTGCTCGGTGTAATTCGGCACAGTTTGACAGGGGCCATCTAGATATTGAATTTATTGCCCTAGTTCAGGCTGGCAGTGGTTTACTCCCATCTCTCCTCACTACCCACTGCAAACCCGCTGGTGGATGATTTAATAGAAGTGTGACAGTCTGGCTTGCAGTGGTGACGTCACGGACCAGGAAGTAACTGAGTCAAACAATGGATGGGCGGGTGAAACTGAGTGCAACGGCACTCAGCTGGATTTATTAATAATTAAACAAAACAAAATATTTAAACAAAACAACAAAACACAAACCAAAGGGCACGAGGGCCAAACGAATAAACAGACAAACAAGTAAGTGGCGTGCTGGCTAAACCAGCACGTTTTAGCAATTGTTTTTGCTCGCTCTCCCGTACTTTCCTCTCTGTACACCCAACCCACGCAGAACGGACTGCTGCGGTTCTTATACTCTGGCCGAGGGGTTAACTAGCTGTTAATTATCTTATTACCCCTCGCCACAGTCTGCAGCGTTTAGTAAGGATGCATGACTGTCAGCTAGTTAAATAATCAGTAGCTGATCAGTCATGCATCCTCACGGGGTTTTTAAAATATAAAAGATGCGGCGCTGTTATCCGCGCCGCAAACAATAATACAAATAATAATAATAGGGGCGGGACACTCCGCCACACATGCCCCCCTTGTGCGCAGCACACATGGCCTTTTCGCCACCTCCCCTTATTCCCTAAAGTCACGGCTAGCAGTCCCGCGCAGGAACAGGGGCAGCAACGGGCCAAAGGTGGCGGCCACGGTGGGATGTCCTCCTCCCACCCAAACAGCCAGAAGCGCTCCAATGGCCCGCGCACAGGCCGGCTCCTCTGGCCAAAAATTTTGGGGTGGTCTCCAGACCTGCCCCCTTCTTCATGGCCGGCAGCTCCTCCGTGGGGCTCCGGCCATCCTCTCCTGCAGCGAATTGCTGCGGGGAGCTGGTCTCCTGACCTCCCCTTCTTCATGGCTGGCAGCTGCCCTTCATGGGGCTCCAGCCACAGTATTTCCTGCCGCAAAGTGCGGCTGGGGAGCTGGTCTCCTGACCTCCCCCTTTTCTCGTGGCCGGCAGCTCCCTTCATGGGGCTCCAGCCACAGTATTTCCTGCCGCTGAAAGTGCGGCTGGGGAGCTGGTCTCCTGACCTCCCCCTTTTCCGTGGCCGGCAGCTCCCGCTCATGGGGCTCCAGCCACAGTATTTCCTGCCGTATGGCAGGACTGGTAGCGACCCCAAGCAAAACAGGACCCTCGGGAGGCGATGGCAGCAGCAGCGACCCTCGGGAGGCGACGGCAGCAGCAGCGACCCCGGGAGGCGACGGCAGCAGCAGCAGTAGCGGACCCTCCGGAGGCGAACTCGGGAGGGGAGCCCCTGGCCATGGAGGCGGCAGCGGGAGCTCCACTTCTCCCTCGTACCCTATAACTGGTGGCTCTCCAGGCGATGCGGAGCAACAGGCAGCCCCAGGCGATGCGGAGCAACAGGCAGCCCCAGGCGATGCGGAGCAACAGGCAGCCCCAGGCGATGCGGAGCAACAGGCAGCCCCAGGCGATGCGAGACAGGCCTTCTTGGGCGAAGCGAGGCAGGCCTTCTTGGGCGAAGCGAGGCAGGCATCCTTGGGCGAAGCGAGGCAGGCATCCTTGGGCGAAGTGAGGCAGGCATCCTTGGGCGAAGTGAGGCAGGCATCCTTGGTAGGTGCGAAGCAACAGGCATCCTTGGGCGGTGCGAGGCAGGGCAGGAGCAGTTCTTCCCATGATGGTGGATGTGGAACCAGCAGGTATTCACCCTCTGCTGCTGGAGGTGGGAGGGGCAAGCAGTCCTCCCACGGGGGTTGAGGCGGAACCAGCAGGCATTCACCCTCTGCTGGTGGAGGTGGGAGGGTCAAGCAATCCTCCCACAGCGGTTGAGGCGGAACCAGCAGGAATTCACCCTCTGCTGGTGGAGCTGGGAGCGGTAAGCAGTCCTCCCACGGCGCTTGAGACGGAACCAGCAGGCATTCACCCTCTGCTGGTGGAGGTGGGAGGGGCAAGCAGTCCTCCCACGGCGGTTGAGGCAGAACCAGCAGGCATTCACCCTCTGCTGGTGGAGGTGGCGGAGACAGAGGCAGCTCTTGCTGCTCTGCACCTGGCGGTGGTGGAGACAGAAGCAGCTCCTGCTGCTCTGCTCCTGGCGGTGGTGGAGACAGAGGCAGCTCCTGCTGCTCTGCTCCTGGTGGTGGTGGAGACAGAGGCAGCTCCTGCTGCTCTGCTCCTGGTGGTGGTGGAGACAGAGGCAGCTCCTGCTGCTCTGCTCCTGGTGGTGGTGGAGACAGAGGCAGCTCCTGCTGCTCTGCTCCTAGTGCTGGAGACAGTGGCGAGGGCTCCTCACCCTCTAACGCTGGAGACGGCAGCAACGGCTCCTCTCCTCTGGCGCTGGAGACGGCAGCAACGGCTCCTCTCCTCTGGCGCTGGAGACGGCAGCAATGACTCCTCTCCCTCTGGAGAAGGCAGCGATGACTCCTCTCCTCTGGCGCTGGAGACAACAGCAATGGCTCCTCTCCCTCTGGCGCTGGAGATGACAGCAATGGCTCCTCTCCCTCGGGCGCTGGAGACGACAGCAATGGCTCCTCTCCCTCGGGCGCTGGAGACGGCAGCAATGGCTCCTCTCCCTCTGGCACTGGAGACGGCAGCGATGACTCATCTCCCTCTGGCGCTGGAGATGGCAGCGGCTGGGCTTTTCCCGATGGAGCTGGAGATAGCGGTAGCCCTGCCATATCTGCAGCCAGGTAGCGGATTACCATGTCCGCAACCTCCGCGAGGGACACTGGGCAGTGTTGCTTTTCCCAGGCTTCCCATCGCTCTCCATCTCTGGCCCACAGGAGGTTGATCACATCGGGAGGGCCTCTTCAGCATTCCTCCCAGGCTCCACCAGCCAGCCCCAGATTCCCTCAGAGGAGAGTGAACTCGCCTTAGCCAGCGGGCCCTCTCCCCTGACGCCGGACGCCAGGCTCCTCCATCTTCTGCCATGCGTGGCTCTGGCTGAGTGGAAGATACCTTACCTCGCCACACAGGAAGCACCACCCTTCCTCATCCAGACAGGCAAGGCAAACATCCGGCGTAGTAGAGACGCGACGGGACCTGTGACCGGGCCCGCTGCTCTTGATGCGCCACCTGCTGCTGTTGCTGCTTTCTTCGGCCGCTTCTTCCCATTTTTTTTTTTTTTTTTTTTTTTTTTTCAAACACAAAAAACACTTTTCAAAAAACAAAAACGCCTTTGTATTCCTGGTCCGCTCCTGGAGGCGTTTGTCCCACGAGGACACCATATGTGACAGTCTGGCTTGCAGTGGTGACGCCACGGACCAGGAAGTAACTGAGTCAAACAATGGATGGCGGGTGAAACTGAGTGCAACGGCACTCAGCTGGATTTATTAATAATTAAACAAAACAACAAAACACAAACCAAAGGGCACGAGGGCCAAACGAATAAACAGACAAACAGTAAGTGGCGTGCTGGCTAAACCAGCACGCTTTAGCAGTTGTTTTTGCTCGCCTCCCGTACTTTCCTCTCTGTACACCCAACCCACGCAGAACGGACTGCTGCCGGTTCTTATACTCTGGCCGAGGGGTTAACTAGCTGTTAATTATCTTATTACCCCTCGCCACAGTCTGCATCGCTTGTTAAGGATGCATGACTGTCAGCTAGTTAAATAATCAGTAGCTGATCAGTCATGCATCCTCACGGGGTTTTTAAAATATAAAAGACGCGGCGCTGTTATCCGCGCCACAAACAATAATACAAATAATAATAATAGGGGCGGGACACTCCGCCACAAGAAGATAATTTGTTTTTGTGGATTTATTTATTGGCTTTGAAGGTTCTAAGTTTTAAGACTAGTGACCTTGCTGTTTGTATTTGGAAATTCAAACAGGAGGAGAGTTTTCTTTTCCAAGGCCATGGAGGAGATAAAGGAGAAACCGACACCACAACAAGTCAGTTCGTTCTTGGATTGAGCACAGTTTCTTTTGATGGCAGTTTAGCTCTTTCAGGTAATCTAACGGTATAGGATCCAGTCACCTCAGTGTGCATTTAATGAGACCTGTTTGATCTGTTTGACTTTCTCTCATTCTATTATGCTGTATATTTGTACGTCTTACCTGAGGTTTAACATGTAATTATGGTGGCTTATCCTTACTATATAACGCCTTTTACAAAACACCATGTAACAAAACAAAAAACAACGGGCAATGTATGCAGTTTTGGCCCTTAAACTTCTTAAAGAAATGTCAGGATTATCTGTGTCTCATGAAGTGCACAGAACATCAAAGCACTCTCTCTATTCTATAGTCACAGCATGCATGAGTATGGCTGAGCTTTTTTTATTCATGCCCTCATGATAATATATGTAAACCCTGACTTGAAGGGTTCAGTCCCTGTGGATTCAAACCTGAGCTGTCTCAAAGAAGCAAGTTAAAGTGTGCCCTGGTGGAGACTACAGCACTGGGTCTATTCAAGTGTGATGTAAATACTGCCACTGTTTAGATAATGAATACATGGTCCTTTGTGTACCGAGATTATGAAAATCAAATATGTAACATCAGAAGCTCATGTGATTCTCTGGAGTTTTCAAAAATACTGTATTCACCCAGCCAGAGAGGATTCTATTTAAATGACTACTGGAGATACAGTAACCCACACAAATATATCATAAAGGATCCCATATATGTACATCCAATTTAGGTTCTCCTCAGCATAATTGCTGCAGCACTTTTAACACGTAGTCATGACTCAAATGTAAACGTCTGTTCCACGTCAGTGTTGGATGTTGGATAGTTCATCGTGCTAGTACTGTGTCCTTTGTTGTTTAAGGGCAAATTGTGCAATTCCTGTCACATTATCCTAAACTTAATTTACACTAAAAGATTTGTGTCTGGATATTTGGAAGATGGGAGTGTCACGCGATAGAATGTGGCTCTAGTGCGTGGAAGTGAGTAAAACGAGAGTTTGATTTGATTCTGCCTTGTCTTCTGATTTTGAGTTTACATTGAACAAGGCAAAAGATGGTCGAGTTTCAATTTAAAAGATACAGTGAAATGCTCACTAGTAAAACAAGGGTGTTTAGTACTTTCCCTTGATACTTTTTCAGATCCTGCTTCTTGCTGGTGACGTGGCCTATCCATTACTGGTATCCAGTCTTAAATCAGACCCCAGGGAAACAATTTATTGCAGCTAAATATAACATCAGCTCAAGAATGCTCCCAAGCAAAGATAAGCTTTTGTCATCATGCATGTTTAAGGTTGTGCCCACATTGATAATCTGGGAGCCTTGGGTTGGTGTTTTGGTTTCTAAATGTGCATTTTTGTCACACAGGAAAGAAAATCTTCAGAATGCATTGCTTTTTTTATTGTGTTATTGACTGTACATTTGCATTGATCGCAGGCTACTATTCTAATGCACTGAATGTCAGTCTTTCAACCACTTTCACTGTGATTCCCAATTACGTTAGACTGTCACTCTGAATGACTGGTCCCGTTGAAGTCAGACTCATAGCGGCAACTGAAAACAACTAATTGACTTTGTAATTAAAATCCAGGAACTTAAAAAAAAAATAAAAAAAAACTCTGGGGCTTCCAAGTGGCACATCCAGCAAAGGTGCTCTGCGTGCAGTGCAGGATGCGCCTATAGCCTGGAGATCGCAGGTTCGAATCCAGGCTATGCCATTGCCGACCGTGACCGGGGGTTCCTAGGGGGCGGCGCACAATTGGCCAAGCACCGCCGAGGTAGGGAGGGCTTAGGTCGACAGGGCAATCCACGGTTCACCATGCACCAGCGACCCCTGTGGTTGATAGGGTGCCTGCGGGTCTGCAGTGGAGCCATTCAGATCTGTGTTGTCCTCCGTCACTATAGGTCTGGTGGCTTCGCTGTGGATCCGCAGTGCAAAAAATGACGGATTGGCAGGAACACGTTTCGGAGGACGCATGTTTCAGCCTCCATTTCCAGGGGGTTGCAGCAGTGAACCGGGATAAAAATAATAATTGGGCATTCCAAATTGGGGAAAAACCAGGGTAAAAACCATTGGCAACGACTAAATTAAAAAAAAGAAAAAAAAAAGAAAACTTCATGCTTATCTTCTTCTACACTTGATGCACACTGTAGTCATGGCTTTGTTACTTGCTTTTACTTTGAGACAACTCATTGAAATGTCCAGGGAACAAAGTTAAGGAGGTGGAGACTTAATACATTTGACAGTTCCTCTTGCCTAATTTGCTATTTGTTGCATTTGTAAAATAACTAGATATGACACTCCTGCACACTGTATTAGTGAATTAAACACCCCTACTAAACTATAGACATGAGTGTACTTTATTTCCACATAATTGTATCGTGCTCACTGACCCGCTTTGCGGAGGTAATAGCCAAGAGGAAGGCTGTCTTCATAGACAGATACTTCAACTCTATGGAGTGTATGGGCTCAAACGGGGCCTTTGTGAGAGCCTCCAGTACAATATCTAGGGAGGAGGACGACCCTCCTTGGAGGGCGTAACTGCCGAGCACCCTTCAAAAAACGGGTCGTAGAGCTGGAGGAATCACACTTTTTTAATTGTTTTTAACTGCAAGGCAGTAAAGAAAAAATACATACACCCACACACAACAAGAAGCTGTGAGGAGGGTAAAATAACAGTTACCACGGCAACGCAGGTAATGGATTTTTTTTTTTTTTAACCAGCATGCCAAGTAGGCAGACTTAAACAAGCTGGCGGATGCAACTCAACATAGGAACGCAGCAGAGCTGGGTCCTGGTGGAGGAATCGCACTTGTATTTTTTTTAATTGCAAGACAGTAAAAGAAGACCACATACATGCACACAACAGCAAAGCTGTGAGGGTAAATAGAACAGACACCACGGCAACACGGGTGAACTGAATTTTTAAGCACACTGAGAGGGCAGGTCGAGACAATCCAGCGGAGTCAACTCCACAGCGGGGCGCGGCAGAACCGGGGTCTGGTGGAGGATCATGTCTTTTTTTTTTTTTTTTTTCCCCAACAGCAATAGCAGAGAAAAACACAAAATAGTGAGCACTGTAAGGTTAGAAAAACAGACTGTTGAAAAGAAAAAGAGTAAACACAGCGCAGTTGTGCAGCGTTTATAGCTGAGTTCACAGAAGCAGAGTTTCTGATTCCAGGGAAGTGGCAAGCCAGCTTCCAGCAATGACATTTCACACAGTCTCGATCACAGCAACTGGACAAGGGTGTCTAGCCTGGACTACGTGCAGTCACACAACCGTTTACAGGCGGAGAGCATTGAGGCACCACATGCACCGAGCACCCGAGGGCGCTATGTGTACCGAGGTACTAGACATCTGTATACCACACACCTGCACAACAGAGAAAAACAACAGGGGAAAAAACACTCTTTTTTCTTTTTTTTTTATAGGCCCAACACACCAGGGTGGGCGGGCCGAGTTCTCCCCAAGAATGTAGGCTGAAAAGACAACACACACACACGTTTAAATAATACTGCACAGGCAGTCGCTCACATACAATGAGGCAGGCTGTGAAAAAAGGCACAGAAAGCACAAGAAGAGCTAGAATGGAGCTGCTGATTCCAGGAAGGCGGAAAGCCAGCTTTCAGCACGAATGCAGGGGAAAGGCAGTCGACTCGAAAAAGCTCTTTCAAAATACGCTCAGTTGTAAACACATGTTTTACCTTACCATCTTGAGAGGCAAAAAGAGGAATGGCTTCCGTGGGCTGACTATTTTTATCCCTCGGTAGGCAGGACAAAGGACGTCACCCCAGGAAGGGGCCTATCGGCAGCTCTGATATAAAGAACTCAGTAATACCTACCAATAGGCAGGCATATCCCTTAAGTATGTTGTTGGTCATCTTTGAATTGAAAGGGAATCAGATATGCATCACTTGCTTTTATCGTCACTGAAGTCAAAATTGTATAGGGTTGGAATCAGCTATGTGAGTGCTGACTGTATTAGGTTTTTGAAAATGTTAAACTTAACTACAGCAAGTAACTATAGCAAGAACAGTAAAAAAAACACATACACACATTTGGTATAGGCAAGTATTACTGTCGATATTTGGTTGAGAATAATTGTTCTATGGTATCCTCTCATTATTTCAATGTCATAACAGTATTGCATGTCAACTTCTTTTTTGGCATCTTGTAAATGACATATTTACTTCAGATCAGCTGCTGGCGTTTGCTGGTACACTGAGGGAAAGTGCAAAACTCTTTCAGTCAGATGAGATGCATCCAGCTAATGATCCAAAGGAAACAGACACAATGCATGTGTGAATGTTAAATGATATTCTGCAGGAAAACTTCATCATTCCCCAAGCACCTCTGGGATTTTTTACAGGTAAGTGTTGTTGATGCAGGCAAAAATGCCTAGGTAATGATTAATACCTGTATGTACATATGTATGTATAGTTTTGGAAATATTTCTACTTTTAAAATACTGAGCGCACGTTCCTCATAAATACACTGAAATTCAACATTATATATTCAGTGTCTAATGCTTTTTCTTGACGTAGTTCGATGCTTGAGAATAGTGTTTCACTTTTTTCAGCACAGCTTTTGCAAAGATAGGGACAGACTCCTTGTCTAAGATAATACAGCACAATATGTGTATTTTCAAAGCTCAGTAAATTGCCTTAAGTAAATATTTACAATACTGGGGGGAAAAAAAGTGGAATCACATGTTGTACATAATTACTTCAACCACAGAGGGAAAAATATAATATGCATTTAATGATGCAATACAAAAGCAGATCTATATGAGTGTGTATATATATATATATATATATATATATATATATATATATATATATATATATATATATATATATATATATATATATATACAGTACTGTGCAAAAGTTTTAGGCAGGTGTGAAAAAATGCTGTAAAGTAGGAATGCTTTCAAAAATAGACATGTTAATAGTTTATATTTATCAATTAACAAAATGCGAAGTGAGTGAACAGAAGAAAAATCTACATGAAATCAATATTTGCCTTCAAAACAGCATCAATTCTTCTAGGTACACTTGCACACAGTTTTTGAAGGAACTCGGCAGGTAGGTTGGCCCAAACATCTTGGAGAACTAACCACAGTTCTTCTGTGGATTTAGGCAGCCTCAGTTGCTTCTCTCTCTTCATGTAATCCCAGACAGACTCGATGATGTTGAGATCAGGGCTCTGTGGGGGCCATACCATCACTTCCAGGACTCCTTCTTCTTCTTCACGCTGAAGATAGTTCTTAATGACTTTCGCTGTATGTTTGGGGTCGTTGTCATGCTGCAGAATAAATTTGGGGCCAATCAGATGCCTCCCTGATGGTATTGCATGATGGATAAGTATCTGCCTGTACTTCTCAGCATTGAGGAGACCATTAATTCTGACCAAATCCCCAACTCCATTTGCAGAAATGCAGCCCCAAACTTGCAAGGAACCTCCACCATGCTTCACTGTTGCCTGCAGACACTCATTCGTGTACCGCTCTCCAGCCCTTCGGCGAACAAACTGCCTTCTGCTACAGCCAAATATTTCAAATTTTGACTCATCAGTCCAGAGCACCTGCTGCCATTTTTCTGCACCCCAGTTCCTGTGTTTTCGTGCATAGTTGAGTCGCTTGGCCTTGTTTCCACGTCGGAGGTATGGCTTTTGGCCGCAAGTCTTCCATGAAGGCCACTTCTGACCAGACTTCTCCGGACAGTAGATGGGTGTACCAGGGTCCCACTGTTTTCTGCCAATTCTGAGCTGATGGCACTGCTGGACATCTTCCGATTGCGAAGGGAAGTAAGCATGATGTGTCTTTCATATGCTGCAGTAAGTTTCCTTGGCCGACCACTGCGTCTCACGGTCCTCAACGTTGCCCGTTTCTTTGTGCTTCTTCAAAAGAGCTTGGACAGCACATCTGGAAACCCCTGTCTGCCTTGAAATTTCTGCCTGGGAGAGACCTTGCTGATGCAGTATAACTACCTTGTGTCTTGTTGCTGTGCTCAGTCTTGCCATGGTGTATGACTTTTGACAGTAAACTGTCTTCAGCAACCTCACCTTGTAAGCTGAGTTTGGCTGTTCCTCACCCAGTTTTATTCCTCCTACACAGCTGTTTCTGTTTCAGTTAATGATTGTGTTTCAACCTACATATTGAATTGATGATCATTAGCACCTGTTTGGTATAATTGTTTAATCATACACCTGACTATATGCCTACAAAATCCCTGACTTTGTGCAAGTGTACCTAGAAGAATTGATGCTGTTTTGAAGGCAAGGGTGGTCACACCAAATATGAATTTGATGTAGATTTTTCTTCTGTTCACTCACTTTGCATTTAGTTAATTGATAAATATAATCTATTAACATGTCTATTTTTGAAAGCATTCTTACTTTACAGCATTTTTTCACACCTGCCTAAAACTTTTGCACAGTACTGTATATATATATATATATATATATATATATATATATATATATATATATATATATATATATATATATATATATACTGTATATGCGCACTTGGGCTAGTCGACGAAACACAGAGGACGGAAGGTGCCCACTTGAAGACCCCAGAGATGTACCAATCCAGACGGCTGTCATGCTGATGCGTTGGGGAGACCGCACTGTGGTTGATCCACCGGAGCCAGCATCGCAGCCGTTGTGTGTGCTGATGCGCTGGGGAGGAAAAATAAGCTGATCCCTGGAGCCAGCATTACACTTCAGCCATCAACACCAAGCAGAAGGATATCTACATCATCAGATGGAAAGAAACGCAGAAGGATCACATTAGTTTACTGTAAAGCTACGTCTTAGTTGGGGCTTATCTTGATGAGAGCCACGTTCAAATCAGCATGAAGTTTTAACATCTATTCTCATGTCATGGAAATCATAATTATGATACTTTTAAGGCCTAAAACATGAAAGGCATCTTTAAAAAATGACCTTCATTTTAATGAAGTTAAACCACAGGTTTTCTTTTCTGAACGCCCCCTTGAAGTGTTTTGTGTCCCTGGGATTTTAGTTTTACTGCTAAGAAGCAGAAATAAACACCTAAATGACTAATCAACGGGGCTCTTATTTTTAGCTCATTGTTTCTTGTACAGGTACTTCAGAGATACATTAGCAACTGGATAAAAAAAAAGTCAATATGACATTAAAACTATTACTATTTCAAAGTGTGCTATGAAAATGTATTATAAAGACAATGTGTGTTAATTATGACACATTGTTCAGGGGAATGTAAATTAAATGTAAATTAAATCAAAGATGACATTATGTCCCCATGGTCCATTGTGAAGTCCTAAATTTGGAAGTAAATAGATGCTAATTTGCATTTGTTATCAAATCTCTATTCACACTAGACAGGGAGGCAGACATGCAACCAGAAACAAATTATTCTTCTTCAAATTCAAGCTTTTAAATCAGAAAAAATTGATTTGAATGTGAGAAGATTAATTAAAAGTGATCCAAAACCCAGAGGGGTGTCTTACTGTCATCTACAATATGCCAAAACATTGTTGTGTTTTCGCAGAGTAAGTTGTCAGGGTTCCTGGTAATATTAAAAACAGCTTGAAACAATTCATATCAGAGATGTATAATATTGAGAATTATCCAGTATATGTTGTTTATTATTTATAAACAAAGACACAGTACTTGTTTTTGAACATGTAGGAAAAATGTCCTTAAATTGCAGATTTTTTCTATACATGTACATGTATACGTATAAATATGATAGGACTCGTTTCTGATTAAAATCACAGCTAAAAGAAAATACTATGCCTTCATATCCTGTCACCACACATGTATTCCCACATGCCTCTATTTCTATCACATAGCTCCATTAATCTGAATTTAATGTCACCAGGTGACGAATCACTGTTTAACTTTTATATATTTTCCTGATCATTTATACTATATTTGTTTTTTTTTTTCTTTATACTCACCTTTGATGTATAAACTTTTTTTCAAAGCACTATGATTTATTTATTTTTTTCCTGTGTGTTTTTTGGGATTTGGGATTTTGAGATTGTTTTTGACATGTTTTTCCAGGAATCCCCATGTAGAATGCGCCCATTTTAACCATTTGGCAATTACGCACCGGGACCTGATAGGGAAACTGTGGCGGAGTGTCCCGCCCCTATTTATTATTATTTGTGTTTTGTTTGCGGCACAGTGAAAAGCGCTGCGTCTTTTTATTATTTATATTTAAAAACCTTGTGAGGATGCATGACTGATCAGCTACTGATTATTTAACTAGCTGACAGTCATGCATCCTTACCAAACGTGCAGACTGTGGCGAGGGTAATAAGATAATTAACAGCTAGTTAACCCCTCGGCCAGAGTATAAGAACCTGCAGCTGTCCATTCTGCGTTGGTGGAGTGTTGGAGTGTACAGAGTACGGGGAGCGCAGAGAGAGAACGAGAAATAACGACATAAAAACAATTGCTAAAACGTGCTGGATTAGCCAGCACGCCACTTACTTGTTTGTCTGTTTATTCGTTTGGCCCTCGTGCCCTTTGGTTTCTGTTTTGTTTAAATCTTTTGTTTTGTTTGTTTATTAATAAATACGCTGAGTGCCGTTGCACTCAGCTTCACCCGCCCATCCATTGTTTTGGTTTCAGTTACTTCCTGGTCCTGCGTGGGACAAACAACGCCTCCACGAGCCGGACCAGGAAAGAAAAAGGACGGTTTTTTGTTTTTCAAAAGTATTTTTTGTGTTTTTGGAAAAAAATAAAAATAAAAAAATGGGGAAGAGTAGCGAAGGAGGAGAAAGCAGCAGCAACAACAACAGCAGCAGGAGGCGCAGCAACAGCAGCGGGTCCTTACCACGCTGGACGTCTGCCTCACCTGCCTGAAGGGTGAGGAGTGGTGCTTCGTGGTTGGTGAGGTTGGGCACGTGGCACCGGACCAACCCCCTCCATGGCAGGAGAGGAAGGAGCCTGAGCATCCAGCAAGGGTGAGAGAGGACCCGCATCCTCCGAGGTGGAAGAATCCCGTCTCCTCGGAGGGGATCTGGGACTGGCTGGCAGAGCCTGAGAGGGATATAATGGTCGCCCTCCCTGCTGTGATCAACCTCCTGTGGGCGAGAGATGGGGAGCGCTGGGAGGCCTGGGAACAGAAACACCAACCAGCATCCCTCCCAGACATTGCAGCCATGGTGCTCAACTACCTGGCTGCAGATATGGGAGGGGCCCCGCTGCTGTTTCCAGCGCCAGAGGGAGAGGAGCCATCACTGCCGTCTCCAACGCCCGAGGGAGAGGAGCCATCACTGCCGTCTGCAACGCCCGAGGGAGAGGAGCCATTGCTGTCGTCTCCAACGCCCGAGGGAGAGGAGCCATTGCTGTCATCTCCAATGCCCGAGGGAGAGGAGCCAGTGCTGCCGTCTCCAACGCCAAAGGGAGAGGAGCCAGTGCTGCTGTCTCCAGCGTTAGAGGGTGAGGAGCCCTCGCCACTGTCTCCAGCACTAGGAGCAGAGCAGCAGGAGCTGCCTCTGTCTCCACCACCACCAGGAGCAGAGCAGCAGGAGCTGCCTCTGTCTCCACCACCACCAGGAGCAGAGCAGCAGGAGCTGCCTCTGTCTCCACCACCACCAGGAGCAGAGCAGCAGGAGCTGCCTCTGTCTCCACCACCGCCAGGAGCAGAGCAGCAAGAGCTGCCTCTGCCTCCGCCACCTCCACCAGCAGAGGGTGAATGCCTGCTGGTTCTGCCTCAGCCGCCGTGGGAGGACTGCTTACCGCTCCCAGCTCCACCAGCAGAGGTTGAATTCCTGCTGGTTCCGCCTCAACCGCTGTGGGAGGATTGCTTGACCCTCCCACCTCCACCAGCAGTGGGTGAATGCTTGCTGGTTCTGCCTCAACCGCCGTGGGAGGACTGCTTGCCGCTCCCAGCTCCACCAGCAGAGGGTGAATGCCTGCTAGTTCCACCTCCACTGCCATGGGAAGGACTGCTCCTGCCCTGCCTCGCACCGCCGAAGGAAGCCTGCCTCGCATCGCCTGGGGCTGCCTGTTGCTCCGCATCGCCTGGGGCTGCCTGTTGCTCCGCATCGCCTGGGGCTGCCTGTTGCTCCGCATCGCCTGGGGCTGCCTGTTGCTCCGCATCGCCTGGAGAGCCACCAGTTATAGGGTACGAGGGAGAAGTGGAGCTCCCGCTGCCGCCTCCATGGCCAGGGGCTCCCCTCCCGAGTTCGCCTCCGGAGGGTCCGCTACTGCTGCTGCTGCCGTCGCCTCCCGAGGGTCCGCTGCTGCTGCCGTCGCCTCCCGAGGGTCCGCTGCTGCTGCCGTCGCCTCCTGAGGGTCCGCTGCTGCTGCCGTCGCCTCCCGAGGGTCCTGTTTTGCCTGGGGTCGCTACCAGTCCTGCCATGCGGCAGGAAATACTGTGGCTGGAGCCCCATGAAGGGGAGCTGCCGGCCACGGAAAAGGGGGAGGTCAGGAGACCAGCTCCCCAGCCGCACTTCGCGGCAGGAAATATTGTGGCTGGAGCCCCATGAAGGGCAGCTGCCGGCCACGAAGAAGGGGGAGGTCAGAAGACCAGCTCCCCAGCCGCACTTTTGCGGCAGGAAATACTGTGGCTGGAGCCCCATGAAGGGCAGCTGCCGGCCATGAAGAAGGGGGAGGTCAGGAGACCAGCTCCCCGCAGCAATTCGCTGCAGGAGAGAGGGTGGCCAGAGCCCCACGGAGGGGAGCTGCCGGCCATGAAGAAGGGGGCAGGTCTGGAGACCACCCCCAAAAATTTTTGGCCAGAGGAGCCGGCCTGTGCGCGGGCCATTGGAACGCTACGGCTGTTTGGGTGGGAGGAGGACATCCCACCGTGGCCGCCACCTTGGCCCGTTGCTGCCCCTGTTCCTGTGCCGGACTGCTAGCCGGGACTTTAGGGAATAAGGGGGGGAGGTGGCCGAAAAGGCCATGTGTGCTGCGCACAAGGGGGGGCATGTGTGGCGGAGTGTCCCGCCCCTATTTATTATTATTTGTGTTTTGTTTGCGGCACAGTGAAAAGCACTGCGTCTTTTTATTATTTATATTTAAAAACCTCGTGAGGATGCATGACTGATCAGCTACTGATTATTTAACTAGCTGACAGTCATGCATCCTTACCAAACGCGTGCAGACTGTGGCCGAGGGGTAATAAGATAATTAACAGCTAGTTAACCCCTCGGCCAGAGTATAAGAACCTGCAGCTGTCCATTCTGCGTTGTTGGAGTGTACAGAGTACGGGGAGCGGAGAGAGAGAACGAGAAATAACGACATAAAAACAATTGCTAAAACGTGCTGGATTAGCCAGCACGCCACTTACTTGTTTGTCTGTTTATTCGTTTGGCCCTCGTGCCCTTTGGTTTCTGTTTTGTTTAAATCTTTTGTTTTGTTTGTTTATTAATAAATACGCTGAGTGCCGTTGCACTCAGCTTCACCCGCCCATCCATTGTTTTGGTTTCAGTTACTTCCTGGTCCGTGACGTCATCACACCTCACCACTGCGAGCCAGACTCACAGAAACTAATAGGGCTGATGGTATAAAGGTAGCCGAGGCAAACACAGAAAGAAAAAAGGGACAGAAAAAAGAGACCATGAACCGGACGCACAGGGGAATGAAAAAGATCACTAACCGGACATACAGAGCGAGACACAGAAGGTAATGTGATGACATGCAGACGATATGAATGAACCAAGGCAGAAAGTGTAACATTTCAAAATAAATTAACAGGAAGAGAGAAGGTAAGAAAAAACAAGGAACGGGATAAGAAGTAAACAGGAACACTGAAGTGGATGTGCTGTTTTAAACTATTTAAAAGAAATTGAACCAGTTAATCTAAAAGAAGGAGGAGTGCTTTAGTTGGAAAGACTTGTTTGGACTATTTGTTTCTTGTGTGATTCTTTTTCGCTTTTTTACCGTTTTGCAGTGTGTTAATATTTTTTTTATACTGTGGTGCACTCATCAGGGTTTATTTTTATTTTTCTTGTTGCAGATTTTTATTATCACTAACGCATTGGATTTTGCTGTGGATGTTTGTTTGGTTTTTTTCTGTCCCTACTAGAAAGTGCTTGTGGCCAGACAGGTTTGTTGGGAACCTGACAGCCCACGGAGAACCAACGCTGCTTTCTTGTTTGACAACTTATCACTGTTCTAAAAATCAACATTATTTTCCCGTTTAATTTCCACTGCTAAAGCGGACTATAGTGCAACGTGGACTGGTTGCAGTATTCTTTTTTTTTTCTCAAGACAGCAGTACTGAAGATCAGCATATTTTTTTTTTTTTTCCATAAATCCTAAAGAACTGGCTGCAGACAAGCAATAATTGCAATACTTTATTTTTGTGTTTTATTTTTTTACAATTTTTGATACCGTTCTGCAGTTTCTTTCTGCATGCAAATTTTAGCATTGTTTTTAAAATCAAACTCCCTATTTTTATTTTTAATAAATACAATTTTTAAATGATTTACCTGTGTTGTCTCTCCTGTTCAGTGCTTGAGGTGTGGATCTAGAGTAAATAACCTGAAAAGTAAAAAGCAAAGGTTAATAGTAAATGTTAGTGATTATAGAATATTTTATATTGTACTTGAGGTGTCTGGGAAATCTAGCCCAATAGGCTCTCACTCAAACTGCAGACACCTCATAAACCTTCGGAGTATTGATTACAAGGGGTTTAATAATCTTGCTCTCTGTAACTTCTAAAGCAATATCACAAGTGCAGAAATCAGTTTGGCTTTTAAACATGTTCTTTTTTCACATTTAAAACCGGGATCAACAATATTTCTGCTTCAACAAATCTGGTTAAGTAATCAGATGTACATGAATGTCGCAGGATTTTAAGCAATTCAAACAGGTCTTATCAAATTGCCTTGGTAAACTTAACAGCTTGTTTTTTTTAAACATGCCGCTGCTAAAAGCACCTGATGAAATATAACAAATTAAATTGAACACCCTGCCCTCTCTCGTACTCTTCACATCACCTAGATAGCTTTCCAGGTTTGCTATTCAATAAAACATTTAGGGCCATTTTCATAAAAGATGGCAGTAATTTCCAGCCATTAAAAAATGGGCAATATTTAACACTTGATTTATAAAACTACTGCCTGGTTATTTTACTGGCCAGTAATGGTTTTGATGTGATTTACCATCCCGGATTGTTACCGAGAGATTCTATCTAACCAATTGTCGGAGGTATGCAATGAGCTGTTTCCCCTACTTAAAACGTTGATGGCATACAGCATCTGTTTACACCGTCCTGTTATGGCTACGGGACGTGTCTGGAAACAGGTTGTCCGAAATATCAAGACGTCAGGTTAAGAAAAGTACAAACACATTTCACACACACACATTTATAGTGCTGAGTTTATTTGAAATGTAAATCATTGCGCTGAAATAACATTAGTGTATTCTCCATACACATTACATGGAAAAATATAAATCTGCACCTTAGGCATGTACAGTTGTGGACAGAAGTTTTACATCACCTTATAGAATTAACCAATGCTACTTCATAAAGTCGAATGAAGCCTGCTGAATAATGTTACGTAAACATATTGAATTACAGACCGCTTTGGTGTTTTCCATATACTTTAGGAAAACCTGACAAATTTAAAAAATTGACATTTGGAAATCTGTACTACTATTATGGCTTCTGATAGGCTTTTGCAATATCATCTTGTAATGTATTTGGTTATATGGTGTTAAATAAAAAATCTAAATTATGTTCATATCGGTTATTTTTTTTAAATTATATCTCAATCCAAAAATTCTAGGTGATGCAAAACTTTTGGCCATAGCTGTACAGCACTGTAGTAAAATTAAGTGATTAACCTTGTGCACTTTCTTTTTATTTTGGCCTATAGGCTACCGGTAACACAAAACAAATCATGCTGCTGCATTACAAATACTGTACAATGCTAAAAGAAAAAAAAAAATCCATGATGTTAAATTGCATTTTATTTTACCATAGCCTACTTAGTACACAAAACAGATCATGGTGCTGCATTAAGAATTTATGATACTATACAGTAACTTACATATACTGCACACACTTTACAGAAATAAATCATTTTTAAATGTACATAGAAAATTGTTCTGCGTACTTTTGTTTTCTTTTGGCATGAGTCAAACTTTCTTATCTTTGCAAAAAGATTTAAAATTCAGAATACTGTAGACCATATCTTGCATTTTGAACCAGTGGAGTCCAGCATTATTTCTGAAAGCTTCTTCGCCTTTTTCCAGCCGATCGATCTAGTTTGTTTAAACTCTGTAGAGTGTGTTTTATTGTTCTCTTTTAACCATCTTCTTCATTTTAGTGATTTAGTAGCTACTTGTATCTGTTGTTGAGTTTATTTTCATCCAGTCATTATAACAGTCGTTTCCTGCACTAAAAAGGGCCTTCTGTACTAAAAAGGTGCTGAACGGGAGTGAGAGGTTAAGAAAACCAACATTCACTCCCCAGTAACTTGCATTATTAAAATAAGACGTACTTGTCAACACAGATCAGCTGTTCAGAAATGCAAGGTTCTGTGGCTGAAGAAATGTGGCAGGAGTTAGCTGTGTTTTATATTGCTGATCCCCCTTTTATTTATTTATTTTTTTTGGGTCAGCACTGTGAACCAAAACAATCCAGGAAAGGTGATGCCTGAATACTCCAATACTCTGCATGGTTTGACGTTAGTGTGCACCCGTTTTAAATATTGTGGGGTAAAAAAATGGGGTACAAATGTATTATAAGTGGGGGTTCTAGACTGCTCCATCCACAATTCATAAATATACTGCCCAAAATATATTTTTAGATGAGTCCAGCAATCTTCAAAATGCTTCCAACTATGTCCCAAGTGTTAAAGCAATTGCATTGTTTACCTCATTCATTGCACAACACTTTTAAAATAGTTTGCTTAGATGTATGTTTAAACTTACAATATACCATTCAGGGATTAAAAAGCAATAGAGTTGTTTTCTTTTTAACTAGGGACAGACTTATACCCAGTAGTAAATGTTTGTCTTTTTGTCATCATTGTTTTGTTTTTGTTGCTGTCCAACATCCACTGCGCAGTATTTATAAGGACATCTTTATTGTAAGCAAAACATAAAATAAGAAAACGGTTTAATAATTTATTTTGTCTTTAAAAGGGTAAAGTAATCTGTAGAATCCGCCCTATTATTAGGAGTTAAGATGATAACAAAAATTAAATTTAGCAGGTCAATAGCCCTTGATGTAATCTACTGTGGGATGTTGAATGGGTTGTAAATAGTGGATTATAGTACCACTCAGCAGGCCTTTAACTATACTTAGAAACATTTTCTATACAATGGTTTTTGATGAATGGCCCTACTTTCTGAAAAATTGATTTTTCATGCATTTTATAAATGTATTATCATATTTAAAAACAAGAATGGATTGTAGGCCACACAAATATGGGCTGCGGGAATCAATCTTGATGTCTCTGGGAATACCTCAGAACAAAACAGCCTTCATATGTATTTAGTGCCAGAAGCCACAGTGCAGTCATTTGTGGGGCAAAAATGA
The DNA here is from genome assembly GCA_030684275.1 of Acipenser oxyrinchus oxyrinchus. Classification (NCBI taxonomy): domain Eukaryota; kingdom Metazoa; phylum Chordata; class Actinopteri; order Acipenseriformes; family Acipenseridae; genus Acipenser; species Acipenser oxyrinchus. The sequence goes on from CM060262.1 coordinate 10,842,788, forward strand.
GATGCTTTTGGGACATTTTTCTTCACGCTTCTGCATCGGGTATTGATTTTTTTTTTTTTTTAATCGGTTGCATGAGCCAAAGCGGAATAAATAAGGTAATTCTTCATCTGTAAACAGGTTGACTTAGGTTTAGTTTGCAGCCATGACCTTCAGACTTCAAACCCAGTTTAGATTATTAAGGGTCCATTTATAATTTACAGCCTGTCTGTTTTATTGGGATAAAAGCGTTCTATAACTTTCAGGTCTTTCTCTGGTCTGACTTTTGAAGTGTTAAAGGACAATTCGAAGTCAATTAAAGTAATGTTGAGCTAAAATCCAATTAAGGATGCATCACAAGCTGTACTGCTTTTACTCAGTTTTCACAGAAAGATGTAGGAATGTCCATTTGAATAAAACTTTGAAAATATATTCCCCTGTCCCCTAAGGTGACCAGATTTTTAAGTCCTTAAACTGGGACAGTATGGAAATATTGTGAAGAACTTCCAACGTCAAAGCTACAGGGAAGATCTCTGGTTTTTATTTTTACTTTGATTTAATATCATATTGAAAGTGAATTCCGAGATTCTATTTTATTGCTGATTACTGCTGCAAATCTAGTCCCTTTTCTACCTAAGAAACTGCATCTTCTCTCTTTGATTTCCACTTTCCATCTCGCTCTATCTGTCTCTATGCTATCCTTCAGTGTCCAATCTGCAAACCAGGCCCTTCCTGTATGAAAACATTACATATCCCAGTATTTCTATTTATTAAATGATTACTTCATATAATCTATTTTTTCAAAATATTGAATTTCTTACCATTTAATATGACATGGTATTTGTTATGTATATTTTTTCTATTGCAGTTTCTGCTGGGATCATTAGTTATTAATAGATACTAGGATTTTTTTTAGCCACTTTCTACTATTCAACTATTACTATTAAGGTGATGAAATGTGTTAAATATCCTCTTTTGACTGTATTTAATAAATGAACCCCACTAATCAGCATTTCTGAGTTTTGTTTAGAAGCTGCCCTGATTGCAGAAACATGAATTTCCTTCTGAAGTAGTTGTAAGTATGGTAAATAGTAAACCACGTAGGCAAACCCTTCAAGTTTCTCAGAATAGTTGTATTTCCAAATTCCCCCTTTACATGCTGTAAGCTGATGGGCATCGCTTAAAACAGAAAGGAACCTGTTAAAAATGTGTTAATTGCATGATGACATTTCTTGCCTATGCGCTTTCTCATTATCATTGATAGGTCCTGAAAAACTGCATAAACAAGGTAGGAAATGTCATCATACAATTAGCATGTTTTTAACAGGGTTTTTTTTCTGTTTTAAGTGATACCTGTTGGCTTAAATCATGTGGAAATAAAACTATTTGGAGAAACTTAAAGGGAACCCCAATCATTCGAGGCCTGACATTTGCTGAAGGACAACCATGTTTTGTTTTTTTTTGTTTTTTTTTATCAATGTGTTGTTTTTCTTCTATTAAACTAACAGCTGTGATAAAGTAAAATACCTTATATAGCTTTCACACCTATTCAACAGATAACATTAATCTTAAATATGAGTACTCCATTGTCTCTATTTTTTTAAAACTTTGCAGGATAAAATACACTTCTATAATACATTAAACACAGAAATAAAAATAAGGGGTCACCAAATTAAAAAGACATGCCTCTAAGGCAGCTTATTTACATATTTTTAAAGAAGGGTAAAATGAAAGGAGGATGTGGTTCTTTTTTTTGTAATTGTTTTAAACTATTTGTATACAGTATGCAACTATCAATGTAAATGTTTTTAAATAAATTAAATAGGCACCAGGAGACCTGAAACTATTGTATTTCATTATTGCTAAAAACATAACATGTATACTTAAAGAAAAAAAACATATCTGAAACTTGTAAAATATTTTTACAATATGAATCTCACAAATGTGAAAACAACTAGTTCATAAATGTTGTATTATTCATGAACATACGTTTCTTAGAGGGTACCTGTGGTCAACTGAAAGTGAATATACACTTATTTCAATAGAAAATATGTTTTTCAAATAGTTTTGTCACATTTTACAGCCCCTCCTATTGTTGTGATGGGCTATTTTAATGCAGAGTGTTCAAACCACGACAAGCTTCACTGAAGTTCAGTGCACTGCATGGCACGGTGATGACAGCGTTGATTTCCGCAATTGTCGCCTATAGCTCGAAGCAAAGTCGTTTGCACGCAGATATACCAATATCATGGATGAAGAGCATAATTCCAACACAATACAATAGTACCTGTATGAGCCGTTATTGTTAGACTACAATAGACTAATCTCTTCACACAGCGTGAGTGATGATTCAGACGAGGATAGCCGTCAGTTTGTTTTAGTAGCAGTCAATAGATAAACCCGCCCACAATTCTCGGTGATTGGTTGCAAATATGAACGTTGACTGTTCAGTAATTTTAGATTTGCACGCGCTGTGCAGCCGCTTTTTAATGCTACTGGTCGTTCAACCTTATTTAGTCACATCAAGTGTTGTACTGTAATGCGTTAGATATTGTAGAAACACAACAGCCTGCATGAAAATACAATATTCTGTCATTTCTGTTACCAACGAGATGATGCTTTGGGGGGGGAAATGAGCATCCCAAGAAAGGTTCTGGGGACACTGGGACCAGTGTTACAAAAAGGGGACTGTCCCATCCAAAACGGGACATCTGGTCACCTTACTGTCCCCAGTCCTGGCTGTAGACCATGCTGCTTAAATGACCTTTTGTGTAGGAATGCCATGGTTTTGAATCTCTACTTTTCTTCTCTGTTTGGAGACGCATTGAGTTTTAAGGTCCCTGCCTTCCTTTCACAATCCTCTAAGCAGTTATTCTTAATAGGATAGAAACTGCAAAACTATATACACTAGCTGTCATAAATTAGATCAGTTTGCATAAAAGAAAACAAGTAACATCTAGAATGGTTAAAGTGTTAAGAAAATGTCTAAGAACTTCTACATAACAAGAATCCTTCATTTCAGTGTGCTGTAAATATTAAATAGCTGCATTATTTTGTCCTCGATTCTTGCATTCTGAGGTCTCCCATGCCCATGTTTTACATTTCACATTTATACACACTATTAAATGATTCCCAGTGGCATAGGTTTGGCTTTAGGGTTGTTGGTTGTAATAACACAGGTCATAAAGCAGTGATGCATTTTTTAATGGAATCTACACCAACACACTCAAGTTACTTAGTTATTACGGTAATACCATCTTTTTTTAAAATGTGTTATTCTGGTTTAATACTCTGTATAAATCAAGCAAAAACTATGAGAGTGAGGTATTGTTCACAGCTATTGCCTAATTATATCTAAACCAGCATTGTGTCTCATGTAACCACTGTCTCTAATAAAAAGAAGCCTGTATCATTTGGATAGAAGCCAGGATATAATATGGTAATTGAAAAATCAGTATATTTGTGCTGTATGCAGAAATGGGTTTATTTTGACAGTTGAAGATTGTCTTCCTGTATCTTACTCTATTACTGGATGCCCGTCCCTAGCGAATAACATTTGAACAGCTGAAAAATAACACCTCAGCAAATAGTATTTATTTTTTCTTAGTTTCATTTTATGTACAGTAGAAGTGGCAAAGGATACCACTAGTTACATTTGTCTGTACATTGCATTCCATGATCCTATATCCTTATCCTAGATCTCTAACAAATGATACATTAACAGAATTCTTATAATACAGTAGGTTCAGTCTAGCCTTTGTTTTATGTTTTTGATACTTACATTTAATCAAAAATGAGCAGTAATCATAGAATTGTGAAATTGAAGTTTGATTTCCTCTGCCACGATCAGCATTTCTTTATGATAGCATAGATTGGATTATACAGTAGGTCAATTTGGACTGTCAGTGCTTGGATTAGCGAAAGTCAATGGTGTATTAATTTTAACTATCATTATTTTACTTTACAATTATTTTGCTTTTATTTGATACACGCTTGATCTATATTAACATGCATAAATATTTCAGGCAAACAATTTCACAGCCAAATAAAAAAGGACTTCACTGAAAATGATATTATTCTTTTATATAATAAAATGATTGAAAACTGCACTTTTGCTATTCCACAATCCTTTTTTTGTGAAGAGGAAGTGATTTGAATAAAACAAAACAATAAAGCTGGCTGGAACTTCATCTGCCCATCAAACTGAAAGCTTTCCAGAGTTTTGTTTTACCAACACTTATTCCTTTGAGTCTTGCTGTCTGATAAAACTCTCTGAAAACATAGAAGGCTTGAAGAAACAGTGAAGGGTTTGTTTTTTTTTTCTTTGGCAGGTACTTTTTAATGGACAAAGAAACTTCTTAGCATAATAGAACAAATGGGGCAACCAGTGTGAAATCACCAGATTTGAACGAATAATGAGGAATTGTGGCATTCACAGATCTTGGTGCCTGTGTACAAACCCTGCTTTATACAGTTAAATAGTTTTGCCCCCTCTGGTTATGCATACGTTATGGGTCACAATCATCTGCACTTTTCACATAAAACTATTTTCTTCATACTGTAGTTGCAATGTCAAAAACGTCAGTTTGGGCTTGATTTACATTCACATTGCATGAAAAGTGACAACCAGAACTCAAATTTACAATTAGGCCTTTAGCCTTTATTGCCATTTTGCCCCTAAGGTGTGCATCTGAATGAAGCATATAAACAGCTCCAGATATAAAGATGTTTCATTTTTAAAGAACAGTTAGTAGTCAACCTAGTGATGACATTTGAAACTTCTTTGGTCGTCCATTGTAACTACTGTATTGCAATTCCCCTTCTTATTCCAAAGTTTTGAATCACTTTTGAATATTGAAAACAAAGTATATATTTTTTTTTCATTTGATTCTCATCAGTTGTCAGCTTCTAAGAAAGGTGCATTGTGACGCAAAACATTACAGAAGATTCTAGCTAAAATTGTAACATAGGACAAAATGATTTAGTACAAATGGGCTTGTTGGTAGTTTGAACTTCCAAGACCACGATTTAGTCTTGTAAGTTTCTCTTTGGCAAATGGTTTCTTCAGAGATACATTAAATGAGATGCCCAGTTACTATGGTTCTTATATGAAAGTGTAAAGAACATTTACATGAGCAGCAGGCAATAACATGTGTATTGATTTATTATTAGCTTCTTGGAAGTGACAGATGGTTTTAGGTTTTTAAGCTTTCAGAATAAAGTAGAAAATAAAATCACCCCAAGTATGAATCTCTATTTGTGGAAATGGAATAGAGAATAGACTGTGAATCGTGTTGACATTCCTCCAAAAGTGTTAAGGTATTTCTCTGTGCATTCTGATTGTTAAACATAAAGTCTATTTTCTCTGTTTTCTATAGAAAATATCTTTTCAATATATTTGAATTATTACAATACTATTGAGAGTCATAGAAATGTTACACTGTTGTTGGCTTCTTTAACAATAGTTTAGAACAGTTTCATGAGTGTTAAACTGTATTTTAGTCATAAGCAGAAACTTTTTTTAAGTAACTCTTTTTGTGACTAGGGCTGTTTTGTGAGTCAAGCACTAGTGTAAATAAGCTGGGTTCATATAGAATTATTGCTGATAAATGCATTATAATGCATTGCGGTTTTTAATGCATGGTATGCTTAGTATTAATACACAAACCCCAATCATATTGTGCCTTATAGTCCAGCTTCATGGTGCCCTCTGTAGAAGTCAAACAGTACACTACAAGACACACGGTACACAAGGACAACAAAAGGCTGTTGTTACTCAGAACACTTATGTTTGGTGAAATGTGCATTTCCTTTTCCACGAAGCCTGCGTAAAAAGGGATGTATTTGGAATGATATTCAGCAGCAGAATACCAAGTGCCCCATCGTATTATGCATGGCTCAGGTGGCAACTTTATGGATAAAGTACAGCCTTCTTGTTGGATTGCTTCTGTCAGGTGGTCTTTAAAAACGTAGTATTCTGCTTGGGCAATGTTTAAACAATTTTTTTTAACGGTTGCAATCAGCTTGTCTGCTTTCGGAAAATGATTTGCCCAGATAGTGCGGGCAAGGGCTATTATGTGGGCATTACAAGTCAAATATAATGAATTTGGCAGTAAACCCTCGAAGAATGTCATTGTATGCCTTGATCATGTAACTGGCATTATTGAAGACAAATCCAGTCAGATTATTAAAATTAACTTCAAATGCGTTTAAATATTTCACAACGCCCTGTGCCACCGATGAGTAATTCACAGTGTAGATTAACTGTATCGGCTAATATTACTTTTAGTTCGAAGGTATTCGATAGTCCTTGGAGAACAAACAAAATGTGCAAAACATACTGATCTTTTGCATTTGTAGTCTCGTCAGTAACTACAGATACACTGTCAGACATCTTTACCAGCTGTACAATTTTCATCTTCTGCAACTCAGCAATTTGGGGTAGATATTCCCTTCTCAGTTGACCTGCTGTAGGAATTGCTCCTGCATTTATTACATGTTTGTTCAGAAATGAACGTAGTTTGGGATTATCCATTTTTTCCAGGGGAATATTGGCACAAACAAATGCCTCTGTCAAATCAAAAATAACATCTCGTCGGTGTTCATAATTTTCGTTCCCCTTCCGTTTTTTACTGGAGGTCGCCGTCTCATAGCTGTCAATCTCAGCCTTTCATTTTCTGTGTTTTTTCTGACGATAAATGTCGGTCTATTGTTAACTTTCGAGTGTGGTCCAAAGATAAATTGCAAGTTGTGCAAAATAAATTATACCCATCGGTGTGCAGAACACCAGGTGGATATTGTTGCGTGCGTTCGCTCAATGAAATGCTTTTTGATTTGCGATGTCTTTGACTCCATATTTAGGTCTCTCGGTTTTTCTTTAACACATCAATTTATTCAATTCACATTTATACTCATCATAATTAGCTTTTATTTTTCTAATTAGCCAAAACGTAATGTGTTGATTTCTTAATTGTGAATTCGAGTACTATAACTGGAGTGGCTGCAGGGACATCTAGGGGATAGCAGTTGAATTACAATTGAAAAAAAAAAACAGGTCACGTAAAACGCAGGACCCTACTTATAACGAGTATAAAAGGGCTACTGTAATGGCATTATGAAGCAAATGGGAGCCACGACCCTACCGTGTTCTAAACGATTCCGCACTATGTCGGGACGCGTTATAACGTGTGAGCACTGTACGTTTGCTTAAGCATGTGTTTCTTTCAAAACTGCGCTATATATTAAATGAGTGTTCAATGCATGGAGAAGTGTAGGTATTTTTTTAAAGCTACAATCACTTTAGCAGTGATTCCACAAAAAAAAATCTAAAAATAAATAAATAAAACAAGCTGAACCCTGGTTAGCCACACTTACATGTTTAGGATGTCAAATGAAAGGGGAGGAGGAGGTAGTTCTGCCTTTTTGTTATGCACTTTGTATGTAAATGAATCACAGTCAGACAGTTAAAATAATATAGAAACAGAGATCAAATTATAAACTGTATAAACAACATATAACAAACATTATATAAAATATTACAGACAGAATGATTTATCACTTTGAAAACCAGCCATTTGATTGGGTATGCTTTCCAGCTTTAAGTGCCAACTTATCTTCAAACCCACAGTAACTGGGATTACTGCCTGCTACAAACCCTATTCTGTCATTAGGTTCAGTAAAAACTATTTTAGATATGATTGCGGTGTTTTGCTCTGATAGGTTTGTATTGTATTCTACTGTATATGTCTGTTCACCGAGACTCAATTTAATTGTTAATATAAATATTATGGGACTTCTTTTCTTGTCAGCTCGCTTTTCCTCCTCTTCTGCTAAATTAACTCTCCTGACAGACTTGGCATTTCTCTATGTTTCTTTCTGCAGTGTGCAATTAATAATATAGTAAACTCTGTTGGATTCCTGTGACTCAAACTTCCTTAAACGTGAGATTTGCACCTTTTCCTAGAGTGAATCAGCCAATAGTAAAAGCAATGAAAAAGACAACATAATGTAAAAACATGTCTTAAAATATGACATCAGCATACAAAATGCTTTTAAATGTATTTACTATTGTTGTTACTACAATATTTGCACTTTTTTGAATTAAGGCAATAATGTTGGTGTTTCTATAAACTGTGCAATACTGACAGCTTGGTATATTAATGTTTTGCAATTTGTGTTTTGTAAAATTGTATGAATTGTGTGAAGTTTTATGGAAATGTTAAGCTAATACATTTCAGTAAATTCTTGATCATTTTCTTTGTGTATCATTTTCTGTAAATTAGATATTCCTTGAGTTTTTCTGAAAAGAAAAGCCACCTCAAGTTATTACAAAGTTATTTTAGGAAGTAATTTGAATTTGGTTTTACCTACAGATATCTTGAACCAGTCACCTGAATGCAGTAGTAATGGGGGAAAAGTATAATCAACTAGTCCTAGTATGTGTATGGTTGTAAAGGTAGCTGCAATCAAACAGATGTATTTCCAGTGAATTGGTCTTTCAGATATGAGAGTAGCAACACTTTACCCAAAAGGAGTTTTTCATTTTTGGACCCCCATGGTTTAAGAAACTAACAGGCTTCTTATTGCTTCATGACTGTCTCTCCATCTGTCAGCTACAGTAGCACTTTGAATATAAATACATTTGAATTTCCCAGAACGATTCTGAAGCTGTGTAACAGCATAACTCATCAATCCTGTGAAATGATCATATATATATATATATATATATATATATATATATATATATATATATATATATATATATATATATATATATATATATATATTATATGATCACTTTAACAACAAAGCAAAAGGAACACAGTTACCTTTCTTAGTACGACTGAGCACCTCTTCAATCGGGCTCCTTCACACACACACACACACACACACACACACACACACACACACACACACACACATATATATATCCACTGCTGTGCAAAAGTCTTACACGTATTGCATTTTTCAACTGATGCATTATGAGCATCAACAATTTACTCAAAGCCACCACTAGTGTTTTCTACAATTATAACAACCTTGACTTGCATAAAGAAGGAAAAAAAAAAATAGCTCACATGACTCAATTTCCAAGGTGTGGTATTCAAAGCATAATCCCCAAATACAGAGAAACATCATCTGTAATTGACAAACCTAGGACTGGAAGACCCAAAAAGCCATCTAACAAGGATGAGCAATACTTGAAGATAATATCCTTAAGGCATAGAAAGAAGACAAGCATTGAATTGACATCAGAACTGTCAGAAGGCACAGGTGTTGTTGCCCATCCAACAGTCCAAAGCACCTTTGACCATTGTTCCATAGTCCAATGTTTGTGTTCTTGTGTATATTTTAGTCTTTTAGTCTTGTTCCCCTTTCTTAACAGAGGTATTCTTACTGCAATACATCCTGATTTCAAGAGTGACCTTTCCACTGTTGATTTGATGGACGACGACACCTGTGCCTTCTGACAGTTCTGATGTCAATTCAATGCTTGTCTTCTTTCTACTCCTTAAGGATATTATCTTCAAGTATTGCTCATCCTTGTTAGAAAGCTTTTTGGGTCTTCCAGTCCTGAGTTTGTTAATTACAGATGATGTTTCTATGTACTTGATTATGCTTCGGATAATTGAAAATCGAGTGATGTAAGCTACTTCTTTCAATGTTTTTCCTTCTTTATGGAAGTCAAGGTTGTTATAATAGTAGAAAACACTAGTGGAGGCTTTGAATAATTTGCACAGCAGTGTATATTGTGTGTGTGTGTGAGTGTGTGTGTGTAAATATATGTATCTATGATATATAGTAATAAGATTCTGGTGGAATTATGACAATTATATTACTATTACCAAACATTTGTAAGGTAAAGAAAGGATTACACCAATTCTGCATGCCCCGACACAAACCCAATTTGACTCATGCTAGCATCTTAATATGCACCTCTGTAAGAGTTAGCATCCTGTCACTGCAGGAAGGGTGTTTATCCATGCTTCTTACAGAACCATGATGTTCAGAATTGTTGAGTCCATGCCAAGCTGACTTCAAGCAGAAAGGACGGAGACAAAACAAATACTAAGCAGTGAGCAAAGCCAATGTAAAGCAATGTATATGAGATACAGCAGTAATAATATGTCAGGTAATGATTTGCACAAATTTTCTGTTTTAAAAAACACAACCAAGTATACTGTTGAAATATTAAATATACTGTATAGTGGCAAAATAGCAATACCCTATTTAAAGTTCTTAGAACTTTCTCAAGGGGTCTCCTTCAAATTATAATAATTTATTTCTTAGCAGACGCCACTTTCCGGGGCAACTTACAATTGTTACAAGATAACACATTATTTTTTTACATACAACTACGTTATTTTGTACACATTATTTTTACATACAATTACCCATTTATACAGTTGGGTTTCTACTGGCACACTCTAGGTAAAGTACCTTGCTCAAAGGTACAGCAGCAGTGTCCCCCCCTGGGATTGAACCCACAACCCTATGGTCAAGAGTCCAGCGCCCTAACCACTCCTCCACACTGCTGCCCCAAATGTTCTCATTAACTTTAAACGTATAGTACAGATTTTGCATCCAGTACAGTAGCGCTTTCTGCTTTCATAGCCAGTGAATTAACAGACCAAGTAATGTTCAAGAATACAAATAAGCTCAATTTCCCTTTTAACAAATGTATAACCAAAGGAAGTTATCAAGATGTAGACAGACAACATTTCTAAGATAACTTCTGACCTTTCTAGTTGTCAGACCAGACTGCATTTTTAACAACATTCCAGATATCTGGAAGCGCCGTAATATTGCAGGAAGAAAATCGAGGTGCGGATGTTGGTCTCTCTTTTGATCCAGTTCACTGAACAATAAAAAGAAAAATCTCCTCTTGCAGATAACAAGGGAGTCTTTAATTTATGCAAATCAAATGGACTCAGATTTAAATAGGTCTCCTGCTTCTGTTAATAAAACCTGTAGGAGGACTTTAAAAATGTAATAGCAACTAGTAAAGATCCTTTATTTAACGTGGCATTTCAATTTATATTCGCTTTAAAACCGAGTCCCTATAAAATGTATAAATAGGGCAGGCTCTTTACGTTGCAGTATCCTTTTTTTGTTACCTGTGATTTGCTCTACAAATTAGCTGTTTAAACCACAGCTATTTAAACCAACAGAAATTAAAACTGTCTAAATGGATCACTATTCTTTCACATATACTACATAATGGAAAGAGTCATGATGGTGTTTGGAGTTGTCAATTGCAAAATCAAATGTATACATAAATCATGTATTAGTACGTATCTGTCTAAAGAAACTGAAGGCAACATAAATATTGTAGGTACTCTTCCCCTCTGGTATTATCCCACATAGAGAAATATAGCAGAAACAAAATGGTGGCCAGCCTTCTTGAAATGGTATGGTGTTGTTAATTCATAGTAGTATAGGAGGCTGTGTGGTCCAGTGGTTAAAGAAAAGGGCTTGTAACCAGAAGGTCCCTGGTTCAACTCCCATCTCAGCCACTGACTCATTATGTGATCCTGAGCAAGTCACTTGACCTCCTTGTGCTCTGTCTTTCAGGTGAGATGTAATTGTAAGTGACTCTGCAGCTAATGCATAGTTCACACACCCTAGTCTCTGTAAGTCACCTTGGATAAAGGCGTCTGCTTAATAATAGTATTGAATGACATTTTTTTTTTGTTAAAGATTTTGATTATAAATATATAAATACATAATATATTCTCTTAGGTTAAACAGTTCTTTATAAATGAGAATAAACTAACACACCATTGCTAATACACTTGATATGTTTCATGAAAAGCAATTTGTTTTTATTTAATCATTATGTGCTTTAAAAAAAACAACAACATTTTTTAAAAAAATCAGAAAAGATGAAATAATCATGAAAGCTCCAGGGTGATGAAGTGGCAGCTCTGCAGTACTTGTCCACGATTCCTGCCACAAAATGTAAACTTCAAGTATGTTCTCATTATGAAAGTGAACCCTTTGAGACTGTGTTCAGTCAGCTTTCCAAAGAGATACCGCACCATGTCATCCATGGTTTGGAGAATGGTTGACATTTCACAAAATGTGTTCTGACAGGCAACAGCAGATGAAGGCAGATCTCAGAGCAGCATCTCTGTATGATGCCCAACTAGTCCCTTTAAAAAGAACTGTGGGTGAGGCATATATCTTTGGCCCAGTTCAGCTTCTTTTAGCTGGAAAAAGCATTTTAGTACAATTATATTTCATGCAATAAACCGAGCAACTATGGAGGAATTCATATTATGATGTTTGTAGCCCATACATTAATTATTGATTTTTTTTTTTAAATAGATATTTACACCAACCTTCAGTACAGTGGGCAAAGACCAATTATTAAATATGTTTAACTATACAAGTCCCTCTAAATATGTTTCAATATTAACAGTGGTGTAGTCTTCGCAGACAAAACCTGTCTGTGGGTTCTGTTTTTTAAGTGTTAAGTCAAGGCATAGGATTTTTTTTTTTTTAAGAAACTAAGAATTTCAGTGTTATAGACAGTTACCTGTAACAAACGTTATTAAAAAAAAATTGTGTTAAAGAAATTGCATAACTATTCCAGTGCAATTGCATTATGTCCTGGTAAAATCCTCCTACCTGACATATTCAGTACATTTCTTTTTCTTTCTATTTAGCGAGTCATTTACCTACATATGTTATATATTCCCAGTGCAAAAATTGAACTTTCTGTTTCTTTTCATAAGATGCATCTAAACTTTTAAGATAATGCCACTTACAAACTTTCAACACGTTTTGGTACGAGACACGCGCATCCGCTAGTCCACACGTTATTGTCATGCAGACTCCTGTTCCTCGTGCATGCGCGAGGCTGGAGTGCTGCTTGTTGTAGCCAAGTGAATAAAATTGAAGAGAGGAAGCAATGATGGCGACCGCTGCAGAAGAAATTGGTCAAATCACTCCTAATTCTGAAAATAATTTCACGGCATTATCTCTTAAAATTACAAGGAAAAACCAGGACAGGCCCTGGAAATTGAGGTTTATTTACCTGCAGTGCTGTGAGTATGGAACACGTACATATATAGAATGTGTATGCAAATTCGACATTTATATTTAAATGTTTTCATAAGGGACGTGCATACACAGAATACATTTTGTATCCTCTTTAATGTTTGCAAAAATCACTTCTTGTGCAGTTTTGAGCAAAAGACCAAAAACGATTTAACAAGCACCCATGAATTTAAATCGCTAGCAATGTTTGAATACAATAAGAACACAGCTGCAGTGCTTTTAAAACTAAAAGCATGAAACCGCTCATTTCATTTTCTTGCCACATACTGTCTGTATACTGTCACATATATTGCACGTACAGTCTAGTTCACTTGGGATTGATTGATTGAAGCACCAGTCAGGTGTGCAAGTGAAAAGGTAGGGCTTTGAAAAGTACAGTTGCCTTGAACATTCAATCCCATCTGAGTGACTATGGCTTTTTTTTTAATTCTCCAGGAAGTTAATTAACTTGAATTACATGTTACCATGCAAGGACAAAAAATGACCATTGCATGTCTTTAACAATTATGGACACACCTATTTCCTATTTATTATTATTATTATTATTATTATTATTATTATTATTACCTACTACATTCATCTCTGCAATGTTCACTTGGCAGTCACTTTGGCAATCCTAGGAAAGTGATGGATTTTGGGTTACCATTGCACTTGCCCATTAAAATAATAATCTATTTGTCTGTCTATTGAGTAAACAAGGGTTGGGCTATAGTTTCCCCTAGTGGTTTCGCCTTACTGTGAATTTGATTTTGAGGTACCATTGCATTTGTGAGAGGGCTTGTTCATTAAAATCATTTACATGTCAAACACATCTGTGCAGTATACAGTACACACTGTCAATAGTATCTTGTTTACCAGGGTCAACATGATTCAAGACTATTTCTGTGGCTTCTGGAGAGTGAAGTCATCATGTTTAATATGACTCAATAACATTTCAGGATGGAAACAAAGCAGCATTTTCCCATTGCATCCTTCAGACATGTTTTCTTTCCACAGCAGCATTTGACATAGTGGCAAAACGATTTTACAAAATCCCATTGTATTTAAATGCAAGGGGGGGGGGAATAACTGTCAGCAGTCGTAGTTAATTTACATCCTTATCCTTAATTAAAATTACATTGAAAGTGAAATAGCGAGGCCAATTTTTTATTTATTTTTATAAATAAGTCCCTATTGTTCCAAAACCAAATGAATAGCTCATTCTTTCCTCTTAAGAGTTATGCCTTAATATTTGCAGGCTGTTAAATATGAATGCTCCCCTGTTAAGTACTTCAGGAGATAATTATACTATTCCTTGGGCAGTTTACAACCAGAGCCTGTTTTAAGTATTCAGATTTAAATGTTTGTGCTAATTAACACATTTTACTTCAGTATTTTCTAGTAATATATTTTAAAAAATTAAATAGGTATTTATATTATTGTATGTATCTACAGATTTATAATACAATATAGGTTTTATTTTATATTATAATGTTCTGAGAAGAAAACAACTTTTAGACGTAATTATATCAGAATTGAAGATTTGCATAATTGTTAGTGGCTGAGACCTCGCAGGTATAGAGAATAGTTTGAGGGCAGAGGACAAATTAATGGATCTTATAATGAATTACTATCGATTGAATCATTATTCAATATCCTGACGTGACTAGAGTCTGAATCAAAGGTTATATTGACCAAATGTCTTCATATGTGAAGGTAGGTAGCTACAATGTGAAGATAGTCAGCTGCAATTTCTTCATTGATAATTAATTGATTAACATGTTTAAATATTTCTCAACAAAAATAGTAGCGAAGTTTATTGCACTGATTATTGGGCCTTGTAATGCATCTGTCTCTTGCAGGTCATGATGAGAGAGTCTGAACAAGACCGTTATCCAAAACATACACTTTACAATAATTTTGCTTGAGACATGCAGTGAGATTTAGAGTATTCAGTGGAGTTTTTTGTTTGAGCTTTATGAGCATGGAAAGTTTCAGAAACAGATGATTATCTGTTTCTATCTGAAGTTGTGTATGCCCTCAACAGAGATGGAGTGGGCTTCTGTATACAGTAGGCAAACGCATTAAACATCAGAATATCAAGAAGGTATCTCTCCAAGCTTTTCTTTCAGTAGAAATAATACTGTATGGGGATATTTTAAAAAACAAATGGGTAAAACTATTAACTTAACCTCAACAAACGTACAGGTTAACTTGGTACTGTATGTGTAGCCATGCTGACAATATGTCAAAGCTTCTATGTTTTCTGCCTTCAAAGTGTGATGGTGGTCCACATGGATTCCAGTTATAAAAAAAAAGGTTTTCAATTTGGCATGGGTTTGAAAGCATCACTGATATGTAAATTGCTATATTGTATTTACCATAGTTTTTAAAGCCCCCAGGTGTTGACATTTCTACATTTTGAAGTTCTACGTGATGATTTTAATATGAAAGAATAACATGCCTTTTTGGGAAATAGCATAATTAATGCATAGTTAATTGTATTGTGTGGAAAGATTGATAAGCTTCTCTGCAGAACTGAAAAAAAATAATTGATTTTTATCTATTTAGAATAAAACTGTAGACTTTTGAATATTTTTTTTCAGATAAGTGGTTGACATTGTCCATTTAGAGCAGTTTGAATTAAAATTGATTTTTGTTGTTGTCGCTGATATTTATTTAAATAAAACGTTCAGTTTAAATTGCAGGGACCGTGGAACAACTTGGGAGTTCTTATAGTTAAAAGCTAGAGTGATTAATCATAGTTTTGGAAATTCTGATTAGTCTATTGAGAACTGGCAGTAAGAATTGTCAGAAATTATACCTTATTGCTTTAGTAACAGTAAATTCTGCACTTGGAAGAAGGCCAAAGCAGCTGATTTAAACCTGCATGATGGTTCTTTGTAACAGGATTTAGAAGTTATCAGTGGCATCTTTTTATAAATGAATTTATGATCTGAAGAATTGAAGCTATAGGCGCATAGGATGTTTAAAAACGTGCAACGAAGAACTCTGTCCTGACCATACTGTACAATAGATTATTTGCAATGTTTGAGTTTATAGAGCTTCCAAATTACCAATAATCATAGTTTTTTTTTTTTTTTAGCTCTATAGAGCTTCTCTTAAGGTAATTTTGAATACCTGTATATGAAAGATGTTGGGTGATATAAAAACAGTCTGACGAGAAAAGACTAAGACTACTGAAGAGACACTTAATAGATCATAACTAAGACTGTTCACACTGAATCCGTTTAGAGGGCGTGGTCCTCACTCGGTACGGTTCGGAACTTTTGGTGTGAAGTGTGAACAACAAAGTCCGCTTGGGAAACAAACTGTACCGAGTCCACCTAAAGAGGTGGTCTCGGTCAGTTTGGCAAACACACCAAGTCTGGTTCACTTGCTAAACCAGCTGGACTCGGTCCTTTGCACATGGAAGTAAACAAACAACGTCTCGAGGAACTGCATTAGGGTTACCAGACATCCTTGGAAAATTGAGATTGTCACAGTTTTCAGCTTTCATTTTTGTTGTCCTGGTCAGAAACAGTAATATTGTTAATCATCCCGGTTTTGCTATTATATTATTATTATTATTATTATTTAATTTATTTTAAGTACAAAACTGTATCAGCATACTCAGCAAGTTAATAGCAGAGTAATGAATTAGGTTTTGTGTTAGCGCCATTCAAAAATAAAATAAACAGTCTTATGGATTATTTGTTTAATCACTCTGATTATGTGTACACCATATGTTTAAATGGTAATCGCTGATCTATTTTTTAGATCTGGCATTTTGTACATTTAAGATGTTTTGACTTGATGACAATATAAAGACAATAGCGAGTTATCATCCGCAATACATTCATCCAATGTTTCATTTTTAAACTAGTATTGTGTTATTTTTATATACTTTTATTTGTGGCTTCAAAGTTGCTACGGCATCAGTAAATTAAAGAACAAAAACAAAAAAAAACTCCCCGTTTTTCACTGTGGAAATTGGGTAATCGTAAACTACATGGACAGTGCAAGAAACTGAAGCTCTGGTAGAAAATATGGTCAGACACCAAAATCTTGCTGAACTGGACAAAACTCACCAAAATATTTAAATATATTCAGTCTTTTCTCAAATTAGGAGAACAATGCAGAATTGCGTGACTTGCATTATCCTACTGTAGGCATTCAAGAAATCTATTCATTAAATTAGTGAAGTGCTCCCCGAGTGCTTTCTTCCACAACAATATGTAAGAATCTAAAACATTCTATATTAAAAACCGGAGCAAGACGCCAATAGCTGCCATCTTTCAATATGCCTTGCATGATATTGTAATTTGTAAACATCCGGTCCTCGCACCATATAAACAAGCCGAGTGAACTTGCAAACTGCATTGTGAACACAAACGGAAAGGGACCACAAAAAAAAAGAACTTTTTAGCTTGCATGCAAACAAACTCGGTCCCTTTGCTCGCAGATAAGTGTGAACAGCAAGCACATTGATACATTGTTTCAAACGAAACGAAACAGACCAAGTCCTTTTGAAACTGACCTAGTGTGAGTGCAGCCTAAGGGCCTTTTCACACCTAGTTCGTTTGGAGAGGATAATTCGCACTTGAGTTCAGTTGACACCCAAGTTCGGTTAATTTTGGCAGGGGTGAAACGTCCAAACGCATCAGAGTGCGCACCAAACAAGTGGACTAGGATTCACATAAATAGGTTTCAAACTCAAAGTTGGACAGTGTGAAAGCAATCTCATTACAATCCAAGATGCAAATGAAACCGAACAAACTGATGTAATGCATAACTAACAGTACATCGTGCGCGGAAAGCACACATAGGGGTGTGTACTGTATGGTGAAAAAAAATAACATAATGACGCATGGAAACGTCGGTGTTCCTCAGCGATATGTCTAATACGGGTTTCGTGCTGACATTGTAACAGCAGATGTCAAACAAGCCAAATGAATATACATTATGTAATTATTACAGATACAGTATTTATCTTTAAAATTGACAACATTGGACAGCTATTCTTAAAATTGTGCTTGATTATTAAATGTAATTACAGTTTACTTTTCTCTAAGGACAATTGGTAGTATAGTAGGCTACATTGTTGCACAGTAGCCTACAGTAGCTTACTGTAGGCCAATTTTTATTATAGTTTACAATGGTTTATTCTTGTATTTTGTTTAATAAACAGAAACATAACATCTATCTCAGCGTTGTTCTCTTAAAACGCGTATTTCAGTGATGTGCGTTCTAAAAGTACAGTTTATATAGGCTCCATATCATATAAATAAACTTGAAATTAACTTGAAACGGTGTTTTTCTGCTTATTAGCAACATCGGTTATTAACAACTTTTGGCTGGGAACCAAAGGGTTGATTATAAGCGGTATCTACTATAGCAGTACTATCACAAGACTGACACAGGTGGAACCCTCCACGTTTATACGTTCACTATAGGCTCTTTACTGATATCACCACTAACATCTGTCTAGGCATCAACAGGGAGATATAATTTTGGTCACATCCACAAATAGTCCATCAGATTCACTTGAAATAATTGCAATGTGAAAGCAAAAGCATTCTGGTGCAAATACAAAAAAAATAGTTTATTTGATATTTTTTAGCGTGAAACCCAAGTGAAGCAAAATTGCACCATTTTAGCGTTTGTAAGTGGATTCTGAATCGGATCTTTAAAAACGAACTAGGTATGAAAGGGCCATGAGAGATATGTCTAATCTCTGTGCTAATGAATGTTATTAATTGATAATTTGAGTTATCAGACTGATACCAACAAATGAGATATATTTGGGTTTCTAACTGTAAAGGCTTGAAGAGACTGATGAATGTGGTTATGATGATTTAAGAATTAAGATACTTTATATTTAAATACTGTGACGTAACAACCGAGTGATGTAAATTTGGCTACTTTACTCTTTTGAGCAAAATGTACAGTATGTCCAAAAAGAGATCTAAGAAGAACTGTTTGATAGCACAGTAGTCACAGGGTTTGTGGTTTCTTAGTTATGGAGGATAGATTGGTACTTTTGTGGGCTTTCTACTGTACTACCATCTTTTTCTCGTATACTGCTGGTTCTGCATTTGTCTTCCATCTACTGTATAAGCATGTATTTTATTTTGTTTGTTTTTTTAGAAAGAAACATTCTAATGTTGTATTAGCTAGTTGGATCAGATTAGGAATAGAAAGAACATTGCAATTTAGATCAAGTGGGCAATTGTGTAACTTGAAGGTGGTAGCATTTAAATCTATCGCCTGGACTGTCCTAACATGGTCCACTGGAACGCTTAAAATTTCTTGTTTTGGTAATTAATGACATTAAAATCTAGAGCTATACTACTAGAATATTAGCCCCTTCCCAAAGTCGTATCTGCAAGGGAAATAATGGAACTGAATCGAATTACAAGTTTATTATTTGCATCAGTGATCTGGTGAGATATGAATTGATGCAAGCAATACATTTATTGCAGTGAACCAAAGCTAGTATTCTCTTAAAACTTTAGACAGTGTAGAAATTACGCTAACACAGTTGTATCTCTTCAAAGTAGATGTTATGGCACAAAAGTTTCAGAATGAGTTTAAAACGTTTTTATAAAAATGTTATCAGAATGCTGTCAGCTAAACTGATACACAGGTCTGCTATTTGTCAATGCTGTTTACGCTAAGGTGCCATTTCCAACTCCCAGCTCCCCAGTAATGTTGTTGAAACCGACACCCTGGGATCCTTCAAGAAGCTGCTTGATGAAATTCTGGGATCAATAAGCTACTAACAACCAAACAAGCAAGATGGACCGAATGGCCTCCTCTCGTTTGTAAACTTTCTTATGTTCTTATTTGGTTTTTTAGTTTTTTTTTCTCAAAAATAGTGCAAATTGTGCAATGGAGTAAACAGGAACTTTGATGCTGTTGTTGTTTTATAAGTAACAAAGATGCATCACTGAAGCTTATGAGTTTGATAGAGGATATCATTATATTTAATATATAGGCCTACCTACTGAAAAGTAAGACTGTCACAAGATGAACAGCTTGTTGTGGTTTACTTTTTACTTTTTTTAACTAGCTTCTTTGTAACTATGAACAATTAACTTGCCAAAATGGTCAATACAATTCACAAAAGTTTGAAGTAGTTTATGCAGTCTAACCATGCGTTAACCCCTTTCGTTAGAGAAGCAATTTGATGTAATCAATAGGTTTCATTCACATTCTTTCATTTACTAGTTAATAATGTGATGGCAGTGTGGGATACAGACTTTACATGCTTCAGTAATCTTAGAATCAATATTCTTGCTTTTTACAGACACCAACACACGTTCCCTGCCACTCTAAACAACACGTTTTATATTCCTTATAATGTTATGTTACACTACCTCCCAAAATTCACTGAGCATAATACCCTTACTATGGCTACAGCAGGTCCCATAGGGACTTATCCCAGTAAGTTGAGGCCAATACTTGAGAGGTATTAAATGCATTCTATATGCCGAACCTTTTTTTAGTCGTACCACGTAGGACAAATACAAATGGTTTGTTTACTGAGCTAACTATATATTTGTAATTGTATACATTACATTTCAATGTTTTACAGTTAATGTTACAGTTTGTCAGTTTTCTTACATATCCTTTTTAATCTCCACATGCACTTTGATGCAAATGATAATTATCGTAGATGCTAATAAAAAGTAATAACCCTGTGTGCTTTTTTTTGGCCTTATTTATATATATATATATATATATATAGATATAGATATAGATATAGATATAGATGTATGTATGTGCTGTGTAAATGTAAATGTGTATATTTTGGAGCCTTGCTCTGCACAACACCCTTAGGCAGGCAGTCACAAGGGATCTTTCTCCTTAAGAAAGACTGTTTGCAGCCCTGTTTGGAAAGTACAAACTAGAGGTTTTGGACCACATACTAAGAAACACAATCCATAGAAGGGCAAAAAACAGTCCCCTAACATGTAATACTTAAGTAACTTATCAGTCCATAAGCACCGGGCAGCAGCAAACAGAAGGAACCGACAGTACCTGGCCTTCAAACTGCCTTTTCACCACAAAGTTTACTGTAATATGAAGTTACCATATAATCACTGTATAATTCATTAATTGGTTCATTGTTCTCCAAATGCAATTACAACAGAAAGATATACAGTATGCCCACTAAACATGAATAAAATCCAGTGGAATGAAACTCTTAAATAGATCCATGGTTCTTCTAAAGCAGATGAAACATTTTACCACCTCCCATCTTTTTTTTTTTTTTTAAACTGCCATTTTTGCATGTTAAATGCGCCTCCATCTGTAAGACACTGAAATTACTCTTACTGTAGACTTCTAGTCTGTATAATGTACATGTTTTCCAAATTATTTGTAGTCAAATGACTAGACTTGGAATGAAGCGTATCAGGTACCAAAAAGTGACATTTCAAAGAGATGCCTGAATTGTAATTTTGTTCAGCTCTCATTCTTCAGATTGTTAGCCTGTCTGTGTCGCTTCGATACACATTAGGGTTACTGTTTGTGCCACTAGCCGTACGTACAAATGTTATTTCAGCACATTTTTAAGCCCTTTTCACACTGGCACCTCTACCTGGGTTCAGACCCGGGTTCTGGCTACCTGGGTCACAATCCCGCGTAGTCTGAAATCGTACTAGAGTTAACCAGAGTTGAGCGAGACAAAATGCATGACGGCCGACGAAATAAAACAAAGCAAAGAACGTTTTGTTTATTCTGTTAAACCATATTTTTGTTGCTTGAGACACACCATGAACCAAATTGCAGCAGGGATGAAGAAACGTTTGCTCTAATCAACATTTGGCCTGACGGTTCAATGATACGCGTGTTGTTTACTTGCGTCTGTCACCCAGGTCAACCCTGCTTTATCAAAAGCAATGTGAAATCGCATAGCTGACCTCCATGACACTCGGTCCTGTCCCAGGTAGAGCATGCCCGTGTGAAAGGGGCTTAAGATACCCATCGCCTTTTAATGTTTTTTTTGACACCAGTAGGCTGTATATATATATATATATATACACACACACACACAATGATAGGGTTAATTTCTACCATTGATTATAGGCATCTAACAGTACTAATCGGGTGACATTTTCCAGTATTCACCGGAACTCTGTACCGGGACACTTTTTTTCATCACTGCTTTTCATCTAACGCGCATGCATTCCATCCACTCTTGCACAGTCCACCAGTGTTCCGTTGGAAAGGAGCCTTGTCACAGCATATGAGTAGCAGCACTTTTTTGTTGATAATTTCACCCCTGGTGATTATGAACTGTTGTGTGACTATTAGCTGTATTCACCTAACCATATCAACAGCTATTAACAAGACATTATTTATATACTCTCTCTGCAGCCACTGCTCCTTATTTCTAAGAGGTGTTATTTACCTTGCACTACGTCACAGGGCATGCTTTGATTTTGTTCATGAAAAGCAACGTCAAGTTATATTTTTTTAATGTTCAGTTCTGAAACTATAAACACAATTTTTGCCATAGTGGTTGACTTTGTTGGCATGCTCAACATCCCCTGCTCATAATGCAAGTAATACTTCATGTTAAACTGTATTTATTATGTACTGGTCTTTTAAGCACAATGATAGTTGTTTATTGGATGGATAGTATATTTGTCTTACTCTATTGAACTTGAAACTAGTGCACTTTATTCCTTGTCTGAAGATAGATCAGCATATACTTTTTAATATGCAGTGGATCTAGGTTAAATAATACTGTCCCTGTAATGAGGTCAGCGGAGACTTGGTTAGTTAGTTGTTAAGGAAATTGGTTTCTCATGAGGACTCAAGAGCTAGTGACATGTCAGGCTGAATTGCTTCATTTTGTAAATCAAGCTTTTCATTTCTTTCTCCAAAGGAAGTGAGGGGTGTGCTTTTTTTTTTGACAGGAATCATGTTTAAAAATACAATTCCTCACAGATGTAATTTTGCTAACACTGTAAGCCAAAGTGAAAATTAAATTGTGATTTAATGAAAGGAAAAAAAGAAATCTAGGTTGTTCTCCAAAACACACTTTGTCTGTCACTTGCTTGGCATAAAATAAAACCGCAGTAGTAAGGAAGGATGTTGAATAACCTTGACTTGAGGTACTGTTAAACAAATCAAATACAGTCAAAGCTACACAGTGTTTTTAGAAACTTGCTTTATCTTGTACTTTCTTATTTTAAGGAATCAAAATTAAAATGGTTTCAGGTTAAGAAGTGAACACTGTAAACAGATCTTAATGGTCCCATTAAGAGAAGCTGAACGTGTGGTTCTCTTCTGTACATCGCAATCATTGACCCACACATGTGAATAAGTCAATTATCACTAGCAGCATTGCTATACATGCATGAAATAATGCCAACCTATATTTAATCCCTCAAAACAGACTCTATTTTAGCCCTATATGGCAGTGTTGCAGTTAACACTTTGGGGATTTGTTAGATTATTGTAGTCTGAAAAAAAGGAAAGTATTTATGTTTTTTGTCTCCCTATAGATTTCGTCTCTGTTGCATCAATCTTGGGAACTGGAATCTTAGGTAAGTGTAATGAGCAGTATAATTTAATCCCTTCTGTTTAAAAATAGAACTGTTATATTCAGTAATATATGCTGATAGGTTGCAGGAAACTTTCTCAAATGTATAAACAGTGTTCTGGTTTAGGGTACAAGGGATATTTGAATGTTGTAAAATGTATCAATTTTGTTTTGTTTTTCCTTCCATACTGCGTTGCTCTAATTTTTTTCGCCTGCCCTAATATAAAATACTGCAGCATACTTTTTTTACTTGCATCTATCCATGGAGTTGGGAACTCATATGCCCCAAATTCACAGACCTTTTAAATACTTTTTTTTATTCCTTATTCTGACCTGAAATAAACTAAAGCCCGAAGGGTTTCTTCCTTTTATCTAAAAGCAACCTCATTTCATTTTCAAGAGATTTACTTTAATGGATGTAAGTGTTGGTATTGAAAGGAAGTCTTGAAGTTGACCTTGAGATAACAATAACAGAGTTAAAATAAGAGTGTTTAAGCCACTGGATCTGGAATGCAGTTTCTACATGTATCTCTCTCATTGAAACCATTTAATATTATCATACCTTCTGGTTACCACAGGAAGACACATTTAAATGTTGCTAATATATTTAAATAATGATTTACATAAAGTTTTAATTATTTTGATTTAAGTACAGTAGCAGGGAAGAATCTAGACAATTAAATTCAAACTTGTCATTTTAAGGTTATTTCTCATACATTTTCTATTTAATGATTTCCTCTTATAGCTGTAGTTCAGGAATGTGTTTAAAAAAAAAAATTTAAAAAAAATTAACCCATGTTTGGGTGATCATTGTTCTTAAAGGGAGTTTCTCCACTACCTGGAATTGATCAACTCTTTTACCAACTCCATTGGAGTATTCAGTAAGGGACAGGAGAATAGACATTGCAATACACTAAAGTATTGCATTTTATTGACTAAACAGGAAGCGTTACTTTTCAGATTATGACAGAGAAAAAAGGTACAGTAGTCTCCGTCTAAGAGAACACCCCTCAGGAAGCAAGTGCTCTCTAAGACGGAGTTAGCCACCAGACAAAATATGAAGCAATAAATAAATCATTGTCATGACGCACGTGCATTAACAGATGAAATGAACAGAATAAGTAAAAGAAAAGCAATAGGCAAGTGTATGTTAATAAACCTATAATAATAAAGTAACAGACCAACTAATGTAAATAATCTTTAACTGTCAAACTAAGTTAACACAGCACCCCTACACACGTTACAAAATGCAGCAGCACTATGCAAGACTGCACATTTAACAGAATGGTGAAGAAATTCACCAGAATGGGAAACACCAAATTGCTCGGCGACTTGTGTCCGATTCAGGTTTTTTTCTAGAGCTCCAACAACTTCCATCTTTTTGTAGCAAGAGAAGCGGCAGTGCATTTCGCCGGCTTTTAACATGCCATTTTGTAGCGATGAGGTGCACTCGTGGAAACAGAATACAAAATGGAAATAAACCAATAAACCAATCAGTGTGCCTCAATACACTCTTGCGATGACAAGTCGCTTTTGAAAAGACTGAATAAACTATTTTAACTTAAGTTTGATGATGATGAGTTATCAAATTACAAAACAGTACTGTATCCATTGTGAACGAAACACTATCGGTGCCAAGAAGGTGCTCTTTTAAGTCAAGTTCCTGTACCTTTAGACGGAGCATTTACAATGGTAAAAATCTGTTTCATCACAAGGATGTTCCCTTAAACAAAGTGTTCTCTTAGGAGGTGTTCATATACGCAGAGACTACTGTACTGTTAATACAGTCTGTGTACATTCATTGTCATTTTGATTCATGGGCATTGAGTTGATCTTCATGATCAATGAGTTGATCTTAGATTTAGTAGTTCACTTAAATTACAATACTGTATTAAACTACTGAAACTAGGTGTATTGCTTTCTTGTTCTCTTTTTCACATTTGGGTCAAAAATGAAATACAGGTAATAGCATTGTCATGAAACAAAATAAGTTTTGAATTGTAGTTTTTTTTTCTTTACAGAAAATATGCTGGCATTTTAGAGTATGAATAGCTGTAGAACACAATTTTAGAAAGTGTACAGCTGTTCCTAGGCACCCTGTCAGCATGGTGTAAATGGCTTTCCCTAATGAAACTAAGTTGGGGGTCAAGAAGTATATTGAACTATATACATCACTTGGAACATGGTGCCAATATTTAACTTAACTAGAAAAGATTAACTGCTGCCTTTGGTATTTAAATTACAATGCATTGCTATTTATTCAACTCATTTACTGGATATGGATTTTGGCAAAGCGTTTAAAAAGTAATTTGATGATACAAATGCCATACAATCTCAAGAATTGTCATTTTTCTGTAGGTCTTCCAGTCACAGTTGCACATTCTGGATTGCAGCCATTTCTGGTCTCTTTTGTAATTGGTTTCTTCATGCAAGTAAGTAACCAGTGACAGCTAATTGTTATACCTATTACTATAAGTTAAAGGGAAAATTGACAATTGAAAACATTAGAACCAGGATTCTGAGGAGGGGTAGGATGCACCAAAATGTTTGTATATTTAAGGAATGATGAATAAATGGACTGCGAGCCAATGCTTTAAAATGTTGTTATCTCTTGTTGTTTTTGTTAACCTCATCACTGTTCATCTTTTTATTGTGCTAAGTATATTTTCTTTTTTATTTGCATTAATCCAGGGAAGGCAAAAAGTGCATTTACAATGCTGTAGACAAACCGATGTCTAGTGGTAAAGTTGCTGTAGTTACGTGGTCAGATTGCAGGTGAAGTGAATTGCATTTATGCTCCAAACCAACCTTCAACATGTCATGGTTGGTTGCAGACAAGCTCGTGCCCAGGGCAGATACAGCTGGCACCACAACCAGAAACTAAGAAAACAGAAAATAGAATGAGAAAAGTCTCATTACTATACATATTTTTGACAAACTGTAACATGTCACCCATGTCAAGTAATTTACACCCACACTTATATATATATATATATATATATATATATATATATATATATATATATATACTGGTTGCTTGCTGCACATCCATAATAAGTGACAGTGCAAGAAATAATCCATTAAGTCCAACTTGATTATAAATGGGCCATAAGTTATCTGATGAATGGAAACGATACTAGATGCATAGTATCATTAAAAACCGGGTTTTAACAACCATGGTATGCTATCAACTATCCAGTGAAGCTTAGAAAGGTGCCCACTTTCTAAGGTTACTGGATATTTTCTTCAAATGCATAGTCCAAAGCTTTGCTTTCAGTAGCAGGCATGTGTTCTGACTTGTTTCTGTGTAAGTTTAGATGTGCTCAATTATGTGTTTTCTCCAGACTGTGTTGTTCTTTAATTTTCTACTACCTAAAAATAATCCAGCTGCAAAATTTACATTTACATTTTGCATTCAGGCCTACAGTATCACGGGAGATGTTGGGAACCTCTGTGCAAACCTTTGTTTGCATTTTTACACTGAATACTCTGTGTTTTCTTTTCAGCTCATGGCTGATAAAAATTCCCTGCACCATATGTGAATCTCTAGATCAGGAAATCTGCACAAATCACCATAGCTGCAGCAACGCTGCAACATTGTGTTACGTCTCAAACAGAATTTGTCTCCATTCATCAGTGTTGCTTTCTGACTTGACCATTCAGTTCAGTTCTCCCTCAGGTAGTGATTTTCTTAGGTTTGCCCTGTCTGGCAGCAATGGATGTTTTCCCCTTGTCTTTTTACTGTGATATCGCATTCAACACAGTCGTTTTTTATATCTGGTTAGCTCACTGGACTTGCTATTGCTCTCCCAACTAATATGTCACCCTACTATCACACTTTGTTCAAAGCCTGAGATATCTCTTCATCAAGACATGGTGTCAACCTGTGCAGTATCAGCTGTGACTTGACCTTTTATACCTGCTACCATCAGTAATTTACAAGATTAGCAATAGTTTAGCCTGCAGCTATAATGCTGAGCTATAGGTAGACAAGCCTATTCCATTGACATAGATTTGCTGTCAATGTTTTAATGGCGTTTAAGACATCCAAGAATAATTTCTTGACCCACAGATTGAGAATTTTGGATGGGTGCCACATTTAAACTTAAAGGATCACGTTTAGTTTATTACTAAAACTAATTTGAAGAAAGTAGTAGATTATCGATTAAACATTGAACAGTTATGAATAATTTGTATTTGTCTGTTTTACTTCTTTTTTTTTTCTTTCCTCTAGGCTTTGTTGATTTACCTGTTTATAGATTTACTGCAGCGGTGTCGAGTTGCTCAGCTGGAGACTTTTAAGGTAATTATGTTTTTTTGTGTTATTTTATACAAACATTTTTCAAAAGAAAAATCTTGGCATTCAAAGGTAAAACCATTACCAGTCTTTTGCTATTACATTAGTTAATCATTTGTTACCCGTATTCAAATAATCTGATAAAGCCTTTGGCGTAAGTTATTATTGTAGCGGTACTCAGTGAAGTGTGTCTGAAATACAAAACAAATTTGAATTCAATCTAAGACAGAGATTGACTGCCAGAGTCTATTGCTGGCAGACCTACACCATTATTAATTTGTATTCCTTTAATATAGTTCAGAGTTGGCTGAAGAAAAGTGTCTGAAAAAAGGCATTTATATTCTATAGATTCAAAGAGATTGGCAAATAAAACCTTGGTGCTGATTGAGCGTTTTAGATTGCTATCAAATGGTCTCTCACTTCAACTTCACTTAATGTCTGTTAAGCTTTACTTAATGGTTAATTGATTGCATACAGTGAAGAATTTCACCATTTCATTTTGAAACTCATTTTCCAGTTAATAGAGTTGATCTTGGACCGTTCCATGTTATGCAGTTTGAATAATAAGAGATCACTTTTCATGGCACCATTTTATAGAACCTGCCATTTGATTTGGTGATCTGAAATTACTTTACTGAAGCAATATGTTTCTAAACCTGCAGTATACCAGTTTTTATTTGTTTTTTCCTCATTATGTTGGTTATTATGTTATATTCAAGGTTCTGTACTTTTTTATTATAAAACTGTATTGGCCTTTTTATAGCCGTGTTATAGCAGACACATGTTTTGATGAAACGCATTATTGTTCATCCATACATGAGCATTGCTAAATCCTTACATTACATTTCAGTATTAAATAATTGAAAACAAGCTAACCACTTAAAATATGTATGTTTTGAAAGCATTTTACATGTACATTGTGTATATTCAAAATAAATTAAATACAGTATCATTCAAGGAATGGGAGTTTTGTTCATGGATAGATTTTATTGGTCACACAAGTACATAGCCCGACCACTACTGAAAGTCACCAACCTACTTTCACCATATTAAAGTGTATCTTGCAGGGGTTTTTTTTAAATCAATAAAATGGATGCAGCAGTATTTATTAAGAATATTAGCATTTAAAAAAAAACAAAAACAAACAAACAACATTTTATTGGCCACTAAAATGTGATTAATGTGGATCACGGACCACGCCTACCAAAAACACAACCTTTTTGTACCATGTCAAGCGCAACACTTCAAAAGGGAAACAGTTCTCAGCCTGTGTCTGGCCTACAGGTTAGTGAGATTTAAAAAAATAATAATAATATGGTGAATTTGTGCGTGTGCGTGGGTTGCTTAAACTCCAACATGCCAGGGCATCGGGTGCATGCCTTTCCAGGGAAAAAGAGTGCCGTATTTCACTCCTGGGTGAGGTTTGTACAAGTCAAAAGAGGGGACTTCACCGCAAACTGTTCACCAAAAATAATGTCTTTGTGGTGCGACTTTCTCGACAGTGATTATCTGAGGGCTTACTTACTTGAATATAGCATGGGATTTAGAAGCAAGCAATGAGTCAGGTTGAAGTCAGATGTGGTACCTTCAGTGCACGTCAAATGTTTTTTTTATTTTATTTTTTTAAAATAAATATCATTGAGGTTTTGTAGGAAACCACCATGAACACACACACACACCGGTATATACTGCATATACCCCTATTAGGCCAAATAAGGCAAGTTTTTTTTTGTTTTTTTATAAATGAAAATAAGATCTGAAAAATACAACAAGGCTGTTGCGAAAGTGCGTATTGAGTACAGTATACAGTAATGAAAATAGATCAGACTAGCTGCAGTGACCATGTGGAAAAGAGTGGATTGAAAAGGGGCCAAGTATCAAAGGGATTACGAAGAAGTTATGGTGAAATTTTTAAGATCATGGTTATCAGAAAAGCTGATTCATCCAGCAATTATCGTGCTGCTGAAAAATATGTGTCACCTAAAACAACACAGGTGGGGACAAAACAACTGCTATTGAATACCCACTTAGAGGAAATCGTTGTGTGCACTGTGGGTTGTCTGTTTCTTAATTTCCTTGCTTACCTAACGAGTAAGTAAGTTACAGTATTTCAGTTAAGTGACTATATATATATATATATATATATATATATATATATATATATATATATATATATATATATATATATATATATATACAGTACTGTGCAAAAGTTTTAGGCAGGTGTGAAAAATGATGTAAAGTAAGAATGCTTTCAAAAATAGACATGTTAATAGATTATATTTATCAATTAACTAAATGCAAAGTGAGTGAACAGAAGAAAAATCTAAATCAAATCCATATTTGGTGTGACCACCCTTTGCCTTCAAAACAGCATCAATTCTTCTAGGTACACTTGCACAAAGTCAGGGATTTTGTAGGCATATAGTCAGGTGTATGATTAAACAATAATACCAAACAGGTGCTAATGATCATCAATTCAATATGTAGGTTGAAACACAATCATTAACTGAAACAGAAACAGCTGTGTAGGAGGAATAAAACTGGGTGAGGAACAGCCAAACTCAGCTAACAAGGTGAGGTTGCTGAAGACAGTTTACTGTCAAAAGTCATACACCATGGCAAGACTGAGCACAGCAACAAGACACAAGGTAGTTATACTGCATCAGCAAGGTCTCTCCCAGGCAGAAATTTCAAGGCAGACAGGGGTTTCCAGATGTGCTGTCCAAGCTCTTTTGAAGAAGCACAAAGAAACGGGCAACGTTGAGGACCGTAGACGCAGTGGTCGGCCAAGGAAACTTACTGCAGCAGATGAAAGACACATCATGCTTACTTCCCTTCGCAATCGGAAGATGTCCAGCAGTGCCATCAGCTCAGAACTGGCAGAAACAGTGGGACCCTGGTACACCCATCTACTGTCCGGAGAAGTCTGGTCAGAAGTGGCCTTCATGGAAGACTTGCGGCCAAAAGCCATACCTCCGACGTGGAAACAAGGCCAAGCGACTCAACTATGCACGAAAGCACAGGAACTGGGGTGCAGAAAAATAGCAGCAGGTGCTCTGGACTGATGAGTCAAAATTTGAAATATTTGGCTGTAGCAGAAGGCAGTTTGTTCGCCGAAGGGCTGGAGAGCGTACACGAATGAGTGTCTGCAGGCAACAGTGAAGCATGGTGGAGGTTCCTTGCAAGTTTGGGGCTGCATTTCTGCAAATGGAGTTGGGGATTTGGTCAGAATTAATGGTCTCCTCAATGCTGAGAAGTACAGGCAGATACTTATCCATCATGCAATACCATCAGGGAGGCATCTGATTGGCCCCAAATTTATTCTGCAGCATGACAACGACCCCAAATATACAGCGAAAGTCATTAAGAACTATCTTCAGCGTAAAGAAGAACAAGGAGTCCTGAAAGTGATGGTATGGCCCCCACAGAGCCCTGATCTCAACATCATCGAGTCTGTCTGGGATTACATGAAGACAGAGAAGCAACTGAGGCTGCCTAAATCCACAGAAGAACTGTGGTTAGTTCTCCAAGATGTTTGGGCCAACCTACCTGCCGAGTTCCTTCAAAAACTGTGTGCAAGTGTACCTAGAAGAATTGATGCTGTTTTGAAGGCAAAGGGTGGTCATACCAAATATGGATTTGATGTAGATTTTTCTTCTGTTCACTCACTTTGCATTTTGTTAATTGATAAATATAAACTATTAACATGTCTATTTTTGAAAGCATTCTTACTTTACAGCATTTTTTCACACCTGCCTAAAACTTTTGCACAGTACTGTATATATATGCAGTTTATTAATTAACTTTACGTTAAATGCATTTTCATTAATTTTATGGTCCTTAAGCTTTCAGGAACAGAAAGTATTCTCATGCAGGATGTAGGAGATCGGGATTCGGTCCTCAATACTGCAGAGGAAGAGGAGGAAACAGAAGATGCAGGTAGGATGAAGTCATACAGTAGATATCAATACCCTTTGCTGTTTTGTTCCTTTCTATAAAAAGGAAACTGATTTATTACCAAGAAATAAGGGGACAAAAAATGATAACACTGTATAAAGTCTGATTTCCTTTTTAATCATAGCTTGTTCCTATGGACACCAGGTTGATATGATATATTTTGTGTTAATTGCAACAGAATACTCCTGTAAAAATTCTAGAACCTGCTGATCTGAAACAGGGGAAGGCATTTTGTATAAGATATGATTTATTTATTTTCATGAATTGTGTACAACAATCTTAATGGGGGGAAAAAAACCCACTTCAACAATCTAATTTCTGGTGTTGTATAATACTTTATTATTATTGCTGGTTGTACTGTTTGGTAGAAGCACCCTTTTAAACGTTTTCCATTAGTGTTGGATTTAAGATACACCTGAGCTTGATTTGTGCAAGTAACAGGCCACATGAAAACTTGAAATGGCTCAAAACGCCACACCGTGGGAAACCTAAATTATTCCCTGCATTATACATTTCAAAATAAAGCATGGTAAAGCACATAGTGGTATGGCGAAATGTGACGCTTGTATACTGCAGTTAATGCATAGCCCACGTGAAAGAAAAGCAGGTGAAAATTCTTAACTATTGTGCAAATCTAACTTGTTTAGTAGTAAAAAATGCAATTCTTTCTGAACTGTTTCTGTTCATTCTCTGGCATTAACAGTTCATCTGCCCATTAACAAAACCAGAAAATAACATTATGTAATAAACATAGCAACAATGTGTACCCTTTTTATTTGTCTGTGTTCTTGCTGTTTTCCCTGCTGTTTTCCCTGCTGTCTCATCAGTTAGTTAGACGATACTTCACCATGTGAAACCTGTCATATTTCTGACGAAGAAACAGATGGTTGCAGTATTGTTTTTATTAAGAGTACCACAGGGAACATTAACAGCAAGCAACTGATATGCAGAAGCTGAATTGAAATCGGCAAATGTCAGTGATAACTAATCAGGGTCGACTGGGCTTAAAGAATGGATCCATTAACTATTTTGGACACAGGAAGGAGGGAATAGCCTGCTAATGAAGATAAATTATCAGAATATTGCACTGTTGAAAAAATGTTATTATGAAAAGTAGTGGTATTAATTGAAGTATTTCTATAGAACTGTCATGGGTTTATCCATAGTGTTATTTTTGAGAATGAGATACAGTAAAAAAATCAGAATGCGCATCCTGTACCCGCCTTGGTTTGTATAACTAAAAACTCCAGAGGATACTATGTAGAATACTACTGCACGTACTGTACTGTGCACCTTCTATATAAAAAGAAACCTGCTTTCCACTTTAAAACATTTTATATCTTAATTGGTTTAAGGATATGAATAACCTCCTGAAGGTTTTAAAAATACAGTATTTCAGCTGGATTTTAATTCAGATGAATCACAGCTTGGCATTCCCTATTGAGAATTCAATCTACCTAACCAAAAGGCTCAACAACATTGATGCTATTAATTTTACAAAAAAAAAAAAACATATATATATATATCACTATTTAAAGTATATAAATGAAGCTTGATGAATACACTACATACAGTGTATTTGCCATAATTGGATCATGGATAATTTCATAACATTTTTAGTAATCTTATGAACACTGCTTATTTCACTGTTGCACAGGGTCCCTCTGCTGGGTAGTGCATTTCAAAGCAAAGACTCAACCATGAGCACCAGGGTGCTTTCAAAAGAACTCTGGGACAAAGTTGGCACAGATCAGGGGATGGGTATAAAAAAATATCAAAGGCCTTGAATATCCCTTGGAGCATGGTCAAGACGATTATTAAGAAGTGCAAGGTGTATGGCACCACCAAAACCCTGCCTAGATCAGGCCGTCCCTCCAAACTGGATGACCGAGCAAGAAGGAGACTGATCAGAGAGGCTACCAAGAGGCCAATGGCAACTTTGCAAGAGCTACAGGCTTTTATGGCCAAGACTGGTCAGTGTGCATGTGACAACAATATCCCAAGCACTTCACAAATCTGGCCTGTATTGCAGGGTGGCAAGAAGGAAGCCATTACTCAAGAAAGCCCATCTTGAATCCCGTTTGAAGTATGCAAAAAAACACTCAGGAGATTCTGTAGCCATGTGGCAAAAAGTTTTGTGGTCTGACGAAACTAAAATGGAACTTTTTGGCCTAAATGCAAAGTGTTATGTTTGGCGCAAACCCAACACAGCACATCACCCAAAAAACACCATCCCTACTGTGAACCATGGTGGTGGCAGCATCATGTTATGGGGATGTTTCTCATCGGCAGGGACTGGAGCACTTGTCAGGATAGAAGAGACAATGAATGGAGCAAAGTACAGAGACGTCCTTGAGGAAAACCTGCTGCCCTCTGCAAGAAAGCTGAAACTGGGACGGAAGTTCACCTTTCAGCATGACAACGACCCAAAGCACACAGCCAAAGCTACACTGGAGTGGCTAAGGAACAAAGGTAAATGTCCTTGAGTGGCCCAGTCAGAGCCCCGACCTAAATCCAATCGAAAATTTGTGGCATAACTTGAAGATTGCTGTCCATCAGTGCTCCCCAAGGAACTTGACAGAGCTTTAACAGTTTTGTAAAGAAGAATGGTCAAATATTGCCAAATCTAGGTGTACAAAGTTGGTAGAGACCTATCCCAACAGACTCACAGCTGTAATTGCTGCCAAAGCTGCTTCCACCAAGTATTAACTCAGGGGGGTGGAGACTTATCCAATTATGAACTTTTCAGTGTTGTATTTTTAATATATAATTTTTTTCTCAATAAAAACATTTTCCCCCTTAACAGTGTGGAGTATGATGTGTAGATAAGTAGGGAAACAAATCCTAATTTAAATGCATGAAACTCTGAAGCACTGACACAACAAAATGTGAAAAAAGTTCAAGGGGGTGTAGACTTTCTATAGGCACTGTTTATAAATAAATAAATATAATTTAAAAAAAAAAATTTTCTTCAGTACCCATACACTGCATGCTGACAGCTGGCTTATCTACCATGCCTAATGGCTGGTCACAAGGGTAAAGAAGTACTGAAACGGGCCATCATGAAAATCAAATCTGATGGGTAGTGACTGATGGCTCCTTTTTTACACCTGTTACTTTGACTGGATCAAATCAACTATGTCAATCTATAGCAGAGCTGTTATTAAAAAGAGACGACTGTAGCAACCAAGAGCATTGCATTTGCTCAGCTATCCATGTATGGATCTGTATATATTCATGATAGCCAGCTGTTTTCTCTGGCCCTCAAGATGATAATATTAATTTTTATATGGATTTATTACATTACATGAATTATGGTGTGTGTAAGTTGGAATAGTTAATCATCCATCTATATGATTTTACTTTATACCCTATATCAATGTTTATTTGGAACAGCTGCGCTAAAAAGTGGTCCATTCCCAGTACTTAATTACTGTTTCTCCACCAATCATAAAAAAGCTTGTGTTCTGTTGGGTTTAGATGTTGATGTTCATTTTTGCTAATATGGTAATGTTGATTCTCACAGCTGGTCTAAAAAACCGAAATAATTTAAAATTTAAAAAAAAAAAGGTTTTAATAACCTTTTTGAAACTTGAATCTGGAGTTTGGTGGACTGAAAGGCAGCTGCTGTAATAATTCCACAGAAAAGGTTTTTTTTTTAGGGCCCTCATTCAGAATCTTTATATTTATTCACTTTGTGTCCATCTGTCTTTCTGTACACTATATGGTGAATATGATAATTGCCTTGAAATAACACAAGTCTTCTTCAAAATGTTATCACAGCCTCTTGTCACCTGTAGAGCTTTCAGATTGCATTTGGGTATAGTATTTGTGATTAAACTGTTCATTTTAACCCTTTTTTTTTACCTATACAAAACATGAGTGTTACATTAAGAGTGGTCTATGTGTGTGGGTGCTCTGCTTTTTATGTGGTAATAGGATGTAGGTTGTAGGCAGTGCTTGTTTTTAAAAATTGGAGCTGATTTAATTTGATCTTTACAACTTGATTATTTACTTTCTGTGACATTTTTATTGATTTTACCCATGGAGTTTGATCTAGCGAATCAAACATTGGAGTAAAGAATAATTACATTATTTTTATTGGGTTAGGGAACAAGTGGTTGAAAGAAATAGAAGTAAAAGCCTTGTTTAAAAGAGAGGGCATTAATTAAACCACATTGATTTTAGTTAACAAGACTGATAATTTAAATCATGTATTCAGATGATATGGTATTTCTTGAATCTACTTGGGGCAGAGGGACATGATGATTGAGAGGTGTGCCTGATGTTGCTCAGAGATGATTCTATTGATATATAAACATAAGTTTTAAAATGGTGTCAGGATGTGATGATTTGAAAAAAGCAAATATACCAATTGCAACTAAACAGCATATTGTTTATGATTATGAATGGCTGCCAGGTAGCAGGCATTGTAACTCTGTAGCTTTACTTAAAATGTAGATATTATTTTAGTAGTGCGATGCGACAAGTGAATCTATAATATGATGTAAAATAATAAAAGTACATGTAACTTTTTTATTATTTAATTGGGATTTGAGCACAGGTTTGTACATTATAGGTTTCAGCACTTAAATTACCGTTGGGTCGTAAAACGTATTGGTGAAAGTAAAAACAACAAAAAGGATTTAATACTCAAATAACTCAAACTACAATGTTGATCATCCTGCTTGTTCAGTACTGTAACTTGTTCATAAAGTTTATTCAAAGCCTCCTGGCAACATCGACAATGGATAATTGCAAAGCATACGACATGGTTTATTTAGATTTCCAGAAAGCTTTTGACAAAGTCCCGCATAAGATTAATTCTCAAACTGAACGCAGTAGGGATTCAAGGAAATGCATACACATGGATTAGGGAGTGGTTATTACGTTTTGCAGTTCTCCAGTCTGTCGGTACAACTCCTGTCTCAAGAGACTTGCATGATCTTAGTTAGCGGTTTGTAAATAACTTCTTTCATTTATTTGAGTACTATTGGGAGGGATTTGTTTATTTTAAGAGCTCCTAGTCCCTTTAAAGGTCTGAATATACTGGGAGTGGTAGCAGAAAGCTGTAAGCAGTAAACCATGCGGTTTTTCGTATTACACTGGCGGCGGGAAACCTCGTGGTATATGTACATTAATTCTCACATGTTGAGAAAAAATGAATAGATGATGAAGGATGTCAAGAAATAAACATTAAATATATTTGTGTTTTGTCTATTTAAAAAAAAATGCAGC
The DNA here is from genome assembly GCA_030684275.1 of Acipenser oxyrinchus oxyrinchus. NCBI lineage: Eukaryota > Metazoa > Chordata > Actinopteri > Acipenseriformes > Acipenseridae > Acipenser > Acipenser oxyrinchus. The sequence goes on from CM060262.1 coordinate 10,879,864, forward strand.
GTTTCATCTGTGTAGCATTCTCCAATATACACGTTATATATTATATATACATTACATTATATTATAAAATCTTTTTTTAACTTGCGACTGAACTAAACAATGTATTCCGCACCATATAAAGATAGTGTGCGTTGCATGACTGAATTGTTTACCTGGCATGGCGAGTTTTATGACAATATAAATTAAAAACCTGTAAAAAAACAAAAAACAAACAAACAAACAAAAAAAAAAACGTCCATGAAATACTGCAAGAAGCCCGTCATTATTGAGACCTCTTTTTTTCAACTTGGAGGTCTATGGCATACAGTACGCTATTCAGTGTATGTTTTCTGTTGCTCTTCAAATGCAAATATTTTTTACCTGACATGTCCAGTTTGGCCGCTATGGTGTCCCAGGTGTCTTGCTTCTTTAGCGTATCCTTATAATCTGGACGGGACGTATCATAGTTGAGGGCAGTTTTGCACCTCGAAAAATCAGTCTTTCGTTCGCCATCACTGTCTAACTGTACACAGTGCAGATAACGTCACACAACAACACTTCAGTTGATTGGTCTAGATGGAGATTTGCTTGGTTTCTATCCCGCGCGGTTTTCCGCTGTGCAGCTTTTCGTTCCACGCTCAGTGTAATTGCACCCATTCAAAACAATAGATGCTATTTTTTTGCTCACGGTTTACTGCTTCCAGTGTAATCAAACCTTAACACTTCTGCCTCTGTTATGCTAAAGTTATTTAAAACTGGATAGGAACAGGTCGACATGTTGTCTGTATCCTCCTTTGTAAAAAATTGTGAAAAGTTATCATTTAACATATTTGCTATTTTTTTTCTCTTCGTCTATGATGATGTCATTTGTATCGCCTTAGACATTTTACTTCCTCCTTGAATGTTCTTTTGCTGTTATAATATTGAGGAAAAAAAAATTGGAATTGGTTTTAGTCCCATTGGCAATGTTCATTTCTATCTCTGTCTTGGCCTTTCTAACTTCCTTTTTGACTTGCGCTTGCAGTTTCAAGTACTCTTTCTATGTATTTTGTTCTTGGTCCCTTTTAAACGCTCTGTACAGTGCCTTTTTTCTCTGAATATTTTTTTTAATTGATCAATTAAACCATTTTGGCCATTTTGTTTTAGATTTTGATTTGTCTTCTTTTGGGATGTATTTGTTTTACGCCTCTAGTATTACATTTTTGAAAAATAGCCATCCTTTCACTGGATGTTTTCTCTATTTTATTACAATCTACTTCCGTTAGTCTCTGTTTCATTCCTGTATAGTTTGCCTTTTTAAAATTGTAAACCTTAGCTTTAGTGGTTTACTTTTTGGGTTTTAAAAAGCACTTCAGATGTGACCATGTTATGATCTGAATTTGCCAATGGTTCTCTGACCTCTGCCCCTCTAGTTGGTGCCTTGACAAATTGCATTAGGAAGCAGTCATTTCTACCATTTCAATTTTGGCTGTTGTGCTCCCCACCAGGTTTTCCCATTGTATATGGGGGAAGTTGAAATCCCCCATTTAGTATGACTTCTCCTTTGCTACACGCATTTCTAATGTCATTGTATGACACATTATTTAGCTCTATCTGAATTTGCCGGTCTATAGCATGCCCCTATTGTTATGCCCTTTGAATTTTTGTCCATTATTCTGACCCATATTGGTTCTGCATTGTTTTTTTCTTCCAGATTTAACACCTGGGCTTCAAGACTGTTTGATGTGTAGCGCTACCCCTTTGCCTCTTCTGTCCTGCCTGTCTTTCCTATACAGTGTATACCCACTATTATATTCGTCTCCATCACTCTCGGGTAACCAAGTTTCTGTAACATCTATCACATTGTAGTTACTTGTTAGTGCAGTAGCTTTGAGTTCTAACATTTCGTTTCTGAGACTTCTAGCATTTAGATCAATACTTTTAATGACTATCTTACCTGAGTTGTTGCCCTTGTTTTGATGTAGTCTCCCTTCTGTTTTTTTGTCGATTTCTCCCCCCTTCCTTTCTAGGTTTTAAATGCTTCTGAACCTCCTTGAGGATCCTTTCTCCGAGTAGATTGCTTTCCTTTTTTATTTAAGTGCAGTCCGCCCCTCCTATATAGATATTCCTTGTTGTAGAATGTGGTCCAATGTTCAAGGAAGGTGAAGCCTTCCAGTGTGCACCACGATTTCAGCCATGCATTTAGACTATTTATTTATCTGTATGGTCCTTTGCAATGTGCCGGTAGTATCCGAGAAAATACCACAGTTTTGGTCTTGTCTTTTAATTTCCTTCCTAGCTCTCTAAATTTGTTTTGCAGGGATCTTGGTCTCTTTTCCATTGTTGTTTGTACCGATGTGGACGACTACTACCTGGTCGTCTCCTGTTCGTTCTAGGAGCCTGTCCACGTTCTCAGTGATGTGTGTGACAAAGGCTCCTGGAAGGCAGCACACTGTTGTTGTAAGGGGGTCCAGACTGCGCAATGAACTCGCTGTGTTTCTCAATATGGAGTCCCCGACAACTATGACCTCCCTTTTTTTTGCTGCCTGGTCAGCACCATTTATGGGGTCCTGGATGTTGTTCCTTTAATTCTCTTGATGCTGGTTTTGATCATCTAAATTTTGAAGTAGGTCAAATTTGTTTGACATTTTGATTTCTGGTGGTTGTGTTTGACTAAGTTTCTTTTTTGCTCTGTCTCTGCCTATCTGAACCCAGCTGTTTCGACCCTCTTCTATCTCCCTGGTGGCTTTCTGTCGGTTAGGGGTGCAAACTTCCAAGAATTTTAGGTGTGCCAGCTCCTCAAACTCCTGTTGTTCATTTCGTGCAGCTCCATTTCTAGCATGCTTACTCCGTTGAAGCAAGTCCTGAATCTTACATTGATTTAGCACTTCTGAGATTTCTCGGATTTCCCAAATCATGCAGGTGTGGCTTGAAGGTCATGTTAATTTTTGAAAGTTTAGTTTCTGTAGCTGTCAACCCGCTTTCAAACTGCTTCTAAACTGCTCTGCACTTTTCCACGAAGCACTTCTCCCACGCTGCCACTCTCCATGTTGCCGCTGTTAGAATACAATTTGGATTTAATATTAATTACTGGAGCTGGAAGACAGATGGCAAGGAGAAAGCTTTGAAGTGCACCAAATGGCAATTTAAAAGGGGACCCTGTGTTTTCTCAGAGATAACATTTTGGGGATAATATCTTCAAAGACTTACAATCTCTTTTCTACCCTTAACTTTATGACATTATGGTTTCGTGAGTAAAACATCAAAGAAGCTTTGGTGTTACATTCACTTAATCTAATAAAAGGAAGGTGGACCCACGTGATCAATGATATGATTGGTTGATAAAAATATACGTCAGTATGTAATTGTCTTTTCTGATAGGTTAATAAAAAAGGGGTAATGTCATAAGGGAAGCCTATATTAATCAAAAAATGGTATTGTATCTTTGTATCTTCAACCTGTGCTTGGGGAGGGAAGTCCCCAGCACCATTACTATGTTTATAAAAATATCTTTGCTGACGCTGCAACTAAGTTTTTCGAATCACAATCATTTTCAAAAAACACTAACAAACATTTTCATATGTTAAAATGCTACAGAGCACAGTGGCTGTGGTGCTGTTATATGTAATCGGTGTGCATCCAGTGGTTTGAGTTCTAGAACCTGTCATTCAAGTTTTATTTGCTGTACTAAATTATTTGTATTAAATAGATAGATTGGACGTATAGGAATGTGAAGAAGCAGAGTTTAGTCTACATTTGAAAAGCAACATTCAAAGGCCGTGTTCTGGAACTGAGATTTTTTTTTTCATCAAACCGGAAAAAAAGGTACATTGCATAAATGCTGTATTTACATTATTTACGGCGGATTGATTTGGAACAGAGATTAAACATAGTTTTGAAAGAGAACATTCAAGGTCGTCCTTTATCAGAGGTTAGGGACCTCGTATTGACTAATCTGGGTAATGTAAATCTCAGATACATTTTCTGTTATTGTTGCTGCCTCCTGTCAGCTGTGCACTATACAGTATATATTTGAACAATACACGGTATCACTGTTTCGTTTTTAAAAATGCTATGCCCAGATTTTTTTTGGTCTTGTTGTTTGTAATACAATTTCTAAAATAAATGCATGAAAGTACTATTTCTTGGAGAAAGAAAATGTATTTTACAATTAATCACAAATTGAATCATTCATCAACATTTACTTTTTTTCTTGATTCACTGTTCATTATAATCCAGCGAATTATTGCATATCCTGGCTGAGGTACAAGAGCTGTTGTGAAGTTTCTACTCTCTTGTGGAATTGCAGATAAGCAATGAACAGTTTCTAATTCACTCTGTTTTTAATTTGCAGGTTTAAATTGCCAGCCTTTGCCAACATGAATTACACTTCTTGCATATATATATTTTTTTATAGAGGTAATTAAAGCCATTGCAATTTCATAAGTTTATTTAAAATAAGAACCAGAATATTTTTTTTTCTAGAAACAAAAACGGTATTATGCTAAAATGGTTGCAATGAAAGGTAATTCAACTCAACTCTGACTTTCACAAATATTTTGTTTTAAATAGATTTATCTCCTCATGCCATTCTGTGATTTGAAAGATCCTTTTATATTGTCAGTGACAACAGTATTTACCAGAAGTAATGTAAGAACATATGTACTTGTTCAGGGAAAAAAAGACTGTTATAACCATATGCATACTGTCAATAAGTAGCAGTTGATTGCTCATAACAAGACAAAGCAGAAATTAGCTTGATTTCTTATTGCTAAACCTGAATCATACAACATCTGTTGCATATCTGAACTGAGGCTTTGTAAACACTGATGAAAGTGTGACATTTGGAACCACATCCTTTAAGTGTTTCTTGGTTGTATATATTATGGGATGAAAGTACTTGAATGATGATTTCATTTTGAGTGCTCCAGTAATTTACCATTCTAACCCTCATCTAACTTGGAGAGAACCAACATGAATAATGAACCAATCAGGGAAACCAAGGATGCACATGAACACTGGGTGTAAGTGCTGAAGATTGACAATGTCAGCCTTATACTGGGCACTGGCAAGAAGCCTGTCACTAGTCAAACCTGATTTGAATGGTTAGCTACTTACTGTAGAGTGAAAAAAATATCAGACCTCAGGAACAAGAATATCTAGCATTGGCACAGTACAGCCACAATTCAAAGTAGAAATCTTGGCCATTTAGATTTGTGTTAATAAGTAGTTCATTAAAATACATGTGGGAGTAATGTAATAAATTAATACATGTTAAATATACCCTAAAGTATATAACAGATAAGGTGATACAAAGCAAACAATTTGCCCATAGCTATGAATGTCATTTTGAAGTGTCTGATTCAGTGATCATTTTAATGATGAATGCATTTAAGGTTGACTGACAATTACAATTTGGCGTAAATTACCAAACAATGACTCTTTTGTTTAAAATGTGGTGTCCATAAGTCACAATTACCATTATTTTAATTGTTCAAATATCAAAATTCCTGCAATTGTTTAAAAAATATTTATTTACTTTAATTTTGGTTTGTGAGCTACTGCACAGTAGGAGACCTTATTGTGAGATCCATTACATGAGAGTAGGTGTTAAAACTTCATGCTGATATTGGACTCAGCTCTCGCCAAGATACGCACCAACTAAGTCATAGCTTATTTTACTGTAAACTAATGTGATCCATATGCGTTTCTTTCCATCTGATGCCCCAAATTTATCCAGCTTCTTTTCGACTGTTGCACCTAACGTTTGCAGCGCAAAACAGAGATCCGTGTTTACTGTGTCCCGCGCTGTTGTCTCAGAAGCTCTTGGCCATTTAACTCCAGGCTTGTGCCTGTTGAGGTTCTTTTCTGTCTTACGCTGGTTGCTGTAGGTCAGATTGCAGCTGACCATTGTAGGTAGTGAGTTTCAACTAAAGTACATGAAGTGAAATACAAGTGACAAGTAGATACATCAGAAATTGACCATTGGGTGGGGTCGACCTTTTTAATGCACTACCTTGAAAAAGAAAGAAAAGCACGGTCAACAAAAGTTAACAGCAAAAAAGCAGCAAAGTAACTTTTTAGGGCTTTTTTCACATAGTATGACCTAGTTAATGCTTTGTTGCTAAAGGTAAAATATATATGTTACATTATTTTAAAAATAATCTAAATCAAGCACACAAGAAGAAAATTAATGCATAGGGTACTTTTCTGAAGAATAGAAAAGTTAATTATTCAGCAATCGTATTTTAATCATTGAATATTAAGAATTGTGCTATTGGAATTTTTAATCGTGTTTAGTTTTTTTTTTTTTTTTTTTTTTTTTTTTTGCCAAAGGTTTTAACTTCTCTTACAATGATGAAAACCGATACTTTAGATATACTAGACATGGCTAGATGATTGTTTGTTTAATTTAGCAGACGCCTTTATCCAAGGCGACTTACAGAGACAAGGGTGTGTGAACTATGCATCAACTGCAGAGTCACTTACAACTACGTCTCACCCGAAAGACGGAGCACAAGGAGGTTAAGTGACTTGCTCAGGGTCACACAATGAGTCAGTGGCTGAGGTGGGATTTGAACCGGGGACCTCCTGGTTACAAGCCTGTTTCTTTAACCACTGGACCAAAGGTACAGTAAGACTAAGCTGCAACCTTTTGTTTATTGCTTTCGTAATTTCACATTATTCAGATTTCTTGATTTCACCTCTTTCAGCCCACTTAGCTCTGCACAGCTCAGTAATCGCTTCTCCAGGCAATCCACCCTGTGTGCTTCTGTACTGGAGATGGGTGTACAGCAGGGGTCTCCAACCCTGGTCCTGGAGAGCTGCAGTGTGTCTATTGGTTTTCATTTAAACGGTTACGGAACGATTCATGTAACCAAAATAAATGTGCAATAGGAAGTGTGAATATACTGTAATAAATATACTGTGTAACATATAAAGCAGTTAATTCAGTAATTGCTGTGATCACACTTGAAACAATATACTGCGGTACTGGGATTTACCTACTTGGCAACCATGTTGGGAATATCTTGGAACAGATTGATGATAACAGATGGATCACGTCCTTGGTGTTATGTGGCAAACTATCTCAGAATCTCAGTGCTGACCTAGATTTAAAAAATAAATAAATACAACAAACATGTGCCCAGTGGTCTTGACAGCTAGTCATTTTCCCAATTGAAAGTATTTCAGAAAAATCTTATTTAAAAGGTGGATGTTTTTAAAGGTGATGTATCAGGAATAAGTAGTCAGCATTTTCATCCCAGTTCTGTTCCAGCCATGTCCCTAATTGAACAAACTCCTGACCAGGTCCTAAAGCACATAATCATTTGACTGTACATGTACTTAGTAAGGCCCTGTCCACACTACATAACCAATCTCGAGAACCGTACTCAAAACCGCTCTAATTAATACAGCTCAAAGCGTCCACACTGAAGAACCGCTTCATGTTTAGTCAGGCTTATTGCGTCCACACACCATTAGAATAGTTCAGTTACAATTCCCAGCAGCGCAACGAACCGTGGAAATTAATACGATAGTATCCCACCATGCACTGTATTTTATTTTTTAATAATGTGTTATGCCCCATATTAACAGAGGTCCATATTGCATAAATGAAATATAATAAGTATTGCGGAAAAAGTAAATCCGAACACACACACACACAAGTAGGGCTTGAAGTTTTCAGATTTTATTTTTAATCCGGTGAAGTCCCTTTAAACAAGTTGAGCTGATTCTGTTTTATAATTAAACTCAGAAAAAGCTGTTAATTACAAAACAATCTTTGTTTTTACCTACATATCTTGCCTGAGCCTAATTCTGGTCCTCTTAATTTTAATTCAAGCAGAGCTGACAAATTACGTAATTTGTTCATCCCCGATCCTACTTTTAACTCTCATTTCATTTTTACAGTCGCCTAATTTAATGTTGTGTTTTTGTTATTTTCCCCACTAGTTTAACAGAGATGTCCTGACAGATTTTTTGAAGCATAAAAATGAATACCCAGTGCGGAGTGTACACTGATAGCAAGTCCTTCAGACGCCTGCTCTGAGTATTTCGCCAAACATACCACAAAGCATTTTGGGATATTGGAGGATACACAAAAAAATGTTGTTTGGTATTACAGCGTCCACACTTCTGATAAACCGCACTACCTGATGCGATCTAATTAGAACCGGACTCGAGACTACCTCCTGAGGTGGTCTCGAGTATGGTATTAAACGCTGCGCAGTGTGGACGCTAACCGTATTTAGCACTTTTAAGCCGGCTTAAATGCAACTAATACGGTTTAAAGGCATAGTGTGGACAGGGCCTAAATCTCTAATCAAGCCTCACTTGAGGATTGAGTTGTCTACAGTACCTGTGGGTTACATCATGCATTTTTTTCCTTACTATTTGTAGATATTTAAATGTTACTGTTGTGTGTTCAATCATTAAGCAACACCTGAAGGAATTATGTAATCGGAGAGCATCTTTCAATTCAACAAATGTTGGTAGACACTTCTCAGAGTGTAAAAATGAGGTGGACTGTACTAAGATGTTGTCCTTTTAAGAAAACGAGACAATTCCATTTACTGTATTTTTAAAAAAAAATTATTTCTCCAGAAAGTAATAAAAGGAATATTACAATATAGCTTAATCAGTTAAGGAAATTGTGCAGAAAGATACAATTATTTATTTCATTAATAGTCTGTGGAATGAAGGCTGCGTAAAATTGTCTAAGCTCTACAAAAACAATAAGAAAACCAATATGCAGCACTTTGAAGAGATACTATAACAAGTATTTAGCAATTTGACTAAAAGTACTAAGTATTGTGCCTACAACAGCATTGTATTAGTACAACTACAGCTGCAAGTTATCCTTATAAAACCTGTACTTGGTATCATAATGTCTGTGTCTCTTTTATAAGCGTATTTCTTCTAATGAACCTGGTATGGAGAATATGTTTCGGTGACAGGTGCATCTTTCCATCTTAATTATTTGGTTGTCTCTTGCTTAGCAGATGGATGCTTCTGAGAAATTTAATAAAATAGCTTTGTACTTGCAGTAGTATATTCCCCTGCCATTTGCTCATTTGCTTTAACTTAAATATAAGCACAGCAGAAGCTTTATAAGGATTATTTCTAGACAACTGGCACTACTGATTTGGAATGATGTTAGTAGTACGAGAACTTACTGTTGTGACAACCTATTTTTTTTTTGTTTAGTTCTTTTGGCAGCATACTGCATGCTGTGTTTTTTGTTGGTACTATAAAGTCTTTATTTTATGTTAAGCGACTTGCTTCGGAAAGGAACTGAGTTTACACTTTTGTGCTGTTACTGTTAGGTACAAACTTGTTTGTATGGAAATCATTTTTCATCATATATAGACTTTTCAGTTTTTGCCTTACTTAAAGTAGGACTAGAACCAATCCTCCTATTTTAGATAAAATGTTCAAAAAAACAGTTGCATATGAAGAATCAACTTCACTCTTATTATTAATTAATTGGTCATTTAGCATACGCTTTTATCCAAAGTGACTTACAGAGACTAGGGCATGAACTATGCATCAACAACCGCTGCTGCAGAGTCACTTGCAATAAGACCTCTGTTTTATGTCTCATCCGGTGGACGGAACACAAGGAGCTGAAGGGACTTGTTCTGGGTCACACACAGAGAGTCAGTGGCTGGGATTGAACCGGCATCCTCCTGGTAACAAGCCCCTTTTGTTTCTTTAACCACTGAACCACCAAGCCTCTTCCTATTTTAAAGTAAATCTGTTAAACAGATGAAAGGTCATGCTTGCAAATGCATTATAACAAGTGTCTCACAGTATCACAGGAAGGTAATGGCTGCAGATACCGGAATTGTATGTTAAATAGATGTCTCAATAATCTCTCAAATAAAAAATACCATGTTAGGTTTAAAAACAAATGAAGTTCTGCTACATTTCTATTGTGTATTTCTCTCAATAATTTAAAATGTGTTTATTCTTTCAGATAGAGGGTTGCTGTCAAAGAACAAAGGAGAGAATCCTGAAGAGGAATATGTTCCAAACTTGCATATTCTGGGAGTTCTGTTTCTCAGCAAGTATATGAGTTATGCTTTCAACCTTCTTCTGGTTTTTCAGTTGTAAGTTCAAATTATTATTTATTTGTTTATTTATTTATTTATTTATTGTGGTGTCTTTATCTTGATGAAAAACTGGAAAGTTTTGTAGGTTTAGATGAAAGCCTTTCCATATCGCCGGGGACCAGTGATGCTTTAAAGAAATATCTTAAACTGACAAAAATTAGATTTTAAATCATGTGCAATATATACAGTTGTAGTCAAAAGTCTACATGCCCCAATGGAAATTTTATAATATCTAAAAAATTCTCAAACAAAGAATTTTAGGAAGAATCATTTGTAGCAAAAGTTTTGCTTTTGTGGATAAGGAAAGTTACAAGAAATAGATGTCTACAATTATTTATTACAGCAGTGTTTGCTAATTCCAAAAATGCTAATTCAAAAGTATTCATATCCTTTGATGCTATCACAGTATTGTCTACAAGGTGCTAGAAATTTCAATATGGTAAAGCAGAAGCTAATTCTAGAAAAGTCTAGAAAATGCTGGATTGTAGGTGAACATTCTTAGAGAGAATAAAAGGGTTAAGCATAGGATGATTGCCTTCATTACCAATATGGGGAAAAAGTAGAGCTATCTGACCTTAGGCAGAAAAATGATTTATTGTCATAAAGCTGGAGAAGGATACAATACGATTTATGAGCATTTGAGTATCCCAATTTCAATTATTGTTTCTATTATCAAGAAGTACAAGATGCATGGTACTGTCACAACGCTCCTTCGGTCTGGAAGAAGGTTCTTTCACCAAGAACAAGAAGAAGAATTGTGAGGAAGGTTAATAACAATCCGAGATCGACTGCCAAAGATATTCAAAGTGAATTGGCTGCAAGTGGGACTGGGGTTTCCATTTCAACCATAGGTTGAGTATTGCATTGTGAAGGTCTCAATGGTCGCAGGCCAAGGTAAAAGCCATTCTTAGAAAAACATCACAAGGACAGTCACTTAAAGTTTGCAAAACGGCATTTGAATGATGGATGTGAGTTCTGGTCAAAGGTTTTTTGGAGTGATGAAACAAAAATCGAGCTATTTGGTCACGCTGATAGTTGCGTTTGGAGAAAGTCTGGTGAGGCATACAAAGAAAAGAACACCATACCTACTGTCAAGCATGGAGGTGGTAATATCCTTCTATGGGGCTGTTTTTCCAATACATGGTAAAATGGATTCCATAGCTTGGTTAAAGCGCAACTAGACGTTCCAACACGACAACGATCCAATGCATACATCAAAATCTACTTCAGAATGGTTAAATAAGAAAAAAAACAAGGTTCTGGAATGGCCTAGTCAAAGTCCCAATCTAAATCTGATTTGAGAATCTTTGGTATGAGTTGAAGAAGGCTGTGCACAAGAGAAGTCCTCGGAATTTGAATGAACTGGAACAATTTTGCGTTGAAGAATGGTCAAAAATCACTAAAGAATTATGCCAAAAGCTCATTGACAAATATCCTAATTGTTTAAAAAAGGTTATTATTGCTAAAGGTGCCTCAACTAACTAATTGTCCTTGTCATGGTATGAATACTTTTTGGAGATTTGCAAAAAAAATTGCTGAAATAATTTCTTGTAATCTTTCTTTTTTTTTTTTTTCCTCATCCACAAAGGTAAAGCTTTTGCTACAAGAGATTTTTCCTAGAATTATTTGTTTTTGAGAAATTTCTAGAAATTATACATTTCCATTGGGGTATGTAAACTTTTGACTGTGTGTGTGTGTGTGTGTGTGTGTATATATATATATATATATATATATATATATATATATATATATATATATATATATATATATAAATATGGTGATTAGAAAGTGATATGGTGCGTTGATGTGGTAAACTTACTTTCAATCACCTTGTATATTCTTTCATGCATAACTGCCCAAAACCAACTCCAGACGTGTAGTATTGTGTGATAATAATGTTTTCTGACCCATATGTAGGGTTCTTTTTTTTTTTTTTTTTGGCCACGTTTAAAGTTATACTGAGCCAACTCTATTTCTTAATTAAACTCTTGGAAAAAGCATTGATGGTGTACAATATTACTTGTTTTTTCTCCTGTAACTTAAATGAGTGTTCATTGTTTCATTGATTTAATGTAAAAAAAATAATAATAATAATAAAAAAAAGACAGCTCATTGTTTTTAATTCAAACCAAACACAAAAAGTGAGTTCAGTTAAATTGCTTTTCCCGGATTTAAAATCTTAATGTTACAACCTGTTTTTCAAATAGTGTCCTCTTAATTACGATTTAATTTAATCAATTTAACTTCACTCGCTGTTTGCGAATCAGTGTCAATTCAGTTATGGGAAAAAAAACTAAAGTGAATTTGTTTCACAGTCAACACTTTTCCAAGAGTTTAACTGAATGGAGTCGGACCACTAAAAGGGACATCCCATGATTAGAAATGAGCCCTACCTATATGTTATTTTATATATTCTACATCTTGAAGCATACAAAAGTGATTAACATTTAAAAACAAGCTGCCGCCATTATCATTCTCGCTACACAGCCAGCACAGTAAAAGGTAGAATAAATAATACATTTATTGGCCAGATGAAATTTGAATGTTTTTGTACGTCTTTTTCAGATATCTGTTGTTTCTCTTGCTGAACGCAAATACGACTTTGTGAGGTTTTACTATATCGGCAAGTGTTTTTTTTCCTTGTATTTTCATTTTCTTGCTTTTTTAAAAACGTCTCCTTAAATTCTTATTGGTCTTATTATTTCTTCTCCGTTGTACTGTGCTTGTTGCACTGTGATTATACCGACCCGTTTTGTTTTTAGCTTCTTGCTGCCAACCCTATGTCATTATGCTATTTGATCATGTATAGCATATTCCAAGAATATATTTGCACATACCTATGTATGTACTTGACAATTACAAGGGTTCTTTTCGATATAGCATTCTGTTCCCATGGCAACATAGAATATAGATAGATGCTTTCAAACTGTTTGCTTGCTCATTCATGCAAATGAAAATAAGGCTTTCAGAAAAGTAGGTTGAACTTTCAAATCTCAGACAAAAGCCAAGCCATGCCTGCTATACAGTTCTATTGGCAGAAACATTGGTCCACCAAGCACTGTCCTTCCTGCATTGCTGTACAGTCTTTCTGTTAATTATGTACTTGACATGACCTACATTTTTTGAGCTAATCTGACAAGCCCACCTACCCCCTCTGCAAGGCAGGACGATTTGCATTTCTTGTCTTGTCCGTTTCTCAATAAAGTAGTTGAAATGGTTTGGAATTTTCTTTATGGGAGAAAGGTTTGATGCAATGGAATACAAAGGAAACATTTTTCAAGTAATTAATGAATGGAGTACCACATTTTGAAAAGACTGCATGTAAATCGTGTAACCACCAAATTACTTCTCCCAATTTCAACATCTTTGACGTTGGCCTCCATGATATATATATAAAAAAAAGAAAGTAAAAAAAGTGAAACTACAATAATTGTAATCTAGCATTACCAAAAAAGGATTCAATGTATTTGTGACTTGTAATTGTAAGTCTTTTAATGAAAGTGTGGGTGAACTGCATGGTACATATCAATTTAAATGCAGAGAGTAGCCGATTTATGTTTATTTTCTTACAGTATCATTGCAATTTGTTTTAATTCAATGTCTATGGGTCTTCTGTAGATGATTCTGTTCGATTTGCTTTATTGCACACCTGAAATTTATACTGTATAGAATTGCATTGTAAATAAACTTAAATCTGGAGCAGCAGTTAGCAAGAAGCAGACAATGTTAGCAGTCTATCAATAGCTGTGTTAAAAGGAACAAAAGGAAAATCTATTGAATATGTGAAACATGGTCAGGGCTAATTCAATAGAGCCATCTCATAGTGATCTTTTAATTGACTTTGATCATTTGATCTGATGCATCGTACAAATAGCCAATCGAGACCATCATGTTTATCGTGATATATATCGTATAGCGACCTGTATATCATGATATGTATTATATCGTGACATTAGTATATTGTCCCACCTATACAAGCTACCATCAATGTATGGAGTTGTATTGCAAAAACATATATTTTGTAGGAAAGACAACATATTAAGTTTTTATTTATATTAAATTAGAGCTAGTAGCTGGGTATGAAAAGAGAGATATGAAATGACGCCTGGTCACGTGCCCCCCCAGATTTCTGCCAGGCAGTGGCTTAGCCACTGCGTTTGGATCGTTCACACTGAAACATGTGTAAGAAATAAAGAAATTGCAATATTGTTATATTGTTCACTTCCCATTATAGTCTATGCGGGGCGGACGTGGCACAGGCGGCGTTGATTTTTCTTTTCGCCACGCAGCTTAACTTTTTTATTTACCGCGTTGCTGTCAACCAATGAGAATACATAAGCAAGCTGCACCACACACAGATGCATGTAACATATAGGCTATGATTACTGTATATGCTATGTAGCCTAACTACTACACACATAGATGTGGTAGAGGACATCTACTATGTAATGAGTAGCCTATGTATTTACGTAGAATGCACTCGCCTCTCGACATATCTTACTGCCAGCTGACCTCTCCAGCGGCCAGCCTACTAATAAAATGATCATTTTTTACGGATTGTGCAGCCAGCTTCATCAAGGGACGGTAACCAAGTCCATCCAGCTCTTGGAGATGGAGTGGTAAATGTACAACCTATTATTAATTGAATAACTAAAGAAATAAACCAGAATGAAAACTGTTCTGGACGCTGCTGAGAGAGAAACGGCAAAGCTGTTTCATTTCCTGAGTTCGGTTACCTATTAGTTTTCATTCTGATTATTTGTTTAGGCTACAGCGCATCCGTCAGCGCAACAAAGCCCGATAGGCTAGCGAATGTCAGTGCTGTGCGATACCATAAAAAATGAGTGGTACAAAATGTTTTAGGTACAAATGTAATTAAAAAAGCTAATCCTTGCAAGTTTATTTTAATTCTTAAAGCACTCTGGTTAAGTACATACCTACAGTATTATTGGAGTCGCTTTTTACATCACTACTTACTGTTTAACTGTATACAGTACGTATATTATTATAAAACTGACCCCTGCACTTGAAAGGTTTTCAGAAATTATTCTTTTGACTGTTAATACACAGATGTTACCTTTTCCTCTCCAAATTACCATTTGAAAGGAAAGCAGAATCTGGCCAGGCATCCACATGCTGTGAATGACAAAAGCTTAAGCAACAGTCTGCTGACAGTGAGCTGCCTTCCTACCTTCCGAAATGTATCCTTGCTGGGCCTAGCTTGGAGCACCAGCAAAGGAATTTTTAATAAAGCGGAAAAGGTTAATGAAGGCAATGAGATATACTATATTATCTAGGAAAGTTTTCCATTGTTGTCTGTTGAGCCATAAGGGCATGACCTAGTACGATATTAACATTAAGTGGGGTTTTAATCTTCTTTTTGCCCTCTAGACTTCCTCTTTTAAGATTATATTTGTGAGAAATGTCACTACTGTCAAAATAAAGTGCCTTTTTTTTCTGGCAATATTTCTCCCAGTCATCTATAATGTGCATACAGGAGACATTTAATCCAAGTATAACCAGCAATCTTTATTGTATGACAGTTATTAATTGTGAATTACATTGCTATTTTATAATTCAAAACACTTTTTTAGGAAACACAATTTGTGTAGATAAGGTCTTAATGGCATTCAGTGCTCATTTTAAATTACCCCAAAAATGTTCATGTCTTATATCTCTGATCTTTTTTGTAATGCGTTTATGTACTGTGAAAGTGTTTTATAATTCTTGCTCATTCACCACAATGAATGACAAACCATAATCATTTATTTTAATAGCTCAACTAATTTCAATGTATTCCTAGCTGCACTTTGTTCAATTTGATCTGTTAACATGTTCAGATGTGATTAATGCACTGACATGATTAGCATAAATGCCAGCCAATATATCCTATTTTACAGAAAGTAAAGTGGCCTTCAGGTCAATAAATGTGTAGAGGCACCGAGGCCACTAAACTTAAGTCAAAACCAAAGTGTAGTATGTTGTGTAATTTTGCTTAGGATTCACATGTAAAGATAAACAAAGTCATTGTATTTATCTTGCTCTTAATTGTATTATTACTTGTACTATGATACTTGAAATGTGTTTGCTTACGATTGTAAGTCGCCCTGGATAAGGGCGTCTGCTAAGAAATAAATAATAATAATAATAATAATAATAATAATAATAATAAATATTAGCTACAGAAAGAAACAACACAGTTTAACTTAATAACCATTTATTTATTCAGAATTGTTTTTTTTTTTTTTTTTTATCAACCAGCAGCCTAGACGGGGCTCCCGACTAACATTTTGCCTTAGTAGCCAGTGGCTCCTAGGCTCAAAAAAATTGGTGGCCAAATCCAATTGCTGGGTGCCACGAAGAGCAAGTTGGTTATTCGACTGCTTATGTTTTGTTTTTTTTACTGTACATGTAAACATTTATTGTTTCAGGAAAAAACAAGCTTCAGTGAGTTTGTTCTGTTATTTACTATATTAAATACACCACAGTAAACACAGTATCATATATTTTAGATATTTTCAAAACATTACTGTTTTTCTACTGAAATCAAGTAAGCTGCAGTACATTTAATTTAATTCGCAAAATGTTTTTTTTTTTTTTTTTTTTTTTTGTTCAGGAGTACACTTCCTAATTACAGTCCAAAGTATTTATATGCGTTTTGCTGTCACCGTTCTTTAAAATGGTCAGTTTGTGAAATAAACTCTATTTTACCTGCAGATGCTGACCCTGTTTTAGTATACAACTTGTGCTGCATTGACTGTTTTTCATTACGGTAACATCTTAAATTACCGTGCCTCCTTTGTAACTTTTATTTAGGCACCCTACGATTTGACTGTGAAAGACAACATTGGTTTATTGGAGTTCACAAATAACTATTGTCATCTTGATACCTTGTAACCTTTTTCCTTCAGTTTTTGTTTAATTGACCTTTTGCTGCATTATAATTTTCTTGATATAGTCAGGGCATTTTGTTAATGGCACGTCAACACGCAAACCTTAAGTGTATTTTTATTTTAGTTTTTCATTCTAAATTTCTTGAATGCAGTGTTTAATTTTATTTATTTTTTTATTTTTATTTTAGTAGTCAATTGTTTTTCATATTCTCCCCAATTTAGAATAGCCAATTATTTTTAGCCTCAGCTCACTGCTACCACCCCCGTGCTGTCTCGGGAGCAGCGAAGATGAACACACACTGTCCTCCAAAGCATGTGCCATCAGCCAACCGCTTCTTTTACACTCTGTAGGCTCACATGCAGCCACCTCAGAGCTACAGCGTCGGAGGACAACACAGCTCTGGGCAGCTTACAAGCAAGCCCGCAGGCGCCTGGCCAGACCACAGGGGTCGCTGGTGCGCAGTGTGCTGAGGACACCCTGGCCTATTTATTTGTAATAAATTATTTATTTATTTATTTATTTATTTATTTACATTTAGTCATCGGCAATGGTTTTTACCCCGGTTTTCTTCCCATTTTGGAATGCCCAATTATTGTTTTTGTCCAGGTTCACCGCTGCAACCCCCTGGCGACTCGGGGAAAATGAGGCTGAAACACGTGTCCTCCGAACGTGTTCCTGCCAGTCCATAATTTTTTGCACTGTGGATGCACAGCGAAGACCAGATCTATAGTGCCGGAGGACAACACAGATCTGAATGGCTCCACTGCAGATCTACAGGCGCCCTATCAGCCACAGGGGTCACTGGTGCGTGGTGGATTCACCTGCCGACCTAATCCATCCCTACCTGGGCAGCACTCTGGCAATTGTGCTCCGCCCCCTAGGACCCCCCGGTCACGGTCGGCAATGACATAACCTTGATTCGAACCTGCGATCTCCAGGCTATAGGGTGCATCCTGCTCTCCACGCGGAGTGCCTTTACTGGATGCGTCACTCGGGAGCCCTTTGCTATATGGCTTTTTATAATAAATATTTCTGATTGACAGCCCTATTCTGACATTTGGCAGGACACTTTGACATCTGTCTTGTTAATGCTGTGTAGGACATCTAAGTTAAGGACTTTTGATAAGGCTGTGTGGTCCAGTGGTTAAAGAAAAGTGCTTGTAACCAGGAGGTCCCCGGTTCAAATCCCACCTCAGCCACTGACTCACTGTGTGACCCTGAGCAAGTCACTTAATCTCCTTGTGCTCTGTCTTTCGGGTGCGACGTTGTTGTAAGTGACTCTGCAGCTGATGCATAGTTCACACACCCTAGTCTCTGTAAGTCGTCTGCTAAATAAACACATAATAATAATAATAACATTTACTAATGCATTTACTAATGGGTCTGTAATGATCCCCCGATAATGTTAGGTGTATTAACTTGAAGGACAGGCTTGTCCTATTGATAGAATGATCTTTGTTATCAGCATTGATCAATATTCATTGTATTGCATTGAGAGGCTTCAGAAGCTGACAGATGCCCTGCTCTAGCTTTGTGCTCTCACAAAATTTCTCTGGGACAGTGGAAGGGATCATAATATTGCACCATCGTGTTTATGGACACCCACTGTTATTTAAAGATTTTTATTCGTTTTAGACTGCCAGAAATATGTAATTCTACCTTTTTTAATATATGACTTGCACACCAAGATGAAAATCAAACATCCAGTAATTCACAAGAGTCTGCAGGGAGGGTCACATTTTAATAAGTTAACTGGCACCACTGTTTAATTCAACTGATTACACCAGTATGTTTTTAAGGATGAGAATAATATTTATTTTTTGTAAAAAAAATAAAATAAAAACACTGCTGGGAGGGAATGCTAAATGTCTTGGCATATTACTTTTTATTCTAGAATACATTCTGTGAAGTGAGAATCAATATAATGTCAGATATTTTTAATATACAGTACTGTGCAAAAGTTTTAGGCAGGTGTGAAAAAATGTTGTAAAGTAAGAATGCTTTCAAAAATAGACATGTTAATAGATTATATTTATCAATTAACTAAATGCAAAGTGAGTGAACAGAAGAAAAATCTAAATCAAATCCATATTTGGTGTGACCACCCTTTGCCTTCAAAACAGCATCAAGCATCAATTCTTCTAGGTACACTTGCACACAGTTTTTGAAGGAACTCGGCAGGTAGGTTGGCCCAAACATCTTGGAGAACTAACCACAGTTCTTTTGTGGATTTAGGCAGCCTCAGTTGCTTCTCTCTCTTCATGTAATCCCAGACAGACTCGATGATGTTGAGATCAGGGCTCTGTGGGGCCATACCATCACTTCCAGGACTCCTTGTTCTTCTTTACGCTGAAGATAGTTCTTAATGACTTTCGCTGTATGTTTGGGGTCGTTGTCATGCTGCAGAATAAATTTAGGGCCAATCAGATGCCTCCCTGATGGTATTGCATGATGGATAAGTATCTGCCTGTACTTCTCAGCATTGAGGAGACCATTAATTCTGACCAAATCCCCAACTCCATTTGCAGAAATGCAGCCCCAAACTTGCAAGGAACCTCCACCATGCTTCACTGTTGCCTGCAGACACTCATTCGTGTACGCTCTCCAGCCCTTCGCGAACAAACTGCCTTCTGCTACAGCCAAATATTTCAAATTTTGACTCATCAGTCCAGAGCACCTGCTGCCATTTTTCTGCACCCCAGTTCCTGTGTTTTCGTGCATAGTTGAGTCGCTTGGCCTTGTTTCCACGTCGGAGGTATGGCTTTTTGGCCGCAAGTCTTCCATGAAGGCCACTTCTGACCAGACTTCTCCGGACAGTAGATGGGTGTACCAGGGTCCCACTGCTTTCTGCCAGTTCTGAGCTGATGGCACTGCTGGACATCTTCCGATTGCGAAGGGAAGTAAGCATGATGTGTCTTTCATCTGCTGCAGTAAGTTTCCTTGGCCGACCACTGTGTCTACGGTCCTCAACGTTGCCCGTTTCTTTGTGCTTCTTCAAAAGAGCTTGGACAGCACATCTGCCTTGAAATTTCTGCCTGGGAGAGACCTTGCTGATGCAGTATAACTACCTTGCGTCTTGTTGCTGTGCTCAGTCTTGCCATGGTGTGTGACTTTTGACAGTAAACTGTCTTCAGCAACCTCACCTTGTTAGCTGAGTTTGGCTGTTCCTCACCCAGTTTTATTCCTCCTACACAGCTGTTTCTGTTTCAGTTAATGATTGTGTTTCAACCTACATATTGAATTGATGATCATTAGCACCTGTTTGGTATAATTGTTTAATCATACACCTGACTATATGCCTACAAAATCCCTGACTTTGTGCAAGTGTACCTAGAAGAATTGATGCTGTTTTGAAGGCAAAGGGTGGTCACACCAAATATGGATTTGATTTAGATTTTTCTTCTGTTCACTCACTTTGCATTTAGTTAATTGATAAATATAATCTATTAACATGTCTATTTTTGAAAGCATTCTTACTTTACAACATTTTTTCACACCTGCCTAAAACTTTTGCACAGTACTGTACGTTATATGGTTGGGATCCATTCAAATACCATACATTTCCCTTAAGAATTTTTGTTAATACCACATTGGTTGCCAAAATAAGATGTGTGTTTCTAGGCAAGATTTCTATACTGTACAGAAATTAACTATTGTAATTCCTTTTTCATTATTTCTTAGCCCATATCCTTCTGTAACCTCATTTATATTTGATTCATAAAAAAGACTTTCAGTTGCAGTAGTACCGTGTTAAACTTTTTGAAATAAGATTTCTTAGGAAAATTCAAATAGCAAATGTTAATAACAATAACGGCAATAGTGGTAATGAATATTAAAAAAAAAAAAAAAAAATCTCTCTGAAATATTAAATAAGATGCTTTTCCTTTCAGTATCGCTATCGGGATCAGCTATGTCCTGGCAGGCAGTGAATCATATGCTGAGTTGCTTCATATAAGGTGAGTTTATATAAATATATATACACACACACACACTGCTGTACAGAAGTCTTAGACGTGTTGCATTTTTCTACTCTGATGCATTATGAGCATCAACAATTTACTCAAAGCCTCCACTAGTGTTTTCTACTATTATAACAACCTTGACTTGCATAAAGAAGGAAAAACATTGAGTGAAGTAGGTCACATCACTCAATTTTCAAGGTGTGGTATCCGAAGCATAATCAACAAGTACAGAGAAACATCATCTGTAATTGACAAACCCAGTACTGGAAGACCCAAAAAGCTGTCTAACAAGGATGAGCAATACTTGAAGATAATATCCTTAAGGAATAGAAAGAAGACAAGCGTTTTTTGACAACTGTTTACTTTTTTTCCTGCTCTTCTTCTGAAAAGACAATGCAGGTCATTACACCATTGTGATTATTTTCCATTACTTTAAGTTAAGTTTGTTACCCCTTTGTAATCTGAGATACCAAGTACCTACTGGAATGATAACATTAATTACTGTACAGTCAGAAACTGTAACTTTCTAATGTCCAGTACATTATAAATATTTAAAAGAAGGTATATGAGATACTAAAACCCCTTCTTACTCTGGGACTATGAAGCAATATCTCATTTACTGTATGCCTGTGTCTCCTAGGAAATTCTGTAAGGAATTGCTACTGCATGGTAACATTTGCTCATTAATGAACTGGGATTGCCTTTGCTTCTTTGGGACACTGGGATATTCGCAAGTATAGGACAGGATTTGCTGTCATGGATTACTGTATTCCCTCGAATTTAAGAGGCACTTGTTTTGCTTCTCAAAAATAGCCTGCGTCTTAAGTCCGAGTGCAGTATAGTGATGCGTGCATTAAAATCGCCAACAAAAGACATGACTACCTGACTACACAAACAGCAACATGATTGACTGCTGAGAAAAGACAACAAAGGCGTCTGCCCGAATGCACAAGCAGCAACGTGACAGACTGCTGACAAAAAAACAAACCAAGCTTAAGTGAGTGGTGGTATGTGTACGACAGAGATGACATCATAAGTATTATACAGTGCACAGCACAATAAGTCAGTTTTGTACGATACAACACCGTAATTGAGGTTCTGTCTTTGTAAATGCATGTTTATTTGAAGTTTTATTTTTTCCTCAAATTGAAGGTGGTAAAATTGGGCTGAGTCTAAAAGGGTGTTTGAGGGTGTCTTAAATTCGAAGGAATATGGTATCAATTGGCAACAATTACATACCTATAGTGTAAATAGATGATGCCGATTAACCTGGGATCTAACATAATTGTGTATTTCATATTAAAAAAGGAGATTTTATTTCAAACATTAGTGAGTCATTGGCCTTCATATCTCCCTCCTATAGTCATACAACAAATAAATGCTGTCTACAATAGATTTTTCCTTGCAGTGTCTCCGTTTTGCTCTGAATGGCTCGGGGTCGCTGTCAGTCATCCCAGTGGTCCGTGTTAGTACTGTAGTTTCACCCTGTTCTGACAGATCACGTTGCCCTGAATGCTCTCATTTGCCAGCTACAGCGCCTGTCATTCAACGCGCCTACTTTGAAATTAGCGGGTTAAGGTGTACGTAAGCTTTTGCTTTAGGTATATGGTGACAGTTACTAGTTTGATTTGAAAATGGGGTGCAAGAGAAAAACACTTCATGAATATTGTGCACAATACCCTGATCAATGGCTGTAGTCTCCGCGGCAGGACGAAGCGGGCACGTCTGCCTTGCCTTCCAGTGACTCTGAGTCTGGCTGTGTTGAAGCAGGAGAGCGGAGCTCAGACTCTGAATAATAAATGCAAATTAGTTTTGTTCAACTATCTAATGCTTTGTTCTGTGCTTAATAGTTTTACTCGTAAATTTATGCTATAAAGGTCTGTGTAATACATCTTTTATATGCTGCGTTTACTACGGTTTATTTGCTAAAATTTTTAAATGTGTAGCTCAGCTGTGACCAAACGTTATTTCAATTAGGATGTTGGTAACCATGGTTTTGCTGCATGTTGAATATGATAAAGGGGTTTCGCTAAATGAGATGCTTTTCCATCTCCGCTTTGTGAAAAACTTTGAGATTTGCATTGCAACTGAAAATAGTAAGCCACAAATGCTTAAATGCAATGGTAGTCCTGACAGTAAAATATTGTACTGTAATGTCATTTTAAATCACGTAACACCACATGGCAGTTAAACTAGGCACCCTCACAGACGATCGCTTCTCAAGTGTTCTGTAGTAAAATAGGATTCTGCAGCCTTGAGTAAACATAACCGTGATCATATAACAAGCTGCTTACCCACGAGGACTTGTTTTGATGTATTGTCCTCAGTGATTGAGCACCATTGACATTTGTATACTGTATTTAAACTGCTGATGCACGGAGAGTGGCCGAGGGCAGTGTAAATGATCAGATTGGAGTCTTGATTTACACTTTTAAACCAGCGTTGGTTTTATTTTTCTTACAAAATAAACCCAGCTCTCTGACACACACACACACACACACACACACACACACACACACACACAGTTGTAGTCAAATGTTTACATACCCCAATGAAAATTTATAATTTCTAGAAATTTCTCAAAACAAACAATTTTAGGAAATATTTTGTAGCAAAAGTTTTACTCTTGTGAATGAGGAAAAAAAGTTACAAGAAATAGATGTCAACAATTATTTATTTCAGCAATATTTTTTGCAAAACTTGAATTCTAAAATATTCATTCCTACCCTTTGATGCTATGATAGTGTTGTCTACAAGGTGCTAGAAATGTCAATATTATAATGCAGAACCTAATTCTAAAAAAGTCTAGAAAATGCTGGATTGTAGGTGAACATTCTTAGAGAGTATAAAAGGGTTAAGCATAGGATGATTGCTGTCATTACCAATAATTCAATATGGGAAACAGTAAATAACTATCTGAAGACCATAGGCAGAAAAAGTATGTATTGCCATAAAGCTGGAGAAGGATACAAGAAGATTTCCAAGCATTTGAGTATCCTAATTTCAAATATTGTTTCTATTATCAATAAGTACAAGACTACTGTCACAATGCTTCATTGGTCTGGGAGAAAGAAGGTTCTTTCACCAAGAACAAGTAGAAGAATTGAGAGAGGTTAATAACAATCCAAGATTGCTCTTTAGTGTTATCCTCTAAAGAGAGAAATGGCTCTTTTGCTTTTGTTTCTGCTCATTTTTTGAGAAATGCGCAGGTGTTGTGATCGCATTGTCACGATCCATTCACAAACCTGCACTTCAAGCGTTTTAGCTTTTTTTTTTTTCTTCCTCCGCCATCCAGTCTGTTCCTTCTGTGCTGAGTGTAAGACACATGTTCAAGCTTCTGTGCTGAGTGTAAGATACATGTTCAAGCTTCTGTGCTGAGTGTAAGACACATGTTCAGGCTTCTGTGCTGAGTGTAAGACACATGTTCAAGCTTCTGTGCTGAGTGTAAGATACATTTTCAAGCTTCTGTGCTGAGTGTAAGATACATTTTCAAGCTTCTGTGCTGAGTGTAAGATACATTTTCAAGCTTCTGTTTTTGGCTTTTTCATTCTCACACACATCTGGGGTCAATGCCGTAGTGACGTGCTGCAGCTTCACCTGAATTTTGTTCGGCAAACTTTAATACTTCAAGTTTAAATTTTAAATTGTATGATCTATTCTGCGCCATTGAAAAAAAAAAACTAGTTACCTCACTGTTTGTGCGCTGTGACAGGAACATCCAGTATAAGCAGTACTACCTGTATTATTGTTTAGAACCCAGCGTTTAATAAAGACCCAGCGTTTATTTACAATATTTGCAATCAGACCCGATAACTATTGGAGTCAGGCGATTATTTGAGACTGATTTTGTATATTAAATATGTACTGCAGACTCAACTTGTAGTGGAAAATTAAATGGGTATAATAGCCCCCTTTAATATAATATGAATAAGAGAGAGATAGATACATCAACTTAATTTACATTTTTAGCAAGGTACTAAAATGGGAATTGCTATGTTTTAGAAACCAAATATTAATATGATCATGTATTGTTAATGTAAAGTCACTATATTTGAAGTTTATCTAAAGTGATCTGCAATTCATTATCCTATTTGTTTTGCCTATTATCTGCTTAGTACATGTCTGTGAAGTTAATAATTGAGGTTTCTTTTCCAGTTCAAAGTAATTGCAAATTAACACATTTTTTTTTTTAATAGGAAATCTGTGGGGCATAAAATGCATATATTTAAAGTACTACAGTTACCAAAAATTACTTTTTTTTGCCTTTGAGGATAATGTAGTATAAACCTATTTTACCTACTGTCGACATGCATGTAGATATTGTAGAAGTTCAAATATATGGTTGGCAAACATTATTTTAATATATGTAACACATGAATTCAAAAGAAATGCACATCCTTTGAGCATGACACTATACTCCTCAGTAGTGAACTGCATTGCCCACCAACGTCTGCATTATCAGGACTGACTGTATAGCTTATAGTGTTGAATTACTATAATGGACAGTAGTATAGCGATAGGAAGTTGTGCCCATTTGATGTTATTCATCCAATCAATCTCCTTAATGCCGCCAAAGCATATGGATCATTACTTGTCTCTTTGATTGTAACTAGACGAAAGTTATATTTGATAGCTGTATCATTTTCAGTTTGGAGTACATTTCTAAAACAGTACACGAGTGTCAAGTGATCATATATTATTCTCTAGATTATTTTGCAAAGAAATTGGTGTATTTTATAATGCTGCTTTTTAAATTGATGAAAAGTTGTACTGCAGCTGTTGAAGTAAATTTGACTGCATAGTAACAGGGGCAGCTATGATAAAATATTCTCTCTTGAATTATACAAGGTCTACTTCATTATGGTATGTTACTATTCAATACTCAAAGAAATAACTAAGAGCTAAAAAAAAAAAAAAAAAAAAAAAAAAAACCTTACTTACTGGTCATTAGAAAATGATTCAGTATCATCTACCAATCAGCTTCCAGCTATGGCGTGCATTAAATACACATTAGATGCCTGCTGGAATGTCACCACATCACCCACCTGTGAATCAAATCAACCCGTTCAAGTACTAGCTTTTTCTTTTTGACTTTCTGCATTTTTAAGTATCTATTGGATAGTAAATACTAAACAGACACAATTGGTCCACATTAATTTTATTATCCACCAAAACCAGCCAATCAATACTTTGCATCAACAAAAGCAACCAATCCTGTACCTGCAACTGACGATCACAGCCTGTCCAACAACAACAAAGCGAGACACGGACGTTTCATAATATTGCTCCATTCAGATATCTGGCACTGTTCAGATAAACTATAAGCAGCCCCGACAAAGTAAAGTTATTGGTTTTAATAAAGTTTTATTTAGTGATCCTTTATGAAAATGTTTGGGACCCGAAGGGTACCCGATGAATCATTATAAGTTCAAGGTAAATGTAGGTTTTAAAGTATTTCTTTTAAAGAAAATAGCGATGGTGCACTCTCAATGAAGGCTCTACTGTGTGTTAGTTGACCTTGACTTTTGTTAGCGCCTTTGGCTCGGGATGCATATCTCCAGTCACTGTCCACTAACACACTGTAGAGCCTTTGACGGGCACTATTGTGTAATTAATGTTATGTCATTAACGTTATAATAAACTGGAAGCAAGATAATTGTAAGCAAAAATTCTGGAAGTCTTGAGTCACAATTAGTAAGAATTGGCTTTATTGAATACAGCCAGTAGGGAGCTACTAATTTAAGTGCTCCACCAAAACCATCATACCATAAATAATTAGTAATAAATACTTCAATTGTGGTACTGTATTGATTAATATTTTTATGTCTAGGATAGTTTTTTATAAGGGAAATAACTTTACTTTGTGTTTGTTCATTGTTATGTATGGCACTGCTTGACTTCTGGAACACTACTAATTAGCCCTAAGTGTAGCATTGTAAAAGCAGTTTTTTTTAATAGCTTATATATATAAGAGATGCAGTATAAATATGAGATGCAGACACACAAACTTTGTGTCTCCTTGAAGCCCATTAACCATATGGGGAATTTAAATTTTAAAATAAAATCTGGACTGAATGAGCATCATCCATGATTGCTCCACATTTAATTAACATCTTGCATTAGTTGAGTGGACCTGCTGCCTGCCTTGGTCACAAAAACGCAGCTCAATGTGAAGTGAAAAATGTAATGTAGCTATAAATCTAAGATGCAGAGATGATTTGTGTGGATATCTATAATGTAATATTTACTAACATTATCTTGATTTAGGTAATACATATTTATTTATACACATCCACTGCACTACGATAGCCAATTTTAGTTTTTTTTTTTTTTTTGTTTTGTTTTTTTTTTTTTTTATGCCTGGGATAATTCATATTGAAGCAAATGAAACTCAAAACCTGTTTTATTCAATATCTCATTCAGAAAAATTGTAAAATGCACTGATGCAAATAGTACCAAATGTAATATTAGCTTATAGTTTTATTTATCATTATTCAAATTGTACCATGTCAATCTTTACTCTGACTGGTTGGCATGCAATTCATTTGAGAATATTTTTAATTCATGTAGTCGGTTAATTTCATTGGTAGATATGTTTTAAATGAACGAAACACTAAAAAATACTGTCACTGTGAAATTGTTGTATATGGCATATTTTCTGTGTGTTACTGAGGCAGTGTGCCCCGCCCCTGTGTGTATTTTGTGTTTTATGTTTTATGTTGTATGTGGTGTGTTCCATTTTGTCCGTTATATGTGGATATAGTGGTGCACGGGATATAAATGGGTCTGTGTAGCATGAGTGATTTTTAAAATATATAGTTGTATTTAGGCACGAGGATTGCACAATCACTTCACGTGTTAAAATGTGCATTAATATGTGAGCACAGGGAGTGCACAAATTAGTTCACATGCTGGGATTCAAGTGAATAATTAATTAGTAATTGAATCCCAGCACAGCTGTATAAATAGTTGCACAATTCACTCAATCGGGGTTGGGTGTTCAGGGAGAAGGAACGGGAGAGAGAGCTCAGAATTAAGAGTTGATATACACAATTGCTATTCGTGTTAAGCACCAGCACTGTACTTGTTTGTTTAGTGTTCGTCCCCTGTTTGTTATGTCTGTTGTTTTTGTTTTGTTAAACCTTTTTATTTATAATAAACCTGGCGCAACAGCGCAATTCAATTTACTTACCACTGTATTTTGGTTTCGTTTCCTGGCCTGATGTCACCACTACAGCCAGCTTGTCACAATTACATATTTACAGTAAAGACAAGTTCAGTAACAAGTGCAGGTTGCAGGAAAGGTCTACAGTTAACTTAATGTGATTCAGAAGAAGGGCAAATCAAT
The DNA here is from genome assembly GCA_030684275.1 of Acipenser oxyrinchus oxyrinchus. Lineage (NCBI taxonomy): Eukaryota > Metazoa > Chordata > Actinopteri > Acipenseriformes > Acipenseridae > Acipenser > Acipenser oxyrinchus. The sequence goes on from CM060262.1 coordinate 10,908,144, forward strand.
AGACTATTTCATCACCCTAAGCGATCATCAAAAAAAGAAAAGGAAATGAAAGGCGTTTTTGTGTTGTGAAATAAATCTTTGTGATTTTCATGTTTTCCTAAAGCGCATTAACATGCAAGAGGGCCTCCTTGAAAGAAAGATCATATACAGTTTATGGGCACCGTATTCTTAAAATGTGATTGATATGTTTTCATTGATTTACGAGTGCAAGTGTGGGTCTTTACTCATCCTACTTTAATAGCAATAAAAAGTTGAACCTATAAACTTCACTACATAATCAGCCATTTCTGTAACTTTTTTCAACAATGTTTTGTTGCTTTTATTTTGCATTGTCACTCTTTTATTTATGCATTTAAATATTTTATTTCAGATAAGTCTTTGAGACACCAAGCAAGTTGAACTGTAAATTAATGACCGAAATTCTGTTCTTTATGACCCATGGCAAAGAAGGGGATGCCCAGTTTATATAATCTACTGTTTTTCTCACCCACAGGAGAAGCATATTGCATTTGGCAACGTAACGTAGGAGTTCATAAATAAAATCTTTTAAGAAAAAAAAATAATGTACTTCTGATTACTTTTTAGCTGTTAATGCTGTTTCTTCAATTAAAGTTTTACTTTTCACAGCAACACCCCATAGTTCCGTGATACATACAGTAGGCACATTGGTGTCCATTTCCAGTATGTAAAAATAACTCAAAGCACATTTTGAATTATTTTAAAAAGTGTTTATTTTGTTCTGTCTTTATTTGGCAAATAAATCATCCTTTTTGTGACCCAGAACAGTTATAACCATGTTCAACAACTTGGAATATCTGTTTTAATATTTCAAAATTGTAGCTGATTCTACATAAAAACTTCTTTACCAGGTGGCCCATCATTTTTTTTGATGATTTTTTTTTATTTTTTATTTTTGTTAACTTATACAGTATCTGAAGTTCAAGTCTGTTGTTGAGATCAAATTAAAGATGTAGCATCATTAGCCTTGCCTAGTCTGTTCTGTGCTACAGTTGTATAAATTGAATTCCTCCATAACCAGAAATGTTTACTGTAAATATGCTACCTGCACCATGTCTTTTGTTATGTATGCATCCTTTACATTTGTTCAGTCTAGGTGGTGTGATACGGTAACCTTTTGTGAATGCCTGATTTGAAATTAATCCTAATTTCATTTTGTAATTAAGCATGCTGTATTGTAACAACACAACAACCATGCATATAATTAGTGTAATTGTTGCATAATAATAATATTCATAATATAAAATAAATATTGTTTGTTTGTATAATTGCATTAAACGTAGTCTAGATAAATAACAATTCTCAAAACACAAAAAAGTCACTGTAAAGTAGTAAATGTCTTGTGTATCATTTCCGAATGTATTTAAAGTTTTATAAAAAAAAAATATTTATTTATTTTTTTCAGCTATGTCTATGTTATCCCATTCTTTACATGGATCCTTGCTCTGGGAATACTTCTAGCTCAGGTTGTTATCCAGCCAGTCACATCCTTGCTGACACTACTGAAAGGAACTCTGCTAATAGTCACAGTGAGTATGCTTTTCATTTAAATATATTTTGCAAATATAATGATAGAAAATAGAAATACCTACTGTAGTACCGCCATAAGCAACAAACTTGGATATGGAAGAGGCTGCGAACTGGCTTCCTTTCACCCCTTTAGCAAAATAATGCAGATCTGCTCTCTTGGCCATTGTGACAAACTTACTTTCAACAAAGAGATGTATCTTTGACAGAAACCATGTATATGAAACGTGTACAGTATAGTAGATAGAAAATAGATCTACTAGATAAAGTTGTCTGCTAGAAAATGAGGTACCTTACATTTCTCTGTTTCCACTCCATCTGTTTTGTACTTGTTGTTCATCATATCAATAATTAATTATTTTCTGAAGAAATGGTTACACCACAGTAGACAGAAATGAATACCAGTAACTAGGGCTGAGTTCTAGGGTCTGACAGCGTGATCTTAATGAACTACAATTAAGAAATAACAGTTTTAGACATGATTTATTAGGCTTAAAGAATCTGTAGCATAAGCATTTACATAAATGTACCTCCTGTGGTAAAAGCCTCTGACTGTGCATTCAAACAAATAACGCACTTGTTTTCCTGACGTGTGTATTTAAGTTTCAGCTTCTAAAAGTAAATGTTAAGTTATTATGAATAAGTGGAAACTGAACTATGCTTATAAAAATCCCCTGTTCCATGGATTAACATATTCATAGCTTTTTAAATGATTGTACTGTACAATTAAAATTTGAAGGCAAATCCGACAGTTTGTGTATTTTTTGCAGTAGCGTCAATCTATGCCTCATGATTCAGAGATGTCGTTTGGTTAGTGAACACTATTAATCACAACTGATTACCAAAAATAAAAATATTATTTACTGTATCTGGATGAGCTTTCTACAAAGCCAAAATGTTACCTTGTTTATTATTTTGAGGAAAATGTATGCATTATACTCTGGTATATACTATGGTGTTTTTGATAGGGTATTATACAAAAGGTTGTAAGCCAGTACTGCTTTGTCTGGTCATGCATGCTATGCACAGTGCATTATAATCAAGATGGTGGCAGTTTAACCCTTTAAGGGCCCGAATCATGTTAACACATTCATACTGAAGTGGATTTCTAGGACCGTGATTGTGTAAACACAATAAAAAATGCACTTCGTTTTGATGACTTACAAGGCCACCGTACTTTGCAGTACAGACACATCATTGGAGAGGGGAGGGACTGAATTTCACTTCCTGTGACGTCACTGTAAGGGGCATTTAGTGTCTAAAGGGCGGAGAAAGTTTTGGCAGCACGGAGAGAAAAGATTTTGCAGAATCACAAAATCACTCAGGTGATACAATGTCTTGTAATTTGCCATTCAGGAAGTATTGTAAGGTCCCTCAGGTCACAGAATATAAATTTTTATACATGTATCTCTTTGAAAACACAAAGCAGAATGCATAATAATAATAAAAAAAATACTTAACATTATTTTTTTTAATATACCGGACATCAAAAGAAACTTTTCACTATTATAACATTTATTTTTTCAAAAAAAAAAAGGTATATAAATGATGGACATTGACAAAATGTTTTTGGTTTTTTTTAATCACTCGATCATTCATCCTTGACCATGACACGCTTGAGTGACTATGACTGAAGCATATGCACTTAATCACCTAATTAGTGAGACAGTTGATTGGACACTGGATATGGAGTGATTTCAACTGTTGAATTGCAAGCTTGAATAAAAGCAATAAAGAAAATCACAGAAAAAAAACCAATATGTTGCATCTGTCAAGACAGCAGCGCCTCCGTGCAATCAGCATGTTGGAGGGTGGACTAGGACAGCGTACTGTGGCTCGCTGTCTTGGGTGCTCACAGCCAGCAATTTCAAACCTGGCGAGATGGTATAACCAGACACTCTGCCAATGACAGGCCACGAACTGGGAGACCAAGAGTCACAACACCTGCCCAAGATCGACAGATCATTTTGCAGCATCTTCGTGATGTCAGTTGTTAATCAGCACAATAAAAGGTCACTGCACATGCGCTAAAACAGAGTTTGTCATTTTTCGATCCAAATATAAGTTTTTTTTGATCCTCAAATATAAGTGATAAGTTTCTTTTGATGCTCAGTATATATACTAAAAAAGGAGACCAATTCCAAGATGCTACTGTAAAAAAATAGATTTTTAGTGAATTTTTATAGGAAGTCAAATACAGCCAAAAAATGCCTGGTCCTGGGGAGCATCCCACTGAAAAATGCTTGGTCCTGAAAGGGTCAACTTGTTAAAGTAAACAGTAAAAAGGGGAAATTGTCTATTGGCATTCAGTAGCTCTGTAGGCAGAAATGTTTAACCCTAGCCATCGCCACCTCTGATTTTGTAATTTTGAGTAATTCAGCACTGATGTTAAAACAGTTTAAATATATCCCTGCCAGGAATTCATTCAGATATGTAAATCAGTGAAATTGTAGCATGAAGCCAGTTAAGAGTGGACTTGGTCATGAAGCATGTCAGCTGCTGGTCAGGTAATTGCCAGAGTTTTGTATTTTAAATCTAGAATTATTGTTAAGGGAGCAAAATGTCTTTTTTTAAACAATGTATTATATACTGTAGCCAGGACAGATCGTAATTTGAAATCCATTAAATAAGAAATGTATTCAAGTTTAACATTTTTAAATGCAGACACTTGACCAGCATGGATATGCCAGAGGACAAAGGTGATGCAGAGTAATTAGCCTTGAAAGTTTTTAGGAGATGTTGGGCACTATTCACAAAACTTTAAGCAGTGTTTTGTTAAGCATTGATTTTGAAGCCCATTTTGTTTGTCTGCAATCCATCAACCTTCTTTCTTTTTAATGAGAACAGTAATTATATGCTTTGTCATACAAAATACCCACTTGACGTGGTGAAGTGACTATCATAATTATTTAGATGGTAGTCTTACTAAGAGGGCAGTGAGTCTTCAAAACAGTCAAGTAAGGCTCAAAGCAACAGCATGCCAGCATTTTAATAATGTACTATATTAAAAGAAAATCTCTGTTTTACTGTGGCTTAAAAGTGAAGGATTAACATACCCAACCCTTTCTCAGCCTGTACCCTAGGATTCCTTACAGAATTAATTTAGGAGTCCAGGAGAATCACACAGGTAGCGTTTTCAATATTAGAAGGCACCACTCTAAAGTTTATTTATAAATGCAGTGTGTCAATAAGCAAATATTGGCCTTAACTTACATTTTAATTGATATTTTACATTAAAGACTCTCTCACCTCATATCAAATAACCAGTTTCTGTTTTGAAAACACAGTTGTCATACAGTACTTGTTCTTTTTGGGGTAAAAGAAAATGAGCATTTATAAAACACTGTCAAGGCATAACAGTACAACTTTTTCTTAATATGTATGCATTTTTGCTACACTGTCAGCTTCCTGTAATGCTGTGAAGTTGTCTCATTAAGGGAAATGTAACCTTGAAGATTATATTCTACATGATCTTTTCTTTTTTTAGTGTGTGAGTTGTTGTCAGAGGCTGAAGAGAGAGTTATGTATTCGGCTTTTATTTTTTTACTGTCTTGTGTATTCAACTTTAAAAAAAAAATGTAATGCCTGTCCTCATATTTCAAGGCACCAATGGCCTAATGGTTTGTGCCAAAATGTCATCCTGGATTGAGTAAGTTAACAGAAACCAAGGCATGTCAAGTAAGGTTAGTAGAAAGGATGAGGTGAAAATGATGTCTCTATTTAGGTCAGTTTTCTAACCTACATACTACATTGGTTTCTGGTATGCAGACATGTGTAGTCAGTGTTTCTACCACATGGAAATAAACTCCATGCATTAACTCAGTTCCTGTAGGCTACTCGGGGGAGAAATGTTAGTCCTTTACCTAACCCAGTAAGTAAAAAGTATTCATGATATCACTTCCTCTGGGACCTCCCTAATATAACCCTGGGTAAGGCCCTGTACTATTCTCCATTTTCTCCTCAGTTCTGCTCAGGGTACCATCGCTTTTCTCTTGAGAAACTAGCATTTCTCTTCAATTCATAGGTGTTACTTTGGGGTAAACGATGTGTTTTCAACATTGATGCAGGAGGTCCTGTATCTATTTCTCAGGTTGGGCAAATTGAGAAAAGTCAAATCTAACACCAACTCGGCAAATAACATTTCTGTGCGCGTGTTTAGACACCGTCAACAATAGGGTAAGTTTAACTCAGGGAATGGATTGTCGCTGTCAGAAAAGAGGATGCAGCTTTCCTCCCCAGGAGGATGATAATCGCCAAGCAATTTCTAATATTCTTAGGCCATCTCTCTTCATCCATAATTCTTGTAAAATAAATATGAGATTTCAAATGAGACACACTACAACCTGATACCCTCATGGAAACCTCCAGTGCCAGATTCCATGAAGCCCAGAGTGTCGACCCCAACATCAAATGATGCTCGACGGTGGCTGCAGTCAGCAGATCTTACAGAGGGGGAGTCTCTAGTGCAGGACATCCAGGAACTTCTTATGTGCACAGGTGTTTCCATGTTGGGCTGGGGAGCTCACTTTTAGCAAAGGAAAGTCCAAGGAAGGTGGTCTCTCAAGTTCCACAACCATCTCACATAAATTACCTGGAACTACTAGCAGTGCTCTTTGCTGTCAGCCACTTTATTCCATTCCTTTGAGGCAAATCGTGAAGATTGTTAATGGACAACATGACAGCAGTGCCTACATAAATCACCAAAGAGGTACCAAGTCATGGAAACTTAGACTAGCACTAAAGTTTGGACACCTCTGTGTATGCGAAAATATTACCCCAGCTGCTTACTTGCCAGACAGTGACAACATAGTGGTGGATCATCTCAGCAGGACAATAAATGCCAGGAATAGAAATCATCAAGTTTTAATAAAAATCTACAGAGTGGGGACTTCCAGAGACAGATCTGTTTGCCTCCCAGGAAAACACTCAACTACAGAGGTTCTGCGCAAGATTCCCTCAGGTGGATGCAGTAGCGGCAGATGGCCTAGCGAGCTCTTGGATAGGTCTTTTTGTATGTCTTTCCTCCGATACCTCTACTGCCAGTAGTAATTTGGAATATAAGGCTAGACAAGGCAGAGATTGTTGTCATCGCTCCATTCTAGTTGAAGAGCTTCTTGTTAACAGACCTCATCACTATCCATTCAACCGCACATATTCACTTTCCAGTTCAACGGATCTTCTGTCTCGGCAGCAGGGAATGCTTCTCCACAACAGCCCGGCTTACTTCAAGCTGACAGCGTGGAGATTGAGCAGACAAAGCTCTCATGCCCAGGAAACAGAGAATTTGTATGCAGAAACAGAGATTAAGGAAGAAATTCTTGTTGGGAAACGGACTGTGGTTCATCTTAAGGATTTATTGTTAGGCATCTGTGTTTTACAGTTTCCATGGAAACATTAATAGTCGCAGCCCAGTGTGTGTTCTGAGAAATGTGTTTTTTCTAGGTCATTGATTGTCAATGTCAGGTTCAGTGCCGTGCACTTCAGTTAAAACCTATAAATCACACTAGTATATTTATACAATTTTAAGCAGGGTATCAAGTAATGCCGTTTACGGTTCTATATTTAGTGATTATAATAGGGATGTTCATCCATGAAAACATGTCAAACTTCCAAGTAAATCCAAATCTCTTTAATATCTGTTATCTGTTTGAAAATGTGGCTTACAGTTTGAACTTACAAATTAAAGCACTGACTGAAGCATTCCACTGAAGTTGCTTGTCCTGACTTAATCATGCCAGGTATTCCTAAACATGTAACAATATAAAGGAAAGAAATCATACATTTTTACTGTTTTGCTTTTGTTTTAAATATATATTCATCTAAGTTCTAAAAGTCTGTGTCATTTTAAGGAACATGCAGTATTAAAATTGCATGAAGGAAATTACTAAATTAAGTAATTAACTCTATAAACACCACAAGTCGTTTTAAAGTCTTCAGCTGATGAACAAGCTGATAACACATTTTCAGCATCACTGTGTCTAAATGGGAGCTGTTAATTGATGAGCGAATGATTCCAGCAAAAAATTGATTAGGGTTCAAACAGTATATGAAAGATAAGCCTGTGAAGTTTGGGATCAAATGTTTTCATATTTGTGAATCGAACACAGGGTATGTTTTACATGTTGAGATTTACACTGGAGCGGAGAGAAGATTTAGTTTATTTTGGAAAAAATAGTGGGGCTGGGGGTTCAGATTAGTCTTCTGCCATGCACTGTAAGTTTGAAGTTGTTTTTCACATGAATGTACGTCGTGTTCTTTAAAACCATGTGAGTAGTCATTGTAAAGCTAGTGATCGGTTCCTGAAAAGTTGGCTTCTGGAAGTTGGGAGTCCCATGACGGCAATAATTTCAATATGCATATTTCTGTACTTGCTCTGTCAAAAGATCACGAGATTCATCAGTCTCCCAGGAAGGAGGAAATCAGGGACTGTTGTTGGGAGAATCCCGACAACATTGGGAAAATCAGCACATCTGCTTTTTACAATAATGAAATATAAATTTGAATCTTAGCTTAGCAACTTGAAAATATTTCTATAATGTTTAGTTGCTTAAATTGTACAAATACCTCAATTCAAGTTAAATTTGCATAAAACATTTTAGTCTTGGCAAACACGTGTTTAGGTGCTCTTGAAAGAAAGGTCTTTATCTATAATAATAATACAATTTCCAGTGACCAAGGCAATTAGTCAGAAAAGTTACATTTGGGGGAGAAAATGAACAGCTTTTTGTGTGTCTGTAAGGTCAGCTTCCACCCACATAATATTTATTTTGGATGGAGAAGGCACTTACTTGAGAAGAGTATGTAATATACAGGTGAATTGTGGTACAGCTGACCCTAATTATCCCTTTAATTGGGTTGAGTTAAATGGGGCAGGGGCAAAATGCAGAAAATCAGACCGGGCAAATACTTTTTCACGGCACTGTATGTCTCCGTCCATTTGTGTTTCCTTCCATATGATGATGTAGATATCCTTCTGTCTAGTGTTGATGGCTGAAGTGTAATGCTGGCTCCAGGGATCAGCTTATTTTTCCTCCCCAGTGCATCAGCACACACAACGGCTGCAATGCTGGCTCCGGGGATCAACCACAGTGCGGTCTCCCCAGTGCATCAGCATGACAACCGTCTGGATTGAGCTAAGTAGGGTACTTCTCTGGGGTCTTCAAGTGGGCACCTTCCATCCTCAGTGTTTCGTCGACTAGCCCACGACACCTCAAATGACTCGATGGTGATTCTGGCGTCCCAGCATCACCCCCCTCCGTCCCCCACTCACCTCAACCCAGCTTAATTACCCATACATCAGCATTTCTTTCTTTCAATTGTGCTTGAGATCCCCAACCAGAATCTTTCCGTCTCAACCACAGCCAGTTGCTGCTCCTCTCTGCTGCTTCAGATAAGTTCTTCACTGTGCGACGCAACTCTTGGCCACTGAATCCAACATCTCTGAGAAACCGGGTTGTAGAGTGTGCCACAAATCCTCGACAACCCACCTCCACTGGGTAAACCCGGACTCTCCATCCTCGCTCTTCCGCTTCAGTGGCTAGTTGAGCATACCGCAGTTTCTTCCTCTCATACGCCTCCTCTACAGCATCCTCCCATGGCACTGTTAACTCTACCAGGTGAACAAGGCGTGCTGATCCAGACCAAAAGACAATATCTGGTCGAAGGTTAGTGGTGGCAATCTCAGGTGGAAAAATAAACCATTGACCAACATCTGCCAACATTTTCCAGTCTTTAGCAGCTTCCAGTTGTTCTGGGCGAGGCTTGGTTTTAACACCTTTTCTTGGCGGTTACTCTCCTGGGTGGAGGAATGTTGTCTTTTGTGTGTAATGTTTTGATGGAACTGGTGGCAACTTATTGGTCATGTTATGCTTGTCTTCCAATGCTAAGGCCAAACATCGCAGCACGTGGTCATGGCGCCAAGTAAACCAAGTAAGCTAAGAGCCACCTTACATCCTGTTAAAATGTGCCTTAATGTTGCAGGTGATGAACACAAAGGACATGAGGGATCCTCTCCTACCCAGAGGTTTAGGTTCTATGGTGATGGGAGAACATCATGTGTTGACCAGATGAGGAAACTGATCCTGCTCTTTTCCATTATCCATAGGTTTTGCCAGCCGGTCTTGCGTTGTTCCACACTCTCCCATTTCATCCATTCTCCCTGCTTGGTCTGGGAAATGGCCTTTACGCACCTCATTCTCTCCTCCTGCTTTTGAACCTCGTTGACTACCAGCTTCCTCCGTTGAGCTGGGGCTGCCTTGTGCCATGTGCCATTACAAATCTAATTTTGTGGAGAAGAGGTAATTAAAAAGATGATTTAAAAAATATATATAAAATAAAACAGATAGCGCTGATGAAAAATCCTTCCTTGCCTGGGGAACTGTGTGCACGCTGCAAGCGACTGTGGAAATGAATGATGTTAATAAAATTATAAGGTGTGGGAGGGGGTGGGCATGCTTACAAACAAGGTTGTTTTATTGAAAATGTCACATTTAATCTACATTTAACCACTTAAGTGCTATCATAATTATAGCATGAAAAACAACACTACCAGTGCTATGCTTGCGTATTAGGTATGGATCTGATGCAATTTAACCATTGAATATTCATTTTCTGTTATTTTTTTGGACACAGTTGTGATACATGGTTTAGGTATATTGTTTTAACTGTAGTACAGAAGCAGACATGCTGAAGATAAGTAATTTATAAAATAAATAAATAAATGATATTGCAAAAAATTTGACCCATCATTAGAACACATTCAATGATGTAATAACGAAAGCGGAAGTCCCTATCTTTATGCAGTGTAGAAGTCCTGTATTATTATTATTATTTGTTTATTTAGCAGACGCCTTTATCCAAAGCGACTTCCAGAGACTAGGGTGTGTGAACTGTGCATCAGCTGCAGAGTCAGTGGCTGAAGTGGGATTTGAACCGGGGACCTCCTGGTTATAAGCCCTTTTCTTTAACCACTGGACCACACAGCCTCCTATAAAAAGATGATTATAAAGTACAGCCATTCTAATGCAGGAAGGTCGGGTAAGGGTTGTCTCTTCAAAGTTCTGCAATAAAGTGAAAATGTTAAACAATGCAAGCATATGTTATCACTGGATTCAGCAAACCTGTTCTAAATATTTAACAGCTTGTTCTCGATTGCTGAGAATATTTTATCTTGGAAGATTCAATGTCTTTTGAAAACATATTGCGTTATAGGTGAGAGGTTCAACCTGGCATTGGCTTTTAACTCCAAGATAAAAATCACAATTTTCTATGTGACCTAATTTTAGAATTTTTGTATTACAGCTGAACTCAAGAAGGCTCTATCTTGACATTCTGTTTCCTGGCTTTAGCCTTGTCCCCTCTATTATCCTAATACATGTACATACAGGTGACATGTACGTCTTCGTGGAGGACAAAACAAATACAATAATCCGTTGCATATCCTGCGGTTGGACCAGAGTAAGGGCGGATATGTAAAAGGCAGATAGATGAATCATGTTTTAAATACCATTATACACAGCTGTAACAAATGACTACATTCATGCAATTATTGTTTTGAGATGCAGCTTTTATTAGGGAGCTCCTCTACATCCCTTGTTTAGAAAGATACAGGGTATTAATGATTGTGACAGTGTAGCCGTCTGCCATGTGAGTGCATTAATTTGCTGCTGAGTGACAGGCAGGATACCGAGACAGAGGTTGAAGTTGACATGCCCCGTATTCACCCCCCTTGGATGTTTCCACAGTTTGTTGTGTTACAACCTGAAACCTTGATGCATTTAAATGGGATGTTTTTCCTTTGATTTACACAACCTACACAACACTTTGAAGAGGCAAGATAATTTTTATTGTGAAACAACAGTTAATGAAAAATAAAAAAAACTGAAATGTCTTGGTTAGATAAGTATTCACCCCCCTGAGTCAATACTTGGTAGAACCACCTTTGGCAGCAATTACAGCTGTGAGTCTTTTGGGGTAAGTCTCTACCAGGTTTGCACATCTGGATCGTGCAATATTCGCCCATTCGTCTTGGCAAAATTGTTCAAGCTCTGTCAAGTTGGATGGGGATTGTTGGTGGACAGAAATCTTCAAGTCTTGCCAGAGATTCTCAATCGGATTCAAGTCCGGGGTTTGACTGGGCCACTCTAGGACATTCACTTTCTTGTTTTTAAGCCAGTCCAGTGTCGCTTTGGCTGGGTGCTTGGGGTCATTGTCCTGCTGAAAGGTGAATCTCCGTCCCAGTCTTAGGTCTTTTGCAGACTGAAGCAGGTTTTCCTCAAAGATTTGCCTGTATTTAGCTCCATCCATTTTGCCCTCTACCCTGACAAGCTTCCCAGTCCCTGCCAATGAAAAGCATCCCTATAGCATGATGCTGCCACCACCATGCTTCACAGTAGGGATGGTATTACCTGGGTGTTGTGCTGTGTTGGGTTTGCGCCAGACATAACGCTTTGCATTTAGGCCACATAGTTAAATTTTTGTTTCATCGGACCACAAAACCTTTTGTGGTCTTCCACATGCCGTTTTGCAAATTCCAAGCGGGATTTTACTTGGGCTGAAATGGCTTCCTTCTTGCCACTCTTCCATACAGGCCAGATTTGTGGAGTACCTGAGCTATTGTTGACACATGGACAGTTTCTTCCATCTCAGCCATGGAACACTGTAGGTCTAGAGTTGTCACTGGCCTCTTGCTGCCTTCTCTGACCAATGCCCTTCTTACCCGGCTGTTCAGTTTGGGAGGACGGCCTGCTCTAAACAGATTCTGGGTGCTGCCGTATACCTTCCACTTCTTAATGATCGACTTGACTGTGCTCCAAGGGATATTCAATGCCTTTGAAATCCTTTTATACCCCTCCCCTGATCTGTCCCTTTCCACAACTTTATCCCGGAGTTGTTTTGAAAGCTCCTTGGTCTTCATGGTAGTATCTTTGCTTTGAATGCACTACCCAAATGTGGGACCATACAGAGACAGGTGTATTCAATCTGAAATGATGTGAACCACTTTTATTGCACACAGATGGACTCCATTTTAACTTATTGTGTGAATTCTGAAGGCAATTGGTTGTACCTGAGCTTATTTAGGAGTGTCATAGCAAAGGGGGTGAATACTTATCTAATGAAGACTTTTCAGGTTTTTATTTTTAATTGATTTGTTTTTTCCACCACCCCATTTTTTTCCACACATTGAAAGTGTTGAGTAGGTTGTGTAAATCAAAGGAAAAAAAAATCCCATTTAAACGCATCAAGATTTCAGGTTCTAGCACAACAAACTGTGAAAACGTCCAAGGGGGGTGAATACTTACTATAGGCACTGTACATATCAACACACTGAACAGCTTACGTGACACTATCAGCAATGGCATCACACGGAGTACATACAACACAGTGTACAAAAACTTTGGTAGGATCTACAATCTGAACTAATCTTCTCTGTTCAATAATAAACTAATGTTGCTGAAGAGCTTGATCATGGCAGATAAATGGATAGGGTAGATATGTGACGGGCAGATACACAACAGATTGCTGTAGGTCAGTGTTAAAGCATGAACTGCTAAGAATCCCCTTCAATACAGTGAATGCATATAAATGTAAGGTTTTTTATAAGCAATTTTTAAGCATGTGTTTAACATTAGTCACCGATAAAACCATATAATTAGTAACTTTTCCTGTGATCAGTTTTACAGCTCTGACTTGCATTACCTGTGTGTTGCACGCAATCAAAAATTAACACAGTTTTAAAAAGCTAATCTAGTAGAATCAGAATACCCCCTTCTTCAAGTCTTGGGGCCACAAATGGGATACACATGAAGGGTTTTGCACAGTGGTTTTCTCTGCTTAGAGAAAACTAAAATCAGGACTGAAGGTGATATGTGTCTCAATATTTTATATGCCCCAGACAAAGAGTAGTGAAGACCCATGCAAGTATTGTTGTCACTTTTTTTAATGCAGTTTTGTTACATAATGTTTTACATAATATAATGACATGACTCGTAAGACACAGGAAATGCATGTTTGATGGGGCACTCTGATTGGCTAATGACATTTTTGAAGGGGTAGATTAATCTTTGGGGGACCACCGGCCGCTGCCTCATCACACAAACTTATTTAGCACATTACACTAAGTAATAAACTATGAGTTTATTAAAAAATCCACTTAATTTAAAATTGCTTCTACTGTACCCTTACTGATGGCCTATTTATTTTTATGTATTAATATGTGGTGCTGCATGCCATCGTTTTCTGAAATGTTTACCAAATAAAATAACATTTATCTTCAGTCAGGCTGAATGAACACAGTGGCGTATCTTAATTCTTAATTTCCACATGTCGGCATTACGTGACATTGCCTACATGTCTTGATATTGTTGATCCGACGTTACCTTCTCTAAATTCTGAAAATAATTATTATAAATAAAAAAAAAAGTTTTTGCAAGAATCAGAGATAAGCATTTTAATATATTTGTTGAAATACGGAAAACAGAAAATCTTTTTATTTTTATGTACTTAAATTTAAACTTTACTAGGCTTGTGCCCAATGGTTAGACTGTTAGATTTACAGGTGTATTGATCTGTGCTGCTCCGTGGGCTGTCACATTTATTTTTGATTGATCTGCACTCTCTCAAACCCCGTGCTGCTGAAGAGCATTCCCTTGATATTGTATCAACAGTAAATGCAGCTTATCGAAACAGATCAATGACGGAATGACTGGTGGTTATTGGATGTAATACATTGTGTTGTGCAGTCTGGATCCATGCAACTGACCAGTTGATGTAATTCACATAAAAAATCTCTGTGGAAACGTTTAAATAAAATGTATTGCTTTTAAATTCAAATCTCTAATACTAATTCAACTCGGTTTCACACCAGGCGAAATCACTTGGAAATAATTTAATTACTTTTATTACACTAGGCTCTGAAACAGAACTGGGAATAACTGTATTCCTCTCAGACAGATTCATAAGACCTGTTGTAAAATCAAAAAAATGCTTTCTGTAGAGCAGGTGTGTCAAACTCCAGTCCTTGAGGGCCCCTGGCAGGTTTACTGGTTTTCATTCCAATTTAAGCTCTCAATTAACTTAACCACCCAGCTGCCCATTTATTTGGACAATTTCCATGTTAAAAATACTCTTTTTTATTTTTGCAGATTTTTCATTGTTAGCCCTAAAATAAGCAATATGGACAGTTTTCAAAACAATTTTTGCTAGATTTTTTTAAATACACACTTTTTAAAATTGTGATTATAATAAATGGAAATACAGTATTTCAATACAACTTAAATAACAATGTGTTTACAATTGTAGAATTATAATATCGATCACAACATTTTTTTCCCCAATGGCAGCATTATATAAGTATAAATAACATCATTATTTTACAATGGTAGCAGTATAATAACATTATAATACTTATGCAAGCATATAACTTTTTAGAAATTATTTTCTGTGATAGATTTCAAAGCAGATGCACTTCAAACCCTTATCAATGCTAACGTCTTTATCTAGCACATATACAGTACATCAGAAAACTTGGGTCGCAAATTTTCAATCACATCATATACAGTATCTTCCCCAGTTTCAGGCATGGGTGTATAGCGCTGTTATATGAATTATCTGCAAAGTGTAGGTACAATAAATAAATAGGTTTTTTTGACCAGTGCCAAACCTGACAAGGCTTCCTTACAACCTGTAACACCGACAAATAAATAAATCTCCTTGTTTTATTCTCTGTAGATACACAGGCATCCATGTTTCACTCTCAGCTGTGTGTATACAGATGACCCAGTCTGTCAAGCACATTTCTTAGGGACTGCTGCCACCTGCCAGTAAAAAACAAAACTGCATACACTTTTACAATACAGTTTTCTTATTTTTTTCATTGAAGCACGTTAAAAACACGTGTTGAACTTTGCAGATGCACATAAATGTGCCTGCACGCTATTCTCACGGGAGTTAAAAATTTGGACTCGCGTGCGCTCCATGTGGAAATAGCGGGATAAGCAGCTGGGTGGTTAATTGATCAAATTATTTGTTCAATTGGACATGTTTTTAATATTTTTTCAAGGTCTTTTACAGTTGATGATCTAAGAAATGCACTTGATTCAAGGTACACTACCTATGAAGCATTGTGAGGCCTGGAGAGAAGTGTTAAATTTCTCCAGTTAACCCAATAATTAGACCAATTAAGTAAATGAGAGTTTGGGTGGAACGAAAGCCAGAAGACACTGCAGCCCTCCAGGAACTGAGTTTGACACCCATTCTGTAGAGTGATGTTGATAGTATCATCGATAGCTGATGTTGACTGGTGTTTTTGTCATGAATAAAAACCCCACTTAAAACCTTGACTGGTGTATGCCTAAGAACATTAGGCACATGATCTACTGTTTGATTCAATAATTCATAATCCATTAAATATAAAAGTACCTTAAATGTTGCACCATGTCTGTTACTGTGTGCTTATGTCAAATGCATTTCCATTACATCAAATAAAATTGCTTATTTTAATCCTAATGAATAATGACAATAAATAGTTTCTTACCCTGCAAATGTAGCAGCACTTCAAACTGGCAAGTCCTTTACTATGGGTTTGTACTGTACATTCAGGCTAATTGGGTTTAACCATACAGATAACCTATTCAGATGTGGTTGATCAATCAAAATACACCACCTACAATGCATTACATTCAGCCACACCCTCCTGCTGACTTGAGTCACAAAGGAGTTCATAAAAAAAAAAAAAAATTAAATGACAAATTGAACTGGGTTTCAGCAACATGTTTTAAAATAATTGATATCTGTGAAAAGCATGCTCACAAGGGACTGCAGCAGTGGTTCAGCACAGAACAACCAAAATATATTTTTGTCAAAAAACATGCTATAGTTGAGCATTAACTGGAAAAAGTGTAACTAATTAAAATGAATATAAGCGTTTTTGCACGTTGAGCTTTTTATTTAAAATGGTCCTTCACGAATGTACATCTTCTAATTGCCCCTTATCATATTCCCTTCCCTTTAGTAACAGGTGTTCGGTTACTGAATGGTAAATCTAATTCAAGTCTATGCTTTGGCTAAATTGGTATGACCTTTAATCGTTGTAATTGGTTTCAAGACAGCAAACCAATCAGTGCTGATCTACAGTATGTAGAGTCAATTTAGAGTAGTTTATGTTGAAAAAGTTTTAAAACGTTTTATTTAATTTTACCCCTGATCCCGCCCCCGCACAAATTTGGAATGTCCAATTTATTTTTTCTCCTCACTGCAGCAATTCCCCACACAGCTCAAGGTTCAGTGGGAGTCCTGTGATCCCACAACCAAGCCAGGCTCATTTTACACCCAGGAACTCGACAGCAAATGTCAGCGAGCAACTGTCTATGGAGGTCAAAGGCCAGTCCTGCAGGTGTCCGCTCTGAGCTCAGTGGGTGCCTGGCCAGCAGGGTTTTGGGTTTTGCTTCCCTAACCCACGGGAGCGCTAGAGCCAATGCAACGCTTCCTTCAGAATCCCCAGCGAAGATTGGCGACTTCGCACAGCCAGGACGCGATCCTCGCTGAATGACTCGCCCTGCACTTTATTATTATTATTATTATTATTATTTATTTCTTAGCAGACCACATGCACACCACGAAGCTGTCGGGGACACCCGTGGCCAGCCCATTTTTTACCTCCACATTAGGAGTTGGATCCAACTAGGTTGCATGGCCATAATGGTGCTTACGTTGGCAGTGGTGGTACCTTTATTTTTTTTTCTGAAAGTGGTTTGAAACGAGTTGGGTGAAAGGCTTTTATCCCAGTGAAGCAAATCTATATCTGGGATATAGGTGATCGTAGAAAACCTGTACACCTCTACTAATCTCTATTGCAAAATGTTGGAAAAAGATCATAAACAAAACACTTGTGTTTATTGAGTTTCATTATTATAATTTATCATAAACAATGACAGCATAGTTCATGGGAACCTACTTTTTCATAATACTGGCACTTGTAGTTAAGCAATAGCACACTGATTAGAGGGCATTATCTTGTGGTAGTTTGAACATGACAGTAGCCTACCAACCAGGCAATATCAACCACCAAGGTAATGCCTAATAATCTGGGCTTTTTTAGCGATTGCCAGCATGAACTTGGCAAACCTGCAGTACTTAGTAGAACTCTGACTAGAGAGTATTTAACCATGTGCTGGTTGACAGTGTCATGAAGGTAACCGTACAGACAAGGTAATGACCTCTGAATAAGATTTTTGTGATTAGAAACCGGTAAACAATGCTTTTATAACTATTTTAACCATTTCAGTCTTGATTGACCTTTTCAATAATTCATATTTATTTTATAAATACATTCTATTTCTAACTTCCACAGTGTATATTTTATATAATCTACTGTGTGGTAGTTTGTAATATAAGGCAATAGGACAGTGAAAGCCTGTGTATGAGGGAACTTTGGCTTGAGTAGACATGAACTGTGTGTATGCTACAAGTGTCAATGTAACCCACAGCTCACCGTCCTGTAACTCTCTATTATATACTTATTTACTAATAATGGGGTTTGTTTGCGTTCTATCGTGGTATACAGCATACAAGATGAACCCTCTGATTAGATGAAAGCTCCCCCGCTGTTGAACATTGATATACTCCGAGGATATGTGCTGTGTGTTTTGACAATCCTAGTTTCTTCAGTTGATTGGGTACTATGAAATATTTGTATTACAGTATTCATGGCATGGCTTTTCTCACTACACCCCCTTGGTTTATTTGTTATATTTTCCTTATTGAATACCAAAAATATATTAAGAAATTTATTCTTGAAAATTACTTAAATACAAAGATGGAAACAGGTTTATAATCCGAGACTTCATGGTGTAGTGGGACTACATTAAAGACACCGCACAGACACAGCAGGGTGCAAGTCATACACTCTTTTTTCATCATTGTTATCTCCTACTCACCCAACAGGTTCATCACCACAGTATAAAGGGGATTAGATGTAAATTATTTTGTGAACCACCTTCAGTTTTTATTGTTAGTTGAAAATCGAAGAGATTTTTAAAACTAATGACATTGCCAATGAAGACTGCATGGTAGTTTGTTTGAAGATCCAGGCATGAAAATGTTATTTTAGAAGTCTAAAACATGTACCTTTGTTTTAACATGTAGGAAACTTTAGCTGACATGCTATGGTTACCTATAACACCCTTAAGCATCCTGTATTTAGTAGCAGTGGATTTTTGGAAGGGCACATTTGGCATGTTACTGTATGGGTGTTGTGGGGGCTGGGTATTGTTTTGATTTCGCAAACTGTCAGTGAATTCTTTTTTATGGGGAACCGTCCCCAGTGCGCTTATCTGTAATTAAGTGCAGGGCAGCTGTGTTGGTCGCTTCTCCGTATAAGTCAGTATGCTACAGTATGTGGCCTATTTTGCATTTAAAATATAGCCTCCCACTTTATTTATTTGATGTGGCATTCCTTTGTTTTTGTATTGCTTTCTTATCTACATGTATAAGCCACTAAAGTAACTTACTGTATCCCATTTTAAAACAGTATACTGTGTATATATAACAAAGCTAAACAAGTCATCTTTTGTCAGATATCCCATACAGCTTATTTTTATTTTTCCTGTTGAGTTTTAGCACTTTTAGCTGTGTACTGTAGCTCACCTATAATCCATAACTTTGAAGTGGATCATTGAAATTGGCAGTCCCACATAACTCACTTGGCAATGAATGGTGCATTTTGCCTTCACTTAGGGTTTTATACTTCATCCATCTCTCACTATTATTTGTCTTGTATGTACATTATCATAGCAGCTAGATAATGGTGTTTCAGTGATAGCTGTCATTATATTTATGTGATTTATGACATGTTCCAAACTCGTTTTCAGGCAAACTACTGTAAAATTGCACACAAGTATACAAAGGGAGATGGTCGTAAATTACCTTGAAGATAGCTTTGGCATGCATTTATTTTTTAAATCCAATTGGGGGAGGGGGCAGTGGCAGTTGTTCATCAAGTTTATGAAAATGAACCGGGGAAGCCAAACCCAGACTATGAACTAATTAAATAAACCACAGCGGGTGAGGGGGGAAGGAAGGAAGGAGTACCCAGCCAGGTGTTATATGTATTAAACACATCAAATCTGTATATGTTTTGTTTGCTGTGAGCAGCAGCCAGCAACACCTTTTGATTTGCTGTTACCATAGTAATTTTAATACCACACAGGCACAACGTTTTATTTATTTATTTAATTAATTTATTTATTTATTTATTTATTTATTTATTTATTTATTAGGGAGAAAAACAACTTTGCAAAAAGTGGTATAAGTGCTATTAAGTGACATTCACAAAATGAACTACAAAATGAATTACCTTTGGTTCCCCTTTCCTGGCTCAACATGGGGGCTACAATAACACCAGTTTCTATTCATCTTTTTTCACTCATGCTACTATGATGAACAAAGGAGTATTTTTACACCACTCACATTCTGAGACAGTTCTCTCCTGTTTTGTAAACTTTTCCTGTGCACATCTTTTGGCTGTGAAGGTGAATGCTGGGCATCAACAGTCTTGCTGTCCTTTACTTAATTTTGTTTCCATCATGATTGCTGGCTATTTACAGTCAAATCATACTGCAAAAGCAGGTAAACTGCAGTATACACTTCCTCAATAACACTGGGTCTGCTCATTGGTTGCCACTAAAATGAGGTCTGGTCCTGTAAACAGGTACAATCTAATCTGTGCATGACAAGCTTTTCGAAGAACATGTTGGCATTTATGCACTTGATGACAATTGATTCCGAAGTCATTGGGGAAACCAGGCCTTATAAATCAGGTATTGCTGAAATACAATTATTTACAAAAAACGGTATTCTTGTTCTTTCACACTTTGCATAAAAGTCAATTTCACATAAAACAAGGTCATTAAAAGTAAGTCTCAAAGAGATTAAATATTGATTTTGAAGCTACTGATGTCTTGGAAAATGCGGAAAATTCCAGAGCAAATATGAAACCTGAATATCAGAAGGATTTATGTGGCATGTAGATCTGTCGTACACTATTTTATAACATAGCTGCTGCTTGTTGTTACCCAGTGGGTAGCCAGACACGTTTTTGTATAGATTTAGAACAAAAGTAATTAACTACCAGTATATCATCAATAATATAAATATTGCCGAAATAGCAAAAATATGTGTTGTGTAGATACCATATAAAAGATTTAATTGCCTACTTCAGTTGGAATATTGTAACTATACAGTTTCTGACCGTTCCAAATGTTCCATAGTTTTCTCATGACATGTGCTGGTGCATGATACATTTAAATGAGCTATTTCTATTCTGTTGTGTCTAATGTAAGGAACTGTACAGTACTATCAAACTGAGTTACACAATTGTGTCAGATTTGTAGGCCATGAGGTTGTGTTCTCTGCATGATTTATACAGATTTAAATACTTTGCTATGCAAAGTTATCTAAAAAACACAAGATTCATATGTAGAAATACCACATGGTCAAAAGGGGTTAAAACAGCACTGAAATAAGAGACGAACAGGTGAGGAATTTACCCCACACTAATGAAAGTACATTAGATTGTAACATTCTGTGTCAGAGGTGCGAGTCCCAGTTTTTTTTTTTCATTTATTCAACCCCTTAATATTAACATCTACATGTAAGACAGCAAACACTAGTATGCATGAATGTGAATTTGGGAATTCAGTAAAATGTAAATAAATTGTATTCAGGATACTAAAAACATCAACAATATATCCCATCTAAGTAAATAAAAAAGCTTACCTGTTGAAGAAATAAAACACTCACATAATTGATATCAGTTATGTCAGTGTTTTAAAAATGGATTTCTTCAACAGAAAAAGCTTTTTTTAATGGCATCTGCAGTGCATCTGTAATTTAGCCACTGCCCCATAGTCACACTTATTGTTGTCTCAAAAAAGGGGGGGGAGGGGGGGCGACTTGTGCACCATTTTTTACAGTAGCTGAAAGTGCTCCAAGCAATCATAAACAAGCAACAACCTTGCTCTGTTGTTATGTAACACTGACCTTTCCATGACAGAAAATTGCTTACAAAATAAAAATGTCATGCCACATTCAACCAGCATTATCATGGCTCCCCAAAGGCAGATTGGTGGAACAAACGTTAATACAATTATTTAATGCATTTGCCTTTAACTTTGCATCTTGGGTATACCCATTCTAGAAGCAAGGGGATGTGTATTTTTGTCTGGGATAATCTCTCCATAAATCTGTGTATCTGTAGGGAACACATTTTTGCACATATCTGGTGAACAACTTATCCATGAAACTTGGTGTTAACGTTATTTTGTTTAAATTATTGAGTGTATCCGATTGTGGGGATATAGGGGTGTCGGTCTGTCTGTTGATTCTCCCATCTGTATGTCATGCTTACATTTCTGCATATATCTGGGTAATCGCTTATCAAATTGTCATGAAACTTGATAACATTCTGCACTATTCTGTACATACTATTGATTCATGTCTGACAGCTCACATTTTGTATTTGTAGACGTGGCGGTGGACACAGGTTACTGACTGACTAGTTTACATTTGAAATCACTGCTTTTTTTTAAACAAATCTTATTACTGCACTTCCTTTTGTAGGTTGCTGTGACATTTGTTGTGGGCTCAGAAGTTAAGCAGGAAATCAGCAATGATTTCTCCTATGTAGGCAAACCTTTTCTGATGGGCACTGTGGCACTAGGTAAGAGGCAAAGTGTTGCATTTGATATCACAGTTGGGGAGCTTGTAATTACTCTAGTACTAGCCTCCCTTCTATATCTATCTATCGTTTTATAATTCTAATAATAGTAACTGTGGTTCTAATGAACAAAAAAAAAGCAGATGCGTTTCTGTTACTTATGACTTCAATGCACAAGCATGAGCTTTGCTCGTCCCTGATTTTGTAGCTTGCTTTTCTTTTTTTTCTTTTTTTTTTTGCACTGCTTTGCTGGTTGCTGGTGAAAAGATTTAATATGCCTTATTTATTTATTTATTTATTTATTTATTTTATTTTATTTTTTCATTCACACTAGGGACAGTTAAACACAGTGATCATACAGGGATGTATATAGTTACGTATTTGTGTCCAACTAAAACTTACACATTATAGCTGCCCAATTGAACCTATATGATTCAGCAGATGCTGATCATCTGCATCTATCAGTCCATTTGCTGTTTCACTGTATCACTACCATGCATCTTCTCCTACACACAAAGTAAGAAAAATTGTAAACTCATATCGCATGTTTATATAGTCCTAGAAGCAAAGCTTTCTTTAGCAAAACTTGACACGTTTCAATGACTTCCATTTATTTTGTCTCTTAATTGAAGCAGTATTATTCAGGCAGAGTTTTTTCTTTGTTTAAAGAAAAAAAAAAGGATTTTATTTAATGTCTTTTAGTAATGTGCTTTTTCTTTACCGTAATAAGAACCTATAACGGTTTGGGTTTCACAGAGCTCTTGAATGTGTACAGGAGTGATAAAAAAAGACTAATTATAGTCCTTATGTTTTGTCAAAGTCTTTGGCACATAATTTGTGACTCCCTTGAAATTACATTGTATTATTTAATGAATGTAAATTACTTTTTCGAAATGGTTGTTAGGTGATTTAAAAAAAAAAAGGAAAATCATGTCTTATGAGCTACAAGAGAATAATAAACATGGTAGTATCTTTAGTTCTGATGAAAATTATATTTTCTACCAACTGAAAAATTAAAGTTAATATTCCAAGTTTAATAATATAGTTCCAGAACCCACTGTGACTTTCTGCATCCAGTGTACTGTGTACACAGTAGTTTTGAGAAACTGTGCTATTGCTGCTTAGTAGTTTCACTGCCTTGCATCTTGTACTGTCTTCAGGAAGTTCCTCTGACTATGTTGCTATTTTAAAAAGAGTGGTAGTTGAGAATTACTTTTATTTAGACAAAAGCATCCAACAATGTGATGACAAGCTTATTTTGTTCTCCAAAGACAGTATGAGCGAAAATAGTGTGCTAAAGAATACGTGTCTTACAATATACTCTAGAGGAAAGCCACAAAAACTGTAAAACAAACCATCATGAGTTTGTCTGAAAGCAGTCTTGCTGTACAGATGATTTAACATAGTAATTATATAAACATGGGGATTCATTTGAGTGGTTAGTAGTATAGATAGGCAGGTGATCCTGCTTTTATAGAAGGCCTTTAATGTAGGTTTGAGTTTGATTGCTCTAGTGCAGCTTCAATGTAGAATGCAATGCTGTATAAAAGGGCTATGTTGTGTGCTTGGCAGCATGTTTCACAAACGGCTCTTTTTTGTTTTTAGGAGGTGTTGTCAATGTGATGCCATTCTTATTCTCAGAAATCTCCCATAATAAATCTCAGGTACGATGCCATTGTTTTATTTTTGTATGCGTTCTTTGTCAACAGTAACCATTTCTTATATGCTAAGCACTCATATAGTTGCAACTTTTATAACAACAAAAAAAAAAAAACTGATTCTTTTGACAATCAAGTCCCACAGCTTACAAAGCTGTGTAAACTGACTAATCGACAGTAATGTTTATTTTAAAATATTCATAATTTCCACAGAAGAGCGAACAGCCCTTATGAAAATCCAAAATATATTTATCAGCACCAAACAGCGAGGCAATTTAAAGTAAAGAGGCATATAAACATTTTATTGTAAAGGATACATTGAAAACATCATTTTGATGTTGGTACTCATTGTGTTTTCTTATCTGACTGGTTAAAGATAATGTGGTTCCGGAGAGCTGTTATTGGAGGTCTCACCACATGTGCCGTGTTGAACATCCTATGGTAAGTTTTTTTTTTTCTATTGTTTCTATTTTTTGGTGTCTTGATATCTTTTGAAAAAAAATGTTTTTAACTGTGCTAATAAAACAGTGCTACCCCTTTATAAAGCAATAGACTAGAGTCATAGTTTAAGAATTGTTCCCGGTTTAAAATGACAATACAATTTCCTGGGAAATGGCATGATGGGGCAAGGGAGCCATGACCATAATGCCTTGTAAGTGGTTCCGCCTTTAATGAGGGAGCACTGTATCTAATAAAATTCATGAGAAAGATAATGCCAGAGCCTTGCATATACTTACATGAAGAACAATTGTTCAAAGCTCAAGCTTACCTGTTACCAGTTATTGTGGTAGATGTACTGTAATTGTTATTCTTTGCAATAGGTCATTACTACTATAATTACTCATAACAATGGAAGTGTTGGAAACAGCCAGCAGGATTGGAGTTCATCTTTGTAACTCAGGACAGCGAGATACTGTATCACTGAAGGTTGTGTTTGTTTTTAATGTTTTGCTTGTTAGAGAATAAAAAAAAGTTTTTGAAAAACCTACTCTGTGTTTAATCAGAAGAGCCTGTTGAGTTTGCAATCAGCACTTTGTTACTCCTGAGAGTGAAAGCAATTATGTTAGAATAGAAATAAAAGGAGCTTGATCTATGAGATCAAATCTTCAATTAGTTTCACTGGTGACATCCCTGTTTTATATGTTTACTAGCTGAAGTACCTGGCGTTGCCCGGGGAAATTCAATATTTCAATATTTCATGCATGACAAATTGGGGAACGGTAGCCTTATGATTTCCTATAAGTTACTGATCTTGGATGTCGCACAATGCGCTCGGACACCGTTCCTTTTTTTTAACTTTATTTTTTTTCTTCGTTTTTTGCCATTTTTTAAATTTTTTTAAATCTTTATTTATTTACTTTTTTTTTGGTTTTGTGGGTTTCTTTAATTTGAGATACATGACTACTGTAGTGATCCAGCAATGGGGTTACTAAATAAAGTACCCCTGGGGTCAAAATTTTGAATCTAAACACAGCCCTCAACCTTCCCCTGGATGAAAGAGGGAGGCCATGCAAAGTTTGGTTGCACTGGCTCCTGCAGGGTCTGAATGCATAAAGGAACAGACAGACAGACAAACTTTCTTCTTTATATATTAAGATTTGTTGTTTGTGGCATAAAAAACAACCTGTCTAATTTTAAACTATTCTTTATTTTCACTGGGTACAGAGACTAATTACAGATATTATGGTAATTGTTGCATATTTCTTAGCCGATGCCCTTATTCCGGACGAAGCAACTAGACCAGTCCGCTTTTTATGTATTTAAAAAAAAAAAAATTATAGCATTATTTTGCTGTATATTAAATGTATTATATCCCAGATTAATGTACTGGCGAATGTCTTAATCAAGATTAATAGATTAATATTGTATTCATTTATTTTTTCACAGTGCTATTTAGCCCTTTTGCTTACACATTAATTGTTTTACAATTGAGATTTATCTCTCTATCATCATGTTGAAATGTACCTTTCTTTGGCTTGCTTAAGCTTTGATCTGATTTACTTTATAATATATTGGGGAATTATTAGGTAAATTTGTACTGCTGTAAATCTTTCTGATGTATTTGAATAGTCCACTGCGTGCAAATTCCACATTGAGGTGCTCAGTGTGCTCCTCAGGGGGGATCTCTGTAATTACTTTCATAAGGAGCTTTATGTGGAGATCATTTCAATTGCCTTTCATGTCAAAGGTGTTCTCTTGTTTCATAGATTCAGTTTGTGGAATTTAATCCTGCATTGGCGTGACATTTCTCAGTCTATCAGCATTAAAATTATTTATGAGAACTCTCTAGCGATGACAAGATCTGTGATTTAAAAAATCACAAAAACAAACAAACAGGATTGTTCTTTTGCATACGCTCATTAAAAAGTGTATTGAAATTTAAAATCATGCTTCTTCACATTTACATGGTCTATCTTAAATGTTTCAGTATTTGCTAAATTTATGCAATAAAATGCATTTTTTTTCATGTAAAAAGTATTGTCATATGAACTATATGCGAGTTTCATGAATGCTATATACAGCATAAAGGCCTCCTTTGGTGGAATTTTCCCTTGTCTTTCTATGTATAGCTTTTGCTTTTCTTTATAGTTCTGTATTCATTCAAATGACTAAAGTGTATTTCTCTACTATTTTGTTTAGTGCACAACCAGTAAACTGCTGGAACTAAATTGTATAATGTTTGGGTAAAGTATGTTTGCACATTGACTTTTAATCTTTGGTGATCATAATAGAGGGATTTGACTGTACTCATCTGGTGGTTTTTAATTATTTTAATTGTCAAGGTCAACTTCCCTTAAATGCAGGTACATGAAAAATGTATTAAATGTTTTATATAGTTTTTTCAATTAAATTCAAAAGTTGATCTTTTCTTGCTATCTGTAGTTGGTCCAGTAGTTAAAGAAAAGGGCTTGTAACCAGGAGGTCCCCGGTTCAAATCCCACCTCAGCCACTGACTCATTGTGTGACCCTGAGCAAGTCACTTAACCTCCTTGTGCTCCGTCTTTCGGGTGAGACCTAGTTGTAAGTGACTCTGCAGCTGATGCATAGTTCACACACCTCTGTAAGTCGCCTTGGATAAAGGCGTCTGCTAAATAAACAAATAATAATAATAATAATAATAATAATGTCCATTACTTTCCAGTTTTCCAAACTAACATTCCCATTGAGCTGCATTAGGCTGAGAGTCTTAGATGATCCTGGAGGGGTTTTTTTTTTCCTTTTGTACGTGAAATTGTCTTTGAAGTAAATGTAACTTCAGCTTTTAATTTAGCTCTTAAACCCATTCCAGACTCGGCTATAAGACCTCTAAGTTGAAAAAAGTACAGAATGTTCTCTTGCTGAAATACCCAATTTATAGATGCTGATTAAAACTGTGAGCTTGTTTTCTCACTGCTGAAATGCAAGTCGTTTGTGTTTTTAAAAAACGTGTCAATATCTATTACCTAATACTGCGCAGCTGGCAAATCTCTGTTTGTTCTTGGTATTGGGTTGCAGATGCATGCTGACTGTCCACTGTTAAACAACCAGACCTTGTTTCACACAAAGATTACCTGTACTTATATTGTTGATGTAGCCTTCCACCCTACATAATAAATAAGTTATAGAAATTATCTAATAGTTTTTATGATGTCATAACTGTCTTGTTATTGAGGTTTAGTGGGGAAACTTGCACAACAACCAGTACTTTTGGTTACTCACATTAAGACAACATTCAAACTTTTCTTGCCTTTTCAGGGAAAAAAAATACTTTTTATTATGACTTTTATCATTCAATCTAATGGCACTCTGAAGTGTAATAGCCTCTCAGCTTTTTCCACACCTCATAATTTTTATATATAATTAACTACCACACATAATTGTAATGACATCCTTGTACTAAAGCACAGTAAAATAAAATAAAGACGGCATTCACAGTTCAAACTTGCCCATGCACAGCAAAACAAATTGAAATATAAATCTCTCCTGCTGAAGTCCAGGATCCTGGAAAACAACAGTACAAAGTTGTTGATTAGTGTCTCTATAAAAATGTGACGAAGAAAGATTGCCTGAATGAGACAAGATACAAACTGTAATGATAAAAGTATGTTTCATTTAACTAATCGAGGTATTGCATCATCAGCTGGGTTTATGTGTATTATCATTTTATGTGCACCATTAGGACAGTACTTAACTGAATCATGAAATAGAATCATGGTTTTGTTTGTTGTAGAGTGATTTTTGTGGTTGTTATTGAAGCAAAATGTTCTACAGCAATTCAGCACTTAGCTCTTTGAAGTTATATGAAAGAAATCTTTGAAAATTATTTAGACAGTTTTTTTTTTCTTCTGAGGTTCACACCAAAGTTTGTTTTAATTTCTACTGAAGATTGTCAATTTACGTGAATTTGAAAATGTATTCAGTGATAATAACAGTGTTTGCTACTGAATACATTTCAAATGGAAGTTAACAAACATCATGGTGCTGTCATTTAGGAGCGGATATACTGCTGTGTTGATATAAAGTAAAAGAATATATTTTCAAATATTAACACGGGTATACTGGTATAAGTTTCTCAAAGATTACAAAGAATTAATTGAAGTTATAGTGGATCTCATGGTTTAAATATATATATACGTGTATATATATATACGTTCTTGCTTCAAAATCAGTGTCATTTGGAGTGTATATATATTATTAATCTACATACCTTTTGCGCACATTGCCGTTTAGCAGTTGTATAGCAGGAGTATTATTTCCATCTTCCTCTCACCCAAGTCTGACTGATGTCCTTTACCATCATCTCGAGACCAGTACACGCACACAATATTTTTTCTCCATAAAAAGACCCTCAAAAGAAGTACTGTGCGTCATATTTTAAAAGTGCGTCATATTTTTAAGGAGGCTGTGTGGTCCAGTGGTTAAAGAAAAGGGCTTATAACCAGGAGGTCCCCGGTTCAAATCCCACCTCAGCCACTGACTCATTGTGTGACCCTGAGCAAGTCACTTAACCTCCTTGTGCTCCGTCTTTCGGGTGAGACGTAATTGTAAGTGATTCTGCAGCTGATGCATAGTTCACACACCCTAGTCTCTGTAAGTCGCCTTGGATAAAGGCGTCTGCTAAATAAACAAATAATAATAAAACAAAACTGTTTTATACTTTTTTAAAATTTTAATTCTTGTAAAATAAGTTGTCTCACGCTCCTTGACATATAAACCATGCTTGTGATGACACGACACACTTTTGTTGACACCATCCAAAAACGTGTTCTCCTACAGTACACTGCATAGTCTGTGTAATACAGGCCAATATGGTAGGACAGCAATGGTCACAGTGATTACACTCCTGTCTCTAAAAGCTGAGAATGTTAGCAAACGTTTTATAAAGGGTCAAAAGCACCTGTAAACAGATACTGTTTACCTTAAATATAATTATTATTGTGCATGAAATACAGCTTACTGATTTGGTTCTGTCTGGCTCTTTGTCATATATTTTTGACCCGGCTTGATATAATCAAATAGAGCTGGTGTTGCATATTAAAAACATCTGTCATATATACACATATACTTGTATTATATTAAAGCAAGGATTCTTTGGTCTACCTGACTTTTTAGAAAAAGGAGGAATTGGAAAAAGAGAGAGATGAAATCATGTTCCAATATTTTTTGGCAAGAAGTTATATCCAATCAGTTTTGAAGAAGGAGTTGACAAGATCCTTCTAGAATGTATCATTAACTTAGATAAGAAATGTCAAGGCCAAGTGATGCTTAAATTTACTTGGGACTTCTGATGTGTTCAGTGGAGGGAAAATCCTATGTAAGCCCAGAGCAAGACCCCATTCGATACCAAACTTATTGCTGTTTGGTCGAAATTAGTCTCTGCCTTTTGAAGACAGTTCTTATTTTACAATATATCCTACACTATTCCATATACTGGAAGGTAAGCATATATTTGAATGTAATATCTTGTTTATATTGGATGCATTGTTATAAGGTATAGAAATTATGTTTTAGTCTTAAGAAAGTGATATATTGAATGTTCTAGAACATAGCGGTGGGCGCTTTAGCTTTATGCATGCATAGCCTGAAGGCTAAAATGTATAGTAACCATATTCGTATTACTGTATTGAAGTACTAATGCTGTTAAACCTGTAAAGCACTGGATCGCCCAGACTGCTTTTTACTTGGGATTTACGGTGGTATGCGCAACCATCCAGTCCAATTTTTAAAGCATTTAATAAACCGAGAAGAGCACTACTACTGCTCTGATTGATTAACCCTTAGCGGTCCATTTGTTCAGCGCCTCTCGGGCGAGTCGGGTCCATATTTATTTTCACACACGCAGTTTATTTTACACGCTGTTTAAAAGTATTTTTTTCACAGTAAAACAGGTTTTAAAGGCACTGCATATCAACAGGACACCACCCCTTGTTCGCTGTATTTTTTACATACCTGTTCATAGTTGTGCATACTGATAAATCATCTCCTGATCACTCGTTTTATCACCAAACTCTTCAATAATGCGATCCAAGTCATTATTTTATTACTGTAACATATAAAAAAGCTCTGCAAATGTCCGTGATATTCTTTGAGCGCTGGATGCGGAAGCAATTATCTTGTTTATGTCCTTGTTATCTCTGTGGTGCAGGGGCTATGTGTATTGCTCAAATCTGCCCCCCTTTTTTTCGGCTTCACTCGGCTCCTATCAGTCTCACTTGGCCATTGAAAGGTTTTCTCGGCTTTTTCCAGAGACAAAATTACTAGAGACCTGTGCTTGACGTCTTTTTGATGATGTCGGACCTTAAATGGAAAATTGTAATGTCAGACCTGGTCCGACATAGGACCGCAAAGGATTAAAACTTCAAAGTAAATTAGTCTGTGTGATTTTCTTGATGATTAAAAAGTTGTCTGGACATATAGCATGCCCAGTGCACGAACAAAACCACTTACAGGAGTTTTGAACATCTCTGTCCTCCTTAAACATCTCCCCTGGATTTAAGAGTGTGCTCAGAGCATATAAATAAATGAGGAAGGGGGAGGGACTTGGGTGTGTGTGTGTGTGTGTGTGGAGATGACAGTTTGAACGAGAAGCAGGATCTGGCGGCGGGAGAATTGAGAGAGAGAGTTAAGAGAGGTTGAGTTTGTGAGTGAGAGGAAAGGAATGAGAGCCATTGTTCACTAAAAGCTAAAAAAGTAATAATTACAGCTGTTTCCTACTGCTCTGAACCACAACTGTTGTCTGTCTCATTATATCCTGGAAACCCTGCAAGGGCGTATCAACGTCAACCTCCATCTCGATCTCCTGCATTAATACCCTGTATCTTTTTAAACAAGGGATTTAGGGGTGCTCCCTAATAAAAGCTGAATCTCAAAACAATAATAATGTATAGTAATTGTTACAGCTGTGTAGACTGGTATTTAAAACAGGATTAATTTATCTGCCTTTTTACATATCCACCCTTACTCTGGTCCCATCGCAGTCTCATAGGGGATGGATTACTGTATTTTTTATTACATTCATAGGTTTTAATACATCTTTATTATTAGTGTAATGAGTGTCTTAATAAAGATTTTTAACTGCATACACGCTTGTTTGTTTTGATTACTGTACTGGTGATTGGGGGACATTTTGAATGTTGGTTATTGTGTGGGAGTTTATACCGTCCATCCCTTACTGCGAGTGAAAAACAAACGCGCCGGTTCTAAGCACTGGTGACTGTATATATTAGCTGTGGTAGTGGTTCCAAAGTAAGTTCAAAGTTCAACATAAAAAATAGACATTCTAGAAGCCTAAGCAAGGTTGTGGTGAAATTATGCAAAATTGATCTATTTTTAACAAATCACACACATTATACTCATGAATTTTAATTTAGTTTACCAGTTATAGTTGTTGTCTGTGTAGCAAATAATTGAGTCATCAGTGAACAGATCACAGTGTGAGACATTGCTTGTGGCACATCATAAATGAATACTAGAGAGGACTAAACATTGATCACTGAGGAACACCAGCTGTGATGACTACTGCTGATGAGGTATTACAGTGAACTTGTGTGATACGAAATTAGTCACAACAGTTAATTGAAATCCTTTTTTAGATACTTTACATGTATTGCATTGCTTTTCTGTTTATCAAGTGATAAAATGTGATAAATAGTATAAAAGATAACCAAGAGATATCTCTAATCCATAAGAAGTGTCCATAAATTAATGTATGTAAATACTGCAGTCGCTGTATAAAGAAACTTCTAGACCTGCTTTAAACAGGAATAATAAGTGACTGTATAGTAAGTGACTCGATATCTACTGCATTTATGGCAAGCTACAATGACCCTTGCATGGATATACTGTAAATACTGAGATCATTTCAGACAATGAGGTAGAAAATCTACCACTTCCTACAGAATTCATTATATGTATTTCTTTGACTTTGACCTTGACCTGGCAGCTAAAATTCAAGTTGGCTTGTCAGATATGGGAGTTGTAGCACGTTTTACATTTGCTGCAAGTTTTGCAGTGTCCCTTATGGGCCTGTCCTATCTGGTTTGCGACATGTTCCTTTTTTGGTTGTTTTGTTTTCATTCTTTTTTCATTTGCACTTTGGTGCTCATGAAAGCAGTTAGTTTGGAGGTTGAAACCACTGTTTAACTATGCATTTTGTTTTGTATCCTTTGTATTATTTCTGACAGCACTTTTATCTTTAGCATCAGTATCCTGATGGATGCGGCAGGCTTGAGTTTCATGTTGCAAAGTCAAGACTGTACTGCTCATACTGCAATATAATGGTGATTTAAACCCATTTTTTTTTATTAAAGCATCAAAATCGCCTCCACATTTGACACAAACTCATGCTGGCTACTTCTGAAGACTTAAAGGTACTTAGAAATAAAGGTACATTTAAAGTATTACATCAGGGAAGCAACTAGTGAATAAAACAACATGCAGCTCACAGGGGTCTACACAGGGCCATGAATGGGTTTGTGATTTTGCCTGAAAGGCAACCATTCAAAGCAAAATGTATCTGTTAAACTATTTATGATTCTAAAATCCACTACAGTACAATCTTTGAACAAAATATGAGATGATGAAGTCGGTCCTGTCTATCATTTATAAATATTGTTTGAATGTTAGTTATTATTAAAAGCAAACAGACAAACAAAAAAAGGTAGAGTAAAAACCAAATAACAATACATTAAGCAATAATTCAACTTTCTATGCTACAGAGCAGTTAGCCCACGTAGTTCTGTGGGAAAATGTCATTTAGACACTGTGGCAATGTGCCCTGCCCCTGTGTGCATGTGTGTGTTATATGTTGCATGTTGCATGTGTTAATGTTGGTGTATAGTCATCGGTACACGGGATATAAACGGGTCTGTGTTTCA
Organism: Acipenser oxyrinchus oxyrinchus; assembly: GCA_030684275.1. Taxonomy (NCBI): domain Eukaryota; kingdom Metazoa; phylum Chordata; class Actinopteri; order Acipenseriformes; family Acipenseridae; genus Acipenser; species Acipenser oxyrinchus. The sequence continues at coordinate 10,941,416 of CM060262.1, forward strand.
CTTGTGATTTAAAAATGTATAATTGTAGTTAGGCACGAGGTTGCACTTAATTAATTCACGTGCTGGGATTCAAGTAAATAATTAATTAGTAATTGAATCCCAGCACAACAGTATATATAGATGCACGTATTCACTCACTCGGGTTGTGTGTTCGAGAGTGGAGAACGGAGAGAAAGAGGAGAAACGTAAACAAAAACAACAAATGCTACTCGTGCGAGAGGGCTCGCACGATACTTGTTTGGTTCGTCCACGTCGTTTGTCTGTTTTGTTTGTCTCTTTATTTTGGCCTCAAGTGCCGTGTCCTGTGTTTCTGTTTTGTTTAAACCTTTTATTTATAATAAACCGCGCAACAGCGCTTTCATCATTTCACCGCATCTGTCCTGTCTCTGTGTATTCATTTCCTGGATCTGACGACACCACTCAGCCAGCTGTGTGACATATGGTGTCAGAAGTGGGATGACAGCGGCCCCTAGCGTCAGACCAGGGAAAGTGCATTTTTTTTGTTGAAGTGTCCTTTTGAGGGAGAGAAAAAAAAAATAAAAAAAAAATTCCAAGGATTACAAATATTGTTTTTGGGGAAAAAATATATAAGGAAATGGAAGGCTGGAGAGACGGCTGCCAGGACCTGGAGGATCTCCTCGGGGGCCTAGAGGACCAAGGCTGGTGCCTTGCCTGTGGGGAGTTCGGGCACCCGGTGGTGCGCTGCCCCTACCAAGAGGGAGAGGAGGAACAGGCCCAGGAGAGGAAGGTGAGGAGGAGGCAGAGAAGGGGAAAGGGGAAGAGGAAGGCAGAGCCTCCACCGCCCAAGTCTCCACCAGCAGAGGAAGAATGCCTGCTGGTTTTGTCTCCAGAGCCCAGGAGGGAGGAAACAGAGCCTTTCCCGTCCTCTGAGGAGATGTTAGACTGGGTGTCGGACCCGGAGTGGAGCGGGAGGACCTCCCACTGGTTGTTGACCTGCTGTGGGCCAGAGATGGGGAACGCTGGGAGCGCTGGGAACAACATTTCTACCCAGTGCCCTTCGTGAACCCGGCAGCCGTGGTGATTAACTACTTGGCTGCCGATATGGGACTGCCCCAGCAGGTTGCATTCCAAGTGGGAGGAGCCACACCTACCTGCCTCCTCAATGGGCTGAAGGGAGACGACATGCAGCTCCCATCTCCACCAGCAGAGGAAGAAGGTTTGTTGGTTTCGCCTCGAGCCGGAGGGAGAGGAGCCTGAGCGCCCACAGCCCAAGCGGGAGGAGCCTGAGCGTCCACAGCCCAAGTGGGAGGAGCCTGAGCGTCCACAGCCCAAGTGGGAGGAGCCTGAGCGTCCACAGCCCAAGCGGGAGGAGCCTGAGCGCCCACAGCCCAAGCGGGAGGAGCCTGAGCGCCCACAGCCCAAGCGGGAGGAGCCCGAGCGCCCACAGCCCGAGCGGGAGGAGCCCGAGCGCCCACAGCCCGAGCGGGAGGAGCCCGAGCGCCCACAGCCTGAGCGGGAGGAGCCCGAAGCGCCCCACGCCTGAGCGGGAGGAGCCCGAAGCGCCCCACGCCTGAGCGGGAGGAGCCCGAGCGCCCCACGCCTGAGCGGGAGGAGCCCGAACGCCCCACGCCTGAGCGGGAGGAGCCCGAACGCCCCACGCCTGAGCGGGAGGAGCCCGAACGCCCCACGCCTGAGCGGGAGGAGCCCGAACGCCCCACGCCTGAGCGGGAGGAGCCCGAACGCCCCACGCCTGAGCGGGAGGAGCCCGAACGCCCCACGCCTGAGCGGGAGGAGCCCGAACGCCCACAGCCCAAGAGGGGGGAGTCGGTGCGCCCACAGCCCAAGAGGGGGAGTCGGTGCGCCCACAGCCCAAGAGGGAGGAGTCGGTGCGTCCACAGCCCAAAAGGGAGGAGTCGGTGCGCCCACAGCCCAAAAGGGAGGAGTCAGTGCGCCCACAGCCCAAAAGGGAGGAGTCGGTGCGCCCACAGCCCAAAGAGAGGGAAGTCGGGCTTCCACAGCCCTAGGACCCAAGCTGCCAGCAGAGGGAGAATGCCTGCTGGTTCCACCTCCACCAGCAGAGGAAGAATGCCTGCTGGTTTCCCCTTCAGAGGCAGAGCTGCACCAGTCCCCTGCAAGAGAGGCAGAGCTGCACCAGCCCCCTGCAAGAGAGGCAGAGCTGCACCAGTCCCCTGCAAGAGAGGCAGAGCAGCACCAGTCCCCTGCAAAAGGGGAGACTACACGCTGCTCCCACCTCCGCCGCCAGGAGACTACACGCTGCTCCCACCTCCATCGCCAGGAGACTACACGCTGCTCCCACCTTCGCCGCCAGGAGACTACTCGCTGCTCCCACCTCCACCGCCAGGAGCAGAGCAGCAGGAGCTGTCTCTGTCTCCATCACCATCAGGGGAGAGGAGCAGGAGCTGCCTCTCCCTTCACCAGAAGGACCAGGACTAGATGCTGGCGGTCCTCAGCAGCCCTTGCATAGGCTGCTGAGGGAAGCACGGGAAGAACCGCCCGCCGCAGAGGCCGAGAAGAGGGCCAACACCCGCACCCCAGCTTGTCCTGACTGCCTGCCCGCCGCCCAAGGATGCCTGCCTCGCCGCCCAAGGATGCCTGCCTCGCCGCCCAAGGATGCCTGCCTCGCCGCCCAAGGATGCCTGCCTCGCCGCCCAAGGATGCTTGCCTTGCATCGCTTGGGGTTGCCAGCCGCCCAAGATCGCTTGGGGTTGCCAGCCGCCCTCGCTGGTTGCCAGCCGCCGATCGCCTGGGTTGCCAGCCGCCCAAGATCGCCTGGGGCTGCCTGTTGCTCTGCATCGCAGCAGGAAGTACTGTGGCCGAACCCCACCAAGGGGAGCTGCCAGCCACGAAGAAGGTGGGGAGGTCAGGAGACCTGCTCCCACTGCAGCAGTTTCGCTGCCGGAGATCGTGGGGAGGTCAGGAGACCTGCTCCCACTGCAGCAGTTTCGCTGCCGGAGATCGTGGGGGAGGTCAGGAGACCTGCGCCCACTGCAGCAGTTTCGCTGCCGGAGATCGTGGGGAGGTCAGGAGACCTGCTCCCACTGCAGCAGTTTCGCTGCCGGAGATCGTGGGGAGGTCAGGAGACCTGCTCCCACTGCAGCAGTTTCGCTGCCGGAGATCGTGGGGAGGTCAGGAGACCTGCTCCCACTGCAGCACTTTTGCTGCCGGAGATCGTGGGGAGGTCAGGAGACCTGCCCCACTGCAGCACTTTCGCTGCCGGAGTACTGTGGCCGGAGCCCCGCAAGGGGAGCTGCCGCTTTGAAGAAGGGGAGGAGGTCCGAGACCACCAACCCCAGCAGCAGTTTCGCTGCCGGAGAAGGGGAGGAGGTCCGAGACCACCAACCCCAGCAGCAGTTTCGCTGCCGGAGAAGGGGAGGTCCGAGACCAACCAAGCAGCCTTTCCGCTGCCAGGACTGCCCCGCTGAAGGAGTCAGTCTGGGAGCTGTCAGCACGCCTGCTGACAGCATGGCCAGTAGCAGCCTGGCTACTGGCAACATTGCCAGCCATGGGCCCACTGAAGCCTCCCTTCCCAGCCCGAGACTTTGTCCTGGACTGCTGGGTTTTAAGGGGAGGTGGCCGTTGAGGCCATGTGTGCTGCGCACAAGGGGGTATATGTGGCAATGTGCCCTGCCCCTGTGTGCATGTGTGTGTTATATGTTGCATGTTGCATGTGTTAATGTTGGTGTATAGCGATTGGTACACGGGATATAAGCGGGTCTGTGTTTCACGTGTGTTTAAAAATGTATAATTGTAGTTAGGCACGAGGTTGCACTTAATTAATTCACGTGCTGGGATTCAAGTAAATAATTAATTAGTAATTGAATCCCAGCACAACAGTATATATAGATGCACGATTCACTCACTCAGGGTTGTGTGTTCGAGAGTGGAGAACGGGAGAGAAAGAGGAGAAACATAAACAAAAACAACAAATGCTACTCGTAAGCAGAGGGCTCGCACGATACTTGTTTGGTTCGCCCACGCCGCTTGTCTGTTTTGTTTGTCTCTTTATTTTGGCCTCAAGTGCCGTGTCCTGTGTTTCTGTTTTGTTTAAACCTTTTATTTATAATAAACCGCGCAACAGCGCTTTCATCATTTCACCGCATCTGTCCTGTCTCTGTGTATTCATTTCCTGGATCTGACGACACCACTCAGCCAGCTGTGTGACAGACACAAATTCCTGAGCCATGCAGGGTCTTTGCTGACACTAAATGTTGTGAGGCATCAAGATATTTTCATGACAAGGACCTGATGTGAAACTCATTTAAGGACAAGGACAAATTTTACAGTGATTAAAAAAAGAATAATAATAGTTATTGCAGGAATGTGTATAATACAGCAGGCAGTAAGTAATGTTTTGTTGTAAACCTTGCAGCCTTTTCAGTAACACTTTAAATAAATTAAAAGATAAGTGACTTACTATAATAAGATTGTTGTGTGCCCAGCTGATGCTGCACTGTATTATATTTATAGAAGTACACTGTATAGCCAGAATGCCATCTTATAATTTCTTATAAATACTGTTAAGACCACTTGATGTCAAAATCACCCAAATAAATAAGGGATTTTAATTTGTACAACAGAAATTTGTACCAAATATTTTTTTACAAGGTTCTTATGGAGAGTCCAGGGTTTACGGATAAACACATTTTTGTTAATCTTTAAACCAGATTGCTTTAGGGGGGTGTGACAGAGAAAGAATTAATCCTGGTTATAAACCTGTGAGGGCGCTGTGTAAAGGGAACAGAGTGCCCCGGACTGGATGGTCTGACGATTCATTTCAAGGGAAAGGTGGAAGTCGGCCATCTAGAAAGAGGGCGAAGCTATGGTACACCAAGTCATCGCCCCAGATGGGAAGCGATGTGGCAACCGCAGATTGGGGAAGAAACAGTTGTGCTCGCTAAGCAAGGGGGCGTGGCTGATGGAACAAAAGGGGACGTGGCTAAGCGATCTGTTCCTTTGTTATGGTTGCGAGTGAACCAAAAGGAAAACCAGAAACGTACCGTGAGTGTTTAGTGTTTGTTTGTTTTGTAGTGTCGAATTGTACTCGTTTGTTGTTATTAGACAACTAACACGTATCGGGAGCTGTCGCTTAAGGCCAGCACCAACCCAGACAACACTTCACAACTCTACACTAATAAACTGTATTTCACCACTTGCACGTCAACACTTCACATCACCTCTACACCTGTGCACTGCAAACCACTTTACCACAGGAGGATAAATCATTTTTCTTGTCGGTAATTATCCAGTATGTAATTTCCCTTGATTACAGGTGTGCTGGATGTATTTGAGGGAGAATTGGATAAAAAATGGCTGTGACAAAATTAGATGACATTGGAAAGCCATCAGGGTAGTCCCGCTACGGAATCTCGAGTAGAAGTCAGACGGCTCTTCTCTTCAAGAGGAGCTTTATAAGATGTTTATAAGGCTACTATCAATATCTTTGCAAATCAGCAGCACCTGACATGTTGCAGTGCATTACATAGTCCTTATCTGGGGTGGTCCAACAGTCCAGGACTCTCTAAATATATATACAGTGTTCCCTCTTTATAATGCTACAGTCGGTAGCCATGGGTAAGAGACTGTGAAATTTGTGTTCTGCCTTATAATGAGAAAATCGAGTGCTGTAGTTTACTGGCATTATGGGGTACTGCAAATAAATATTCTGTTTATTGGTTTTACAACTCTGCACCAATGAAAGTACAGTTTCTTTGAGTTTTATAGCATGCTTTCACACTGAATGGTGAAGACTCCCTTAGTTTATGGATATTGACATTTCTCCTTTTTTTTCCTAGCATTTTTTTTATGTAATCATAAGCTCATACAATTGCCCCCGGTAGACTCAGATCACTATATTAGACTATCACTGAAAAACAAACCTAAGTTTGCTGTACACACACTTAATGATTTCATCACAAGCCATAACATATGGAATAACTTACATGGTTACAGAATGAATGAATGCGCTGTGTTGTGACATAGGGGATATATAAACACACATGTAGTTAATGAATGGTAATGTACTGTACAGAATCCCCCAGAACAAATTAAACACCTCATCACTTAGAATCAGTGCCGTCCTGCCCGTCCGTGATGGACGTCTTGTAGTGCTTGTTTCAATCAAATCATAAAAAACAAAAATCTCGTTATTCTGTAATATAACTTTGTTTGTGTAGTGGGAATATTATAGTGTACCCATTTAATAAAGTAAGAAAAGTTTTGGCCATGGTAAGGAAATGCACAATAACCATGCACAAGGTAAACATTCAAAATTTCAGCATTTCTAAACAGAAATTCATTCAGTATTTACAGCAGTGTGTCAAAAGCAAAAAAAAATACCAAACCCTGCCTCTTCCAAACCAATTGAAATTCAAATCAGCATTGACTGACAAGTTATATACCCTGACAGTCTCCTTGTTATGGCTATAGATACGATTGTGCGCCTTTGAGTCTGCTCTCCCTCCAGTGCTGCTCTGAGCATTTTCATAAGTTTAAAAAATGTTTTCAAAGAGAGTTTGACATTTATGTGTTTCACTGAAGCAGGTGGAGCTCTGCTTCAATAGCATATAAAAAGCATGGACTGCTCTGACATATTTTCCTTTCTGTTGTGAATTAGATCTAAAGATGTAGATAGACAGATTATCCTCTTTGCGTGGGTAGGACAATTAATAGTGCACAAAGGCATCCTCCCTAAAGCCAAGCGTGGTGTTGAGGATGTTGTTGTGACCAGTGTGGACGTCTCCATTTTGAAGAAGGGTCCGATCCATACTCAAAAACAATGTTGACTGTGGTTGATAATTCATTGTACAGAACACAATTGTCCAAAACACTCCTTAAACACTAGACTGTGATTCTTCCAGGATTTTAGGGGTAGGAGGTTGATTATATAAGCTTCCAAGAATAAACCTGACAATATTTTATTGTTAAGTGTTGCTGATGAATCTATACTCTCATATTAGTCTCTCTCATATTTCATGTAAAGAAACCATCTTCCTGATGGTTGTGCAACTGAGCAAACGTAATTGCTCATTTGAGCAAATTTTACTCATTGCCCCACCACCAACACTTTATTGAGTTCAAACTAAATGATTGTTTTTCCTGTCAGTCTGCAATATGAGCAATTTCCTTGGAACACCACAACAATAGCCTGCACGTTTGTTGCACCAATTTAAGTTCAAATACAGTCGAAATGTCTTATTTTTTTATTTTTTTATTTATTTTTTTAAATCAAATTCATTAATTGTTCTAATTTTTACTTGCAGTGTTACACTTTACTTTACACCAGTGCTTTACAGTTGCAGGTCTAGTGTGAATTAGCTCAGAACTGGAAACAGAATACCCCCAAACCAATACTATGGTGTCAAACATATGAAATATCTTAAAATGTTCAGGGAAATGATCGCTTATCTATGTTCTTCATGCAGGTGCTGGGCTGTGCTGAAAATTGTTCCCCAGATGTCTGTGAGAAAAGTCTTGGAGGATGAAATCTTAAATAACAGCATGACATTTTCACAAGTGACTGTGCCAGTTTACACATTTATCTACTCCAATATCTCTCTGGAGGAGTAAGTACATGCTTTTGAAATTATTGACTGGTAAACAAGAGTGGTTTTAATGTTTTCCAAAGCAGCACTACTGAACAATCCAACAAGAATAGCACTTATTTTTACACCAAATGCTAGGTAAAATTACTATATAGTTACTTTTCAACCTTGCTTATTATTTAAACTGCTGTTTTCAATGGTGTTATGTTGTTTAAAAAGCTAAACGATTGTTGAACCTGCATATTTTTAACTAATAATAACTGCTGTGGTTTCTGCCACCCTTGTCAGATGTTTTTTGCATATTGGTGTTGTTTTTTTATTATTATTTTTTATGTCCACTCATGAGTGTCCATATAGTCATCAGTGTATTATTCACCTGTTGTCTGTTACCACTGATGATGTTACTAAAATTGCTTGAGTACATTTCCACAAAAAAAAACTAATATAGAAGAACGAAGGTCCACAAACCTATTGGAAGGCCATCTGTTTGCATGACAGATAACTAAATTTTACTTTGTTCTTGCTGAAACCTGATATTGGTAGGAAATTAAGAATTGGAGGGCTATTTATTTTTAGTATGATATTTATATATCACTTGGTTTTGCTATTTAAAATAGCCTGGGTGACTTGTTTCTTAGAATTATTCCTGGTAAGGCACAGTATGGTATAGTCAGCTTCAGAAATCTTGCAATAAGTATAATAATCGGTTTAAATAGTTTTTAAACCGCATTGCCTAATCCAAACAACGATTCATTGAAGGCCATACATATGAGCATAAACAAAAGACTTTCTTTTGTTCTTTTACTATTAATTATTCCAGTGAAATACACTATTAGTTAAAAAATCTTCACACATTCATAGACAGGTGTCTGTTCTCTAAAATAATGAATTTGAATAGTCCTGGCTTTGCAGAACAATGCTGCCATCTGCAGGATGGCATGGGCCGTTGTTGGGTGAAATGTGTTACTTAAAATGGCATCAGAATCCTTTGTGGCTCTATCAGGAGATGCTGTTGTACATACCAATTATATTTTTAAGGGCGTGTAAAGTTGGCTGAGACTGTACAGCTGTTTAATTCTCACAAACACCTTACATAACTAAATATAAAGTCTAAATATTCTAGGGAATGGGGTAGGGATTTAGACTTATTACAGCATAATACGTTGTGGAGTTATTACTGTACCCATTTTAAACTAAACGTAGTACGGTATTGGATGTTACTTCATAGTCAGTGTCTAACCCAGGATTTGAGACCTAAATCCCATGGCTCACCATACTAATCCTCAAGACCTACATCTCCAGATTTAAATGCCAGGCACTGATTGGCTCTGTTGGTTCAGTGCACCTACATCAGACAATATGTATGTTTGCAATGCAAAACTATGGGAGGAAGCCATGGGATCACTGAAGCATGAGAAAATACGAAGCATCCAATTTATAAGCAAAGCTGTGGAACATTTTAAAAATTACAGGTTGGATGCGGAAGGATTCACAGAATTCAGAGCAACTGAGAGAAATGCTGTAGAGGCTTTTTCAGAAAGAAATAATTAGTTTCTAAATTAATTTGCTCCAGAGTCATTTTTTTCTGAAAGCATTAAAGGAAGTCCACTGGAACAGCGCTATTACCTGTGTGTACAGTACTTTTGATGGGAAATTGGAGCTTTTGCATGATCTATTGAAATTAGAAAGGGTTTCTTAACAGGTGGCAAACCAGACAAAATATCCTTCTTACAACTAGTTATACAGTATATGTAATTCAATAATATTGTATTTTGACATTGGAAACCAATATTACAGCCCAAATGTTTAATAAGTAATATGTTATATAACCATAAATATAATAATTTATTTGGAATATGCACATTATAAATTACTACAGTGCAGAGAAAAAGTTTGTGAACCCCTTAGGAATTTCACATATTTCAAACCTAAAATGTTATTAGATCTTAATCTAAGTCCTAATAATAGATAAAGATAATCTGATTAAACAAATGACATAAAAACATGATACTTTTTCAACATTTATTTATCCACAAATGATTCAACATTCAATATCCATGTGTGAAAAAATATGTGAACCTTTAGATTCAGTAACTGGTGGCACCCCCTTGAGCAGCAATGACTTCAACTAAGCGTTTCCTGTAACTGTTGGTCAGTCTCTCACATCGGTTTTGAGGAATTTTGGCCCATTCCTCCTTTCAGAACTGCTTCAACTCGGTGACATTTGAGGGCTTCCTTGCATGGACAGCTCGCTTCAGGTCCTGCCACAACATTTTGATGGGGTTTAGGTCCAAACATTGACTAGGCCATTCTAAAACATGGACAGCCATTCTTTTGTAAATCTGCTTGTATGTTTAGGATCATTGTCTTGCTGCATGACCCACTTTCGGTTCAGTTTCAGCTCATGGATGGATGGCCTGACATTCTCCTCTAGAATCTTCTGATACAATGCAGAATTCATGGTTATGTCAATGATGGCAAGCCGTCCAGATCCAAAAAGTTCTACCTATGTCTCGTCTGTCCAGAGAACATTGTTCCAGAAGTCTTGTGGATCATCTATGTGCTCTTTGGTGAACTTCAGACGGACAACAATGTTCTTTTTAGAGAGCAGTGGTTTCCTCCTGGCTGTCCTTCCATGAACACTGTTCTTGTTCAGTCTTTTTCTGATAGTTGAGTCATGAACACTCACATTCGCCAAGGCAAGAGTGGCCTGCAGATCCTTGGATGTTACTCTGGGGTTCTTTGTGACTTCCTTGATGATTTTCCTGTTTGTTCTGGGAGAGATTTTGGTAGGACGACCACTCCTGGGTAGAGTGACTGTGGTCTTGAACTTTCTCCATTTGTAGACTATCTGTCTGACAGTGGATTGGTGGAGCCCCAAATCCTTAGAAATGTTTTTTTTTTAAACCCTTTCTAGACTGATGAGCATCAATAACTGTTTTTCTGAGGTCCTCAGAGATTTCTTTTGATCGTGGCATGATGTGTTTCCACACACCTGTATGGTGAAGACCAAACTCACAAAGTTTCTGATCTTTATATAGGATGGGGCCTCCCAAACTCACCCCTGAAGATCTAACTAATTATTTAAACACCTGATTCTAATTATCCCCTTAATTGAGCTGATAAAACCAGGGGTTCACTTACTTTTTCACATACCCTGAATCTTAATTACTCATTGTTTGTCTAATTCATACATCATTTTGTTTCAAAAGATATGGAATTGGTTAATATAAACCCTATTGGATATTTAAGAAAAGACTGGTTTTGATTCAAGAAGGCCATTATGGTAAAACTATGGAATTTCCATAATTATCATTGGTGTTCACAAACTTTTTCTCAGCACTGTATGTCTTCATGTTACTGCTCAATTTTCCTTCTCGTATCACATGTTTGACACAACCCACAAAAGCAACTTGGTTGGACCATGTCTTGAGGTGTTCTACATGCACACTGTTTAACATTGTAGCATTGTGGACTGCCTGCCTTGTGCCCTGGATGAATCTTGGTTATCTGGTTAGTGCATCTGGTGGTGAATCCCTTCTGTGGTTGGGTCAACCACAACCAGAAGAGTGGTTATATGAGCAGTACATGTTAGTATCTTGTTTAAATAATACATTTGTATAGCCTCTATCTTTGCTTAGATCCAAATTTATTATGGAGTTGATTACAATATACTTTCCTTAAAAATCCCTTTTCAGCATATTTGTGCACGAGGATTACAATTTTGCATTCACCCTGTATGTTTGTGTTCGTCAGATTGCTGCATTAAGATGTTTCAATATTGTTTTGTACATTAATTCACTTGAATCTCACTACACTTGACAGTGTGCATCTGCATTAATAAGACTGACTGTCTCTCTGTTAGCCAGAACCTTGCTTGTGGTTCTATTTCTATCCCCAGTGTTGTGGGCAAAAAATTACCTTTTTTCAAAGCATTGTGTCAAGTGTTGAATGAAAGTCTTCAAGTACATACTGCTAAAAAAAACCCCTCAAGTGCCAAATTCAGCTAAAATGGATGAAATCAAAACAAGACAGTTGATGCAATGGGACATGCAGATAACATTTTTGGATTGTGTTTGATAAGTAAATATAGCTCACTTTGAAACTGCAGTAATATTTGATTAACTCTCCTGTCAGAATATTTAGGCCTACCTACTGCAAGTATACCCCATAAACTCCCAGTCTTTTCTTTCACCTTAGGAAGTGTCTGCAATTGCATTTGTCTGTAGAGCACTAGCATCATAGTGTGGCACCTAACACCCAACAATATTATGCCATTTTAGAATTTCTCATTGGTTAATGAAATGATTACAAGAAGTTGTCTCAGATTTTATTTGAAGGTAACGTACATGCTTTTTAAGAATAAAGTATAATCAGGCATTGTTAACATCACATCCGCCACATGTGCATACAGTAACAACTTTTTTTCACACATTTTTTTCAAATATCCAGAAAACTGCTTATATAAATCTTCCCGTTTTTATTTTTCTGTGACCTGAGGAAACAACTTTTTTTTTTTCTTAAATCCATTTGGTTGGGCTTGAGTTGAATCTCTGCATTCTGGATAAACTGTCTATTTTGTTATATCCACTAAGGAGCTTAATTGACTTGAAACAGAGCAGCAGTAATGGGTTTGGATGCATCGAGCCCTTGCTGGATGTACTCTTTCATCACAAGATTAAAAAAACAATTCTTGGCTTCTGATATTTACAATTTAAAACTGTGATGTCAAATTAATTTCAAATTAGTACAGACTGTTGGCTTTGAGATAGTGGGGTGTAATTATTATTTATTTCTTAGCAGAAGTCCTTATCCAGGGCGACTTACAATTGTTACAAGATATCACATTATTTTTTATATACAATTATATTATTATTATTATTTTTTACATACAAGTACCCATTTATACAGTTGGATTTTTACTGGAGCAATCTAGGTAAAGTACCTTGCTCAAGGGTACAGCAGCAATGTCCCCCACCTGGGATTGAACCCACGACCCTCTAGTCAAGAGTCCAGAGCCCTAACCACTACTCCACACTGCCACCCTAATACGGTTGATCTCAGTGATCTCATTTAGTGTATTTCTCGATGTTACAACATATCAAAAAACAGGGAGTAGATTTTTTTTTGGATTGATTTTAATGGCAGCCGTGGTATGGTTCGATCAATTCAGTGGACCCATTGCCTTCAGATTTGTGACATGATTCACTCAGTCATCTTTGAATAATGTTATTATCCAGTACAAATAAAACTGTTTGTTTTTACAACATTTCTACTGTATTTCAGAAACGGGTAACAATACAAATACTTCATATATTCTTCTTCCACATTCCAACACTAATCATTTTAACATCTATTTTCCTTCATGTTTACAAATCATTCTAATAAAGGTTACATTATGCCCCCTGGCAAACTTTGTTTTTGTTCGACCCCCATGTCTAGTTTAACCTTTCTTTTTTTTTTTTAACAGATCAGAAAAATTAGGAGAAATAGCAACAATTCCACTAACAAAGGCAAGCTCAAGCTTAGAAATGACCCTCACAATGTTGATGGGAAAACCTTCCAAGGCCCTGGGATCAGATTACTTAAATAGCGTACACATTATACACCTTAAAAAATGAACAGCAAGTGTCTTAGGTACAGACTGATTTAGCAATTAAAAAACAAACAAAAAAATAAACTGCAGAACATGATTTATTTTATTTAAGTGGCAACTAGTCAACATGTTCTAATCTAGAGAGAGAGAGACTCTGTGTGTGTGTGTGTGTGCGTGTGTGTGTAGGGAGAGCACTGCTTCCGTACTTCACTTGTAGAATATTTAACTGTTTTGCTCCTATTGATATATGGAGATAGATATACATGTGTATACAACCCATACAAATAAGCAAAGATTACAATAGCTGTAAGACACCCTTGAGAGATAAATAATGAAAAAGTTTGAATATCATGTGCCTTTGGTTAGAATAATGAGTAAGAGAAGTTTCGGGAACCTGTGTCAACGCTGTGCTGAGGTGTTAGCGTTTTACAATGAGATGTTACAATTGGAACAGTTCTTGTTTTTAGACCTATATCATCAATCAAGTAGATAAAATAAGCTAAACATTTATTTAAAAGAAAACTCTATCGCAACAAATAAATAACGGGTACCTGTGGCCTTACACAGATCTTTTTTTTTGCCAACAGATGCACTTCTGTTTCAAAACGTCAGTCTCATTCGCTCTTAAGCGGCTGCAATAGGAGGACAGTGAGACGAGCTGATTCTGGACCAAACCATTAAATATGGTGGGGGTGTATTATACATATGATTTATTAATAATAATAATAATAATAATAATAATAATAATAATAATAATAATAATAATAATAATAATAATAATTTCAAGACTTTTTATGTTGAAGTTAATAAGTTGTATGAAGGTCGTGTAGAATTTTATGTGATGTGATGTTATTTCGATTTGTAATCCCCCACTTAAACAGCACGATATTACTGTGCATTTCTTAATATAGCTAAAGTTAGATGGAACCCATTATACATTCACCATTGTGACTCGCGAGTTACGGTTATGTAACTAATGTAGAGTGATAAACTGTGGTTCGGTTGAGTGTATGGGGAAACAGGGATGGCAGGAGGTGAGGGTAGGTTATAGCGACCCCTCACTTCTAAATATAGCACTACACCCCTGTGTGTGGATAGATAGATAGATTGATAGATACTGATTCTATGACCACAAGAGGGTGCCAATAAAATGAATATTTCTGAACAATAATATCATTGTTTTCAGGCGTTTTTATTTTAGTGACATTTTTGTCCCTCTATTTGCCTGTTTTGAACACCTCAATGCTGATACGAAATTCAGTGCAATCAAACAGTGTTTGCTCTATTAGATAGCAAATGCATACCTTCCTAACTTGCTCCAGTCCAAATTTAGCATTTAAGCAGATATTGATTTCCTTTTATTAAAAAGGAGTCGGAGGAAAGCATAGTTGCAGAGTTAGTTATTTACTAACGTCTCTTTTATTAAGTACCACAGTTATAATATTTTGAATCACTTTTTTTGTCCCCCACCCGCCACAATATACAAGAATTATAAAACACATCAGAAATCAACCAATCATAGTAAATTATTTGCCAAAATTCCAATGCATATTATCCTGTGTATAGCTGCCATCCCTTGCATAGAACACCACCTAATCCCAATGTTCAATTTTAATGCCCAACATCAAAACAAAAAACAAAAAAACACACATGCCTTGTACCTTTTCTAAAATGGATTACATAAATCGCATTACATAAATCGCTACAGCCTTCTGTGACTGCACAATTTTTAATAAATATAACCACAGACAACACACTGAAGGTGAAGTTCATCTCCACTGCCAACAAAGGTAAATCCAATTTCCAAGTAACTTTTTTTTTTATATTTCCAAACTTTCTGTATTTTAGACAATGATTTACGTGCACAATTGCTTTTTTCATGCACCACAAACCGATCCATTATATGTACTGAATACAATACAATGTGTCAGAAACGGAACCATTACTGATTCTTAAACACAAAATCTAAAATATTTATTTGTACCTTTTTCACATCTGAATGGTTACTGAGTTTATAATGGCAGCTGAAGTGTAAAAAACCAAAAACTTTGTTGTATCATTGCTTGGGCTCTGTTTCTGTAAATCAGTACAGAGGCAAAGATTCAAGTGTGACTTGCTCATGAATAATGTATTAGTTTAAACATTCAAGACACAAATCTGCATACATTTCTTTTTGTCAAGTTGCAGAAACACAGACTTAATGCAAAATAGAGTATTGCGGTTCTAATCCTATAATCTCATTCCTCCCTCGTTTTTAAATACTTATTTTCAATTGCCACAGTAGTTAAGGATTTTCTTCTTGAAAATACCTTTTGACCAGAATAACATTATTGAACTCTTAAATACCACATATCCCGTTTTCATGTAACTGTTACTGCTATTTCCTAGTCTATACTATTCTGTACACGTTGTTGATCAACGCCATGGGAACATTTTCATCATACTGGTACTTAATTGTCTTCCTTGTACAGCTGATCTTTTTTTCTAGCTTGTCTTGTTTTTGTTTAGTTTTTTCACACAGTATTGACTTCATGGGTCTGCAAAACTATGTTACAATTCAGTTGTGCAAATACTAATGTGAGAGATTGTATTTGAGTAAACATTTGACCAAGGAAAATAACTCAAGCTCCATACTACCATTTGTAATGTCGCCCAAATCATTGATATATGATATTATCCACTTACACAGTGTTAACAAACTGTTGGTTATGTAGCTTCTGCAAATAAATTAAGATAATCCAGTCTTACGGTATATTGATAATGTAATGGCATTAAGGGGTTGCTCCTGCAGTTTGTAAATTAAGTCCATGTGCCTCTTGTTTGTACTGATTATTTCTGTTGCATTTCACTTGGTGCATTGAGCCAGAACGGTGGAGATAATAGGTTATTAAAGCAATATCTGGGTTTGATGTTTTCATGATAACTTTGGAGTCAATTCCATTTGAACTACTGTAACAGATACACTGAATAATGACTTCCTAGGGTTTTAATGAAAACATGTAGCAATTGTGAAGCTATTGCTAATAAAGTAATTGTTACATTTTTAGAGTACCGGATGCAAGAACGTGCATATTAAAGTATGTGTTTTGCTTTTCATTTATTAAAGCTGCTTCCTTTCACAGATGATCAGATTTGTATCTTGTTTATAATCCTGGAAAGTGCATATGAAAGTAGAATAGCAACGTCTGACTTTTACAGTCTTTGTTTTGTTGTTTCATTTTTTGTTTGTTTTATGTTGATTTTATAGCTGCTTCTTTTCACAAATGATATTACATTTGAATGTGGTATAACAAGCAAGTGGCCTTATCTACCACATTTACAGAAAACCTGTGAAAAGAGATACAACCCCCACTGCTGGCTTTGATTTAATCAGGACACTCTTAATATGGCTCACCTCAGCACATCTACTCAAATACTCCAGGGGGGTAAGCCCATTTAATCGCATAGGTGTAGCTCTTGGAAAGATTTTATTCTATAAAGAAAGACCGACACATTCTCCTACAACCATGTCCTCTGGGAAAGGAGAAAGGGAGACAAGACCAAGCAAGTGAACATTTGTGCTTGTGTTCACTTACAAGGCAACCTAAATCAGGTTTGTCATCCAGAAAAGGTACATCATTACACAAGCAATTGGTAACTACAGCTGTTTATTTCATATGTCTTTTATCAGGGATTCATACCTTATTAGAATGTTAGAACAGTGCCTAAGAAACATTTGAATTTTTAGAAGATCTAGAATGTGAGCAGCATAGTCTACCAATTGACCAGCACTGACAATTCTATTCCCAGTTTGTTTGTTCCATGCTGACCTTTTATATTTTATCTTATATTGTATATAAATATAAATAAAAGTATGTATATATTTGGCTTTTGCTTATGAGTGAATGAGAATGGAGTACTATTTTTGGCTTGGGCAATGGTGAGGATTTATGCTTTTATTTGATTTTTTAATAAAAGCACACTGTAATAAAATCACAACTCCCTTCTCCAGGCCAGTTGCTTATCTGTTGAGACATTGAAAACCCTTCATAAGATGGAGATAACATTGGCATGCTCTGTAATCAGCCCCAGTTAAGTACCTTAAAAGAGATTTTGTGGTATCTGGAGAGTTAGCTTCTTTACAGACAGTCCTTTCATCAAAGCAATGTCAAGGTTTGACAATTTTTACTGATGGGTTATCAGCAGCTCAATGGAAGCCCTTAACACCAAGGGTTGTGCTAAAAGGCATAGTAAGCTAAGCTACATTTGGCTACAGAATCGTACCTGGTAAAGAGTAATAAATATCTGAAGCTTCCACTTATCTATAAGCGCACCACAATTACGTGCTGAACACTCTCAGCGATTCAGTCATGGTCCTGTCAAGCATAACGTAAAGACATACCAGTACATAACTTTAAACACTCAATCATAGTAGAACTAAAAATAAATTCATACAAGAAGTCTGTATCAATGGCTTTAGATAGAAATTACAAGTGCAGTGAACATTAGCATGCATTAAAACAAAAGGAAGAGCGGGCTCCCAGGTTTATCTTTTATCAGAGCTTACTACTTTGTATGGTGAATCACTCAAAGGTTTCCTATTATAAATATTTAGGTATATGGATCGATGAGCATCTTATATTTAATTATCACATTGATAAACTGCTTTCAAAATTAGGACCTAAACTAGGTTTCCTTTTTAGGAATAAGACAAGGTTTTTTTTTTTTTTTTCTCAAGCTAGCAGATAAAAGTTAATGACTATTACTATTCTACCTGGTTTGGACTATGACAATTTTTTTGCTTCCAAGCAGTCTTTGCAAAAATTGGATGTAATATATAATTCATCATAATTAGTGTCCTTTTTTGACCCATCATTGCAAGATGTATAAAAAAACTAGGATCGTTCTCATCGAAGGCTTTAGCATTGGTATTGCTCTGTTTTTAAATTTATTAAATTTATAAAAGGTCAATACTGGCTATAGTTTGCGATCTCATGATTCTGGTAGTTCGGTAGTCCCAAGGATTTGGACACAATTAGGAGAATTGGCTTTTTCTTATCGACTCCTAAAAGAAAAGAAAAACAGCACTGTATTACTGCTCCTTTGTTTATTTGTTTTTATTGTCTAAGGCTGGACCATACAACTATGAATTGTGTTGTTTTATGTATGATTGTGTCTGTGTATGACAGGACCCCCTTGTAAATGAGGGCCTCAATGAGTTATTATTTCCTGTATAAATAAATAAATGCAAATCAGGGATTCATACAGTATTAGAATGTTAGAACAGTGCATAAGAAACATTTAATTTTTAAAAGATCTAGAATGTGAGTATTGGATGTTACAACATCCAATTGCTAAATTTGACCAAGGTTAATTTTACACTAGATGACAATGCTAAAATTGACATTTAAACCAGGCCTGAAGGTTAAAAAGTGATTTCATTATTGCACATTTTGGCCAATTTCTTCTGCTGTCAGGATACAGAGAAAGAGAGTAGCCATATAATACATGTAAGAACTGGAGCAATTTGTTAAGTGTTAACAGTCAAATTCCTTTGCCTCCTGGGACAGTAAATGCAAGACATTTAAAATTATTTGTGACTTGAGACCAGATGGTGCAGACAGTGAGAAAGAAAAAAATAAAATGGAACCCAAGTGTAAGAGAGGGAGTAAAGATGAAGGTCAAAAAGAGAGCTAAAGTATATTTCTAAATAAATGGAGGGAAAAACAATGTAGCAAAGAAAATACTAGGATACAGAAGTCCTTAACAGAAAATACGAGGCTATACAAAAGATAAGGGAATTGAAATAGAAGTATATAAGAAAATCAATAACATAACCTAAAATAAAAGGAAGAAAGAAAGAAAGAAAAACAATGTGAGCCAAAAGACACGTCACAAGTCTAGGCAGCATGGCCCAGAGTGCAAAACACCAAACTTAAGGCTGACCAAGCAAGAGAGATGCTATAATGAAAGATGGTGCGGTGGTGTTGATGAATTTCAGCAACATGGAGTAAATAATTTAGCAGTTAACAAATCGTTAGGTAGGAAAAGTGTTGCAACTATAAGTTTCAGTCTTCCTGGAAAACTTATTTCCAAGTGCCAACATTGATACATATATAATATATTTTTCACAGAATCCCCCCACTATCGATGTTTCTCACAGTGACACCCCAGTTAATTTGAGACTGCTTTTGGCACTATCAGGGTTTTCAATTACAAGTGTCCTGGAGTCTGTAGCAGGAAGCAGGGCTCCTGCAGAGTGTAATTAGATAATATGAAGACTTAAGAATGTTACACAGCTTGGGACCTGGCTTCACAATCTAAGGAAGTCAAATCTCGAAGCGCTTGACAAAGATGAATAGACAAACACTTGGCAAATGCTTCTTTTAGGGGTGAGTTTCTTACTATCCGATTACCCTACCATTGTTTATCTCATCAAAGACCAATGAACCTGAAACCACTAATGTTGTATTTTCCCATGGTTATACTATATATATACATATAATGCACCATAGTTTACCACTGCTTGTCCTGTTTTATTAATATGCTTTACTAAATTTCTTTAGGTTTTACAATGCTTATCTATGCTTTATCATGCTTCCACTATGCATTTTTACACTTTGCACTGATTTTACTATGGTAAACTTGCACAAGGGTTACAAAATGCAGAAAGCATTACAGTATGTAATAAAACTGAAATTGACTGGTAATCCAACCTGTAATAAGACTCTAAAGGAGTGTCTGTATACATTTTGTTGATCATATAAAAAGTAATTAATTCTTGGCCTGTATTTTAGGGCTGAACAAATTAAAATAAAAAAAAGTAGGATCTGGACTCTTGACAAGAGAAGAGCTACTTCAAATTGTTTGGCTCACGTCCTTTTCACATGATGTTACAAATGCCTTTTTGTTTACTTCTTAGGTGTATTCATCCAATTATTATTTGTATTTTTTTTCTCTCAATTTGGAATGTCCAATTATGTTTTTTTCTCCTCACTACAGCAAGTCCCCACACAGCACTGGTGTTCTGAGGCCGTGTGAGCGTCCTCCGATCTCACAAGCCTAAAGCCAGAATCGCTTTTACACCGAGCAATCGAGAGCAGAGGTGGGCGGGCTTCCGATCCTGGAGAACAGAGATCAGCCCTGCCTCTTATCCACTCTGAATGTGCTTGGTGTCTGGCCAGTAGGGTTTGCTGTTGCGTGATGACGAGAAGCAATCCCTGCCGGTTTCCCATTCCCCTCCCTGGGAGCGTCAGAGCCAATGTGACTCCCCCCTCGGGGTCCACAGCAAAGTTCAGCTTCTTTGCACAGCCTGGGTATTCATCCTATTTTATCGTAATTTTAACATGGTGGCTTAGCAACGAGGTTCTGAAGGGCTATTAGCTGTTAGGCTGATGCCGAAAAGTACATTCGCCCTTGGATTTGTCTTTTGTTTAGTTTTTCATCTCTTGCTTGGTCGATTCTGGTCTCCATGGAAACACTGCTTAGATGTTAAATAATATTGTATAAACTGCACCTAGATGTTTTCAAAATGGACAGGTCATGAAGGTGATGTAGGCTTGTAAATCTGACATTGCTAATACAGTACATGTACAGGGATATGTTAGGTGTATTTTAAGCTTGACAAAGTGGTCTAGTAAGCTAAGACATGATATCTAGAATTGATTCTTTTTTTTTTTTTTTTACATTTCACGAAGATGTTGTACAGTTGCTTTTATCTTTTACTTATCTACCAGTCTTCATGTTCCCCCCCATGTGGCATTTCCCTTCTACTAAAGCTTGGTAAACAACAGCTATAAATTGTATTGGTCACTGAAACATAGCCTGTGATATTTCGGATTGCAGAGAGCTTTTGGATCTCATGGGGAGTTCTGTTCACCTTCTAGTAGGTTCTGTGGAATATAGGCTAATTCAGGGGGCAGCCAAGTGGTATAGATGCATGTTTCTAAATGTAACTCATTTTTTATTAAACACTTTGGGCCAACTATTCAAAGATTTTGCAAATATATGCAACTTTTATGCAACTCTGCTTGCATTGCGAATATATGCAAAATGTGGGGGAAATTGCTAGTGTCACAAGGCTGTGGAAATGAATCTAAACAGGAAATGAATTGCAACTCAGACTATACCCATCTGATGCAGGTGTATTTGTGTACGAGGTGAGACAGTGGCTTGTGTTCAAAAGAATAGAGAGGGCAACTTTTACTGAAGTGGAGATTATAGCAGCACTACCCTTCACAGCATACTGGTACGCTGTAGCACTGGCACCCTGCAGGAAAGGACAGCTGTGAAACCAAGCAGCACAGCACAATGGAATATTAGGGGATTCATCCAAATGCTGCCCTTTTACATGAAAAGCAATATTCGCAGGCTTGTGAAATAGTCTGTTTGTTAGCAATACAGCCAAAGAGTGAGCCAAACTAAATTATCAAAAACAAAACAGGAAAGAGAACAATGTCTTCTTGGGAATTGAGATTTTCTTTTGAAATATCTCAGGAATTCAAACAAAAGTAAAATATTCACATTTAGTGTTCATTCACCAGTTTCCTCCACGAATGAATACCCCAAAAATAATTATCTTTACAAGATGCTAAACAAGATTTTGTTGCAGGTTATGTGGTGGATCAGATTGTATTGGTCTAGTGTACTTTAGTTGAAGATACCTGTTTCTGATGTCTGCTGTTAATTTATCTTTGTGTGCCATCTGCCTTAAGGGATAAAATTGGGGTCCTTCTAGCGACTGTAGAAATAAATCAAATGTTTGGCTACTGCCTTATTCCTTGTACTAGAGTACACTGAAGAAGGCACTTGCAGAAAGGTTTGTCTAGTGTTTTGAAGTTGTCGATTGGCTATGCAATAGGAAATAGGAAATGGCTATGCAATTGGAAATGCATGCTATATTTGGGGAGAATACACATCCTTATGCATGGTATATTGCTGTTGTCTAATTTATTATAACTATTTCAATTGTATGTATTATTTAATGGTGTAGGTAGTTATCAGCTTGCCATATTGATTAGTCGTACATCTTATTTTTGGCTTCATCAGCTTTTACTGTAGCATTCCTTCAGTTGTTACCATGCTAGTTCAAGATTTGATAATTCACAAATCTGGTTAATCCATGGCTAGGGCATGTTGACAGTCGGTTGTACATATTTTACTGCCCTCAGTATTTCACTGCACTTTTATGTTTGTTTTTTTCTTTCAGAAAGAGTGAAATAACAGAGGAGCATTGTATTTTTATACATGATAAATGAAATCAAAGCTTTCATGTAATATTTCCTATGGGAAGGAATTGTGAATGTGCCTCTTGAGTTTATATTTAGAACAAGGCTATACATCATGGGGCATGAAGGAGAGAAATTAATATTAAACTGACATTTTGAAAATAGTGCGTCTTGGATTCAGATATTTCCCTCATCTCTCAATTTATAGAAACATCACATATGCGTTCAACAGTATTAAACTGTGTATAGAAGAAATGTACATTTTAAAGGACTGGTGACCAGTGCTTTAAATCAATTGTATTATATCTTGTTAACTTTACTAACATTATTACTGGTCCGTTTTAACATTATTTCAGACCATGCGGATACAGTATGTAAAATGCAACGCTATAAAAAGCTGTGTAGTAGGTTACAAGGGCAGCAGTGTGGAGTAGTGGTTAGGGCTCTGGACTCTTGACTAGAGGGTTGTGGGTTCAATCCCAGGTGGGGGACACTGCTGCTGTACCCTTGAGCAAGGTACTTTACCTAGATTGCTCCAGTAAAAACCCAACTGTATAAATGGGTAATTGTATGTAAAAAATAATGTGATATCTTGTAACAATTGTAAGTCACCCTGGATAAGGGTGTCGGCTAAGAAATAAATAATAATAATAACATGGTCTGATTGCAGATACAGTAGACCTAGACCATTGGAGCAAGGTACAACACTGGAAATGAATTGGTACTTAGAAGCAGAGGCACATTTTCAGAAAAGGTGCTGTTTTTTTACTTAGGAGTGGCTTTTATTAACATAACTTTAAACAATACAGTTAAGGATGTCCATGTGAACGAAGGTGTACTATAGTAAAAATCTGATGCTGCTTAGACCATTAAGTGAGCAATGTTATTTAGGTTGCAATAGAAAAAAACATAATTAGCACACTGATTCTGTTCAGATTAGGATTCATAGTTTGTAACCTTTTTTTCCTGAATTTGCCTCTGCAGAATCTGTATTAAATATTTTTCTATTAAGCACCTTTTCTTTTGTGAATCTGTACTTGAGCTCCTGCTCCTGAGTGGTCCCAGCATGGGCAGAATAAACCCAGGATATTAAAATGTAATTTGTTCAGAGCTTTGCCTTCAGGGCTAGCAGTGAGACACTGCCATCAGCTAGAAAATTTGTGATCTAATTTAGGAGCAGTGAGGTGTTCAGCTATTTCTCAAGGGACTGGAAGCATTGCACTTCATTCCTTTTGTACTGAACAGTTGTAGAAATAAAGTTGAGCCAGTAATATGATGTATTCTGTACCTAAGAGCTAGATAATACAAAATAAACATAGTGTAAAACATGCAGTAACTGATGAGAGTGATTTTACTGTACATAGTAGTTAGTGTATGAATGTTTCTTTTTTATGTTAAAAAAAAATTACACTGTAATACTGTACATTTAATGCAAAGTGAAGTAAACTACTGTACTTCAACGAGAATTTAATACAGCCTAGACACTTACTATTTCTTCTGTTACAGTACTAGTTAATCCATCATTGCAGGAAAAGACATTGTGATATGTGTGCCTATGAGAGGACACATTTAGTTTAAACTCTGCAGACAAATCCAGCGTATGTACGCTTTTTAGGAAGAAATCTGTTCTTGGTTTTTACTACAGTTTAACAGTAATGTCAGGAAAGGGTTATTCCTGGTTCTAGGCCTCACAGAAAATATTTGTACAGGGTGACTAGAAAGTTACCTGTAATTTATGTTTAAAAAAACACAATACATACATGATTCATTCAGCTTAAAATAAGCTGAATCATAACAAAATATACATATTGTGTAATACTGTGTATCACTGCTACATTTGGAATAGTTTAATTGTCATTGTGTGCTTATTAAATAATTCACATACAATCAGAAATGCCTAAGGCTCTGTAAAAAGATCTTCTGAGCTTGAAATATAAATTATATTTCATTCTGAAATGTTGTAACGATATGTCCCTCAAGGAAAGAGTGACCTTTGAAACTTTACCTTTTGAATTGCTGGAACCCAGAGGATGAGCAGCATGTGCAGGCTGCATTCTCCTAACCATGGGCAAGGAGAAGCAAGAGCATGGTGCCTTAACGGCTTGACTTTCAAAGCTCCAGAGTCCAGGCCATGGCCTTTTACATGCAGCAGTTGTACTAGTATGTTGTTGTTATCTGCATGGTTTAAAAAAAATAAACAAAATAACTCAAATTTCAGTTAAACCCAGATGCCCTGATTGTTGATTTGTCAAAAAACGTGTTTGTGAACCGATGGTGTCTTATGTTCCCTATCTGGGTAGAGATGTACAGTATTGGACCTGGTGGATAGGGATTTTGCAACCATGTCACTTTTTATTGTTTAGCACTGGCATTTTGTTTCTGTATTTTCAGTCAAAAGTTAACTTTTCTGCTGTACTAATCATTGTGATAGTGTGACATGTAAACAATTTAAAAATAGAGAATTCACACTATTTCCCCCACTAATGTAAGGTAACTAAATATACTCTCAGAACATTTTAAAAGTTGGTTCCTAGCTATGTTAAGAATGTGCTTTAGTATTCAAATGGGTCATTCAAACAGGGATTAGGTGTTTTAAAAGCCTTTTTTTTCAACGCTGCACTGAGAAAAATACATTAAGATGTTTAAAATAGATCCAGATATGGTGTAAAAATCATGTATCACTTCTAGCTGCATCAACAACCCTTTTACCAGGTGTAAAATATCACATTTTAAAGTATTTATTTTCCATGTACTGCTGGGTTTGTTTTCACATTTTGTATTTCATGTGATCAAAAATAACTGAGGCACAAATTACTGAGTTTCTGTGCACAGGCTTGATTTGTTTTTAGAAATAATGTATTTTATACAATTTAGTGTTTTGCCATATAGAGCGTCAGTGCCACCTAATGGCAAAAGGCAGCATTTCATTTATACAGGACATCAATCGTCAATAATGGTTAATACCCCAGCTCTTTTCAATAGTGCCATGGGATCTTAAATGTTCCCAAAGCAGATAGACAACACTTACTGAGCCATCAGCACACTTCTTACAGCACTTTGTGTTCACTGGACGTCTCCCAAGTGACCAGCATCGACCTGCCATAGCTTCAGATCAGTGACTAGAATCCTAAAGTCAAGCTCACCAGATCTTTCTCTACTGAATATTGCATGACATATCAAACAAATACTACAGTTATGCACATGTACGGTAAAATCATATTACTGTACCATATAAAAGTAATATACGTAATGGTATATACCAGTATATAATGCACAAGGAGGCTGTGTGGTCCAGTGGTTAAAGAAAAGGGCTTGTAACCAGGAGGTCCCCGGTTCAAATCCTACCTCAGTCACTGACTCATTGTGTGACCCTGAACAAGTCACTTAACCTCCTTGTGCTCCATCTTTTGGGTGAGACGTAGTTGTAAATGACTCTGCAGCTGTTGCATAGTTCACAGCTGGATAGTTCACATAGTTGGATAAAGGCGTCTACTAAATAAACAAATAACAACATTGAATTGTCTATTAGAAGGATAAGATCATTTGCAACACTAAAATACTGTACTACAGAAATGACCAAGAAATGTAACAACAAAGTACACAGAAGAACATCCTGCAGTACCCTAGTGGAGTAGGAAATTATATTTAGGAAGAAAAAAGAAAAGCTGTGGCTTCAATTTTAAAAACCGGCTTGGAATGTCAGTGAGTCAAAAAACAGGCAATGGTTGTGTGGAGCTGGTATACGTTATCCTGTAGGGTTGAATTGCAGGATATATTTCTGAAGAGGAAGAGGTGTTTGTTGTGGTCTGATAAAACAAAGTTTACTTTTTGAAATTTTGACAGTAATGGTGTGTCTAGTGACAGCAGATGAAGGTTTGTTCCCCAGGCTACACAATCCAAAGTCAAGCTGCAGGGATCCATGTCAGCCAGCTGTGGGAAAGATCTATTTCATCTGGGAAAACATTACAGCTCTGTAGGTGTGGGTAGTTTGAAATCAACATAAAGGTGGATATTCACATTCTAGAAGGAAAACAGCACTTTAAAACTTCTTGCAAGAACTGAAACTTAAATATGCCATGACCTTAATCTCACAAAGTAATTTAAAACGTATAGTGAATAGTAACTGGTTCAGTACTGGGAATGCCTGTACTTGTGTCTTTGAGCTTTTGCAATGTTTAGTATTTGGTGACCCCATAGTTTCCTGGCTCATTTTTCTCATGAGACAGCAAGGATGGACGCTTGGCTGATAAAATGCCCCAGTAACTTATACACAAACAGAATTCACTATTCCAGCTCTTTGTTATGAAAACTAAAAATATCTTTACCATTTTAGAATACTGAATATATTTTGATGAACTGGTTTAGTTTTCTTCTATGCTGTCAATCAAGTGAACTACTTATTCTGGTTACCGTTGAGTGACTCCGTCGTAATTAACATATTGCACTTCTGTATAAAGCTACTTTCATATGAAATCTCTGGAAATGGAATGTGCAGATGTGGTATCTAGCCATTGTTTTTTTAGTAGATGCTGTTGAAACTATTTAGAAAAATGAAATGCATTACAAGATTAAATGTGCTTAGTTTGATACCAATCATTGGCACTCAACTAAAGATTGAGTATGCATTTCTAGATCTCATTTAAACATTGGGTGTTATCTTCTCTCTGGATACCCCTCTGGGATATTAGCACACATCCTTCAAAGGCAGCCACACAGTGTGAAAGGGAAAGCCCTGCTACTTGCTGTACATCTGCTGCAGGATATGGAAAGGAAACTATAGGGATTGATAGCATATATTGTGCATGTGAGCAAAAAAAAAAAAATTGATGTCATTTCTCTTGCAAATACTGTATAAAAAATTAAGCTCAGGGGATACAACCCTGGTATGTACACTCAACCCATACAATATTGTATTTGTGTCTGCTGCAATGTGAATAAAGATTAAGACATTTCATAAAATAGAGCTGAATATGTTGTTTGGTTCAACGGATAAGGTACTTACTGCAACTACAAGAAAGATATAAAGAAACGCCGGCACAAAGCACAGAGCAATTCTTTTGAATGGGGAATGCCCACACACTGTCCTAGCAATTCATAAGACATGCCTCTATACACAATACAATCAGGTAATCGATCGCCCAGCCTGCACTTCATGCTGCTGGATATTGCTCACGGCTGTGTTTTGTGGATGCCCTGGGTGATCAGTCTTCTTGTGGTCCATGATTCCTTAGTTTAGATGATTTGCACCCCCCTCTCTGTTGTAAAGATTCATCTAACCACAGTTATTGGGGGAGGGGGTGTTGTGCATTGTAACTGTTAAGGTATTACTGTTACAGCAGTTTTAAGATGTTGCACTACTCAAGTGTATTAAGATTTGATTTCCAGCTATTGTCTGTACCATTTCAGATTACTATTTACTTTTGGGGTTTTCTGTGTTCATGACAAAAATATAGAAATACTAAAAAAGAAAACATAATACATGACAAACATTTTGACTAGAAGTCTTCAAAAAAATATGTGTGTTCCATAAGTATGCGAACACGATTAGCAGTTTGTGCAGCAGAACTTTCACTGGCACAAAGTTGAGGGTGATCAGAAGGAATGCTTAAGGAAATTGTCTCCCTTTAATGAAACTGAGTATTATTTAAAGAACACACTGTATTAAAACAACTAGTACTGTCTTTTGAATGCAAGCTTCAATTCTAGCCTGAGGGTTATAAAAAAGGCACGGATATTGTGATATATTTCACGGTAAAATATAGTACCCATTATAGTGTCCTTGCTCTAATTAATTATAATTTTGTTTTCTGTTGCAGATCATTATCGAACACCACCATCAGTTTGCCTGGGTGGCGTGGTTTACTGAAATCTTCATTGTCTCATTTCTGGTACTCGGATCAACAATAAAGCATACCTGTATGTATTTGTAGATTTTCTTATATGTGCCTTTAACGTGTGTAACAATGTGGATTGTAAGATTGATTAGAGAAAGGCCAGGGTTATCTTAATGACTTACACGACTTTTAAAGCCTTTGTTCCTTATGTCTCCTTGCATTAATTTCACATTATGTACGTGTCTCAACTGACCTCTTCCTCTGACTATGCTCCTGGGCTGCAGGCAGTTAGAAGCTCGGACTACATTGGAAGGATATTCAGAGTGCAGGGGCTTTAAATGCAAATGGCTTGATATTTGCTGCCCTTATGAAAGTTTACCATGGTATTTTTACACAGTATTTCAGTTTTAACATGCTTTTCCCCTAGATGTATTATGCATTTATCATAGTTTACCCTGGTTTGCAATGTTTATTAATATGCTTTACCATACCTCGCTATTCTATTATCACTATGCTTTATTTCACCTTGCTATGCTTTTACTGTGGTAAACCCATTAATAATAATATAAGATGTTTGAATTATTAATACTTTCATTCTGTTGTTTTGTTTTGACTAAGGCCTTCTCTTTACCTAACCAGAACCAATTTGTATCTTAGCCAGCTAATTAATTTAATTTCCAGCTATTTTGAGGAGCCCAGTTTTACATCTGGAGTTCTCAACGTGACATGTAGTGAAAACTGTATATACACACAAGTCAGCAGTATTGTGTTCTTGTTAAAGATTAATTCTCTTTACATTCCCATACATGTCTTTAGAAAAATATTTTTCAGCATTTAACATTTAGTTATATGGTAATGTTACACTCAACTGTACACTCTTCTAGAATTCCTTATTTAATGTGATTGGATTTGATTAAATATGGTCCCTGCTTTCCAAAATTAGATGTTTAATAGCTTTAAATGATCTCATTAGTGTGAAATGGTGCAGAAGCTCTTTCTAAGTGTTCATGTTTGGCTGCCTTCGGCTGGTTAATTAATTTGAAGTCGGTGCAACTGTTACAGCAAGGTCTTAGCATCTGTCATAGAGAGAGAGGAGAAAAAAAAGTATATTATCCTCAATTTAGGTAGTGAGGTTATTTTAAAACCAACATTTGTAACAATGTGTGTGACTCTTTATTGTAGTCTGTCTTTGACAGTAAGTCACATGCCACATTTTCAATCAGTTTCTTATGTTGTTTTAGTTGAAGGCTGGGTGAATTCACTTTGGAGTAGAAAGCTAACTGAATTGTCTGATAACTGGGAAAAAGCTTTGCCACAACTTCAGAAGTGCTGTACCCTAAAAAGGTATGGTGCTAATATCTTAATCATTGAAGGGCATTTATATTTTTAAAGAATCTACAGTATCACCTTTGTGTTAAAAACTGAGAAATAGTAAATGTACGTTTAGCCTTATTCTTTTTTTTTTTCAATTTGCTGCTCGTTTTAAGATTAATTTGTGAAATTTATAAAAACAAAAACAGTTTTATGCAATAGATTCTGCAGAAAAAATGTAATGCAGTGTCTTGAAATCATTCCGCAAAATAACATATTTCATATTCTTTTCAGTGTGGTTCATGGATGTACATGTCTCGTGGCATTTGGTATTATTTTTATAGCAGCAGAAAGTGATCCAAAGGTAGTGTAACCTTCCTTTATTTGTCTTCCTGGCTGTGTTTTTTTTTTTTTTTTTAAGATAAAATGTCTCTGTTTGATAATAATACAATTATCAGACTTCAGCTTTTGCTTTCTCTTCTACAGTTATGGCCAAAAGTGTTGCATCACTCTATCAAATGAATACATTTTGCTTCATAAAGTCAAATGAAACCTACTGAATAATGTTACCTTAGCCTATTGAATTACTTGCAGCTATGTAGTTTTCCATATACGAAAAACTGATTAAAAATTTGACATTTCAAAATCTAACATGAAATACTGTACTACTATTATGGCTTCCGGTATACTTTTGCGATATAATTGTGTAGTTTCTTTGATTACATGATGTTGAATAAAAGATCTAAATTGTGTTCACTTTTCTTTTTAATTGCGTCTCAATCCTAAAATTTTAGGTAATGCAAAACCTTTGGCAATAGCTGTAGAAGTTAACTGGTACACTAGATTAAAAGCATGTTAACAAATCAAGTATGCTAAAACAAGGTAAATGCAAAGAAATAGCATTGGTGTTGGGGTGAGTGAAAATGATGCTAGTAACTTAAATGAATTAACTGCAGTGTCATTGTATCTGCAGGGCTTTGTCGTGATGCTGGATAAGGTAGCTTCTTTCACTTTAAATCTCGAAGCAGGGCTCTTCGTGTTCTTAATGCTGAGAAAATCTAGATCAGAGCCATTCATGTAAGTTTTGTTATTTCAGTTAACCTTGTAATTAAAGTATACTAAAATTAAAGAGGAATTAAAGAGGAGTTCACATCAGGCTTCCATCTGTTGTAGTGTGGTTTCAAAAACTATTAATGATATTTTCAGCAATAGCTGCCTTATGAATAAATGAAATAATCTTTTGCAGTTGATTATTTCATATAAACAAACAAAATGGCTACAATTCAATTAAGCTGCTTTTCTGTATTTACTACTATGCTGGTTGTGATACAAGCAATGGTAATTCAAAAGCATTTATCACTGTAATTTGTTTATTTTAAATAAATAATTTATCGTTCCTTCTTATGCAGTGTTATAATGAATTGGGGGGAAAAAAACAGAAACAGACTTCATTTTAAACCACTTGTCATGCTACGCAACATAGCCTAAAATAAGTTTACTGACAATGTGTTGCACTGAATTGTTGCGTGATGTATATTACCAACACACAAGCTGGGCAATTACTGTAATTAAATCTGTTTATCAAGAAAGGAAACAGGAAAACAGCTTCAAGACTTCAAAACAGATTTAGTCTGTTTTACTTCTCAGTAGGTTGCAGTAACTCTCAGAACTGTCATGTTGGATTATAATATTATCTTAATTTCCCTGCTTAGGTAGTGTTTTGTGCACAGCAGTGTGAATATGAGCACTTGCTAACAGCAACAATCTGATTGCTACTGGTTGGCAGTATTGGACTAGGTACAAGTTGTTAAAGCTGATTGCTTGAAACTAAAACTAATTGTTGTAGATACAACTAGTTGTGCAACTGCAGGGAATTTGTAACCAGGTGATGTGATGCTACCTTCACTGAGATTATTTGTATTTTATTTTTAAATGCATGAGGCAGCACTCCTAAAAACAATTAGGCCACCCTGTAACACATGCTGCACAAAGGTCTTGAAAGCAGTTTATCAAATAAACAGCATCAGCTTTTCAAATAAAATGAAAATGGGTGATTGATGTAGTTTTTTATGATGTTTTTCTATTTTTTTTTTTTGCAGACATTTTTCTGTGCCTTTGCCAGTAAGTGAAAGACTGTTCACGTTACACTTGACTTTGCCAGTTTACTTCATTTTTGCAGTGGGTTATGATATCTTCCAGTCCATGGGTGAAGTGGCAGAAAGCTGGATTCAAACACAGTCCAACACTTCCAGAGGAGAAGTACAATTGATGCAAGAGCCTTAACAATGCAAGAAGCAATCATCTGTATTTCATCATTGATGAATATTACTGTGAGATATACAGTAGAACAACAAAATGTAATTATGCTGTATAAACACAGTACAGCTATGTCAAAAGAAACTGTGACTTTAAAAATATATTGCATGGTATGCATTTAAAATGCACTTCAAAATGCAAACAGGGATACTGTGATGTTATGAACAAAAGAACATACTTAAATGTCTGGCAAACACTTGTTTCTGTATTAGCTTTATCATATATGATATGACGTATCATTGTTTTAATTTATTTGAACAGAACATTAAAAATATATATATAGTTTAAGATGTACAGTATGTAATGTTTTACCAAAACAAAAAAAAGCATGATCAAGTAATAAAGGCAAGCCAACAGACAGTTATGTTGACTTAACATTCCAGTGAACTTGCTGATTTATGATTTTGCTATTTAAAGTGTATTCTACTAAAAAACAAAACTAGAAAGTTAAGTCTACTATGAATAAACCAAAATAATTTAATCAAACAGACATATAATTGTTGTCATACATACATACATACATACTTTGACTACAAATAAAGTTTGTTGTAATTTATTCAGCAGAACAAGCAAGTTCAATCTTTTTTCCATTCTGATGCTTAGGAAGACCTTCAACTGTGAGTCACGGCATCTTGAACAATTCTGCATTTATTTGTTGCAGTATAAGTGAGGTCATTCATAATAAAGGGATAATTTTATCAAGGGCTCTAGTGATATTTATAAACCAGAAGAGCAAAGCTCAAATAAGTTGAGTCCCGAGATAACATTGCCACTGTATTTTTGTACTTTATCTGTTGTAATATATAGAAATAAAATCAGTAAAACAGAGATGTGACATAACATCGTTTTTAATTTATTTGAACAGAACATTAAAACAACTTGAAACCTTTTTCAACATACAGATGGGGGTATCTGTTTCACTTTAAGTAGCTGTCAATACCCTTCCATTTTTCCTTTAGACTGACAGGATGAATTGGGCCAAGATGAGGTAAGTGGCATGTTGTGTGTTTCGCAACATCCCCCAACTTATTTTAGGGTTAGGGTTAAACCTTAAATTATTATTTTTTTGTCTGACATTTCTTGTCAGAGGCTAGTGATGGTTAAGAAGTAAATCAGTATGAGAAACACTATAGGCAAATTGAACCAGCCTTGCTGGAAGACCGGCCGATTGACGTGGGCTCATACGAATCAGTTGAAGCTTTGTGAGACAATAGGAGTGCAGTGTGACATAAGCATGTGCAGTATCGTCGTGGACACCCGGGAATGTCCTACAAAGAAAAGCTGTACAAGGACAAGAAAACAAAGGTGCAGTGCACCAAGTACAAAGCTTGGCTGTGTATTAAGAGTGGTTTGAATAGCTGGATCAGATGGCACACTGTGAAAGTGCTGGAGGGACTAGATTTCTGGCATGTACAAACTTTTTTTTCTTAATATAAAAATAAATAAACAACACTTAAATGATACAAAGCATGCAAAACAATTTAATAATGCATATAACTGGATTATTTGAATTATTTTAGAAGCATTAATGTTTCTAGGAAAAAAATAATACATAACAGAAGAAAACTAATATAAAAACATTAAGTTATGAGGAGGCCAGTGTAGAGCATTTGGTTTGTATGGGATGCGGTAGAACCAACGTCTTAATTCCAGACACTGTGTCTATAGAGTTAAAATCAAGAATATTTTCTAAACGTCTAATTTTATAGCTTAGTTTTTGTTTAGTACTATTTTCACAAAATATTACGTATTGCTACAGACAGTATTTGTATCTTTTAATCATGTAACACATTTGCAGATACATTGTATAAGTGCATCAGCAGTTATAAGGGAATGTTTCAGTTTCATTTTCAGTTGAAGTTCAATAATGTAGGCTAAATGTCTACTGTATAAACATTATTAATAATGTTTGATTTACACATTTACATTTTTTTGTAAGTTCAATTACAAAATATTGTTTAACTAAATGCTAATAATATTTTAATTTACAGTAGTGTGCACATTTATTAGAACCCCTCAAGATTTGTGATTTAATATCCTTTAAATACGTACATGCTTGAAAACCTCAGTGTGAGAATTTAAATTTTCGGTCAGTAATCGGTGATATAGCAACAATAGGCACTAATTTGTGAAAATGTTAGACCACTATGCATTAATTAGCCAAAGTCTCATGCTTTTTACCATTTATGGCTTTGTTCCCTTTCCTTTACTATTTAAAATCAATTGCATGTGTGGCCTATTAAAATTATCAATTAAATTTGATAATCACTAATTTGCCTACTTTGACAATTTTCCAAGATTTTCAGTGGCTTGATTTCATATGCACAACAAATCAAAATGACAGAAGCAATGGGGTGTTTTAATACATTTGCACACTACTGTATTACGTTGAAAAGGACAAGAGGGGAGATTTCAGGCAGGACATAGGTAGAAGACTAGAGATGTCAAAGCGACTATAGATACTTACCCACTAAGCCAAGCAGAGCTTCACACAGCACAGTGGCAACAAATCATGCAGTGTCATTTCCAGATGCACATTAAGAGAGCTAGCATGTGCCCTTACCTACACACCAGTGTTACTCTTGCAATAGGATTGAATAGAAAACTACCAGTAGTAGAAACAAAATAGAAAAGATTAGTGTACTTGAATATAGATTTACAAATGCAATGCATTGCCTGCCTAAAGCTAAGAGGAACTTAACACTTGACTGTGGAACTGTGCTAAATTCAGGAAGATATGGAATAAATAATGGCTTAGTAACTCATGCTTTTAAAGATACATTTCTGAGACCATTAAAATCAGCAGGAATTATACTGGCTGACTAAATGTAATAAACTACCCAATGTAATTGTATGCAAGTAGAGATGAATTAAGGTAATAAAAAAACAACCACAAGGATAATATCAAAATATATTTTATTCTGGACCTCTTCAGATCTGATTCAAATTACAACCGTCAGATCAATACAATGCAAAGGGAATCTAAAACAAAAAGATGTGATTTTAGTAATATAAATCAAAATGGTGGGCGTGGGCAATTTTTTATGCAGTGTAGAACCCAAATACATTATAGAATGTGGTATTTACATGGTCCAGGACATTATGGTACTTCTAACTGTCTCTCTTTTTAAAATTTTTTGCTTGAACAGCGACAAAGAAATAAGAACTAGAAAACAATTTAAAGAGTACAAAAAATGTTATGGGCTGGTGTTACACACCAGAAGGTTGAGAATCCACTGGTATAGAATAGGAAAAAAATACACTTGACTCCAGGGCAGGTTCTCAAAACATAACTAAAACCTGATTTATAAAATACCATTCTACTGTCACAGATGTTACTTAAATCAACTACAGTGCTGAAGTTCAAACTTATAAGCTGTAAACTATAAAATAAAATGTACAGAAAAAAATGTGTAAGACAATTTATATAAATGTGTATTCGAATAGCAAGAGAAGTTCTTTATAAGGCTTTTTTTTTTAATTTTATAAATATTTTTGGTAATTTTTTTTAGTGCTCAGCATGTATAAATGACTAGGAGCTAGACTTTTTTAAGGTCAGTTATGGTATAGAACCCTTCATCCTAAGAGTTCAACCAGACCACTTTACGCCATTCAGATTCATCGGTCTATATACTGTACATTTCACATTCTATGCCCCAAGTCTTTTTAACCTGAGCTGAGACTGTCTAATTTAGTGTTCATTGTTGTTACATTAAACCCTGTCTACTCAGAACTGGATTACAACCACTACGGTATTACTTTTTTCACAGAAGTCTCAAGACTAATGGATACTAGAAACTTCCAGGCTCTTTGATGCCTCTAATATGTAACTAGCGGCTACAGTCAGTTGCTTACAGCATGGGAGTGACACATTTGACTGAGACCTCGGTCTTTTTAAAATTAAACGCAAATGGATAAGTAAGTACACAGAGTATGGGTTTTTTTAAGCAGCACATCGACAGCAGATAAATAACTGCATCTGGCTCTCCTCCTGAGACACAGTCTCGTCACAAGCAGTAGAAATGTAGTTTGTTATTACTTGTATCTATAATTTCTGTTACTTTTCCATTCTACTTATGTTGCCACATGGGTAAAGCCAGCTTATTCTTTTTTACATTAAATCATTTTCAAAAATAAATAAATAAAATAAACTATGATGACTGCCGAATGGTATTTTATAAAGACATTGTAATTTTTGTGATTATCCCAGATGGTAATTTTGCTATTGCATGGAAATGACTTTAATGTTCACATAATGTACATATGTAACACACATTGTAAAAATGTGTTTGGAAATGTATACAGATTCCAATTAAAAACAACCCTTACAAATGGGCAGTATATAAAATCATATCATGTGATGATAGTTACAATGTTCATCCATGTCACATTTACCAAACACTCTTCCCCTGCCCAACAACCAGACTTGCTTTAAGTGTCATTTTTTAACTTAATATAGTAAAAAATCTTGCATCAATGATGTCTTAATTGGGAGGGAATTTTCATTTTAAAACGCAAACTACTCATTTCCAGTTTTTAGGACTTTAGTAAACAAGTTACTTAAAAACATATGACTAGGCAGAAAAATAGTACAGTTACAGTGCTCAGAAAGGTAATTTAGAATAAGGCTAGGCATTTTTGATTGTTGAAGCAAAGGTATAACAAAAGCAATACAAGACAGCAGTCCCTGGAACCACCTCCACCCTTACCCAGTTCTCATAACCAATTAGCATTTTGTTGAATGTTAAATCTCATTATGCTAGCAAGGCTACAGCATATAACAACATTACAAATCAAAGTAATCTCATTAAAACTGAACATGTAGAACCCAGCACGTATTTGAAATGCATAAACATACTGAGAATGAATCATTAAAAAAGGAAACTCAAAGCAAGTCTTCACCTTTCCTTACAACAAATTATATAGGGACCTCCATGATTTCTGCCCTATGGCAATGGCATATTGGTTTTATAATGGCCTGTACGCATTTTTTAAATGCCAAAAATGTATCAGTCATTAATACTGGAATCTAGTTACTCAGTGACTCGTCTACAGTTTACTAACAGCTAGATCAGAAAACCTTTGTCCAGAAACTTTTTTTTTTTCTTTTTAAATGAACATTTCTATAATTATATTGTTATATCAATAGTGCACAATCCAACCACACTTAAAGCATGGTCAAAGCAAAAGGATGCATAAAGCATCTAATCTAAATTGTTGTGCCCATTTTATTTATTTAATCCTTTAAGTTCAGCAGAATTATGTTCCCTTTAAAAAAAAAAAAAAAAAAAAAAAACTACTGCATTTAACTGCTGTCAGAAAAACCATAGCATCATAACTACCGTTGATGAATAAGTAAAGTGAAACTGGAGTTTTAAGAATATCGGAGTCCCCTCACAATGTTTTGTGAACCGCATAATGTACAGTAGCAGACTTTTTTTTTTTTTTTTAGCAGTTTTCTGTCTGAGGAGCAGGAGGGGGAAAGAAAAAATCATGCAACTGTAACCTAAACTGCAGAATATTTAAAAAGGAAAGTAACTAACTGCCGCAGGATTAAGAAAGCCGATATGTCTGCACACACAAACTGCTCTACCAACAAGATCAAAGTTTTGTATTGAATGGTTTAAAAGAAAAAAATATCTTTCAAATTTGGTACATACACAGTCCTCATTCTGCTTCTTTCATGTAAGTCCCTTTTTTATTGTGTTTTTTCTTTGTGGGTAGAAAATGTTCTTGTTCCGAGTAAACAGGCTCTTGCCAGGATTCAGCCCTCCTACCCTGGTCTGTGTACTTTGTCAGGGTCTGTTTGGCTCTAGTGGACAGGCCATGGTTCAGGTGGGACTGTAGCAGTACATGGGGCAGGGACAGTCATTTTGGCTATGTACACATTCATAGTCGGTCCATGGCTTCCAACTAGCAGCGTTATTTCCGAAGATCTAATACACAAACCTGAAAAAAAGGGGTTATATTTTAGATATTAAATAATTTTATAACCGATGCCAACTTCTGTGACTGCTAAATATACAGTATATGTATATCAAGGTTGAGCTTGATCAGCTTGAATGAATAGTAAAAAAAAAAAAAAAAAAAAAGCCAATTTAATAACAATACCATGCTGAAATTAGTACATGTTGTTCAACCAAGTAGCCAAAGCACAGCGGGCTCAGGCTCTGGTGGCTGATGAATATTGGCACAAAATTGCACTCGTCTACACCTAGCAGAGAGCCACACTTTCCGACACTTGCCAAGTTTGCGATTAATGCCATAACAATTTTTTTTCTCAGGTGAACCTTGTAAAAACAGACGTAGGCAATCAACTGTCTACAGCCATTCTAGATCGAAATTCTGACAATCAAGACTGCTGTTAAAAACAACAAGAGTTTCAGACCAACGAAGCAAATGATCGAGTCTGCAAATGTGTCCATGTATTACCATAAGTAAATAAGACCTAAAGAAATGGAAGAAATGGAAGTACATAAAAATAGCCTATTAAAGTAATTCATTGTTTCCGTTTTCTTTAAATGATATCGGTAAAAAACAAACAAACAAAAAAAAACCCACAAGAAACACATTACCTTTGCTCTATCCCAGGTTGTCCATATCTCAGCATTTTTTTTTCCCCTATGTATTCACAATATTTTTTTATTGACATAGGTAAATAAACTAGATGTTTTTTCTTTTTTCAACTTACTCTGGAATGTTTGCCAGAAGAAAGTTCATGCTCCCTTTCACAACAATGCTGGTGCTCTGATTGAAATGAGTGGAATATTGTGGAAACAAAGCCAGCATAGTTGCAGGAGGGAATATGATCTGGATACATGGCAATCCTTTTTTTTCTCCTGGGAAATGCTCCTGAGTAAATGTTAAGAAATATATTGGCGAGTTCATTTGTGGCCCATTGTGTCAAAAGATTTGGCAGTATGTTTAAAAATATAATGGTGCGATATGGGAAACACTGAACACAGCAAAGGTAACGTAACAATTTTTTTTCTAGTGAATAGAAATGACAGATGTTATATCAGAAGCTTCTCTTTTCAGTTATGTTTTAAACAATTAAAAAACATGCATCGTTTGAGACGTTTCATCAGCTCACATTCAGAAAAACGCAAATATTCATTTATGTACTGTACTAGTAAACCTTAAATCTGAGAATATGAGACGATTAGGGACTTACTGATCCATCTGATGCACTTGCTCCAACTTTGTCTCCTGCTGCATTCCAGCAAACCTCAAAGATCCCTCCTGTTCCCCTGTAGCTATGGACTAGAGCACCCGTCTGGAAAGTCATAATTCACTGCCTTATTCACATGCAAAGTACTAGAGCATTACAGTATACAAGAAATGTTGCAAATTTATGAAAAGACAAATATACGGGTTGCCAGCTTTGATAATATGTAGATAATATAAACATAGTATACCTGTGTGTTCCAGATGTGTACACATTTGTCAAAAGAGCCACTGGCTAGGTACCTGCCATCTGGGCTAAAGGCTACACTGTACACAGGTTCCTGATGTTTGGTCAGTGTGTGGATGCAGATTCCTCGGTCTACGTCCCATAATCGAACAGTAGAGTCAAATGATGCACTGCAAAATACAAAATAATGAAAATCTTTATGAACTGATGTTTTGAACCAAGTATTACAAAATTTTAATTACAAAATACAGCACCCAAATAATAGAATTTTTTCTGTAATGTTTACCTTGCTAACATAAGATTGGCATTTGGGTTGTTGGTGCCAGGTCCTGTTGGGCTCCATTTGATAGTGTATATCTCTTTGTTGTGCGCTTGTAAGTCATGGACACAGGTATCCTGTTTCATGCTCCATATCTTGAATAAAATTAAATAGATTAAAAGACCTGCCTATAATTCTTCGAACACATTTAAAACAAGGTCGGAGATTTAACTTACAAGTCTTAAATTACAAGCATTACCCGAAGTACAATTTCATCCAATGTTAACCACAATTTTTATAGAAATACTTACTGTTGATTTTGGAATATCAGAATTATTTTTACACTGAAAAATAATAATACTGGCATTAGGTTACCTTTAGAGTCATGTCATCAGAGCAGGATGCCAGTAGGTTACCAGTTGGATCCCACTTGATAGCATTAACTTCATTCTGAAACAGAAAAGGAGATCAATTTTAAATGGTCTTAATATCTTTTCTTGCATCGGAGCCAAACTTTATATATATATATATATATATATATATATATAAAATCTCAAACTGATTACAAGGAAGCAGTTCAATGTAATATGTTAAAAAGCATTTATTCTATTTTTTTTTGTGGGTAGAAAATGTTCCCAGCATTTAATTAATACTTACTGTGTGCCCTTGGAATGTCTTGATGGGTCTGTCCTGTCCCAGTTTACAGACATGGATGCACATATCTGTACTGCATGAGGCAAATGTGTTGTTACTTTGCCAATCAACATCTAGTGCTGGTGCTGTGTAGGAATAAGAAAGGTTAAAATATGATTATTTTAAATAAACACATACACACACTATATATATATATATATATATATATATATATATATATATATATATATATACAGTACTGTGCAAAAGTTTTAGGCAGGTGTGAAAAAATGCTGTAAAAGTAAGAATGCTTTCAAAAATAGACATGTTAATAGATTATATTTATCAATTAACTAAATGCAAAGTGAGTGAACAGAAGAAAAATCTAAATCAAATCCATATTTGGTGTGACCACCCTTTGCCTTCAAAACAGCATCAAGCATCAATTCTTCTAGGTACACTTGCACACAGTTTTTGAAGGAACTTCGGCAGATAGGTTGGCCCAAACATCTTGGAGAACTAACCACAGTTCTTCTGTGGATTTAGGCAGCCTCAGTTGCTTCTCTCTCTTCATGTAATCCCAGACAGAGTCGATGATGTTGAGATCAGGGCTCTGTGGGGCCATACCATCACTTCCAGGACTCCTTGTTCTTCTTTACGCTGAAGATAGTTCTTAATGACTTTCGCTGTATGTTTGGGGTCGTTGTCATGCTGCAGAATAAATTTGGAGCCAATCAGATGCCTCCCTGATGGTATTGCATGATGGATAAGTATCTGCCTGTACTTCTCAGCATTGAGGAGACCATTAATTCTGAGCAAATCCCCAACTCCATTTGCAGAAATGCAGCCCCAAACTTGCAAGGAACCTCCACCATGCTTCACTGTTGCCTGCAGACACTCATTCGTGTGCGCTCTCCAGCCCTTCGGTGAACAAACTGCCTTCTGCTACAGCCAAATATTTCAAATTTTGACTCATCAGTCCAGAGCACCTGCTGCCATTTTTCTGCACCCCAGTTCCTGTGTTTTCGTGCATAGTTGAGTCGCTTGGCCTTGTTTCCACGTCAGAGGTATGGCTTTTTGGCCGCAAGTCTTCCATGAAGGCCACTTCTGACCAGACTTCTCCGGACAGTAAATGGGTGTACCAGGGTCCCACTGTTTTCTGCCAGTTCTGAGCTGATGGAACTGCTGGACATCTTCCGATTGTGAAGGGAAGTAAGCATGATGTGTCTTTCATCTGCTGCAGTAAGTTTCCTTGGCCGACCACTGCGTCTACGGTCCTCAACGTTGCCCGTTTCTTTGTGCTTCTTCAAAAGAGCTTGGACAGCACATCTGGAAACCCCTGTCTGCCTTGAAATTTCTGCCTGGGAGAGACCTTGCTGATGCAGTATAACTACCTTGTGTCTTGTTGCTGTGCTCAGTCTTGCCATGGTGTATGACTTTTGACAGTTAGCTGAGTTTGGCTGTTCCTCACCCAGTTTTATTCCTCCTGCACAGCTGTTTCTGTTTCAGTTAATGATTGTGTTTCAACCTACATATTGAATTGATGATCATTCGCACCTGTTTGGTATAACTGTTTAATCATACACCTGACTATATGCCTACAAAATCCCTGACTTTGTGTAAGTGTACCTAGAAGAATTGATGCTGTTTTGAAGGCAAAGGGTTGTCACACCAAATATGGATTTGATTTGGATTTTTCTTCTGTTCACTCACTTTGCATTTAGTTAATTGATAAATATAATCTATTAACATGTCTATTTTTGAAAGCATTCTTACTTTACAGCATTTTTTTACACCTGCCTAAAATTTTTGCACAGTACTGTATATATATATATATATATATATATATATATATATATATATATATATATATATATATATATATATATATATATGTGCTTCAATTTACAGTACATCCCTGTTCCAAGTCACATTTGTAGCATGTATTACACTAATATAAATATCACCTAATTCTCAACTTATGTAGGCTTCTTCAGCCACATAACAGACCAAACCAATTAGAAATGCAATGACTTACCAGAGTGGAAAGGGAACTGCTGTTTGGCTTCTCCAGTCTGTGCATCCCAAATGATTGTAGTCTGTGGACAAAAAAAACAAATAAATGAAAAAATAAATAAATAAAAATGTGTATATATATATATATATATATAGTATTTTTTACTTATTGTATTTTTTTTTTTTTTTAAGGAAAATGCTCAATAAAAAGGTTTAACCTTCAAAGTGTCCTGTTTGGTGGATATAAGTTCTGTGGTTTCAATTAAGATACACCAGGCTCTAATGGTTCATTCCAAATCAATGAAAATTATTTTTAGATTTAAATCTAGATTAACCAGTCTTCAGAACTTTTTTTTTATGTATGGAAGGCATCTATAGTGTTCTTAGTTAACTTTAAAAATCAAGTTTCTTACCTTATCAACACCAGCACTAAGAATGAAATTTCCTTTCTTATTCCATTTTAAAGCAAAAATAGGACCTTTGTGCTGACCCAATGTGCTGGCAAGATTACCTAGAATTGAAAGGGTACACATTTTAGTTTTTCTTTTTTTATTATTTCAAAATCACATGACAGAATTAGAAAATTATATTTAATGTATATATTTGTTTGTTTGTTTGTTTATCTTACCATCTTTAGTCCATATTCTGGCAAATCCATCATACGAGCCTGTTGCTAGTAGCGTACCTTCACTCTGCAATAAATAAAATACTTTTTAAAATACTGTTGGTGAAATGGGAACTAGATCACTCCATAGAAGCTTGTTGGGCATTCCCTTGAATTATTTTTTTTTAAATATCCACATAAATCCCTATACATTACAAAATGCATTACGCAGATAACTGACTTTGCAAGAGGATATTGTACAAGTTTCTGTAAAGGACTAAGCCATGTATAAAACAGGAGTAGAAAATACACATTAAAATA
This sequence comes from Acipenser oxyrinchus oxyrinchus, assembly GCA_030684275.1. Taxonomy (NCBI): domain Eukaryota; kingdom Metazoa; phylum Chordata; class Actinopteri; order Acipenseriformes; family Acipenseridae; genus Acipenser; species Acipenser oxyrinchus. Next base: position 10,984,449 of record CM060262.1, read on the forward strand.
TAATGAGCGATGTTTTAAAACCAGATCAATTCTTGAATTCCTTACTTTTTCCAGTTGGAGGTTCAAGACACTTGTCTTTGTGGCGGTTTGAGAGACAAGTAAAATACTTGCTTCAATAGGACAGTTATCTTGAACCATGTGGGAGCATACAGGTAAACTAGATCAAAAATACATTTCCATCCAAAGGGCTTTCCACTCGGTATTACGTGGGCAATAATCTCTAGATGTACATACAAAACAACCCTTTTTATAGGTTAAAGCTCCTAACTTTTTATTCTCTGGTCAGAACTAACAAAAATATTGTACAGTATCCAACAAACATGTTTGTGTTAATTACTAAGATTTTGACTTTCAATAGAAAACCCCACTTACATTCCAGTCTAATGAATAAAAAACTCCACTTACATTCCAGTCTAATGAATAGAAAACCCAACTTACATTCCAGTCTAATGAAGTGACATCTTTGTTACTTGGTACATCCTGTCCTCCTTCTCGTATGCAATGTCTGAGTACAAGCTGAGTTGAGCTGCTGGTGCTGTTCTCACTAAGGTTCCAGATGCGTGCTGTCGAATCACCAGACCTAAGAGTGAATAAATTGCACAGTATGTATTATGCACAACCTAATAAGTAACTTTTTCTAAATCTGGGTGCTGTTTTATGAAATCTAAAGTATGCCCATTAAATTCAAACAGCTGTAGCAGTACTGCAGTATGACCCAATGGTGGCACTGTTGTACCAGAAAAAAGAAGTAGATGAGTTAATTCCACTCTAAAATTTCACACACACTTTCTTGTCACATGCCTAAGTGCTTAGAACCCTGGAAGCACAATGGATTTAGGCAAAGCTAAACAGGCATTCATACACAATTATCTTGTCTTACCCAGATGCAAGGAGGTCACTGACAGGATTCCAAGCACAGATGAAAACTTCAGACTCGTGGCCACGCAATACCATAGCTTTATTCTGAGGAATATCTACATCTCCATCTACCTCCATCATGTCTGCATGGTTATCTGAAACACAGAATACACTTTAAGTAACACTAAGTCAAATATCATAAAATCAAAATCTACAGAAATACATTATTTTTACTCTTCGCAAATAAGCACACTTTCTTTAATGAACCTTTTTGATTGCACTGTGTAACTATCCTTTCTGTACATTGTGACATTAAAGGCTGGTTTATACTGCCGACTGCAACCCAATTTCTGGTCTCAGTCAGTGCTCTCCGACGGTCGGAATGACATCATCCGCACTGCTGCGAGCTGCGTCTTCTTTGAAAAGTTGTTCGGCCTTTTCTTGTGTGTCTGCGACCGCAAAACGCACAGGGTCAGATGATGTTGAAAAAATCCATTGAAAAAACCATTTGTCACATGGTCGCAAGCCAGTGAAGCTCGATAGCAAGTTCTTGAGGAACCCAATAAACATGAACAGAAGAGGATTTTAAACTTGCCTCTAAACTGAATCAAATTAAAACGTAAATGAACCTTTGCTAAAATGAATATTGGTGTTTACATAGGCTACCATGCGCAGCAACCACTTGTATAATAACAATAATGATGAATACAATGTATTTGTATTATTGTTATTCTTTTTATATATTTGAGTCACTAATAAGTTAACATCGCTATTTATTTTCTGTACAAATTACTTTCCCCATCAAATCAGTAACGTTGCTCAGCTGTTCAATACATCTGATCGGAGGCAGTACAGCTGATCAGTTTTACTTGTTTGCTGCTCATAAAAATATATATGAGCCAATTTACAGGCAATTTTAAAATCCTGTCTCAAAGTGTTGCGGGATTGTGAAGCCTGTTGGCAATCCTAGTCACAAGTCGACACCGGCAGTAACGCAGACTGGCTGAAAGGATGACTGACCGCTACGACCACTTTGCTCCGTCAAAGTCTGTGAACTCGGGGGTGCTTCAGTCCTTCTGGCGCACCCGTAGAAGTGTCTGCAGCTGACGTACGGCTTTTGTTTGCGAGAGAAGTATAAATCAACCTTAACTGTTGTATGCCTCCATTTACATGCAGCATGGCAACATGGTGGCCCTGTGATAACAGAGTATGTATGCCCTACAATGTTGCAGGAGCACATGCTATGTGCTCTTACTCTGATCTATTAACATGTTTAAAAAGCATTTGATAGCAACCAATACACATACTTGCTAAGGCATGTGCTCCATTCTCCTCCCCGTTTGCAGTATTTTCCCCATTCTTTGCAGCTCCTTGCTGATTGGCTGTGGCGGCAGCAGCGGCGGCGGATGCAGCTGCTGCTGCTTGCTGCTGTGCAAGTTTGTCCCTGTAAGCTTGCTGTCTGGTTTGTACCACATCAGGCATCACGGCATCTATTAGAGAAAGAGACTCTATCGGCCTGCCATCAAAAAGGGTACCATCCTGGAAAAAAATAAAAAGTTTCAATTGTCAACGATTTGTACTTCTTATGCCAAGAACACACACAAAATAATAATCTATTTACAATATTCCTAAATATTTTTTTTGGGGGGGGGTTAAAAACAGACTACAGAACAAAGAAACTGAGAATAAATCAGCCTGATAACATCCTACTGTAGGTGAAATATAATTAGTTAATTGATCCCTGCAGTACATTTGTCTATTCAGTTTTGTAATGGGCTTTTTCAATAAAAAATAAACCAAAATCAGATTATAGTTGACAAAAGTGAAAACAAATATACATTGAAGTGTTCCTTTCTTACCTCATTGATGCTGACTTCTGCTTCTACATACTGCAAGCCTTTCTGTATGATAGAAATGAGAGCAGCAGGGGGCACTAGGGCACCATTTATATTGGACTGACTGATGTGGCTCTCAATACCAAAAGTGAATGCTGAATGGGAGAACCCTGGCAGAAACATTATAAAAACCCAGCATTAAATATTGGCTTTTACATAGTACTTTTTTTTGTAATAATCTCCTTATGACATTAAAATAGTTAAAACATTACACCTGCTACAGGTAGCCAATAAACAGTACCAGCTAATTTAAATGTGCTCTAGGCAACACTGATGGACAGAGGTTCCCAAACGGTGGCAACATCATTTCAGAAAATGTAAATTTATCTTCTCTTCATATAGTAACCATCAAATGTGACATTTACTGTACCACCCTGAATATTAATAAAGGTCATACATTGGCACCAGTTTTTTTTTCAATAAAAAACAAAGAAATAGCAAAATGGAAAAGTAATAAAGCTGATGAGGAAGGAGGTGTCTCATAGCAAACATACTGACAACAGTTAATACAGTTCACAAAAAAGCAATGAGGGTGGTGTGTAAACATACCTGACTCCTGTAGATATCTGTACACCAAGAAGTTGACCTCATCACTGCTTATACTCATCTTTACTCCTGCTTAAACCATGAGGTCACCACAGAGGACACAAGCCTGCAGATAAAAGGAAAACATATTGTCATGTTTATATTTCAGCAAGATAACACATGCTGCTATGTTGTCTACCTCTTATTAATACAACAGTATGTATACACACTTAGTCCCAGTGTGGTTTTAAAAACTGATTTTACCTCTAGCACAACCACACAGATGATGTCTGTATTACAAGAAATTAAATCTGTACACTCAAAACATTTTAGGGAAAAATAAATAAATAACTAAAAGAAAAAATCTGTGGATTGTATGTTTTGAATGATTTACCGTGAATAAAAGGATAGTGTAATAAAAACACTGATCTGATATTTAAGTTTCTACAAAACAAGTTACTGACAGGTGCAAGTTTCAGACAGATCTATTTTTAAACAAAATGGCCTGATCTCCTTTCCTTAAAATACAAAGCTACGACTGGAGTAATGCCATCTAGCCGTGAGGAGAGGCAGCACACTTTTTTTTTTTTTTTTTTTTTGTTTACATCGAATACACAGAGGTGCGAACTTACATAGCATTTTCAAAACTGATTCGCTGGTAGGATGGGCCCAGCAAATCAGATGCTAGTTAACATGAGCAGGAAAAGAAGAGCACGCCCACAACTTGTCTGGCAGAAATACTGTAAACAGCAAAGCAGGGCGTTCGGTGCAGTTTCATCGATAAACTTAAATGATGTTATTAACTATGCATGTTACAAAAATGTAATTATTGAATCGATTATCCAGTGTTTATATGAGGAATGGAATCGATCGACAAATCGATTTTCGATTTAATCGTAACAGACCCATAGCACATACAGTTTTTTGTCAATTTTTTTCTCCCAAATGACTCTGACAAAGCAATGTTCCCCATGAACACTGCAGATGGTGGTTATTTCGAATGCAACATTGTTAACTCTTATAATGGGTTAACTGTCTAAGACACTATAAAATCTTACCAAAGTTTTTAAATCTATGTATCTTTGGTATCAGGTGACCCCCCACCATACAAAATCAGAAACACTGACATTAGAGCTTACAAATCAATGTTATTATGCAAGAAGTCTAAAAAGCCCAAAAAGACCCTATAACATAGCACAAATCTATAAGCTCAAGGTGCAGTTATGTAATATACAACCAGATGAGGGCACTGCAATATAAACACAGAGATGAGGGTTACTAATTTAGAAGAATTGAAAATACCGCTTCTACAACAGTTATTAAATGCAATGCTTTAGCTATCCAAAAATCTGTTCTTTTTTCCAAAGTGCATTTACAAAATACCATATGCTTTATATATTAGAGAGAGAGAGAGAGAGAGAGAGAGAGAGAGAGAGAGAGATATTCAAGTTATGAATGTGAAAACTATTTAAGTTTAACTATTTAACTATTTAAATCACACTTTTACAATTTGAACTGATAGCCGTTCCTGAAAAAAACAACTGTTAAAACATAATGGTAATCATTCAAGTCAAACATATGTCTATATTTATTCTGCTTTGATCATTTTATAAATCAAAGTTAGCATTCCCAAGCTGCCATCAATCTACCCACCAATTACACCTCTACTATCACAATGATCCAAGTGTCTTGCTAGATGAACCAGACCGGCTATACCGTTTTCTTTACACAGAAAAAAAAATCCCTGCAATAAATGAATACATGTTATATGTATTAGGGATAGTATTGAAACGCAGCAAAATAACTTGTCAGCTTCATGCCCAATAATTTTTATCTTGGAAGAATTTAAAACATTCTGGGTCTGAAAGCAATAACATATTGTTACACCTGCTGCATCTTTTAAAAAAGATACAGCTGCATAACATTATATGCTAATACTTGACTAAGAGCTTTTTAATGATGGTGTCATGCATTGAGACAATTCTGTTGTTAAATTTAAGCATCAAGGAAAGATCCCATAGAGGACATAGCCTGAATCAGGTATTGATGTGAGAGCACTGATACAAGAGCTCCCAGCTGCTGGCTAGAGTAGCAGTAAAAGAACTGAAACACAAAAGCCATAGTACAAGTTGTTTTCCCTTGTTTAAGAGACTTCCTAATGTTAGAGGACAGCCATACTTTAAGGTGGACTATATATACATACTGTACCTGTCAAATATCACAACTCATGCTAATAACATTTTAGTAGTTAAACTGCGATTTTGGAATGCTTTAACACGATACTGTATCATTTCAAAAAGTCCCTGTAAATACTGTACAACAAAAGGGGTACCTTGGTCCAAATTCCTGATAGTCCCCAATGATCTGCATTAAAGCATCACCTCAGTTGACCCGTCTGTTTCCAACAGTGCCAACTGACCACACAGTGCAGTACAAGGCAAACCATGAATGGAATGTTCGGGAGCAGTGGTTCTCAAACTTTTTTGTTTGGACCACCTGATTTTTTTTTTTTTTTTTTTTTTTTCGGACCACCTGATTTTTTTTTTTTTACTCATCTCAGCGGACCACACAATAAACAGTATAGCTGACTGAAAAATAAGCACATAAAAAAAAAAAAAAATCACCATAATAATAACCGTAGACTTACCTTTCTTTGTTTTAATGTGATGAGGGGGCCTGTTTCTGTGAGCAAAGTTATTTTAAAATTATAGTTTTAAAGAGCAGTTCTAGTTTACTTTTCATTAACATGAATTTACTGAGAGGGAAAAAAACCGATTGTTTTATTTTTAAATTGATAATTACTGCAGAAATTGATTTTTCTGTGAAGTTACAATACACCCATGAGGTCCCATCATAGTCGGTGCTACAAATCTCCAGCTATAATCTTTATTTATCAAACAGAAAGTTTGGATGCTGCAAGCTGATTAGCAGTTGAGGATTTTTTACCGTGCGGACCTTATTTTTGCCGAAGCACAGTTAAATTCATATATTATCAATACAGAACACATTAAACTCGCAATAAATGTACACATTGTTGTAAGAGGTCTTTTAAAGTTTGCAAAAAAAAATTCAGAGGCATAACAGTAGACAAGTGGCTAGAAATACAAGAAGCAAAAACTCCATTGAAAAAAAATAAATAAATAAAAACATTTTATTGATCGACTTCGGTCTCAATCGCTCCAGAAACAGTGCTGGCATAAACGAGCAATGATAGTTTGTTAGTGACTAAGCATTTAAAAATGCCAATAATGTATGCTGTTTGGTACCGGTTCGGTGCCTGTAGCACAGGGTAGGTATATTTGTGCACAATGGGGGTTACACATCCCCAACGCCCCGCCCCCTCTGCCATTCTGCCATTTTATTTTCATAACAAAAAACTATTTTAATTTTTACGCTTGAGACACAAGTAGCCGAATTAAGGTGTTTGATCCCAGGGAAGGGGCAGCGCAGCTGCTGGCTTTGCGCGGAGCAAAAGGTCGCTGAGGGACTTAACGAAAACCACGGCTGAGTGCACAACACGTGAATTAATTACGATAACACGTAATTGAATCACATTAATAGTGTAATACATAAGCGAAAAAGCAGATAAAAGTATTTTATTCAACACTTATCTGTTCGTAGATCTCTCTCTCAGGTGGTGAAAGGAAAAATGATGACGATGTCAGTGTCAGCAGTCCTTTTATGCCCTTGGGGGCGGGCACGACTGCGTCACTGGCATTATGTGCAGCTTTGATATATCTATTCAGGTTAGACGGTATCAAAGGATTAATACCCATTCGGTAATGGTTACATTTTGTACTTGATAAGGAACCTTGTTTGAGGGACTATTTCGACCTGGAAGGATGTATAATAAAATGGTTTGTTTTTTGAAAAATAACTAAAGCTTTTGATGCATTTTCAGCCTCTCCTTGAACAGTATATTGTATAAAAACCATTAAAACAAATTAACATTGAATGTATTGGAGCTCTCTTCCGTTGCGCTTTGTGAGACGTACTGTCATTGACTCTCTCTATATGTCCCATTCCTATATTATGTAGCCATTGTTTTGTTATGGCTACATAATAAATATCCACTTATTCAGGATATTTTTACTTCTCCCGAGGCGTCCCAATAAAGCGGTGCCAACTGTATACATTTATTTTTATTAAATGGTACCCAACCATATGGGTTGGTAAAGAAAGAGAAAATGTATTGTTAAATACTTTACAACAGTCAACAGGATGCTGACTGTCACTATATGTGCTTTACTTACTGGAATTCCACTTAAATCTTGCATTAACACTGCACACAACCATGATGAAAGTTTGTGGTTTACACTGTCAGGGTCACAAAAGTTTAACCTGGTATGTTGCAATTGTCCCGGTTCAGTGCTCAAAGCAACACAAAGCAATTCTCTACAGTATCTGCAAACCATTTAGAAAAGCACAAGCTTCAACAGTTCTAATCTTTAAAATCATAGCTTTAATGCTATCTTTACACACACATACATTCTGATTCAGTATAGTAATAAAGGTTTATAGTTTTCAAAGATATTTTTTCACCGACATACCTCTTAGTGAACTTTATATTACTAAAGTTCACAGAATTAAAAGTATAAATTAGAAACCGTTAAGGCCACCGCACACTAAGATAAGACACAGACGAGCGCCGACGAGACATCAACACTACGAAATCATGTCGTGTCTTATCAGGTCAGTCTAGTGTGCGGTGGCCTTTAACCCTTTGCGGTCCATTTATTAATTCTGTGTCAGGCTCGCCAGGTCTAATTAATTTTACACGCCGCATTTAATTTTAGACAGCTGTTTAAAAGCATTTTTTCACAGTCAAACGGGTTTAAATGGCCCTGCAGATCAACAAAGCACTCACTAGGCATCTCCAGCCCCGCCCACCCTTTCGTTTGCTATCGCTTTCACATATGCTACCAAATAAAAAATAATAATAATTAAAGTCGTACATACCGATCAATCGTCTCCTGATGACTCGTTTATCACCAAACTCCTCAATAATGCAATCCAAGTCATTATTTTATTGCTATAACATCTCAAAAAGCTCTGCAAATGTCCGTGATAGTCTCTGTGCTGATACTGTACTCCCAGCTTGTTTCCATCTGACCGCCCCATCTGAAGAAGGGGTTACTATGACTATTCATGAGATCGCCTTTTTTTCTTTTTTTTTTATCGACTTGTCTCGCTCCTTTCGCTCCCACTCGCCATTGAATGGTTTTCGGCTTTTCCGTTGAAAACCGACTTTTTATGCTTTTTATGCTTTTTAAAATGATGTCGGACAGGGTCCGACAAAGGACCTGGTGGGAATAATTGCAATGTCGGACCCAGTCCGACAATGGACCGCAAAGGGTTAAGCAAGAAATGCTGCTTACTACACCCAACTTTCATTAACTTAGATAAAAGGAAGCTGTTGCTCAAGTAGCCTACAGTAGGTTTTATCAAACAACTAAATGAGTGTTTAGAAAGCTTTCAGAAAATGTAATACAGTTCAGTTGCTCTGTATCAAGTAACAATATGAATTTAACAGAATTTTACATTAGCAGTCAAAGTTAATGTAACTTATCTTAGTATAGTTACTAAAATAACTCAACCAATATTTGTCTTCTCAGATAAAAAAAAAAAATAATAATTCAAAACCAACAAATATAAAACTTGCATTGTTGTTTTAGGACAAATAGCTTTCTCTAAATTCATATTGTACCAAACAGGGGCATCAAAAAGAAAAGGGGCCTTGTTAATCCTAATCTTATCAAAAGACTACAAGATGAAAGAGTGTTGATTAAAAAGTGAAGTTCCCAGGCCCCAAAAGCCTCTGCCTGTAGATTTAATTAAATCTCAAGCACTGGATTAATGGTCTTTTTTCATAAACATCATTGTTAGCTTTCAGGGAGACCCATACAGCACATCAGTTTAATGAAATATTATGTAACAGCTCCAATGGCTTTTTCTGAGAGCTAGCAAATATGCACAAGACAACTCAATTTTCTCAATGACAGCGTAATTACTGGAATAGCGTGGTTTTCCCAAAACAAAATCAGCAAAATTAGAATAAAAGTAAATGTTTTTGTTAATTTTGTTAGTGCTTGTTTACAATCGGACAAAATGATGACTAATCACAACTGAAACACTATCGACTTTGGGATAACCAATCATGTTGGGGGCTTTTAATTTAACAACAGTTTCAATGTGTCAGTCTGTACTAAAGAGAATCAGCAGACCACAGAAAACCTATAGATTTGATGTCATCACAGATTAACTGTTACAAATTCCACTGTTCAAGAGCCCAAATCAGATTAGCACTCGTGACAAACAGGATGGCAACTGGACAGGGTTTAACAAGGCTTTCCTGACTGCTAAACTGACAGAATAATCCATACAGGTTTAGCATTAATCCTGTAATTTTGCTTTTGAGCAAAATTAAATGAAATGTCCATGGTTTCCTGAAGGCAGGTATCCTGTGAGCAAAAAAACATCTGAAAAAGTGCATTAGATATTGTTGAATGAATCAACAATTCTAAATATCTTTACTTTGTAATTTTTACATTTTAAGAAAATAATAATAGTATTCAAACACTAGCAATAGAATACAAACAAATCACATTAAAATGGCTTCCGATTCTTTTAACAAGTCAGTGACATACATCCCTTGCCATGGCTGCAAAACCAAATCTGAGCTACCGGTATAATGAAGCAGCACCTTGATCTTCATCCACCATATGCCTGTAGAAGTGTAATATACAAAGCCTATATATTTCTCCAGATTGTGATACTCGCAATATCTTGTCGCAAAAAATGTTTCATCACAGTTGGGTAAGCACTTCTCTAGATGTAAAAATAGAAGACATACCGACAAAAATCAACAAGAGAGAGAATGATGCAAAACATAATTGCTAATACAACCTACATTTAATAGCGCCTTTTCAATCTCAAGATTAATACTTTTTCTAGACAGTTGTAACATGGGAAATAGCATGTTGCACCTCCCATGTTCAGTGTTAGTGAAGTCCTGATCTGACAACATTATGGTTATTTTTCAGTAAAAACAAGTTTCAAATTGTAGTGAGTTGGCTCTGCTATTTATGATATTAAATACTAAATGTTTACACAACTCTCGAACACGTTTGGTCACCATCACAACCATTGAATGAAACTGGGGTTACTGTATTCTGCTGGTATTAATACAGCACCTATCTGCGCTTACAAGCATTTGTATTCGATGAAATAGTTATTATTTGTATTAGTGTATTTGTTACCGTCCTTCTCTGACTTCAATTTATTAAAACTTGTGATATTCCCCCTTACAGACCGACGTCATAGGGCATTCATAAATACTGACACATGTTTTTAAAAGGGAGAGGCAGCATTTTTGTGTTACAGGTGCATTTGCAACCATTTTTAGTTATAGTCTGGAGCCCTGCAAATTCGAGCCTTACACAGTTTACACACAGCGTGACTCTTATAGTCCATACTGGATTTTAAACCGGCCAGAGCAGGTGAAAATTCACTGTCGCCCTGATGAGATTATCAACATTAATAACCCGCCTCCGCTCAGCTTCAGGTTTCCCTCAGCTGCACGCAGACTTTCCCTCCTGGTTTTTGTTCTAACTATACACTAAATTGATTAATTGGACCAATTAAGCTTTGAATAAGCACTTAATTGGTCCAATTAAGTAATTTAGGGTACAGCTGGAACAAAAATCAGGAGGGACAGCAGGTTGAGTAGCCCTGATCTACAGCATCCCCAACAAGGCTGGAACAAAATTAGAGCCAACAAAAAAAAACAAAAAAGCAGTACCATGACCTACAGTAAAAATCCACTGTTTGCACGTATAAAATGTACAATAAATGCAACACAGACGGAATGGCAGATAGGTTTGATATGCTATTCCCAGATTATGTTAATAACTTCCATTGAAGTCATGATCAATATGTATTACAAATATATAAGCAGTTCTCTATATTCTATATTTCAGACAACAATGGATATAATTTATTTTTTGAAAGACAAAAGTTAGTGTCATCCATTATTGTTTATTTCTTTCTTAATTAACTTGGGTTAAGTTTGGAAAAAATGGGAGGCTGCACATTGATACATTAATATAAAAATCAATGTGCAATGTATTTTCTTTATATTAGACATAGCCTGCGCAATTGCTAGAAACAGGTTTTGTGATAGTTGAACATTTACTTTCACAGTTTATCTCCTGGTTTTGCCATTTTCTCAGTTTTCAATACCTCTTACAGTCCTGAAATGCTGTCTGATGTTTTGTTTTTTTTTGTTTGTTTTTTCAACTTTGTTAATAACTGTGCTCCTTTCCATAATCAGAATATTTAACTTTTGTGAATACTTCCACAGCCAATGAATTAGTAATTAATACATTCGGGAAATCAGCAGCATTCAATAACGCTTGATACAGTCTTCCTGTTTAGGTCCTGGGTTTACAGATTTATACAGCATTAATTGAATTTTTTTAAATCCAGGCTGATTATCCTACTACCAGTTAAGACGAGTTGAAAATATTGTATTTTGAGTCAAGTGAAATTAAATTTTAATTACGTTTAATTAAGCTAAAAAAAAAAAAAATCACACCAATCTCTTTGATCATTACTGATAATCCTTAGGAAATGTGTCACTTGGGCATGTATTTCATACACATACAAAGTATTGTGCACAGAAAACTAGTCTTCCCTAGATACTGTAGTTTGTTTACTATATCCTGCACAACTGTAGCTTGTTGTCTACCAATATCATTTTTTTATATTGATGTTGTGCCATAAAGTGGGAAAACTAGAAAGGAGTGTCACTAGGGCAGGTCGGTCATAGAATTGCGTCAGATGATCCAAGTCGTCTTTGTCATGCTAGCACCTGCTAAATGTGTAACTCATAATATCCTCAAAAAAAAACAAACACCCTTTTTCCCCTAAGATTTCCAACAGAACATGCCAGAAGTCAGATGTTTACATTAATGGACTGAATGGATTCTCCGACGGTACTTGGATAAATTTCCTGCACAGTTTGTGTACAGAAGGTTATCATTTATTCTTACAAAAAGTGGAAAGCAAACTTATATATTATACATGAGCAGCATTTTACATATAAGCCTACTGTATGTATTGCATAAAACTACCACCTGAACCAAAACTAAGGGAAATAATAGTTGCAGAAATAATTAAACAGTTACTAACATAAAGTATTGATGTGATGTTCTGTTGCATGAGGTTAAGACAAAAAGGGATGGTTTCATTAGGGTTGCTGTAATTATTGTTACAGTTTCACCAATACATCATGTTCATTCCTTCATGAATATCAGTTCAGCATCTCAATTTTAAATGTAAGTTAATTGAAGTTATTTCAACACTGCACTCCTGTTATTTAAAAAAATGCCATAACATTGTTATAACAAGTGCCATCACTTTTGAGATTGTTGCACGTGAAGCATCAGTAATTTGTAGTGTTGTAAATTGAACCATGACGTGGACATAGAATATCATGCAAAATCTAACAACGATTATCGATCATTATCGAGTTAAAATGCTTTAAAAAAATAAAAATAAAAAAAAGAACTTCCTTCACAGTAACAGTTTGAAGGAACAATAAGTCCTCTTTTTATAGAGCATGGTTTAAAAAACTAATTCAAACACATCCTGATGTTTTAAGACATTTCATAAATACACTGGCATTTAAATATAGCACTCTCCAATTTTCATATTCCTGCCTTCACTAGCCTTTGCCTTGTTTTGTGTAAAATTTGACAAATTTCCAGTGTAAACATAATGGTAAATTGAGAAGAAAAGAAAAAAAAAATCAACTCCATTGTCCAAAGGAGAAAAAAAAAACAAGGTTTGAAAACTACATTAACATTATGGCCTATTCACACAAAAATAATTTGATGTCTCATTTTTTTTTTTTTTTTTTTAAATTTGCTGTTGGTTTACAATTTATGAATTACGTGGCCCAGCTTCTGCTAGCGAAAGCAGCAGTCCCTTCCAGTGTGACGCGGCTGCAGAGATGCATTTCACTTTTTGCTGTCATATTTTAATCAAAACTTTATATGACTTTGCATTGCCACTTAGATTTGCATTATCTTCAGTGACTACAACTATATTGTCATTTTTCCAAACAGTACATTAGAGGTAGCCTACCCTTTCCTGCAATGGAACTTGACAACTCCGACAGTGATAACTCCTGTTGATAATTTTATTTTGCGTCTCCATACTTGAATATGTATAATATCTCTTTCATACATGTATGTGGATTTTTTATTACTGCCCACTTACTGCCCACATTGCAGCCAAGATATGTAGAATATCTCTTTCATACATGTATAGGCCAAATCAATCTACATGCCACGTCGCAACCAAAAATGCGTCACATACTAGAGTGCTCAGAGAAGCATTTCACCCACGTGAATTCGCTTACACTTACACAGTACATTACTAAGGCCCTACCTATTTCACGGCCGTGAAAAACGTGACACGGACCGTGAAATTCATTCTTCACCGTGAAAACTGTCTATTTTGTGTACTTTTACCCTGCACTTAAATCCAACTAAGTTATGTGTATCGGTCCAGGTTCCTGATGTGATTATAAGCTTGTTTCAATTTCAAAAAGAAAACTGGACAGGATTTATTGATTGACACTTAACAGCAGCCAATAACCACTCTGGACTCTCCTCACTGATTGGTAGATATGGGCATCCAGCACGAGTTTAGCATCCTAAGAGATCTCAACTGATATTGTTAAGCGAGTGAACATTTTGCAAATGTCCAAAATAAATTTTCAAAAAAATCTACAATAATTACTGCAGCGGATCGTGTACAATAATTTTGCATTCTACTGGTGGCAAAGTATTTTGTACAACCTGCAATGTTTCATTGGATCACATACGTTGAGCTACGATCCAGCGGCATTTAGACTGAGACAGCAATCAAAAACGAAAAAGGTTGAAAATAGTGCATTGCTTCAAAACGAAAAGGTTAAAAAAAAAATTCTTTAACAGTGGCACGTGACAACGTAGTAATGTTAAATATTAGTTTCACTCGACAGATGGCTACAGTTGGGACTGATTTAAAACAAAATATGTATAAAATACATTAAAAAAGCAGGTTACTCTTGATCTCTGCATCAACATCCTGTATTTGTTCTGACGCATACTCAGTAACTTTTAGAAGCAGCAACACAGATTACATTCTCGACAGTAAGTTAATATATACAAGAGATGTTTTTCATTTTATGAAATATTCAAATTCTTTAAAATATTATCGATTTGTTATTGTAGGGTCCCAATCGATAAATAACTAGATTATTGTTATTGCTACAAGCCTAGTAATTTGTGCCTTTTTTATGCAGATGTTAATATTTGACTGAAGCACTCAATAGACAGATGCAGTTTGCAAAATACAGTAAGAAAGTAACTTCACAAAACAATTCATCATGTTAGCAACAGCTTTAAATAAAATAAAGGATGTTTTTCCATCATAATACATTGTGTATTGGGAATAAGAAAACCCTGCCATGACTCCTTTGAATTATACCAAAGTAGTACAGTAAGCCTCAATGACTTGGAAAGTGTAAAGTGGCCCAACTCCCTGCTTCAGCACTGATCCTACACAGGATGTTTAAAAGCACTTTGACGAACAGGTTTAGTCAGTAAACGAATGCTATAGAACAGCAATGAATTCAAGGAACAACAAAGTGCTGAAACAGTTAATGCTAAAAATGCTAAAACTACCTTTGACCCAGTTTAAACAAATGTGATTTGTGTGGTTACAAAAACAACATGACTTCAAAGATTATCTTCTGTATCGGCTGTAACCTTGAAAGCATTGCCAAATCCCAGTGTTGTAACTAGCTCCTCACTCTGAAAAGGCACCCTGGTATTGTAATATGCAAGGTTATTAAGTTCATGTCTGACATGTCTTTACAACAGCACAACTTTTCTATGGAAGCTAATTTCTTATCCCAGTTACGTGCACGTTTACAATACCTTCACCTATTGCCTTTGAAACATGGCTATATACAGAACAAGACCAAAACAATAGCATTTTAAAAGACTGTATCTGTTTGATAAGGATTTACAGTTACTGAATTCCTGTGATGATCAATAGACTTTCAATTGTTACATAATCCTCTGCTGTTTAGTTAAGTCCATCTAGGTAACAACAATTTTAGAAGTGTGCTTAAACACATTTAGTCATAGCATATTACACTATAAATCAAACCCAATATGGGCTGATTTACAGAAGATCTGTATCAGATTTGAACAGATGTGTTTAAATTTAAAGCAGCAAAACATTTTTTGTTATTTTTTTTTTCTTACTATAAATTAACTGGAGATCATATACAGTACTGTGCAAAAGTTTTAGGCAGGTGTGAAAAAATGCTGTAAAGTAAGAATGCTTTCAAAAATAGACATGTTAATAGATTATATTTATCAATTAACTAAATGCAAAGTGAGTGAACAGAAGAAAAATCGAAATCAAATCCATATTTGGTGTGACAACCCTTTGCCTTCAAAACAGCATCAATTCTTCTAGGTACACTTGCACAAAGTCAGGGATTTTGTAGGCATATAGTCAGGTGTATGATTAAACAATTATACCAAACAGGTGCTAATGATCATCAATTCAATATGTAAGTTGAAACACAATCATTAACTGAAACAGAAACAGCTGTGTAGGAGGAATAAAACTGGGTGAGGAACAGCCAAACTCAGCTAACAAGGTGAGGTTGCTGAAGACAGTTTAATGTCAAAAGTCATACACCATGGCAAGGCTGAGCACAGCAACAAGACACAAGGTAGTTATACTGCATCAGCAAGGTCTCTCCCAGGCAGAAATTTCAAGGCAGACAGGGGTTTCCAGATGTGCTGTCCAAGCTCTTTTGAAGAAGCACAAAGAAACGGGCAACGCGTTGAGGACCGTGAGACGCAGTGGTCAGCCAAGGAAACTTACTGCAGCAGATGAAAGACACATCATGCTTACTTCCCTTCGCAATCGGAAGATGTCCAGCAGTGCCATCAGCTCAGAACTGGCAGAAAACAGTGGGACCCTGGTACACCCATCTACTGTCCGGAGAAGTCTGGTCAGAAGTGGCCTTCATGGAAGACTTGCGGCCAAAAGCCATACCTCCGGCGTGGAAACAAGGCCAAGCGACTCAACTATGCACGAAAACACAGGAACTGGTGTGCAAAAAATGGCAGCAGGTGCTCTGGACTGATGAGTCAAAATTTGAAATATTTGGCTGTAGCAGAAGGCAGTTTGTTCGCCGAAGGGCTGGAGAGCGCATACGAATGAGTGTCTGCAGGCAACAGTGAAGCATGGTGGAGGTTCCTTGCAAGTTTGGGGCTGCATTTCTGCAAATGGAGTTGGGGATTTGGTCAGAATTAATGGTCTCCTCAATGCTGAGAAGTACAGGCAGATACTTATCCATCATGCAATACCATCAGGGAGGCATCTGATTGGCCCCAAATTTATTCTGCAGCATGACAACGACCCCAAACATACAGCGAAAGTCATTAAGAACTATCTTCAGCGTAAAGAAGAACAAGGAGTCCTTGAAGTGATGGTATGGCCCCCACAGAGCCCTGATCTCAACATCATCGAGTCTGTCTGGGATTACATGAAGAGAGAGAAGCAACTGCGGCTGCCTAAATCCACAGAAGAACTGTGGTTAGTTCTCCAAGATGTTTGGGCCAACCTACCTGCCGAGTTCCTTCAAAAACTGTTTGCAAGTGTACCTAGAAGAATTGATGCTTGATGCTGTTTTGAAGGCAAAGGGTGGTCACACCAAATATGGATTTGATTTAGATTTTTCTTCTGTTCACTCACTTTGCATTTAGTTAATTGATAAATATAATTTATTAACATGTCTATTTTTAAAAGCATTCTTACTTTACAGCATTTTTTCACATCTGCCTAAAACTTTTGCACAGTACTGTACCTTTTCATTTTGTTGGTCACCTTCTCTAGCCAAGTACTAGTTTTAAATGCAGAAACAAATATTTGGCTCCTGGCCTTCACCCTGTAGTGTTACAAAGCACTATTCACTGAACCCACCCCCACCTCAGACTTCCACTCTCTGCCTAATATTTTCCGCTTCACTGCTGGCCAATTTTACAGGACACTGGGAGATTAAAATTAACTTTGAATGCAGTGGAAGAACTTTAAATAAAATCATAAAATGAGACAAAATGTTTCAGTATTGTGTTTAATACAGAGTATCAGACAACTGAAAACAAGCACAAAAAGGTCTGTGTACCACATTCAGGCTGTATTTTATGATTATCTCTGTCTTTGTACTTTCGTTCAATGTTTCTGCAGGGATGAACAATAGGTTATTTCACAACCATCTGACGGGCACCTGATCACCTAATTTTTACAGCTTTGTATTGTTCTTACAAGAAATTAAAAGAAGACAGTAGCTAAGATATATATTTTCGACACTGTAGCTGCAGTTAACAAACTCCTCATACTGTACACTTTGGTCCAGTCTCCATCTATATAGCAAACTCATCTTTTTCTTACACAAAATAAAATGAAAGTAGTTTTAATGTTACATTTACTTACATTGCAACCGGGTGCCCTTCAGAAGTTCATCAGTGGCACAAGGTACTAAAGTACCTATCCACAACCTAAAAAACAAAAATGTATCATTCTTGATGTTTGATTCTCTGCTACACAAAGGTAATTCTATTTGATGAATATATTTTAAAAAAATGTCTGGTCTGTGTCATTGGTATGGGCAGGGGGCAAAGCGATGGCATGTGGCAGTGAAAGGGTTAATTTCTAATATATAACTTGTAATGGAACTTAAGGTAAGAAAATCAAAGAATACAACTGTGTACCAAACATTAAGACAGGTAGTCAAGGTGTACTGTCTGTATTCAGCTTTAACTTCAGGGTCATTTGACCATATGGCAGTGGTAACAGGCCAGACATCAATGCTATCAACACATTCAGCACGCAGGGAACTCTGAAAATATGAAGTCACTGCCTCAGATGATTTCTGAGATATGAGGCTTTGACACTGACAGGGTCTAATCCTTGGAACAGTACATTTTTACAGCTTGGATCCTTGGTTTGAGTCGTCTTTACAGAGCTGTTTTTCTAGTGCTAATGTAACAAGATCTGTGTTGCCCTGTAAGCTGTGTTCCTCCATGAGTTTTGCATCCTGCAGCATGACAGCAAAAACAAAAAAAACAGTTCCAGTAACCCAACCTTCCCAAAAAATATATATAAGCAATAAGACCCTCCACATCAGGCTTTACCAGGCATTATATGACCGGCCGTATAATGCCTGGTAATGCCCGATGTGGAGGGTCTTATTGCTTATATACTTCAATGTTTACAGCACAATTAACGATAATTCTTATTAACTGAATTTTTAGGTTTTCCATTTTTTTTTCCACGTATCCTGCCACATAAGCACTCTAAAATGAATGTTCTATAAATATATTCTTCTCTATAACATAAGTACAAAACAGCAATTTTAAAACTGTATACTTTTATTTGAAAAGAGAACAAAAGATTTTGAAAAAAATAATTATTATTATTATTATTATTATTATTATTATTATTATTATTATTATTAGTGCAGTTATTAAACATGCTTCCGTGAAAATAAACTAAGGACAAAGATCGGGGAAAAAAAATTGTGCAATTGTAACAACAACAACAACAATAATAATAATTGATTTGAATATTTCCAGATAGAGCAGCTATTAAAAATGCTTCCGGGAAAGTTGCCTAGTACTTGGACAGCAGAAGCAGTGTGACCTTCAGAAGAGCTTGATGAAGAAACCTGTTCAGTTTGTCAGACAGTACTTCTCTCTGTACTACTTACAGCGACTGTAGACATCTCAGAGGTGATCCTATTTTCCAGGATGTTTTGATTTAGCCATTCCTCAATTGACATCTTATTAAAAAGGTTGAAATTTACTTTAAAACAACATTTTGTTAGTAGCTGATGGAGTGATCTTGTTTGATTTGTTTTTGTGATGCGGTTACAAAGATTCTAAGGGCATATATCAGGGATTATATCCCTCTAGCTCAACCGTATTTAGAATGCGTGAAATCTTTCCATTGAAGTATATATATACACATATACACACACACACACACACACACACACACACACACACACACACACACATACGCATACATACATACACCTCCGACCTTCCTGAGATGGAAAACTCATGAAAATACACTACGTACATTTAGGGATGGGTCGGTATACCGGTTTTTCGGTTTACCGCGGTTTAGGTACATTACGGTATTAATACCGTTCCTTTTATTCTACACCGCAATTATCGTAATTTCTTTATACAGCGGTTAACGCATTTTTTAAACTGCAAACACGCTAAATCAAGCGATGATACTTGCAGCAGATACTTTTCCTGCACCCATTCCTGTTTCTTAACAATGTACTACAATACATGTTGCTTTCAGATGGTTTGAAAATTGGGAAAACAAATGCCATTAATATAAAATAATATAAAAGCATGCAGAAATAAAGATCAACTAGTATTTAGGAATCTGAGAACAGATTCACCTTTATATCTGGTGACCTAGGAAAACAGAGAGAGGAATGGAGCTAAACCAGGGTTTTACTGACCTATAATTGGGATGTTGCCATGACAGCTATAGAAACTAATGTAGTTTTGCTGCTACAGTAAAACTGGATTACAATATTATTATTATTATTTGTTTATTTAGCAGACGCCTTTATCCAAGGTGACTTACAGAGACTAGGGTGTGTGAACTATGCATCAGCTGCAGAGTCACTTACAATTACGTCTCGCCCGAAAGACGGAGCACAAGGAGGTTAAGTGACTTGCTCAGGGTGCAAGGCTGTAATTATTCTCTTGATGTCTCTGAATTTCTAAAGCAGAAATACAGTTTTTTCTAAACTTGCCTAAACAATCAGTCATTTGTAGGGTATAGGCTATATTGTTTCTGCATTTAACCAAACTTTTACAGATTTAAGGGTTAAACCAACTTTTGTTTTTAGCTATAAAACAGTGTTATACAAACTGGACCAAATAAGGTAAAATGCAGTTCTACTATCTTTTGATTTTGGCAGCATTACTGTATATAACAGTGCTATTGGGTAATTGTTTAGCTTGCGTCATCCTTCAGGCTTTGCTTCATAATGCCCTCATGTTGTACTCATTCTTGGTGTGTGTGTGTGTGTGTAGAACTCACAAAAATATCCCATTAACCCAAAATGCCAGCTTTATCAACCACAAGGGGCCCATCCCTCGGTTTGTAACCTCTGACAGCCATAGTAAACAACTTCCAAATTAGGGGTGCCAGTATTCCAGTTTTGTGGTTTACCGCAATTTAAGCACATTACGGTATTGACAATGTTCCAGTTATTCTACACTGCAAATATTGTAACTACGGTATACAATGGTTAACGCTATGTTCATGTTCTTATGAAGAAAGTGAAGGAAAAGAGCATTTTCATATGAACACCTTTGTATTCGACATCCTGTACAAAAAAAAAAAAAAAAAAAGTGTCAGTACTACTCAACTTTCTCACCTAGACTCACACTTCTACCTAGACCATCCACTTCTACCTTACTGTCAGTCACCATCATCAGCGCTATCAACAACACAGGATGCACGTTGCAATGTCTCAATTAGCATAGACAAGCCACTGCAGCGGACACCCTTCAGTAGTTTTGTTATTTACAGGTTATTTACAGTATTCAATTTTTTTTAGGTAAGTCGAGAAATCTCTTTTGTACAATGTCATGTGAACTAGATATAAATCTGATAACACAAGCCTGGGCTGCAGTCAAGTATCCAAATATTTGCCAAATGCATTCACCACACCCCATATACACTCAGCATGTGAGGCTATGGATTTAAAGAAGAGGGTCGCTTTGACGTACCAATACCAGATTAGTCAGGAACCAACTTAGGGTGTATTTTACAGTAAAATAAACAAAATAGATCGCCATAGTCAGCAGTTCAATGGGACACCAACCAAAGTTTACTGATCAGAGAATGTACGGTGACAATTTCGCTCACCGTTCATAATATCCTCCGCTCCAGCATATTCTAATACCCCCCTTCCTTTCTTTTACTACATGAAAAAAAGTGCCACAAGAAAAGCAACGAATCTTTAATTTCTTTTTTTTTTGTGAAAGGCATGCATTTTGTGAGAGGCATGCATGTGTTTTTCTTTTCAGGAAGATTATTCTGTTTGTAACATATTTAAGTGGTATGTCACTGTCGAACCACATGTAATGTAATGGGATGTAATTCTGGCTAAACCACAGTATAGGCTACACTGTGTAAAATGTACAATTTAACTGTAACACAAGGATTTATTGCAATAAACCAATACATTTCTTACTGTGCTGTAGCTTTTTGAAAATTATTATTTATAAACAGACCTTTTTTTTTTTTTTTAAAACAGGACTACTAGTTTATTTAGTCCATAAAGTAGTGCTGCATAATCAGTTGCTGCCAAACTGTGGTCAAGTAATACTGACATTTAGACACATGCAGATAAAAACTACACACACGTACAAATATGCATAAACACATACTGTGATTATCTATCTTATGATTAAATAGGCACGGTACTAAAGATGATTAAAGACAAAGGTTTGTTTTTTTTTACCTGGGAAAGGGAACTGAAGCTTGGGTTTAGACGCGCTGGTGTGGCGCGATCTCCTGCGCGTCAAAAAAAAAAAAAAAAAAAAAGCGATACAATGCGAAGCCCAGGTGTGTCCAGGCCCTTTAGGGTGCTAAAAGGCCTGGTGCAAACACAGATACACAGAATAAAAATGTAGGCATTAATGAATGGGTTAACTCTGCATTTCCTTTCACTTTGAAAAGTTTTACTCCTACGCTGTATAGTTGGCTCATCGATATGATGGCCTATAGTGGCAACTTCTACATTTATAACTTTTACACTTGCCCAGGGTACTACATAAACATGAATGTGATTTCTACAGTAAGTAGTAGTACTTCAATGTAATAAAGCTATTTAGCCATGTACTGCAGTGTTTTGTGGCAGACTGCAAGCACCAGCCAAAATGGGAAGCTGCTCCAGATTTCCTATAGTAGCTCATGTTAATCTCCTAAAGAAGTGGTATGTCAGTTTGTGCTAATCTGTACTAATAAAATGAGTAAGAAATATCCAAAACATTTGTGTATGTAATTTGTACAACACAGTGATTTTCCATTTAAACATTACTATTTTCCATTTGAAGAAGTTTCTATGTTTTTCCATTTCATATACCTATAACTTGATATTTATGTACTGGACTTTTACTTTCAAACTATGTTGTTCAAGTAAATGCCAATACGTTATTTACTGTTATTTGTATTTATTTTAATCAAGCAACAGTTAACAGAATTAAAAATATTTAAAAACGAAAGAAAAAATACAACTTACTGTAGAAATCGATTTATGTTTACAGAAAATGCAACAGAAACGAACTTCTGAAAACTGTAAAATCAACACTGTTCGAAATCGCAGTTCTCGCAAGTACACTTTTAAAAATGTATTATTTATTAATGCACTTGCATATTCTCGGACTCAGGAGTTAATGAGAAATGGTGCCATGGGAAAGTATGTAAACTCAGAAACTTGGAGGACTAAAAATAAATGTAAGGACTAGTTAGTTCCATGAATATTTTTAGAAAATGTGTCTTTTTTTGTATAAAATGCAAAGCAAAAAATTGAAAGCAAAACACAGCTTATGGCTTACCTTTTCTGTATTCAAATGTACTATCAATTAATACTGCTTCTTATCATCTTTATTTTAGAAATTGCTTTACATTTTTCTCTTCTGTCTCACTTGGTAGTATGGTATCTATATAATGTGACATTGTTTGTTTTTATGCCTGAAATATAATTTCTCTGTTTCATTGGTGTCTGGTTCGATCTTTCTTTCACCACTTTTTTCTGTGCTTAAATATGTGGACTTTACTTACTTTGAAATTTACTCTGGTTTTAAAATTCTAATATAAATACACTATTTTGTAATTACTTTTCATAGACACACAAGTAACTTTTACTTGATCTTTAAATCTCGATGCCTAAAATCATAAGAAATGAACAAAAGTTCTACACTTATTTTGAAATTCTGGGTCCCTATAAAGGCACATATTTATACTCAGGATATGCAGGATTTAGAGCCATGTAAAACCCTGAAATTCTTTTTCGGTGGGGGCGGACCCCCATACCCCGCTGCCTTCTATTATTATTATTATTTGTTTGTTTAGCAGACACCTTTATCCAAGGTGACTTACAGAGACTAGGGTGTGTGAACTATGCATCAGCTGCAGAGTCACTTACAATTACGTCTCACCCGAAAGACAGAGCACAAGGAGGTCAAGTGACTTGCTCAGGGTCACACAATGAGTCAGTGGCTGAGGTGGGATTTGAACCGAGGACCTACTGGTTACAAGCCCTTTTCTTTAACCACTGGACCACACAGCCTCCTTGGGATTTCTACTTTAAATGAAAATAAAAAGACTGAACATTTGTGTATACTGCAGAGGTAATTATCCATAAATACTATATAGACCCACAATGAACAAAGCTACCTGAACAGAGACACCCTTTTTAAAGAATGTAGCCCTAATCTTAAATATAGAGACAGTAAACACGTTTTATATAGTTCTAAAGTGTTTAGCACAATATGCAGAACATCTGACCAGTCCATCCAAACTTATCCAACTTTTCAAGTTTTGTTTAGATCTTCACACACATATTTCTAGCTGATTGCTTTGAAATAGACACCCCTCTCAAGAAATTCTGCAGTTGACCAAAGATTTGGAATGATTCCAGCATAACAATGAAAAAATAAGTTTTCTTCACAAATACAAAGCCCATTTCCTACAGGTAACTAAACCAAGAAAATATCAACCTTGTTACACATGCAGAGTTCAGAATTGCTGCACATGCCGATTTTGCAATTGCTAAGGTTCATAAATGATGACTATCGTGAGGATGTGACAAAAATTAAACAAGACATATGGTTAGTGCCAACTTCCTTCTTTGGCCTCTCTCCCTGTCTCAAAATGAAAGTACTGCTACAAAAATGACAAAAACTGCTACAGTATGCAATAGGAGTCTTATTTCCTTCCCTGTAATGTATTAAACATTTTTTTTTTCTTTTCAGCCGCAGTTGTGAAAGTACATGCATGTGTTCCCAATTTGAAAAAGAGAAAAACAGTGCTGGTTTGTCTGTCTAAATAAATATCAAGTTCATGAAAAACAATGCATTTTTATATAGACCTTAAAAACATAACTTTCCAACATATAAAAATATAATTAAACTTCACACCTGCAATAAAGTACATTAAACCTGCCATTGTTTATAGGCCTACACCATGTTAGTTTTCAACCTAAAAAAATCAAACCAAGGAAAATTTACAAAGACATGCATAAAAATGTTTACATTTTTAAGAGGGTATTATTGTTATATAAGCCTCCACTAGCAACCCACGTAAACTATTCTCTACCTTCTCCTCCCTCCTAACCCCCCCCTCCTCCTCTATCTCCTCTGATGACTTTGCCTCTTTCTTCTCTTCTAAAATCTCAGATATCCGCAAACTCTTTAACACCTCTCCCTCCCCCGCACCCCCTCCTGCTCCAACCCCTTCACCCACTGCATCCCCTACTAACTCACCCTCCTTCTCCACCGTCTCTCCCCTCTGACCTCTCCTCCCTGCTCCAGGGTCACAAACCCACCACTTGTGCCCTGGACCCCCTCCCCACTCACCTTTTTCAAGCTGCTGCTCCTGCTCTACTTCCCTTCATCTCCTCCCTTCTCAACACCCCTCTCCTTTCTGGTCTCTTTCCCTCTGCCTTCAAACAAGCCTCTATCACTCCCCTCCTCAAAAAACCTACCCTCGACCCCACCTCCCTCCAGAGCTACCGTCCTGTCTCCCTCCTACCCTTCCTCTCCAAAACCCTCGAGCGGGCTGTACACCGCCAGCTCTGCTTTCCTGTCCGACCACTCTCTGCTCGACCCTCTCCAATCTGGCTTCCGTGCTGCTCACTCCACTGAAACCGCCCTCCTGTCTGTCACCAACTCACTAAACTCTGCCCGAGCTGCCTCTCTTTCCTCTGTCCTAATTCTCCTCGACCTCTCTGCTGCCTTTGACACTGTCGATCCCTCTATTCTACTATCCTCTCTCGCTGACCTGGAAATCTCTGGCACTGCTCTGGCCTGGTTCTCCTCCTACCTCTCCAACCGCACTTACCAGGTAACCTGGCGTGAAGCAACCTCCACACCTCGCCCTCTCTCAACAGGAGTCCCAAGGGTCAGTCTTGGGTCCTCTCCTGTTCTCTCTCTACACCCGCTCCCTGGGCCCCCTCATCGCATCCTATGGTTTCTCACACCATTTCTATGCTGATGATGCTCAGATTTTCCTCTCCTTCCCCACCTCTGACTCCACCATCCCCTCCCGTATCTCTACCTGTCTGTCTGCTATCTCCTCCTGGATGCACTCTCATCACCTCAAACACAACCTCTCTAAATCTGACCTCCTTTTCTTTCCCTCCTCCTCCTCCCCCTCCTCTGATCTCTCTATCTCTGTTCCTCTGGAATATACCACACTCTCTCCCTCCTCCTCAGCTAGGAACCTCGGAGTCACCTTGGACCCCTGCCACTCTTATTCCCAGCACATCTCCACTCTGGCTCGCACTTGCCGATTCTTCCTGAGCAACATCCGAAGAATCCGACCCTTCCTCACCAACTACGCCACCCAGCTCCTGGTCCAGGCCTTGGTACTCTCCCGCCTAGACTACTGCAACTCCCTCCTGGCTGGCCTCCCTGCGCCCGCCACCCGTCCGCTCCAGCTCATCCAGAACTCCGCTGCTCGCCTGGTGTTCTCTCTGCCTCACTTCTCCCACGCAACTCCACTGCTCCGCTCACTCCACTGGCTCCCAATCACCGCTCGCATCCAGTTCAATACTCTTGTACTAGCCTACAGATGCCTTGACCAGACTGCACCCAGCTACCTCCAGACCCTCATCTCTCCCTACACCCCCCAGTCGACCTCTCCGCTCCTCCTGCATTAGAAGACTGGCTCTACCTCCTTTGCGCTTCCCTGCCTCCAGAGCCCGCTCCTTCTCCATCCTCACCCCGCAGTGGTGGAATGACCTTCCTACAGATGTCAGGACTGCCCAGTCCCTGCCCAACTTCCGGCACCTCCTCAAGACTCACCTCTTCAGACAGCACCTGTAGAACTCCTCTGTTTTTCCCCCTGGACACTTATCACTCTTCCTTAAATGCGCTTTACTTGCTCTTATCTGCCCCCTATTTTACTGCATTTAATCCTGTACTTTATATTCCTGTAATGTCAAGTGTTATTTAATCTGTAATATTTTGTATTTAATTATATCTTGATGCAACTATCACCGACACTGTTATCTGCTCCATTATTGAATCGTATTTTGTCATACTTGTACTTGCTAGAAGCAAAGTCATTGTATTTATCTTGCTCTTAATTGTATTATTACTTGTACTGTGATTCTTGAAATGTATTTGTTTACGACTAAGTCGCCCTGGATAGGGGCGTCTGCTAAATAAATAAATAAATAATAATAATAATAATTCTCATTTGAGAACTCAACAGTTATGAATCAAATTTGTATGCATAGTGGTACTGGTGTCATGGCAAATTTCACCACCCACTGCTTGTCTTTGGCACAAATATTGTAAAATGCAGTTTAGTTGATATACCTAAATAATGTTAGTATTATTAAAATTATTATTGTTATTATTATTTATTTCTTAGCAGACACCCTTATCCATGGCGACTTACATTGTTACAAGATATCACATTATTTTTACATACAATTACCCATTTATACAGTTTTTTTTTTTTTTTTTTACCGGAGCAATCTAGGTAAAGTACCTTGCTCAAGGGTACAGCAGCATTGTCCCACACCTGGGATTGAACCCACGACCCTGCAGTCAAGAGTCCAGAACCCTAACCACTACTCCACATTGCTGCCCTTTATACTATGCACGTTACAAAAATGTAACTATTTAATCAGTTATCTAGTATTTGTCGATGTATATAATGAGTAGTGTTCTGCATTTCCTGTTTATACCAAAAAATTCTTTTTTGTTTTGTTTTTTAAACTGAACTTCTGTTTTTACTGATTTATACACGATTTTTGGTCTACTATTCAATATTTTCTAGGAAATACACAATAAATGCTGTTTTATTTTGACTCCAATATTGTAATAATCAGCCTTACATTGCACCCTAGTATACAGCAGGTATATTTAGACATCAGAGGATTAAATGATGTTCAAACATCGTACAATCGGTTCTCTATTCACAAACACATTATCACCTGTTTCTGATTATTGTGGCAAGTGCTGAGAGTAGTAACTAGCTTGATAAAAAAAAACTAAAGTGAAATACTTACAGCACCTAACACTCCTCCCTCAACTAGGGCTAAAAGTGCCATTTTGCAGTATTTTACCCGCACTGACAAATGTTTCTGCATTTGTAAACTGTGCTCCAATAAAGTGAGTGCCAATCATGGAAATACCAGCAATTTAAGGAGACATTTACAGGCAAAAAACACACAACGGAAGTTGAAGCACTTTTGAACAAAGAACAAAAACAAAGGACGGAAGACGTGCCACAAGAAACAACCCCTCAGGTATCTCCAGATCTATATGTAGACTTTAAATTATAGGCTACTGATAAATACTACTATCGCAATATGCCAATATATTATCGTGAACAGCTATGTTGACAATCCATGCCTGATAGGAATAATTGTTAAAAACTTGCAGTTGCAATTGATCTAGAATTATTGTCATTTTATTAATTTCACTAAAAACCATCAGAATATGTAACATCTTTGTTGCCTTGCATGCTGCTACCTTCAGGGGAAAAAAATAAAAATACCAATAATATAATACAACATGTCTCAAAATAATAATACATTTTACATTAGAGATATACTGATAGTATCCAGTGTTTTATCAGTAAATTTATCTATATACATGTAAATAATAAATATTTTCCAAATGTTACCAGATTGGTTTTCGGTTTAAAAAAACAAAACAAAAAAAAAAACCTAACTGGCAACCGAGTTTTTAAAAGTAAAACCGAACCATACTGAAATTTCCAAAACCACAAACCTCTAATCTTGAGTGGATGAGGAATGGGGAGAAAACGTAAATCAATTTATGAATATCCAAAAGAAAAATAATGTTTCAAAGTATACAAAAAGCCAAATAGTAGAAGTGGGCCAGATGAGGCAGAGGATGCATAGCAGGGTTAGAAAATAACAAAATGATGGTACTAGTCCTAAGGAACTTTTGAAACTTACTAGTCCTTATGTGAAGTTCCTGAGTCGGAATCAACAACAGCTGTTGGGGTCCCAAAAATATTAGGCTTCAATTTTATTTTCCTAAAAAATGAACACTTACATATTTAGATGTTTTTATTGTACACCACCCACACGATATATCGCGGTGGTCAGGGTCCAATATAAATCTGCTATATATATATGATAACAGTATGATATTAATGCTTTGTTTTTAATTGTTTTGTATATTGTTGTTTGTGATGTGCAGTACGAAATAAAATGAACAGTAATTCTAAGTGCCTATGTATATTGTAGCTAAGGCATACGCAGTTTGACAGTAAAAATGGGGAGCCAACTCCAGGACCACAGTATAGCGAGGGGCGATAGAACGAGGGGTGGGTGTATTAAAAACAAACAGATAAACATTAATGCTCTTTCCTAGATACATTGATTGGGTTTCTGCATCTTCCTTCCCCGCATTCCGAACCCCAAAATCTGTGCAGACAGCTCTGTTGACAGCATACTTCACGTAGCACATCACTGCCTC
Organism: Acipenser oxyrinchus oxyrinchus; assembly: GCA_030684275.1. Lineage (NCBI taxonomy): Eukaryota > Metazoa > Chordata > Actinopteri > Acipenseriformes > Acipenseridae > Acipenser > Acipenser oxyrinchus. The sequence continues at coordinate 11,013,601 of CM060262.1, forward strand.
AGTAACAGAACTATCTGTAGAACCGTCCGAGATAACCGACAAATATTTAGCAGTTACCATTCTGGGCTTTACGCTGGGTCCTCGCAACAGCGTGTATACACTCCTGTGTCTGTTTAGAATTGCTATAGCTTTCCCCACATTTAATCCTTTTGCCTCAACCAGGTCACACATCCAATCAGAATCAGAATACAGTCGTGCATGCTTTGCAAGGCGAAGTTGTTCTGAAAAGCACTTTTAGCTTTAAAATCACAGAGGTGTTTATGGTGTGTAGTAATTGTTATGCTTTTGATGTGCCTTGTTTGACAGTCTTTGCCTTCATCAGTTTCACAGTTAAAATGCCCACTTTATTTGTCATGCGCTTTAAAATAGACCATCTTAAGGTAGCTGACCCCGTCACAAATGTTCCACTCTGGTTTTTGTCATACTGGACACACACCTTGCAGTACCTTGCATCTTATTTTCTGAAGGCGTAGACACTGCAGGCAATCAAATTGTGACAGCCATGTTACTTAAAGTGCGCTGCCTCATATTCCTTGTGTTTGCGAATCGTCTTTTTTTTTTTCTTTCTTTTGTGGTGGTGGGGGGGTTACAGTCCAGTATAAAATGCCACATTTTTGTAAAATTTATGATTACTTCAAAAGATACAATACACTTAATTTAAATGCAAACTTTCGGTATTATAAACTAAATCTACTTTTTAGACATCAAAACAGTACAAAAACATCAAAACACAAAGTAGCTCAAGTAAATAGCCATTTCCTCACATTACGTTTCTTAGAAACTGACCACATGAAATTGTTGTTCTAATAATATTTTACACTGAATCTTATAATACGAATACGTTGGTAATGACGTAGTTAAGCAATCATCCCTTAAATCTATATATTTTAAAATACTTTAATATTTTAAACTGATTAAAGATTGACCTACCAAATAAGTGTGTTGTGTTCAAGCAATTGGGCTTTTTCAAAAAAGAAATACATAATTGAAAAATGAAACGAAATGTGAGGAAATAGCCGCTTTTACACTGTTCGGATGTCTAAAAATTACATTTTGTTTATACTGAAAGTTCTCAGTGACTGTTTGTTCACCACTGCTACACCCCGTTAGAAAATTGGCTTTTCCTGCATTTTTTTTTAAACACAAGCTTGTGAACGTGAGAGTATATCTGTACACTTTTTTTAGGCACTCACCCACAGGACTACTGAGACACAGACATCAACTAGTCCTCATTAGTTTTAGTTTCTAACCCTGCATAGCGTTGCAAATACTGCTGCACTGAGGTACATGTTTGCGCTGACAGAATAACAGAACATACTGGAAGTGACACATTAAACTAAAACAAGAAAGTGAACTGACAGACAGACAAGCAATCCATTTCTGAGGCTTTTACACCCATTTTAAAAAGAGAGAGCACAGAATGACCATGTTAATGAGTTTGTCAGAGCGCTATGCTTTGCTGGACAGCCACTGTTTATTGCACAGAGGTGTGTATTGGTGACCATGTGACAGTACTGTCCATCAGCTAAAACACTGCCCAACGCCGACAATCTTATTCGTAAATATTTGTAAGAAAATGATGATGCTTTTGTTGGTAAACTTATGGAACTCATTGATGGAAATGTCCAGTGTGATTTTTGATGCGTCTCCCAATGCCTTTGACCGTCCAGTTCTGTCAATTTTCTTTATGATTTCAAGGCGAATAAACCTGGCTTGTTTTGTGCTGATGCCATGTTCATACCTTCTGCACAGCACAGCACTGCGATTGCCCAAACATTCGCAAAGTACCAGCTAACTTGGGAAAATGTAAATGTGGCCTCGACTTGCACAGATTCTTCATCATACATACCAGGGATATTAAACGTAATCAGAAATCAGAACTGCTACGCATCACATTCCACATGTAAAGTGTGTATATGGAGAATCATTTTTCCCGTTTTTTCCCCGATGTTTCAAGTAAAACTTCTTTTTACTGATTTTATCACTATTTATTTTTTTTTTTAAATAAAAACCAAAAATGTGGAACACTAATAATGAAGAGTGGAATTGATTGAAAAATCATTTTTTCGGGTTAATCGTAGCAGCCCTAGTAAGCACCATCTTCCTCAAATACTAGCAAGTTGGTTTTGGAGGAAGATGCCTGTGTCTGTAGCATCCTGTAGGGTTACTCACACCACCACCACATTGCTTTCCTACAGCTTTCACTCTGTCTTCACGCTACATGCCTGCACATTTCTCCCTACTCTCACGCTGCCTTCCCGTTGTGGTCAATCAGGGAACTGCAGCATTAGACAGCAATTGTGTTGGATGGATGTAAACACAAAACACGATAAAGCGAAGAGGGAAGAGAGTTGTTTTTCAATAACGGTAATTTTGGTTTCATTATGTACAAAATTATTTTGTTTCATTATGTACAAACAACGCTCTGGAGCTTTAATAATTTCATTTATTTATTTTTACATTCCCGTAGCCTCTCTTTTTTTTCTACAAATACCAGCAGCACTGGAATGACTTCTCCGACTAGGTGGGATTTTCAGATGTCATTTTTGAGCTAACCATGCCAATAAAGTTTCTTTATATTCATATATTAAAATGTAATTAATTATACTCAAATCTACATTAGTTATTTATGTAATATAGCCCTCATGGTTCTAGTGGCTGTAGGGGATATGTATTTGTTTGTAATTAAGCTTTAATAAAAGGATAATATGTTGTGCAAGTTCAAAGCTACTGTTTACATTTTGTATTGTTCAGAATTGTAGTTTTTACTCTAGCGACATGGGGTCTCTGTAGTCTGACGATCTATTTCTTTAGTACAGTACCAAACATGTTTAAACATAGCACGATTAGCCATATCAAATAAACATTACGTTTTTTCTGCTCTTCTCTAAATGAAAGCTCTTTAGCTTGACCACATAACATATGCATGTCACAAACATTGTGTTTGGCGGGAGGACAGAGGCTCTAATAGAAACAATCAGCGGATGGAAAAAAAAATTATACAGACCAATTACCAGAATCATTTTTCGAAATATGTAGCCCAAGGAATACCAGTCACCCATGTACACACAACTAAAATATGACTGTGATAATAGTCACAGGGAGGTGAAGCAGTCATGGTTTCAAACATACCCTCTGGTCCCGAAATAACATTTTCACAGACGGCAAGCCAGAAACACACAGCTTCAAGATCACAGCTAAGGTTAAGAAGTTCAATCTCATCTCCATGTCGCATACATTACACGCACCAAACTAAAGAACATGCTGTCACTACAACCCATTGAAGAGTATTGAGAGCTTAAACAAGTATTTTAAGCAAACCAATTTCTCACATAAAGGAATAATCAACAATGTTTCACTGGATTATTATTATTTTTTGCCTGTTACGCAAACTGAAAACACAGCCTAACGGCCTGAATACAGCGGCCCGTTACTCTCAACAGCGCTGGCAAGAACTCTGGCAATGTGTTCTGTGTGAAATATTTTCACTATTTTTTTTAACCGTATCAGTGAACAACCCTTTTTTATCTGAGAAAATAACGAAAATGATTTATTTAGTAACACATTATTATGCTAAACTTTCAAGATACATTTCATTCTGTAAGGTTGAGTTTACTGAATTTGAACTGGAGCATATATGTGCAAGTATGCAATGGTTTTAAAAAAAGGAAGAGAAACAAATCACTGCTGAAGTGACACTCTATAAAGTGCTCCAGTGCTCCACAGCGCCCCTTTCAATGCTCGACGACACTCGATCTCAATGTGTCCTTCACTCAAGCTTTCACAGACCAGTCCTGCAATGTCCATGTGGCGCTCACTCTATATTAACGCAGGAATTCTGTGTGAATCGCATTACAACCACACTGCATGTACTGTAAATCTGTAGTCAGTTCAAAATAAAGCAGGGAGCAGAGATAACTGTGCCCAGTAATGCTGTAAAAAAAGTGCACTGTAAGCTTTTGTTGACAAAACAAATACAGTATGGGCTAACTGCAGTGTATTTTAACATTAAACTAAAATGCAATATCAGTACAGGAAAGAAACAGCTACACACAAGGCTTGTTAAATTGGATTTCAGTAGATGACTGGGCATTATCAGCCATATTACTCTGTTTTTACAATTCCTTAAAATGTCTAAACAGTAAAAAGAAAACACTGCACAGCATCATCCCTCTGTGGCACCACATAACCTATTTTGGTGCCCACAGCACAAGCAAGTTTAGCAAACAAACCTCTGGTGGTCCATCAGACAAGTCAAACCAGAAGACGCTCACTGATCCCAGATGCAGTGTTTTAAAACTTGAGCCAGAATATCTCAACAAGAAGCAAAAAAAACACATCACCCACCAAGGACTTAAAGCCACAATATGGGTGTCGGTGCCCTGAAAAGCAGGCCACAAAGCATGCAGAACAAATCCCATTTACTAGAAAAAAAAAGAAATAAATTACAAGCAGCTTCCAAAACACTTGAATGATCTAAAGCGGTTTATGTGAATGATCTAAACATAAGAAAATAAATAACTGCAGTGACTAACATTCATGTTCAAATTTACAGTAAAATATATGATCTCATAGTAACCAAGTAAAACCAAAGCACATTGATACACTGTTTTGTCACAATTGCTTTGTTGAGTTATGAGCATTCCTCGAAAACAGTGTGCTCTCCCACATGCTGGAGTGTCTTGAGTGATTCATAAAGGAAGCAAAAAACAAAACCTTACTGATAATATGAACATTTGTGTGGGATTTGTATTTGGAACAGTTGACCACATTCATGCATGAGTATGAGTTTACTATACTGTACCTATAGTAGTAAGCAATTCGGGATGGAAATTATAAACGTTTAAATGTATAAACTCTAAAGAAGTGGTTAAACGTTGAACAATATTCTAGACGTATAACCGTCACATGACAAATTTCACCAAATGCATATTTTTTAATGTATTAATTTTAGTAATTTATCATCATATACAGTAGTCTGTCGTGTATCCGACTGCTGTAGGGCCAGAGTAAGGGCAGATATTATAAAAATGAAGGGTTTGGCAATTGCCTCCAAGTAGTTTTTCTAATTGGTGCAACAGAAAGATTGACACTGGGGCGAGTTTTAATCTCGGTCGATCTGGCGCTTCATGGTGCACTCTGTGTTCATGCTGTAGTAGGAGTGGTATGGTATCCAGTCCACGTGGTAAGAAAGTTAATGACAAGCGTTTTTTCTGACTGTTATATATTTTTAATAAAATGGCTAAAACAAAGGAATGAGGCAAAGCCACATTTGGAAGTATTTTGAGGAACCGGACGAGAAAACCGTGGTATATAAATAATTATGTCAAACAAAATTGAGGTACCACAAAAACACTTTCTGTCTAGGCTCAAAACAAAACCTAAGTTGTGAACTCTGTCACATGATGAGAGGATTAACTTCAGGTGATCGTAGGTAGGTGGCTTTTACGGTGCCTGAGTAATATGTGCGTAACCTTTGGTGCCCTGGCCTGGAGTTTTAAGAGTTAAAGAGAAAGTCACCGCTTGCAAAACACCACCTAGCTAGACTTAATATAGTCTTTTTTTTCCCCAAAACTGTTGTACTGCAGTGTACTGAGTTTCTATAATCCTTAAAGATAGCGGCCGAGAATAACGTACGAGAGAATAAAGTCTTGCTGTACTTAAAACATCCAGCACTACTTTTATTTACTTATTTTAACCAGAACTACTCAGAATGCGTCTCATAGTTCTTTCGCCACCGACACCCACTTCCTTATAGAAGATTATAGCTTTTCAGGCATTCTAAATTGGGTGAAAATTACAGTGGCTTGGTGTCTTAATATATCCCTTCGGGACTTTACCGCACTGAAAGTTGCAGATATGCGGGAGCAACTTGGAAAATGTGTGATTCCCGCAATCCTGCGCTGAAATTCAAGCCCTGCACTAATTAGGTGATTAAGTGCATATGCTTCAGTCATAGTCACTCAAGCGTGTCATGGTCAAGGATGAATGATTGAGTGATTAAAAAGAAATCAAAAACATTGTTAATGTCCATCATTTATATAAAGATAAAGCGATAAAGTTTTTTTTGATGCTCGGTATATATTAATCTTGCATATCACATCTCGCATATAAACTGTCGCACACATTCTGGTGAGAAGGTAAATAAGTGCAAGGCATTTTTGTCATTTGTAGCGAATACGAACATCTGATTTTTGTATCCGAATACATGTCAAAAATATTTATTCAATATTCAGATATTTGTCCCAGCACTAATTTAAATAGTGCCCCTTTTAATGTAAGCGCATAATGAATCCTCCCAATTGTTTCTTTTCTAATTCTGCCTTATTTGCAAAATTTAACAAGGTGTGTCTCCAGGCAGAATGTCTTTGTCAAACAAACTGACAGTAAGGCGATCAATTTCCTTTAAGGAATGTATAGCTACAGAAATAGCTTTGAACTCCTTTTTTCATAGTCAGATAATATAACAGGGTTCTCCCCAGGAATTTTCTACAGCCGGGCAGTAGATCATAACAGCCATTATCACTTTCAACAGAATAAAATGTATGTTTACGCTCATGTACCATATATTACCTTAACCATTTGCAGTCCATTTATTAAGTGCGCGTCAGGTCCAATTTATTTTCACACGCGCAGTTAATTTTAGACGCGCTGTTTAAAAGTATTTTTTTCCACAGTCAAACAGGTTTAAAGGGCCCTGCATATCAACAAAGCACTCACTAGGCATCTCCAGCCCCGCCCCACCCTTTTGTTCGCTCTCGCTTTCACATATGCTAAGAAATAAATAATAGTAATAATAATAATAATAATAATAATAATCGTACATACCGATCAATCATCTCCTGATCACTCGTTTCATCACCAAACTCCTCAATAATGCGATCCAAGTCATTATTTTATTACTATAACATCTCAAAAAAGCTCTGCAAATGTCTGTGATAGTCTCTGTGCGCTGATTAGGTAACAGCCAGCTTGTTTCCTTATGACCGCCCCTATGTGATGCCAGGGGCAAGTATGACTAGTCATGAGATACGCCTTTTTATCGGCTTGTCTCGGCTCCTGTCGCTCCCACTCGGCCATTGAATGGTTTTCTCTGCTTTTTCCGGAGAAAAAACGACTAGAAACCCGTTTTTTGCGTTTTTTTGATGATGTCGGACAGGGTCCGACAATGGACCGGATAGGAATAATTGCAATGTCGGACCAGGTCTGACATAGGACCGCAAAGGGTTAAATAATTATTAAGCAAACAAATTAATTTATTAAAGTTCATTTATTAACGCTTTTGTATTTCAGATTAATATTCCAATTTTAGCCTTTCAATTTCTATTTCTTTAGTTCCCCTTTCACTCTTATAATTTTTACTTTTGAGTTCTCAAATGTTTTTTTAATACATTCTCAACCAGTACATACATTTCAGTGCTCCGATAAATGCCCCTCTCTAAGTTAGTCACAACCATTGCATTTTTCCGTAGGATGTTGCCACTTTGGAGTAACTGTGACACCGCGCACACCGGTGCCTTGTGTACCTCTGATTTTGCATGATTTTGATTACTCTCCACTCTCATTCTTACACATGCTGCTCCATTTCCCCCTGAAGATTTTTGATTTTGTTTGTTTTTGGCAGAGCTTGCACATTATTCCACCTAATTCAGTGTTGTAAAAAAGCCATTTCCATTTTTTTCCCCCCATATAACATCATACCCACTATAATAATGCTTCTGTTTTTTCCATACAGGCTGCCCGGCCTCCCCCTCCTGCCTTTCCTCTGATTTTTTATTTTCGTTTGCTGTATCATATTGTTCCTTTTCACTTTCTAAACGCGTTTCATAGTTTGCTTCATTGTTTTTGGTTTGGTTATTTTCATGCTCACTTCCACTATTTAAAAAAAAAAAAAAAGTAAATAAATAAATAATTGATCTTCTTAGCAGTCATTTTAGCCTTCCATGAGTTGCAGTGTCTAAAACGATACCCCACCCACACCAACCAACACGATTGGTTAGAAACGTTACCACTGCTGGAATGGAGTGCGTAGGCACATTCAATGCGTTTCAATACTATAAAAAAAGAAACCGCGAGTGTGAAGGACTGAGGCTGGTGGCAGTCCAATTTACACCTTTGCAATAATGCAATGACAGGAGGGCGGCACTACCTAACCAGCCAGGCGACACGCCCAGCTAAAAAGGCCTGGAGAGAACCCTGTATAATTTAATTAAGAAACGGTCATGGTTTAATTGCTAATTCATACCTGTCAACTTTTGAAAATAAATAAATCGGGTGTGGTGTGGTGGTGCAATCTGTGATACCTTTTTTTTTTTACTGTTTCCCCTGTAGAGTCGGGGGGCAAGGGGGGCACGATGCAGGTGCATGGTTACTAAGTATGTGAACTTTTAAGATCTGCTGACATAAGGGGGTGTAACTGTAGAGTTTTGAGCAAAATACGGTAGAAAATATGTCCCGGGAGTTGTGCGGGAGAAGTGTCCAAAAAAAACGTGAGAGTGCCGGCAAATAAGGGAGAGTTAACAGATCTGCTAATTATAGCTTTATTAAATGCAAGTAGAGTGGAAAGAAATAAACTAAACAATAATTAAATACGCAATTAAATTTAGCGTACTTACTTCGGAAAAGCCCGGCCTTAAACGCAGTACCATAGAGTGCTTTGCCATTTTTTTGCCATCTTTTTTGCTTTCTTGTTCTCTATGTGTCTTTAATGGTATAGACTCATACATAATCAATCAAATGACAGAAAAATGTGAAGAATAGTATGCCACTAATAGCAGCCATGTTAAGTTTCAACAGAGACATGTGAGTGAAATCACATGATGAATGAGCTCAACTTGGCTGGGCGTAGTGCAAACTAATAAAAATAATAAAAACACAGAAGACTGGAGTTGCGAGGCTAAAAAGACAACACCACAAAATTCCATTCCCAAAATGCCTAATTACGCAATTGCGGAAAACCAGTAGCCCTAAAGCCGCAGCCATGAATGTGTGAGAATGCGTGAACCAAAAGGCCACATTCCTGGCAGTCTCCTCATGCTGATCGTCTACCTCGGTTCTGCCATAGAGTGCGCAGCTGAATCAAATTAGTTTGGGAGCTAGCTCCACTTCTATCTTACAGCAATACACTTTATTTACGCCCAAAATAAGGAAACAGAAAAAATAGAAAAATCCATAATGTATTCTCTTTTCACAGGTTGAACAGATGTAGCATACGTTTAAAATCAACTGATTAAATACCTAAATGCTTATACCTTAAAAGTAAAACACATTTAATAAAATATGCTGTCAACAGAAAGTGCAGAGAAGCCCATTTATTAACTGCAGCTAAAGAGCATTTTCAAATCTGCTCAGAGCTCTACTCATGCTAGACAATTGCATTTTAATACACATTTGCTTTATGCGATACTGATTGTGCTTTATGGGGAATACCCATAGATCTGACAATCATCATAAGGTTTGGTATCAACATTCTAAAATATGTAAAAATGATGCAACTCTCTACAGACCTGCAAGAGGCTTAAGTTAATTCAACATACTGTATTGCTGCATTACTCCAGCATACAAAATAATACACTGAAACTATTCTAATAGTTATCATGGGGCTTTTAGGGCTAAAAAAAAGTTGACTTAAGCTAGCTCGCGAATGTTCTTAGCTGAGACAATTATAGAATATACAAAATGGGGAGACTAGGCCTATACTGTATTTTCCACTGTGTGCAAATTGGTCACTCTACATGATATAGTGCTGGGACAAATATCCAAATATTCGAACAATCATTGCTTGACATGTATTTGAAGGCATGTTTTGTCTTGCACTGCTTTATCACCTCGCCAGAATTTGCACAACAGTTTCTAAAATGGTAAGTTGAAAAAGCTGACAGTAAATAAAGATCAGGATATACGTGCAACCCAAGCTGCCAAATGGGGTTATCACCTAAAGTCACCAATGCGGCTTCATATTTTGGAATCACAACTGGGGTCGGTTTCTCTCAGCGATACAGATATGTCCCTCAAAAACGCTTAACCAACATTATCTCAACTTGCAAGGGAAATGTTATGTATTGGAATCAACATTTTGTTTTAGTTTTATGTTGTGATCCTATTATCTGTTATTTGAAATGTAGTATGTGTTAGGGACGGGAATTTCAAGTAATTTAGTGCTTGAGTACTCGAGCGTTAAAAATTGAGGACTCGAGTACTCTAACCTAATGCCAGAAAATATTAATTCTACATATGCGCCACAAAAATTAACAGATTAACATTAGTACTGCCATGGTTATACTCATACCTAAAACTGCCGCCGGCAGTCATTATGACGGTACATTTTTATTAATATCAAATATTAAAATGAAAGACAACTATCGGATACAACTCCAACATCTGCATAGCCGAAATGCTGTATTTAAAATGAACAACTAAACAAAAGGGTTTATTTTCGAACTTCCCACCAATAAGCACTACTTAAAAAAATTTAAAACTATAATAAAATAAACATTTCCAAAGAAACTAGTGTGTAAATAGGTATATGTACATACAAAACTGTAAAAACAAAAAGTAGTTTTTAATTTAAAACGAAAGTAACATATGTTAGCTCTTGTGTGTGTCATTCGGTGCAGCACAGAATCCAGGTTGAGCTGCAGCAGCCTTCTGCTTTGCAGTTTTCTGATCAAAATGTTTCTGCTGAAGCACTGTGGCTAGCTTCAAGGTGAAATCTCTCCTACTGATATTTTCCCCGGTGCATTCTTTGTACAAAATTAAGGAATTGATGGCTGCCAGGTCCAATAGAGATAACAACAGGCTTGTATATAAATAGAAAATCAATAGAATATTGTAGGTTATATTCAAAATAAAAACATATTATAAAATGCAGTCAAAATGACGGCTTTGGCATTTCTCTGTGGGCAGGCTTATAACTTCCTTATTTTCATGATCCTGCCCTTCAAACGCTACTTTATTAATTAAAAAGTACTTTATTAATTAAGGGTCTGTGTTTGGGTCAGGACCACACCACAAAAACAATAAATCCTTCCTCCTGTCTCTATCCTAAAAACGTGCTCACTTTCTCGCTCGCTCTATTCCACACACACACAGGCTCCGGCTCTCTATCAGTCCCCTCAGTACTCAAATAATAAATTAGTGCTTGAGTAATTATAACCCACCCCTAAAGTGTTTTTTTTTTTTAAACATTGCTTGTTCAGTTGGTTGTAACACCAAAAAAAGCATGTTTACCTCAGTAATGTTATTACTTCATGAAAATGTCAGACATTATGAAATCAACATTATGACAATGGCACTACATAAGGTAGAAACAGAAGTGTCACTGAATGTACTGTTTTTGTCTGCAATACATGTGTGTAAGACCCCAGTATGGCAGTTTAACATGCATAGTTTTGTACATGAATTCTTTTTCGATTGCTCAGCCCACAAGTACTGCGCTCGGTTATGCATTCGGGTGGCTGAGAGAGGATACCCACGGACGCTGACGAAAGACGCCAGTGTAAACAAAGACCAGGCAGGAACGCCAGCGGTTGAAGAGAGAACAAAACAGGCAAGCACGGTTGAAGAAGAGAGCCCGCCTTAAACAAATAAATCAGGAATTAAAATAAGTAATTACGTACCCGAAGGGACGTGTGTAGTTATACGGGGAACTCTGGCCACCCCAGTGTATAGGGAATACCCGAACTGACCGGCTTAGCGGCAGTGGGGGCACTGCGTAAGCAGCACCTTTATTTTGTAGTTTTATTACTGTGTTTTATTTTCTCTTTATTTCGCTTTTGGTTTTCATTATTAGTTTAGAGCACCTGTGTGTGCTGACGGATACAAGTGCAACCCCTGCTTACCATCGTTGGTATAGGGGAGTTGCAGCACCAGCACCATCTGGCGACAAATAATAAAAATAAAAAATTCCCAAAATAAAACTGGGCACCCGTGCGGTGTTTCAAATAAAACCTTCTGTCTCCCGTGTGTGTCAGTGAATTGCTCACCACCCTTCCACAACGGCAGTGTCACAGGTAAAGTATGGTATTTCGCGGAATATGCACGGAAATATGTTATGTTATAAATTACGTTTACAGATTATTATTATTTTTTAAAACAGCAAATAAACAGATGAATGCAATAACATCAAAATTAACATCAAAGTTATTCAAGCACTTTACAATAGCTTGTGAAACGGTGTTCTACTTAACAGCCTGTAGGTAAAGTGTATCTGCAAGGACAGCTTTCAGTTCCAGTACGTCAGGTGCATGTTCACCATTTAGGTCTTGCAAAATAAATACAATGTATAACCCATACTGATCTTGTGCAACCAGACTGTTTTACCAATTCCATAATCTCCTGCTTGTGATACTCGGCAACTTTAGGTAAGCATTCACATCTCAGCTGGGCTGATGAAAGAATCGCTCCACCATTTGCTGCACTCTGAAGAATTTCCGTAACTTTTGGTTGTCCAATTTTTCAAAAGGGACATTTGCGCAAACTTTTGGAACATGGAAATCACTTTTTTTTTCCTTTCTTTGCAAGTAAAGCAGTCGCAGTACTGCTCTGGATTTCCGCCTTTCTCTTTCGGTGAATAGTTGCTGTCAACAGACAAGATTCGGTAGTGATCTACTGTAACATTGCAGGATGTACAGAAGAGCTTACCTCCATTGCTGTGTGAACTCCTGCTGGATACTGCTTTACGTGATCTGCTGCAGACACATTTTTTGCCTTTTTAGAGACATCTATTTTCTTGTTTACAGTGTGTAGTATTTTAATTTCCCGCTTAGACTGCATATAGTCACATGACATAATCACTGCACAGCACTGTGTGCATGGCGAATATTACACGCAGGCACATATCAGAGCTGTACAGTTTTGTTAATGTGATTTTTTTTTTGTATAAAATACACAATTATGAAATTATTTTTATTTCTTAAGAATATTGTAAAAATAAATTATGTTTTACGTATTTGACAAAAGTTAAATTTCAAAATGTTGAAAATGTTGTCATTGAATTAAATAATATTCCTGTGTATCACTGTTTTTGTTTCTACATCCTTTCTACTTTGGTTGATCTCAAACCTAATTCAGTGGTTTCCATTGGGGTTTTTTTAGCGACTATTAATAAACAAGAAGCTATTTTGTGGGAGCTGTACAAACAAATTGGCATTTTCTTCTTTGCCCTACTGTAGCCTCTGACCAACAATATTGAAGCTTCCTGGTCGGCTATATGCCAACAGCTCTCAACAAAGTCCAGGGAATTGGCTTTATGGAGTACCAAAAGTGGGACAAGACCAGCAAAAGCTTAAATTGCAACAAATGAAGGATAAAAACAAAACTGCAAAGGTTGTAATATCAACTTTCAGTAAACAGATTTGCAGATGTATTTGATCATTTAACCACAGCAGCTAGATAAAGACATGCTTATCAACATGTGTCTCATGAAAAGGCAAAACCCACAATTTGAAGACACAGCACTTTCTTAAATGTTTATGTTTTGTAACAGAAAGCCATACAGTATCTGTAGTTCAATCTTATAATTGTTGCACAGTAAAAAAAAATAAAAAAATAAAAATTAAATTAAATTTGTAGCACAGGCTAAACACCAAAATGCATTCCAATTCAATAGCACACCTATCCTAAACTTTAATAAGATAGTGAGGACAGACACTGATAAGTCAGGACAAATCATAAAGCTACAAAAGACCATCAATGGGCTCAATTCTCAAAGCTATTTACTCCAATATCATCATTAGCACCATTCTTTTTTTTCAGAAAGGAAAAAAGCATCCAATAAAGTTACCAACCCAGAAACCCAATTCAAATAATGTTTTTGTTGGCGGTTGTACTATTTCTATCTTAATAGGAGTTCTAATACCCTTCTTTAACAAATGATCTAACCCACAAAGGTCAGTCTGTGTGCTTGAATTAGTACTATTAACACGTTTTCTTAATAGCACTTTGTGAACTAATTTAGGATGTTCCTATGTTAATTACATAATCTGTGCAATCCAAGGTGGTGAAGGACACTTTTTAGCACCTTCTCAATGGAGCATACTTAAACCAGAAGTCAACTTAAAAAAAGATACACAGTCTTACACAGATATACAGTAGTAGGAAGATGTCTGCCATTCTTTGGTTACATAGAAAGCATCAGAGAGCAAGAATTAGGCAGGGGAAATCCTGCCACCTCATATTAAACCCTGAATTTATTTAGGCAGTTTCCCAGATGGCATGTTTGTTAAAAGGTTCTGCCTCACCGGGCAAGCAATATCTGAATTATGTGAGGACCTTAGACCCGAATTGGAATCAACTACCAGGCAATCATGTGCAATATCTGCTGAGGCTAAGGTTTTATCAGCAAGTTTAGGTAGCGGTTACAGTGCTGCATTTTAAGTAATTTTACAGCATTTTTTAACACTGTTATTTCCCATCACAATTATTAAAGTCGTCACACACCAAAATAATACACATTCTTACATAAGAATATCCTATAGGAATCTTGCAGGTTTCTAGGCCACGTGAACCAACTCGATTTAAATGTTTGGTAAAGATATCAGATCGGCCTGTCACATTTATGTTGCAGTGAGAGACTACTTTGATAATATTTGGATCAATAACCAAACAAACTGTAGGCAGTTTAAACTTTATATAGTGGGAAGTGTTGCATGTAGTTGGACTCATGACATGCAACATAGAGTTACATATAATAATCCTATTATATTCCCATATTGCAAATACGCACCCAAGGCTATACACAAAGACAATTTAAAAGCAAAAGTATTTAATGTATTATATAGCTTATTTAAATAAATCTGGATACAGTATCTATTAGTGACTGTGAGGAGTGAATGCCACATCTGTGTCACCAATTCCTTCAATGCTTTCCATGTTTAGTTAACTGGACTTATTTCCAGAGGGTTTAAATAAACCATCCAGTGGCAGTCCACCACTCAAACAGATATTGATTTCCAAATTGTATCTCTCCTTGATTGGTCGTGTTCTGTTCCTTGACTCCACATATCATTTTATAGTTACTAATAATCTCATCAACTAAAAGCAAAACTGCCCAGACAGGCCACAATGTAAAACATCTTAAAACCATACCACGCGATCACTGTAGTCTATAGTTATATGCAGCGCTCCAGATAAGGTTTTGGGTCTGGGAATAACTTACCCTCTAATTTTATCACAGAGAGTAAAATGTATTTTCAAGGGGTAAAATGCAACATTACCTTGACATCCATAAGTAATCTCAATAAATACTGTACAATCTTTAATGGTAATGGGGTAGGCATTAAAAAAAGAGCCTTCCATTGTAATTGCAATGTTACTTTGAACTACTGTACAACCGGGCGTGTGTTCAGGTTCTTTATCGTCTCAGCGCATTTTTTTTTTAGAGGTATCACACTTCACACTTATATTTCAACATGAAATTCTTAAACTCAATGAACATGTTAAAACTTCAATATAAAGCCATACAGATAAAATAAGGAAGTGTATGAATACATTATAAAACAGTTCGTTTAATATTATAGGCAGCTTTTTTTAGCGGTTGCCTTTGACGATGGTTCCAGTTGGATTTGTAGCTGGACCGAGTTGTTTACGCTTCAACCTGTGTAGCTTTGAATTTTCTTAGTCTTACTGTGATTGGCTGCAAAGACAACAGGGCTAGCCAGAGATTGAATAATGTTTGTTGAGTTGGTTTTTCTTATGTAGTTTCCTAGTAAATGAAGACATTGTATTCTGGGAGATGTAGTTGTTAGTGGAAGTTTTAGGGGAGGCGGGAGGGGAGGCAGACAAGCTGTGCAACAAAATTGCTATGCATATTTTTAACATTAAATTTAAATTTAGTGCATATTTCAGACTTTTTTTAATGCATAAAAACGGCAGGTACGAAGCGTATCTGGACCGCTGGCTACATCCCAACAGTTTTGTCTTGGTCCGGAAGCATTTTAATTTATTAAAGAAATATAAAAATCCATATCATTCTTGTTAATACATCAAGACAGAGTAATTGTGTGGTATAGTTTAAGACTATTTGCATTGTTTTAATCTCACTAAACAAATTATTAGTCAGAGCAAATCATACACAGCATGTAATAATACATTTCACATTACAGATACAACTCGAAAGAAAAACATGTTACAAAATGTAATAAAATTATATTAGAACATGAATTCTAAAATGTGCTGGAAAACAAACGCATTAGGACGTTCATGAATTACAGAGAAGCAAGCAGTAAAGTTTGGAGGAGTTATAGCAACACACCTCTGGCCTTAACTCCAGTTTTACCACTGTTTTGTGAATCAGGTCCCAAGACTTAATTCAGGACTTAATTGGTGTTTTTTTCCATTCAGACAAAAACTGTACTAATGACAATTTTGGGTAAATAGCTTTGAGAATCTAGCCCAATGTGTCTAGGTGTCTCTAACTGTATAGGTTTATGCATTACTACTGGAATTATTTTATTTGTCTGATATTTTGGACTGGAACATATATACAATTTAAACTGAGTTGAATATGTGCCTCAGAAAAGTCTTTCAAAATGATGAAGAAAACCATCCTGTTCAAAGTGGAAGTAAATCTTGAACAGAACGCTTGCAAAATGTTACTGAAAAACATATCAAACCCCTGACAACCAGAACTTTCAGTGGGAGCAATTTTGAAGTGGTTTAAATCTGATATCAAATTGAATCATAGTACACAGTATTTAACAGCACGTTCATACTGTGTTAAGAAAAAAAAATATTGCTTGAATAATAAAACAAAAAGGCAGAACGTAAGGCAAAGACTCCAGTTTGAACTTAATTTCTGCTACGGAGTACTGGGAATAGAAAAGCCCTGGTTACAGTGAAGACCATTATACCACTGGCAATCAAGGGTTTCATTCTGCAGAAGATTCTTCAGATAATGGCACACGCTGCCCAAGGGGCTTTTCAGCCTGTGCTAATTTACATCCACTGGCAGCTCCCCTCCCCCACAGCTTGAGTCTTAAAGAAACCACACTTCACACTGTACTTGCCTCTTTGTTGTTCTAACACTTTGATACAAAGAAAATGAAGTATCAGAGATAACAAAAAAATCCTTGACTGTATCCTTACATTCAGCTTTATTTCCCATTACTGTTTACAAAACTAATCAGATTAACTAACCCCTATAAACTATGGTATATTTGTATTGGTTTATTCATAAAAGTTTTATTATTTTAATTTTGAAACTAAGAAAGACATCAGATGATATAATTGCAATTGGCTTTCAAAAGTCTGGTTAAAAAAACGGTATTAAATGTTTAAACCTTTTTGCGTAAATATTTACTTATGTATTAACCCTTTCGCTACGGTGCCGCTAGAAATCGTTCATATATGAACGATGATGTAATGGTGAGGTTAGACGCTCATTTTAAGTCATTTGAAACAACCATTGGTTGATTACCAAATGACTGACATCTCCAAAGGCTCCAACAACCAATCAGGGATGGTTTTATATACTTTCAAAACGAAAGTAAAGTTAGATAGACGAGTGAGGTTTTTTTTCCCTGTCAGGAGATTCGGCGGTCACAAGTCCCAAAATAAATGTGAAATATTCATGGAATAAACATCACAGGATGACCCAGGCCACTAGAGATACCTTTTATTATGAGGTGCAGCATTTCAGTATCTTAGGTTTTGGTTTTGATTACCGTATATACAGGGGTGTACAATTTAAAACAAAAAAAACTTCTTGTCCAAGGGACAAAATGCTAGAAAAATCTACTTGCCCCCTCCCCGTCGCACAAAAAACACAAAAAAGAGGAATATAACTTGTAGGATTTTGGTTTTATTTAACAGTGAACACAATCAATTAACAGGGGAGGATCTAGCTAGGGCTGGGACAATGCATTAATCCATTGTTGGAATAACCATCGATGGTTGAAAAAAAAAAAACGCATCTATCAGTTCATTAATAGGACCGTTTTTTATTAGGACCGGCAAAATTTAAATCTACGCTCTTATTCCTTGCCTTTCCTTTGGTTCCTTTAAATAATAATAAAAAAAAACTCCCCGCCCACTACGCAGCATGTACGTTTTCACAGTAATAAGCGTGACAAAAAAAAAAAAAACCTAGGAAAGAGACTAGAGGTAGGCTGCATTTCAGGATCAGATTTTTTTTTTTTTAATTTAGTCGCTGCCAATTAGTTTTTATTATTTTCTCCCCAATTTGAAATGCCCAATTATTTTTAGGCTCAGCTCACCGCTACCACCCCTGCGCTGACTCGGGAGGGGCGAAGATGAACACACACTGTCCTCCGAAGCGTGTGCCGTCAGCCGCCCGCTTCTTTACACTCTGCAGACTCACCGTGCAGCCGCCTCAGAGCTACAGCATCGGAGGACAACGCAGCTCTAGGCAGCTTACAGGCAAGCCCACAGGCGCCAGGCCAGACTACAGGGGTCGCTGGTGCGCGGTGAGCCGAGGACACCCTGGCCGACCTAACCCTCCCTCCCCGGACGACGCTCGGCGACGTCCAGGCTATAGAGTGCATCCTGCACTCTAGCGAGTGCTTTTACTGGATGCGACACTCGGGAGCCCCAGGATCAGATTTTGCTAGTTAATATTTTTATTTAATTTAATTTTAAATAATGTCGTCAGATGTTTGAAAGAAAAAACAAAAGAAAGCAACACCTTCAGTAACAACTTATTTTGTAAAGAAAGTTGATCCATAAAGTGTCAGAGCAAGAGAAATAACAGGCCTGATAGTGGATGTTGTCACACAAGATATCAGAACTGTTAGTAGAGAGAGCTGCTTTTAAAAATCTGATTGCGAATCTTGCTCCAGGCTATGAAATGCCCTGTCGAAAGACAACCTCCAAATTCATTACTCTGGAACGAACGTGCAAAGGAAAAGATTAGACGGGACTTAAGTCAAGAGTGTAATTCAATTTCCATCACTACGGATATATGGACAAGCATGCACACAAGAAGCATTTTTAACAGTCGCCTGCAATTACATTAAGCAAAACTGGGAACTCGAATCAAAAGTATTAGCGACACGAAAATTACATGAGAGGCACACAGCTGTGAATTTAGCAGAAGCGATCAATCAGATGAACACAGAGTTTGAAGTGGCTACCAAAGTAATAGTTTGCGTTCAGGACAACGCGGCCAGAGTGTGCAGAGCAATATCTTTGCTTTCTGCAAGCGAGCGTGCTGTGTTACTTTTTGGTAGCATGGCAAGTGTGAGCTGTGCAGGGCACAATATAAATCTCTGCATTCAGAAAGGATTTACGACAAGTCCATACATGGCAGCAGCAAGGAGACTGGTTGCACATTTTAAAAAAGAGCGAGATGGCAACAAGTGTTTTAAATAGGAAACAAACAGAAATGCTGAACACAGAAAAAGCACCACTCAAGTTAATACAGGACGTACAAACAAGGTGGAACACGATTTATTATATGTTTGAACGCCTTCTTGAATTAAAATGGCCAATTATTGCTGTTTTGTCAAACCCAGATTTGACCAAAAGGTCTGATGCAGCTACTTTAGATCTCACGAAACTAATGGCTGAGATACTATTACAGTCATTGGAACTGGCTACAGTACTTTTGAGTGCAGAGAAAAACATTACGGCTAGTTCTTTGTACCCACTTGCAACAGAGATAAAACACAGACTGACTGAAGTTCCCTTGAAGAGGAGACAACGTCTTCTTTAATCAACTGATTTGCTAGTCCCAGTTAAACGTCATTTGAGACATATGCTAGTGCGTAATTTGTCTCTGCAATTTTGTGTACATCAGCTGAATGACCCAAGTAATGAGGTTATGCCACTGCTTTTTGTGTAATTTCTTGACCCCACAATTTCGCCATCTGGATTTCCTATACGAACAGGCCAAAACCTGCATGTCTGAAGCACTGTCTTCCAAACTAGTGAGGCTGGTGGAGGACAACCTCAAAAATGACGGAAATCATGCATGTACAATCTGGTTGCTGTCAAAACATCTTAAGGTAAGACAGTAATATTTTTAATGTTTTACTAACTTTTTGTGGGGAACCTCGCCGACAGTGTGACTAAACAAACAATTATAAATGTGTAGTTTTAAGTTCAACTGGAGAAATGTTTACTTTTCGTGATTTAGATTTGATTAAAATATATGTACTTATTATTTACACGTTTCTTTTGCGTTACGAAAAAACGATGCATCGATAGTAAAAAAAAAAAACACTATCGTCCCAGCCCTAGATTTAGCCTTGTAGCTTGACTTGTTCACAAAATTCTTCAAGATACACAAAAGGTTCCCTGTGACCCACCTCACCACAACAAATTTTTAACACACTTTAAGGAAATGTTCCTTTCAGTGCAATTTGGAACACATTTGCAAGTAAATTTAAGTAACATACTAAGAGTACAGCTATAATAAGCAATACTTGGAGTTATTCAAATCTAAAAATAGCTTCCGCCTGTTTTTTTCCAATCTTTCTCTATAAGCTGAATTCATCTCCTGACATACAGGCGTTTTAATTTGTTGCATCACAGATACAAAAGTTGACACCGCATTTTATTTATTTTTGTCTTTTTTTCATTCCTTGCCATTGCTGTTTCTTCACAGTAAACAGTGGCCATGGACACATTTTCATAAAGTAATAACATGAGGTTTACTTGTGCCTTTTTTGTAGCTGAACAAACAAATGAAAACTTAAATTTCATCTTAAACACTTCAAATAAAACAAATCAGGAAATGGCGTTGTAAAGTGAAGGAGAAATAACTCACCATTTTGGTTCTTGTTTATTACATTCCACATAACAGAAAGTCACAATAAAATCTATACATACAACCTACATAAATATTACTACACAACATTTTCAGGAAGTTGGGTACTGTTTAAGCAAGGCATTAAGATTAAGGAGGCAGTGTGGTCCAGTGGTTACAGTCCAGGGCTTGTAACCAGAAGGTCACTGGTTCAAATCCCACCTCTGCCACTGACTGACTCACTGTGTGACCCTGAGCAAGTCACTTAACCTCCTTCTGCTCCATCCTGCGGATGAAATGTTAAATCAATGTCCTATTGTAAGTGACTCTGCATATAATGCACAGTTCACAGATATTATTATTATTATTATTATTATTATTATTATTATTCTGTCCCATGAGTTTCTGGCTTACTCTAAAGCAGCACAATTATTTTTTGTCCCATTTGGCTTTCCATAGAGATCACTATGCATGCGTGCACATAATCTGGTTTGTTTACTTTTTGCTGTCAAACTTTTAAATAGAGGATCGAGCTGCTGTGTTGATCCTGTGTTTTTTTTTTTTTTTTTTTGTTTTTTATATTAATCTCTCATATCACATGGAGCTCTTTTTCAATTGCCATTTTTTTTTTAAACTGTCGCGCAAATTCAGGTGAGACAGTAAATAAGTGCAAGGTATTTTTTGTCATTTGTAGCAAATACGAACATCTGATTTATGTATCCGAATACATGTCAAAAAATATTTGTTAGAATATTCAGGTATTTGTCCTAGCACTATGAAAAATTAGATCACCACAACTCAGCCTATATCCACTGTTTGAGGCTACACTACCAATGCAAGTGTAACATATCCTCCGTAATATAATATAAGAGTTTCCGTTAACCGGTAAGTACCGGTCAGAGACCCTTTCAAAAGCTCGTTGACCAGCAGAGATGGAAGCCTCAATTCAGTTTGACTGGCAGCAAAACAGAGGCAGCTAAAAAATTCTCGCTCTGAGTGGCTCACTTACTGTACATGCCCATAGACAGTTACCATCTTGGCACGTGTGTGCCTATTTACGTCAGCCCGCGCTCATTTCTTTTTTTTTCATTGAAGAAAAATCTGCCGGTTGTAAGCATAAACATGTCTATGGTTGTGAGCCGATATGTCTCGTCAGACATTAATAAGGACATTTTTCAAAAATGCTGCTTCAAATACAGCTGCAAGTGAAAAAGAAACAGAACTCGACTCCATAAGTAAGAAAATAAAGAGATCGTACAACCTTGAGCGGGAAAAAAAAGTTTGTGTGGGTACGACACGAAAATGTTGATGGCACTGACAAAATATTTTGCCAGTTTTGCATAAAAGCTGCACGTAAAAATGGATTACTAAAGGCTCAGTTAATATGCAAGTTTCTTCCCTGGCAGCCCACGCCAAGTGCAGCGACCATATTCTAGCTATGTATGGGATCTGACGGTGCCAGTGTAACGACTGGGAAACATACTGGGGTTGATGTAGCGGCTTCTTAAGAAAAGCCCGTTTTCCAAGTCCACCGTGGCGACCGTACAGCTCTTGCTGTAATGGATACTTCAAAAGTTACCCAAAATGTAGCTGCGTACAAGAACACGGTAAACCAAGTGTCAGACATTGTCAGATGTGTTCCAAAGAGATTATATTAACCTGTCTATGGTTCGACCTATGGTGCAGTCATCAATTGCAGCCCTTAAGGACAACCCAGGTCCTGAAGAAACAAAATCGCAGAGGACACGTTTACAGGGACATCGAAATGTCACACACAGATGATAGGAGCATTAGATCCTGTGACTGTGTTACGGCTAACTATATTCAAGAGCTCATCGATGCTTTAATAACTAGATTTCCAGAAAATTATCTGGATATTCTGACATGCATTGACACTCTTTTAAACCCGGAGAAATACCCAAACAGTAACAGTGACTTGCAACAATACACCGATCCAGCAATCAATGTTGTGATTGACCATTTTGGTAAAGAAAAAGAAACAGAGGACGGGAGTATCACAGCACCTGTAATAAATGCAAGAAAAGACGCTCTTAATATGATGCACACTCTCCGTGGCTATGGAGGATTAAATGTTCAGTCAGCATGTAATGTTCTTTTGCAAGATTTATAATCAGATATACCCAGACTGGCAAAACTTGCGGAAATAGCTTTAGTTATCCCAGTATCAAGTGTTCCGACCGAGACATGATTCTCACTACAGAACAGAACAAAAACTGGGAGTAGACGTCATCTGACTGAGGAAAAAGTGACATGCTTGATGAGGAGCCAGTGCTAATAAAGACACTAACAATTGTGACTTTGAAAAGGCCAGTCGACACTTTCTTTGTGAGAAGACCAGGCGAAAATAACCAAAAGCAAAATACTGGAAAGACTGGGCTGTTTTTATTTTACTTTATTTTTTGTTATTGTTACAACAGAACTATTCACACAGCTGCAGGATATTAATCACTGAAAGCATAACGTAAGTGCAGTTTATATTTGTGTAGGATCTTTCTCTTTAGTTTTAATCTTCTAAATACAGGCCTACTTTTAGTTTTCAGTTATGCCAAGAACTATTACTGTGTTTGACTTGAAAGTTAGAAAACGAACATGTACACTAAAATATTAATAACGTTTGAAAACAAATGATTTAACTGTTTTGTTTTACGTTTAATTAAATATGAATGCGAAAGGATTTTTTCAATGCATCATTTTGAATATGTGTAGAGTGGACATAACTGGTTATTTTGTGTTGTAAAAATTTTGTAACAGGTCAGTGTGAAAGGATGTGTTTTTTCCTAGCGGAAACACCGATACATACCCATGTATATGACATTGAAAACCTTCAACAAGTTTCTTCCAATTTGAATGACACAGGTAGTGTTTAATCCAGCCCCTTGGCATGTCGGATCTTTTTTGTCCCAACCAAATCCATTTTAAAATGAATAAATCTTACCCCTCTACAGACTAATAGCTAACTACTACAGTATGAAAAGAAAAAAAAAAGTTGCTTGGATGCATCGATTATTTCAATTTCCCAATCGTCAATTACATATTGTTAAATCGATGCATCAAATTAGCACATAGTTTAAAGTCTCCCATTGCCAGTTTGTAATAAACCATTGATTCTGTATTTACACACAAATATTAGTGCTAGTATGGTCGGTAGCCAAAGCCAAAACGTGTTGCTGGGATATAAACCTGTCGCCGTTTAGATTCACGTTGGAGGAGTTACATCAGTTAAGAATACTGTATTTATAGTTTCTATAAAAAAATAAAGCTACACAATTATTTTTTTTTAATTGGAAGAATCAGATATGAAGATTGGTCATTTGGCGTAAAGGGCAGGAAGGACGTAAAAAATCTTAGGTTGTGCCTTGCCATTTAACTATTATACACAGCAGCGTTATTGGTTATGTGAGCTCCTGACAAATCCTAACATTTGTTCTTGTTTTTGAAAAAGGAATGTGTGATAATCGATTAAGAAATGAGGTTGCTGAATCTACTTTGCACTGAAATGCACTGAAACGCACCATTGCAAATTACACCACGTGGTTAAGCAGGAGTTTGATCTTAGTAAATGAATTCTCAGAATCTAGCTGTTTAATTTAACCACTCTTTCTTTTCCAAACACTTATTCTAAACAGAACACTCTACATCATAGAGTTCTGTGGTTATTTCACTCATAAGGATGGCCATTTGCATTGTCAGTACTATACGCAGCCCACTGAAATAACATTTATTTAGGCATTGCAGTGTATGTGGAGTAATTTCTGCCTTAAATCTCATGTCCTCTCAGATCGCTCTTCTGCACTATAGTACACAAAATGTGCAACAGTAATCCCTAATGACTTCACAAGCCACCAGTAAAGCACCTGTTTTCCGTTGGATATTTTTATCTGATACACAGTCCAAAACAGGAAACCACTCACTGAGCTATCATTTCCATAAAAAATATCCATAAAAAAAAAAATCTAACTAGCGTGCGGATGTCACTTATTGTTTATAAAATGTCTAAACCTTAGTTTAATTTAAAAATAAAAAAATCAGATACAGAAATGTTCAACAGTCATTGTGGCAACACAGGTAATTTCCTAAAACTGTTAAAATTACAGTATTTGTAGAGACCCCCACCTCAGCACAGTGTGGTTAAAAAACAGTATGATGAAAAAGTTGATGACCAAATCAGGTGTTACAGAATTTTAGAAATTGGCTTTTTATTTCCTGGCATCTCATTGGCTAGTACCCTTGGCAAGGGGTACATTAACTTTCAATAGATGACCAGGAAATAAAAAGTGCCAGCATAAGCACCTTTTCACCTGGACAGATATCCCTGAGCCACCTTACTCATCATTTTAAACCACTACTTTTTTTTTTTTTTTGGTACCAGTTGCCATTTTCTAAGCTCAATAAGAACCTCCCCTCCAGGGTGGCCGGTACTGGGAAATACCGGACCTTCCAGGGGCTATAAGGCCCTCCCTGCCTGCAGCGTCAGACTTCATTAAGCCCTTGGGTGGTCCGGTATTGCCCAATACTGCCCACCCTGTTAGGTCTTATTACTCACGTATACAGTAAGAATTAGCAAGAAAAAGTTAAATCCCTTTTTTTTTTCATTTAACCAGGAATGTCCCATTGAGATTAAACGCTCTTTTTCAAGGAAGACCTGGTCAAGAAGGTGGCATGAAATTGATAAGGAATTCTTCAGATTAATGCAAAAATCTAAGTGTGACACAGACGGCTCCCCAGAATTTGATATTCTCAATTTAAGCTAAATAATGTTACTACCAAGTTTCAGAACTAGATACGTGGTTCTCCAGATATATGCACAAATGTACAGTATGTGCGACACAGATGGCCAGATGTATGGAAAGACAGACACCTCATATAGCCCCAGGAACTGATATACAGTGATACCATGTTTCATGACAATTGGATAAGCGGTTCTGTGGATATGCAAAAATGTGTGGAGTGTGACATACGTACGTACAAGTGCCTCCATCCCATCCCTCAAGTGGGTCAGTGAGAAAAAGCTCCCTATCTAAATTAAGTATGAACATATTTAAAGCCTCCTGGTTATTACTCTGCAATTTACTTATTATGTAATATATGACAGGAGCCGGAAAAAAAGGGCGGATCTGAGCAATACACATAGTCCCTGCACCACAGACCTAACACGGACATAAACAAAAGACAGCTTCTTCCGCATCCAGCGCTCAAAGAATATCACGGACATTGCCAAGCTTTTTGAGATGTTATAGTAATAAAATAATGACTTGCATCGCATTATTGAGGAGTTTAGTGATAAAACAAGTAATCAGGAGATGATTTATCAGTATGCACGGCTATGAAGAGGTATGTGATAAATACAGCGAACAAGGGATGGGGCAGGGCTGGAGATCAATACTGAGTGTCCTGTTGATATGCAGTGCCTTTTAAACCTGTTTTACTTTGAATAAAATTACTTTTAAACAGTGTGTGTAAAATAAACAGCACGTGTGAAAATAAATTGCAACTGACGCACCTGACAGGTGCTGAATAAATGGACTGCAAAGGGTTAAAGACTAATCACATGTATACTGTAATAACACTGTAGTGTAAAAAAAAAAAACCCGTAAATTTAACGGTCAAATGACTGGCCGTGGAGTTGCCAGTCAATTTCCTTCAAAATAACTGGTGTGACCGTATAAACTGAATTACAGCAAATGACTTAAATACAACAGCAAGTAACCGCAAAACAATACATACGGTCTCACTGTATATATTAAATTACAGTAAATTACTGTAAAGCAATATATGGTCATAGCATAAAAATGACTGGTGTGACCGTATTTTGAACTACAAAAATAAATATATGATACGGTCTGACAGTACATCAAATGATGGTAATCTGTTTATTACAAATTTTGCAATATAATACCATAAAAATAAAAGTTTGATATTTTTTACGACTACAACTCTTATAACTAAGGGATACACCGCGCAAGTTAGCAATTTAAATGTTCTTCGCTGAACTGCAACAGCAGCTGCGCTACAAGCATTGAACTCTGCAGAGGAAGGATACAAAAGGACGGAAAAGGGGATAGCCCACTCTGGGTCCTGACTCCCAAAGCAGGGGTGACCACACACAACATAACAAAAACACATAAAGGGTGAGGAGACACAAAGGACATGCAAATTTACAAATAATCGTGCAAACGCACAGCACATTTAACACATAATAACACAAACAACACTGTTAAAAGTACAACATACAATCCACCACACGAAGGATTCTGGGATTCCAGTTTTAATATAATTAGATGTCATATCTATGGTATTTAACCGTTAACTCTGTAATGTATTTTACACTTTGTTTAAATGTAAAAACATGTTTTTAAAGGTAAAACAACTGTAAATATCTGTCTTTAGGTTTAATTGAATTTAACTGTCAATTATGGTAAGTAGATGTAATTTAATATAATGTTTTGGGTTTTATTACCTTCTGTATTTATTGTAGCTACTTTATTATTTGTTTATTTAGCAGACGCCTTTATCCAAGGCGACTTACAGAAATTAGGGTGTGTGAACTATGCATCAGCTGCAGAATCACTTACAATACGTCTCACCCGAAAGAAGGAGCACAAGGAGGTTAAGTGACTTGCTCAGGGTCACACAATGAGTCAGTGGCTGAGGTGGGATTTGAACCAGGGACCTCCTGGTTACAAGCCCTTTTCTTTAACCACTGGACCACACTTTTACCGTACTGTATTTTTTTCTTTTTAGATGTTACAATTGAAATATTCGCAATATTATTAAAAATAAATAAATTATAATATATACTGTATATCAACCTAAAGTGTTTTATGGTCGTAAAGTATCACATTTACAGTGGTTTAACATTAAAGTTAAAATGCATATATTTTACCTACATTTTGTAACCTGCAGCAAAAAACATTTTGGGACTACTGGCTCAGAAAGAAAGAAAAAAAAGACTACAACTTGCAAGATTTGCTCTTCGGTGCTTTCCTTTCACAGCAGTACTATGAGTTTCTTATCTGTGTCACAAGTAAGTTGATTTTTCTTTTAAGCAATGTATTCTATTAGTTTAAATCTGTACCATGGCAGTACATTTACAGCTATAGCCTAAGTCGAAGTCTTAATTCTGGCATATTCAGCTAACTAAATTAAACTAAAATAAAATAGCACTCAAATCAATAAATTACTTGTTAGTTTTAAGTTTATATGGAAAAACGGCCCAACATATTCAAAACAGTATTAGTTGTACCTAGTACCGCTGCTAATTTACAGTAACGCATGGCACAGTACTTTATGTATTATATTAAAAGACTTGCTTTGGCTAACTTCTGATCACATGCAAGTAAACATTTTCATTTACTGTCAAATTGTTAAATTAAAGTTGCCTGTAAAATGTTAGGTTTCATTAATAAAAGCTTGCAAAAAATAGCATTAATACCAAGTGTTAGTTTTAGTTGCTTTTCGCTACAATTGCATATTATAGCAAACAAGTGTGATTAATCGATTAATTAATCGTCCAGATGGGGTGATTAATCGAGTAAAAAAAAAATGCCGAGATTAAAACCCCTAATCACAATTAAAAGATGAAAATATAGTTAACCAGGAGCCCTATATAAAATAATTTACTTTTCTGTAGTAGACAAAAAAAAAAAATCTATAAATGTTCAACTCAGCTGAAGCCGCTACTGTGAAGTTCAAATCCCCTCCCTTCCCCCATGCTGTTGTCAAGTGGCTGCTGAGCAGCAGAATTACATAACTCTGCCTGCTATAATTTGAGACAGTGGAGAACACAGAAATCAATCATTTAGGAGAGATACATTTCTCAACATCAGGTATGTTCACCAACATGCAACATCTTATACTGTAACAAGGATGCCCATAAGTACTCAATAAATCATTAAGATATCTGAATGTACTGTTCCTACTTTATTAACATTTCAATGACACTAAATTATATATATATATATATATATATATATATATATATATATATATATATATATATATATATATATATATATATACACACAGTACTGTGCAAAAGTTTTAGGCAGGTGTGAAAAAATGCTGTAAAGTAAGAATGCTTTCAAAATAGACATGTTAATAGCTTATATTTATCAATTAACAAAATGCAAAGTGAGTGAACAGAAGAAAAATCTACATCAAATCCATATTTGGTGTGACCACCCTTTGCCTTCAAAACAGCATCAATTCTTCTAGGTACACTTGCACACAGCTTTTGAAGGAACTTCGGCAGGTAGGTTGGCCCAAACATCTTGGAGAACTAACCACAGTTCTTCTGTGGATTTAGGCAGCCTCAGTTGCTTCTCTCTCTTCATGTAATCCCAGACAGACTCGATGATGTTGAGATCAGGGCTCTGTGGGGGCCATACCATCACTTCAGGACTCCTTGTTCTTCTTTACGCTGAAGATAGTTCTTAATGACTTTTGCTGTATGTTTGGGGTCGTTGTCATGCTGCAGAATAAATTTGGGGCCAATCAGATGCCTCCCTGATGGTATTGCATGATGGATAAGTATCTGCCTGTACTTCTCAGCATTGAGGAGACCATTAATTCTGACCAAATCCCCAACTCCATTTGCAGAAATGCAGCCCCAAACTTGCAAGGAACCTCCACCATGCTTCACTGTTGCCTGCAGACACTCATTCGTGTACCGCTCTCCAGCGAACAAACTGCCTTCTGCTACAGCCAAATATTTCAAATTTTGACTCATCAGTCTAGAGCACCTGCTGCCATTTTTCTGCACCCCAGTTCCTGTGTTTTCGTGCATAGTTGAGTCGCTTGGCCTTGTTTCCACGTCGGAGGTATGGCTTTTTGGCCGCAAGTCTTCCATGAAGGCCACTTCTGACCAGACTTCTCCGGACAGTAGATGGATGTACCAGGGTCCCACTGTTTTCTGCCAATTCTGAGCTGATGGCACTGCTGGACATCTTCCGATTGCGAAGGGAAGTAAGCATGATGTGTCTTTCATCTGCTGCAGTAAGTTTCCTTGGCCGACCACTGCGTCTACGGTCCTCAACGTTGCCCGTTTCTTTGTGCTTCTTCAAAGAGCTTGGACAGCACATCTGGAAACCCCTGTCTGCCTTGAAATTTCTGCCTGGGAGAGACCTTGCTGATGAAGTATAACTACCTTGTGTCTTGTTGCTGTGCTCAGTCTTGCCATGGTGTATGACTTTTGACAGTAAACTGTCTTCAGCAACCTCACCTTGTTAGCTGAGTTTGGCTGTTCCTCACCCAGTTTTATTCCTCCTACACAGCTGTTTCTGTTTCAGTTAATGATTGTGTTTCAACCTACATATTGAATTGATGATCATTAGCACCTGTTTGGTATAATTGTTTAATCATACACCTGACTATATGCCTACAAAATCCTGACTTTGTGCAAGTGTACCTAGAAGAAGTGATGCTGTTTTGAAGGCAAGGGTGGTCACACCAAATATGGATTTGATTTAGATTTTTCTTCTGTTCACTCACTTTGCATTTAGTTAATTGATAAATATAATCTATTAACATGTCTATTTTTGAAAGCATTCTTACTTTACAGCATTTTTTCACACCTGCCTAAAACTTTTGTACTGTATATATATATATATATATATATATATATATACAATCATATATACATATATATATATATATATATATATATATATATATATATATATATATATATATATATATATATATATATATATATATATATATATATATATATATATATATATATACATATATATATATACAAATATATATATATACAAATATACAA
The DNA here is from genome assembly GCA_030684275.1 of Acipenser oxyrinchus oxyrinchus. Taxonomy (NCBI): domain Eukaryota; kingdom Metazoa; phylum Chordata; class Actinopteri; order Acipenseriformes; family Acipenseridae; genus Acipenser; species Acipenser oxyrinchus. The sequence continues at coordinate 11,044,113 of CM060262.1, forward strand.
ATCAATCACAAAAAAATTCCAATTCAATGTATCAAAAATGCCTTACATTTATCTCAGCTTCTATACAACATGTCATAGCATGTACAAGATTTTGCCACTTTAGAAATGAATAGAGGGTGTTATACTCTACTTATGGTCTATAGTCAGAACAAACCTCTTGAAATGAGAACATGCAAGGTCAAATCCCAAGCTAGTTTCAGCCTTTTACTCGAACCTTAAAACACAGCTGACTAATATGACCTATGACTGTGGTAAGCGGAACTTTGGCTTTAAAACTTTATTTGCATTTTTTCTTAGTAGCCAAAAAATGTAAGAAAAATGAATTCATCCCACAAAGCTCAACCGCTAGAAAGTATCTGCAAGTACACACTTTGCATGACCATGGATTCATGTTATGCAAGGTTTAATTACAGAAACACTTAAACAAATACATAGAAAGTACTAGTCAAAGTATATATTTTTTTTAATTCCCCGCTCACAGAAAGTAAAAAGATACCCACATCAAGGCAAAAAAGTGATTAAAATCAAGTTGGTGCCCAGCTTTGGTACAAGATACCTGGTTACACTGAGAAACACTGTATTATGCATTCCCATTCCTTTAAACCAATGACTGCAACAGTTAGTTAGAAATTCTTACAGTTTCAAATCACCACACAAATAATTGCAAGCTACAGTACCATATATTTACACAAGTGATTAAATGTGCTAATTACGGTATGTACATTTGTAGTAAACTGTAGTTACACAACTATAAACTCAAAAAGAATTGCATTGAGTATACACTACATCGGTTGTTTACAAACACAGTAGTGTTTACAAATGTGAATAATGTAGATCAATAACACACAAAAAAAACAATTCTAATTGTAACAACCTTATCACAACAATAACAATATCAATAATACTATGTATAGTGCCAACAACAGGGGTCCCAGTGTGTCAGCGAGTTTATAGGATATCTTGTCTTGAAGAGCTCCCCTCCCCCAACACCATGAGTTACAGTAGGGCTGAGAATCATTTCGGCTACGCATGTCTCCATTTCTCTAGAAAGCTGAACATTTACAGTGTACACAAACAGAAATAACCTTCACAACAGTATCATAATAATTAAGTATCGCTCCCTCTTCTAAGAAACGAGTAAAATTACCTTATAAATTCATTTTAAGTGCCACATGAGGGCTGCTGGTTTAAACATGCTTTCCACATGTATTCCCCAATTAACTCTTTATCCTTAAAGAAAGTGACAATATTGCCCAATAACAATAAGTATAAACACGGTGAATAGTTGGGTTTAATTAATGAATACATGGTCATTATTTATAAAGCTACAACAAAATAAATAATACTGTGTATTTAGGAAATGCAAGCCATGTCCCAGACACACAGTGGCCCATCCCCCATCCACATGAATACACCACACATCCTTCCCACTGTTTTCAATAGAATTCAATTCAAACATTCAATACTGTTTAACGTTTAAATGTTGTATACTATTTAGGCTACTTTACCGTTTACCACGGCTCTAAAATACAGAAAAAAACAATGCTGAAACCAACTTACTTTAGGGTCCAGATCACAGTAGGTGCTTTCTCTGCTCTGCTGCTGTGTGGAATTTACTCTTCAAACATGTATTTTTAAATATGGTTGTAATTTCTCGTTATAAGCCCAGCTGGAGACGGATGTTCGGCAAGTAAATTCCCAGGTATGCGTTATGTTATGGTTGTATTATGTATACTGTTTATAAAAAACTAAATAGAAGAGAAATTGAGGGCGATTGTGAGGTTGTTACTAAGAGAAAGAGCCAAACGGTTCATGAGCAGCCAACGGCTCTCTCAGACACTCAAATACAGAAGGGTGACCTGCCAGGCAGAAATGGGGCAGGCCTCAGTAACTATTCCTACTGCAGCTGAATACACACGATGGAGTGCATCGTAGTCTGCTGGGGACATTGCTTACTACAAACAGATAAAACCCGTTTTTCACCTGGAAAATTCTGATTAAAGACATTCTGATTAAAAATGATGATACCATAGCCTCATTCTCTTCAAGTGTACAATAGGTTGCTATATTATTATTATTATTATTATTATTATTATTATTATTATTATTATTATTATTATTATAATTATAATGCCATGGTAAGAACTTGATCAATCTCTGTCAACAATATTCTTGCATGGCTATTACATAACAAGTCACTGAGGAATGTCAATTGCGTGACTCTCCGATTTCTTAAAAAAAAAAAAGATAATAGTGCATTTTTTGCTAAAGAAAATATATAAATAAATAAAAATCTGAATTCGAAAGGGGTAATAAAATTTGTGAAGTTTTCTGAATTTTTGGAACATTCAAAGAGGTATATTTTGTTTTCAAGGGAGCATAACCTTGGATCTAGCCTGTGAGAACATGGACTGTATTAACTCTAACTGGAACCACAGCTGACTACAAGGTATCTTTACCCAGGGGCAAAAGCACACTTAATTATGTCAGTGAAGTAAGCAGTAATTGGAGGCTCCCAAAAGAGGAATATGTTACTCATGTGTTATTTAGTAAACAGTATTAGATGGGATATTTACTTTGTGGAGCATGGCAGGGATTAGCGAAAAGCATGGACAGCAAAATAATAAAGAAGCAAGGTTAAAGCAAGAGGGTGGAATTACCCAGATGGAAATTCACGTAACTATGTGACTGTTGAACCTACATGGATACTGATAAAAGATTACAAAAAACTGTTTTGGACAGAGCTTAATTGAAATAAAAACTGACCATATATGTTCTCTTTTGATCACATTGAGTTAATTAGCTTTGCAACTGTAAATGTTTTCAAAAACTATATCATTAAGACCATGTACTATGTAATAATATGGTGGTTTAAAATAAAGAGCCCATGCTAATGTGAAATCCACAAACAGGAGTTAATGTATCCCCTGTTTTCTTGGTTGTATCAAAATGAAAATGTTATGCAAATATTCAGATTGTTTGTGTGGGCGCATGGGTGGTGGTGTGTTAATGAGCTTTGAGTTTAATCTCCAGCAGACTGTGTGCTCTGGGGTGGCCCGTGTTAGGAAAGGTGGGGCTAGACTGACTGCAAGGTTCTTTGTTGCCATAAACACTGACAATACAGAGACAGCCTTGCTATTGGCTGTGAAGGGTGTGCACTAACTCCCCTCCCCCACACTGGGAAGCACACAGCCTCTTCTGTAAACACATCCCAGCTATCCTGTGTTATTCCCTACACTGCAGGGACATTGTTTATAAACTGTTTATATTCATGTATTTTAAGGTTATGTTTGTCCGTTTTTTTAAATGAATAATAAATGAAATAAAATCACAGTGTTGAAAAAAAAAGTATACTGATATAGTCCCCATAGGAAATCTTTGTTTAAAGCTGTAGTTTCCCACAATCACATTCAGTTTTACACTGGTCTCTGTTCACTGCATTCTTAAATGGTTTAGCGTTACGCACTACTTTATCAAACCTTACTGACTGTCCAGTTTGTTTATATAACCCAGAAGGGGGTTTTAGCCTCTCTGTCCCCAAGCCTGATCACTGTGTTCTTACGCCAAACGACCTACTGTTTTTGTTATACTAATAACATGTTACATGAAATGCCTATACAGAGCTGATATTGTCAACATGAACCTATTATGTAACGACTTTCTTAAATTTGGAAAACTAAACTCAACCCCTATGAACCCTACACCTTTAAGACATTGAAAAGGTGTGCTACTGGACAGCTTTTTGTCTGAGAGACACAGTCACTTCACATTATTAAATAAAAGGAACACAATTAGAAGGATATGGTAAGTCAAAATACTTTATAGGAACTATAGTAGCAATATTTGATGACAAAAAAGGAATAATGACACTGACTTTTACAAATGACATGTACAGATTATTAAACATCTTTAAGGTGCAAAACGTTGCTACTTTCACATCTATATTGTATTTATGTACCACTTATTTAATTAGCCTTACATTGCTTCCTCGTGTTTTACGTATTCTATAGTCAAAAACACACAAGTGTCTCGCACGGACTTGTTTAGTTCAATTGACTAGATCCCCAGTGAATCATAACAGATGTTTACCTGTGATAGCAGTGCAAACAATGATAATGTCTCATGAACATACAGCTAGTAGAGCTTTGCAGCCATGCACTTGTGCCAACATAAAAAAAAGCACATCCGGAGTCATGAATGAACAACAGGTCATTATAAAACCTTGTATCATGTTGGATAAAAAGATTGTTTTTAGCTCAACAAATACAGCATAATGACAGCCTTCAGTGCAAGTATGTGATAAGCACAATTTCCTTTTTCTAAAAGCAGGAAATACATGTTTGTTCTTGGCATTCTGTATTATGAGTTCTTGCTCTAACTACAGTGCCATTGCTATAAATACTGCTTGGAGTGGTTCAATAACTTAACACATAAAACTTCATTACTATGCCTACCCATTTAAGACACCTATTTACAAAAAAAGTACCATGAGATACCATTACATGTAACGATTGTTTTAATTAAAGATGCCATAAACTTGTAAGTGTGCTCCGATCCTGCAAGGTGCTATTTTGTATTTTAAAACAATGTAAAAGAAATAGTAGTGTCACCATGATACATATGGCTTTGGTACACATTTAGTGTTGCACAAATCATGAGGATTTTAGTTGCTCACAAATCTTCCATTGCAGCCTGAAAAAAATCAACAAAGGAATTCTGCACAGGACAGTTTCGGTGAAAATTGAATTCAATTGCTCTCAGTTTATACTGTGTTGCATTTAATAGATTTATTTATCAAGCAATTTCAGGTTGTGCAGGCTGCCGTGACTTCATTTACATTACAATGGGAGCTGAAGGGTTTGGTTTAAAACAGGTATCTGAAATGAATAAATGGTTTAATTTGGAACGGCAGGCAGTTTTATTTACACCATTGTATCAAAAACACACTTTATATCAATAGATTTGTGCACAATTAGAAAACTACCATTCATATAAAATGCAATTTCCATTTGTGTTATTATGAATAATTAAATATTGTGGCACCACACCCACCCACCCCCTGAAAACTGTTTGTTCTGACCCTACAGTATATCACTGTGAGCAAAATACACCTAGTCCAGATACTATTACAGCAGTAGAATATGTTAATTGTCATCTTCAAGATCTATTGAATGCACATGAAGCAAACAAAAAATACAAATATGCAGTGATATCTTAATTACATTTCCTGGTGTTTGAGACCCCATTCACACTGGCGATTTGAGGCGGCCTAGGGCACAAATATTAAGATCATTGATGCACCATGTGAGGGTGAGACCCTCACTGTAATATGTCAGTGCCTGTTATTGTGATTATTATTGTTAACATTATTCTACAGGCGCTAGAGCAGTGGTTTATTATATATTGTTTATGTTGTTGAGCAAAGTGTATTTGATATGTGACGGTGTATTGCTGTATATAGATGGGCCGGCCAAGTAGTGTGAACGGGTCTGAGTGATGCAGGAAGGCAAGCCCTATCATTCTTCTTGTCTCTGCATTCTACATAACCATATATATATATATATATATATATATATATATATATATATATATATATATATATATATATATATATATATATATATGCCAGAACAAATATATATATATATATATATATATATATATATATATATATATATATATATATATATATATACAGTGTTTGCTCCAGGACTTACAGACTGAGGGTCAATGTGGCCCCCACTCTAAATTTTAGGGGGACATTTTGTTCGGTGAGGGGGTCAATATGTTTGATAATTCAGAACCAACCACCATTTCTTATTTTTGTTTGTTTTTAAATATGCCAGCAGAGTTTACTGACCTTTTGTTTCTGAAGAACAAAAAATAAAACTGTAAAGCTGTAGATACAACCAAGGTGTTTCTACAATACTCATTGTCACTTTTGGGGAAAATATTGGGAAATGTGTCACAGTGACGCTGGTGTATCACTGAGTAGAGGACAGTCATTGTACCAGATCACATTAGAACAGGGGTTTTCAATCTTTAAGTTGCATACCCCTTTCCAAAAAAGTAGTCCACCGCATACCCCCATCTGAGATACAGTCATAATAAAATTAAAACAGAAAAAAAGGTTTGTACGATAACATGATACAACAAAACGCACCAGCCTTGGAGTGTGTGATGGATAAAATTATAAAAGTTATAAAAGTTAATTATAAAAGTATAATGGAAAAAATAGCCTCAATCACTTAGATTGATAACCTCAATCACTCAGAAATGACATAGCCTCAATCACTCAGAAATGACATAGGACTATTCCATGATAGCAAATGGCAATCATGTATTTTTATTGATAATAACATTACAGAAAAGGTGGCAAAGATAATTCTTAATTCTTGGTGACTAAAACGTACAGTACTGATGCTAATTAAAAACAATAATAAAACGCTTACCTAGTATCAGTGTGATGGATGTCCCTGCTTGTTCCACAAAAATCACTGATGATGGCAGGGAAATTGGCGAGAGCTTCAGTCGCAAGACATTTTTGGCGTTTTTAATCTATGACGGTATTTCGTCATGATCGCCCTTTGCTAGTAATGTACTAGTATTGAGCCAACAGTCCATATTTGTTCACTGGATTGAAAACTAAAAACTCTCACACCAGACGTAACGGCTTGTCAAATTAGACCGCATGGCAATACTTCGGTTTCTGACTGACCATACATTAAGTATTTTGAAATGAACCAATAGTACTTAAGTTACAATAAACTTGAATCGGGTCATTAAAAAAAAAAAATACTGTATATCCACTTGCAGGCATGAACGCACACAGGAAAGAAAATGAGTTAAAGACTAGGCTTTTAGTTTTTTATATATATATATATATATATATATATATATATATATATATATATATATATATATATATATATATATATATATATATATATCCCAAAGACAGACTGCAGTAACCGCCCAACTGTTTATATGATATTTAAACAGGGTCTATTTATAACGTACATATTTAATATGTAAATTAGCCATGTGTGCACTGAACGCTCTGTTATAGCACAGCAGTCTGGTGGTAACAGGGATACTATTTGCGCCGGGCCACGTTGTTAACAAGCCTGATGTCATCCAGGCTTTACTGTGAAACTGCCTAAAACCAGGGAGGGTGTGAGCGCATTCTATTGGACTGGAGAATAAAACACGGGAGTTTAATTATGAAAGCATGAAGTGTAAACAAACAAGTAAAAAAAGATTACCATGTCGTCAGACATGTCATGTTAATACAAAATGCATTAATTTACTGCGTATTGATATTGCGTCTCGTCTGAGAAGGGGGACATACGGGCTCGTTAAGAGAAATTCAGCGGGACATTTTTTATTTCAGGGGGCATTGGCGCAATGGCGGCCTAGCTGAACACTATATATATATATATATATATATATATATATATATATATATATATATATATATATATATATATATAAACAGTACTGTGCAAAGTTTTAGGCAGTTGTGAAAAATGCTGTAAAAGTAAGAATGCTTTCAAAAATAGACATGTTAATAGATTATATTTATCAATTAACTAAATGCAAAGTGAGTGAACAGAAGAAAAATCTAAATCAAATCCATATTTGGTGTGACCACCCTTTGCCTTCAAAACAGCATCAAGCATCAATTCTTCTAGGTACACTTGCACACAGTTTTGAAGGAACTCGGCAGGTAGGTTGGCCCAAACATCTTGGAGAACTAATCACAGTTCTTCTGTGGATTTAGGCAGCCTCAGTTGCTTCTCTCTTCATGTAATCCCAGACAGACTTCGATGATGTTGAGATCAGGGCTCTGTGGGGCCATACCATCACTTCCAGGACTCCTTGTTCTTCTTTACGCTGAAGATAGTTCTTAATGACTTTTGCTGTATGTTTGGGGTCGTTGTCATGCTGCAGAATAAATTTGGAGCCAATCAGATGCCTCCCTGATGGTACTGCATGATGGATAAGTATCTGCCTGTACTTCTCAGCATTGAGGAGACCATTAATTCTGAGCAAATCCCCAACTCCATTTGCAGAAATGCAGCCCCAAACTTGCAAGGAACCTCCACCATGCTTCACTGTTGCCTGCAGACACTCATTCGTGTACGGTCTCCAGCCCTTCGGCGAACAAACTGCCTTCTGCTACAGTCAAATATTTCAAATTTTGACTCATCAGTCCAGAGCACCTGCTGCCATTTTTCTGCACCCCAGTTCCTGTGTTTTCGTGCATAGTTGAGTCGCTTGGTCTTATTTCCACGTCAGAGGTATGGCTTTTTGGCCGCAAGTCTTCCATGAAGGCCACTTCTGACCAGACTTCTCCGGACAGTAGATGGGTGTACCAGGGTCCCACTGTTTTCTGCCAGTTCTGAGCTGATGGAACTGCTGGACATCTTCCGATTGCAAAGGGAAGTAAGCATGATGTGTCTTTCATCTGCTGCAGTAAGTTTCCTTGGCCGACCACTGCGTCTACGGTCCTCAACATTGCCCGTTTCTTTGTGCTTCTTCAAAAGAGCTTGGACAACACATCTGGAAACCCCTGTCTGCCTTGAAATTTCTGCCTGGGAGAGACCTTGCTGATGCAGTATAACTACCTTGTGTCTTGTTGCTGTGCTCAGTCTTGCCATGGTGTATGACTTTTGACAGTTAGCTGAGTTTGGCTGTTCCTCACCCAGTTTTATTCCTCCTACACAGCTGTTTCTGTTTCAGTTAATGATTGTGTTTCAACCTACATATTGAATTGATGATCATTCGCACCTGTTTGGTATAACTGTTTAATCATACACCTGACTATATGCCTACAAAATCCCTGACTTTGTGCAAGTGTACCTAGAAGAATTGATGCTGTTTTGAAGGCAAAGGGTTGTCACACCAAATATGGATTTCATTTAGATTTTTCTTCTGTTCACTCACTTTGCATTTAGTTAATTGATAAATATAATCTATTAACATGTCTATTTTTGAAAGCATTCTTACTTTACAGCATTTTTTTACACCTGCCTAAAACTTTTGCACAGTACTGTATATATATATATATATATATATATATATATATATATATATATATATATATATATATATATATATATATATTCAAATAAAAAAGAAAAACATTCAGGATGTTCTGAAACTGAGATATTTATGTTGCTTAACAAATAGCCATAACAGTCAAATCTTCCAACACTGTCTCGAATCTTCATTTTACATTAAATATATTTTTAAATTATACAAACCAAATGAAAATAGAGACCGACAAGCTATACAAATCTGAATTATGGTAGTTTACGCCTATGGTGTAGTGGTGTTGGACAATACTCGATTTCCTGTTGGGCTGATTTTATATACTGACAGACATGTTGAGACCAATTTAAGTAATAGATTAACAAACCCACTACTGCAGGGGTGGCCAAAACTGGTCCTGGAGAACCAGAATCCTGCACGTTTTCTGGGTATCTTTAAATCATCAATGGCTAAAGACCTTGACATTTTTTTTAAGTCTTGACCAATTAAGAAACTGAGAACTCAGGTGGAATGAAAACCTGAGGATCCTGCGGATCTCCAGGACCAGTGTTGGCCACCCTTGCACTACTGCATACAGTATAATCTGCTAACAGAACCTACAATGCGTACACATTGTTTGAGTGGAAGCAGGTGTGCCTTGGCCAGGATTCGGAAAGATTCTGTGATTTGGGCCACTGTAACACGCCTGCAGGCTCCATTCATCATGAGCCAGAGGTATGTGGAGTTATGCTGTCTGGGGGTGATTTTCTTTTGTTTAATACGTATCTTAATATTCATTTTGTTCAGGTGTGGGATTCATACGGTCCATATGCAGTATGGGGAGGGGCAGAGTAATATAATAGTATTTTGTGAGGTTATGCAATACATACAGAAATAACTTCCTGTGGAAATTACAGGCATAGTTACGCATAATGTAGCCTGTAGAGGGGAAAACTCAATTTGACATCGACTTGGATAAGAAACGTCAGTGTGTTTAGATTGGTGAAGGAGTGGCTGAAATCATTCAATTCTTCCTCACTATGTGGCTGTGGTTTCCACACCAGACGGGAGAGAGCCCATCCTGGAGGATTTGTTATGTAATCTGTAATTTAGAAAAGGCATTCTCTCTATTTACTTATCACAATCCCAGCACTTTAACAATGAAAAGCCAACAAATATCTTCTGTTCTTACTAATAATTCTGAAAAAGGGTTCACCCATGAATCCAATTGTAAACCATGTAAACATTAATACTAATGCCGATTCTCCTCTGTGCTAACTGTGTTCTGCTTTTAAATGGTTGTAAAATCTTATAAAGTTGCACAGCTAGTAAAAAAGATTATGTCTGCATTTTTCACATAACCGCAGAATCGAGCCCTTCCCCCACTTTAGGGATGTAAACTTATTTTTGCCTGGCCAGGCATAGGCTGCAATAGATTGATTCCACCCCACCCCCTATCCTTTGCTCAGTCATTCAGACTTGGAAAGTCAATAACACGCTGACATCATCATTGGTTTGTATATTACACTGCTACTTTCAAACTACCCACACTCTTCTAAGAGAGGAGCACTTTTATTTTAGAAACACAGGCATAATAAGATGGACAGTACAGGATGAGCAGTACCTACCAGTATTTAGAAATATAGGGTGATTAGAAAGTAAGTTTAACCACATCAGTGATATGGTGCTTTGATGTGGTAAATCTACTTTCATTTTCTTTAAAAATAAATTATTATTTGTTTATTAGTACCAAATAGTATTTATATGACTTATAAATAATTTAAGCTTTATTATTATTATTATTATTATTATTATTATTATTATTATTATTATTATTATTATTATTATTATTATTATTATTATTAATAATAATAATAATAATAATAATAATAATAATAATAATAATAAGTTGTTTAGCGTATCCAAATTGACTTACATAGTATATTAGTATATACATATACTCATGCTGAGATGCCAAATAACAGGAAATGAAGGGTGTTTCTGACCTAGAAGCAGCTGTGGTTTCAAAACCAAAATAACTGTCTTCACCAGGACAACAAAATAAGACAGAAACTGCTGCTGGTCATGAGTTTGATGTGAATGTTCAAACTGCCTGGTGTTAAAAGCCACAGTGACTGTCTACTGGTCTAGATATGATTGCTCATATCAACCGCTTTATGAAAAGTTTTCTTAAACAATTCAGCACACTGCTGTCATTAACCACATTTACACTTCCGGCAGCCACAGGCAAACAAATATAAATGTAAAAACACTTGTCATAGGCGGCCACTGGTCCAATTTTAGACTGTTTCTTTTTTTTAAGACATTAACCTTTTTATTATTTAGGGAATAGATTTTTTTCTTTTCTTTTTTCCAAGTGGAATAGAAGCTGTTATGTGTTTTGTTTATAGAAAGTCATTTTTTAGTCGGAAATGCATCCCCCTCATCCTCCACTCCACCTCAGAATCACTTTACGAAGTTTAAACTTGCATGTGTCAGAGTGCTGCCAGAAGACGCCTACTTACACTAGAACCTGCTTTCCTAGTGTCTTTTCTTTTTATTTTTGGAGAGGAAGTGATGTGAGGATGATGGCCTTGTATGTGAGAAAGTAATTTGATCCTTTTTTTAAGATAACACAGCAATGTGTATACAACTCAGCTTTCAATAAAAATTTCTTATCTAAAAAATACTGTGAACCAAGTTCATTACCAAGTTCATGGACATGCCGGCTGCCAAAATCACATATTTATGAATGTCTGTCAAGAGACATCAATGCAGTTAAAGAGCTGTGTTGTTAATACATGAATAATGAAGTCTAATGCTTGTTACATATATAACCATTGTACTGTATGTCATACAGTGGCGTAACTTTGGTTTCAAAAGTGGGAGGACAGTTTCTGTAGCTGGGGGGCATATAGTAATAACATTTAAAATAAAGATTAATTTAATTCAGATTGGGACCTTTGTGGCCCTGAACTTGCTCTTTGGAGGACAGGAGAGGGTATTTCACTCACCAACAATAAGATCCCAATGTTCAGATAGAAAATATTTTTATAGTATTGAGATTTTTATAGTATCCCCTCTGCTTGAGATTGCCCATAATGCATTGCGCCCCAACGCTGCCTCAAGCACATAACTGTAATGTCCTGTGTGATAGCAAATAGCCACAAACTGCCTCCATATGCGTAATTGAGGTGGTAACTTTGTAAATACATATTTATTTGATGTTTTATTTTTTTCTCAAATTGAGGGTGGAAAATTTGGGCTGTGTCTTAAATTCGAGGGCGTCTTAAATTCCAAGGAATATGGTCATTTATTTACCAATGGATCAATTGAGAGCTTCTCATCTACAGGGGCCAAGCAGGGAAACACCTTCTGAAAAAAAAAAAAAAACGCACTGTTGAAATTACTTCCCCCAATATACACAAAGTTTGGTTATTTTGTTTCTGTATCATTTTGTAAATAAAGTAAAGGTATGGAGCAGTGTGGCAAAGTGGTTAACAGTGTGCAGTTGGAGGTGATCAATAAACAGACAATTATAATCCAGGTGCAATGTAGTTTTAATGGTTTGTAATCCAATTGTCTGATGGCGTAACAACAGCGTGTATTGCTCTGTTTAAATCCATGGTTGGTTCCCAAATAATAAACAGTCCCGTTCTTATTCACCCACACGTAACACTAAACACAAACACAAGTCCACAGTGCGTGATCGAGTGCTCGTAGTGAATATACAGTCCTTAATGAAACAAAGTGCAGTGATGTTGTCCGGGTTGCTGCTGGCCTTTGGTGACAGCTCTGGATCGTGTTAGCCATCTAAACAATAACATTATTTTCAGACAAGACAAAACAAACAAAACACTCACGATGTATTTCATAGCACTGGTCCTTCCGGTTCGTTCTGTAACCAGAACTGAAGGAACAGATTACGTCGCTTCGTCCCCTATTTATACCGTCACTCACGACCCCTTGGTAAAAGATTGCAGCTGCTCCTCCAATCCGCGGCTGCCACATCGTTTCCTTCCGGGTCGATGCATTAGTGCACCGAAGCTCCACCCCCTTTCTAGATGACCGACTTCCTTTTAACCCGAGGAATAAATTGTCAGGCCAAACAGTCCAGGGTACTCTGTTGCTTAGCGCCCTCACATGTCGGGAGGGAGATTTAGCACAAAGAATCATTTCTGTCACAAGCAGATATACATTTATCTAGTTTTGGGTATATCTGTGACTAGTGTTGTAAGTTTCCGACTACACCACTGTGTAGAACTGAATTCTCGACTCGATTAGGAATATGCTATTGTTCTTTTTTTTTTTTTAAGAGTGGTAAAGAGTTTAATTTGCTTTTTAATTTGAATTTCTTGTCGAGCAAAAAGGTGGTTACGATTTTTTGTTAGTTTGGCTATGGTTTTATTGTTTAGAGCTAAATATAAAATAAATATTTCTATATAACTGCCCTTAAGTATGGAGATCGGGAGATAGGTAGTTCAATTAACAATTCATAAGAATTTTGCCGAAGCCTTTTACAGTAGATAAATCTATGACCTGAGTCTCATGGTCACCCTTGTCTAAAAAACTATGAAGATAAGTGACATTTCAAAGTTTATTCCCTTTTAATGCAGTGAGGCCAAAAGTGAAAATTATTATTAATTTCTTAGCAGACACCCTTATCCAGGACAACTTACAATATATTACATTATATAGATATAACATTATTTTTACATACAATTACCCATTTATACAGTTGAGTTTTTACTGGAGCAATCTAGGTAAAGTACCTTGCTCAAGGGTACAACAGCAGTGTCCCCCACTGGGGATTAAACCCACGATCCTCCGGTCAAGAGTGCAGAGCCCTAACCACTACTCCATACTGCTGCCCTGTCAGTCCTGTTTAAGAAGTGGTCTGTAAAATGACCTGTCCTATCTCTTCTTTTACCACCTTGTTTAAATAAGCAAAACCCTTCTTGAACTCCCACTTTAAAATGCATACGCCTGTGATCAAACACGTTAAAGCCTAACACTTGACAGATTACATAACAAGTAAGATAGGCTAAATGCGTTGTGTTATATAACACAAAAAAAAAGTTTAAAATGCCATCAGCATCGTTTCCTGGCTGCCACTGAAAAAACATATTATAATATAAAAAATCAGATTATATAATACACTGTAACGCATTGGAACAGAACAGTGTAAAAAGAAGGCTCATATGCAGAACATCACATTCATCTTTTGAATCCAGTTCTTGCAATTCTAACAAAATATATATTGCTTAATTAAGGATGAAACAATATGACATTTATATTTTTTTCCATTAAAGAAGTTGAGCCTTATTTTCCAATGTGCTGTAATAATAAGGTATGACATTTAATTTTGGATGGCTAAAAAATATGCTATAAAACACTCTGTAATTGAGCCTGTTTCATATCTTCCTTTTACACTTAAATTAAATGTATTGTCATGTTGCCTGTCTCATAAACTGAGATATATATATACGAAACCTAAGCTGTGAACTCTGTCACATGATGAGAGGCTTAACTTCAGGCGACCGTAGTTCCGACTAGGAGTACCACAAACACACACTGAATACATCTTTGGAAAGCCCAGAATCTGTACTTTTAAACGAGTCATGCAGGTGGCTTTTATGGTGACTGAGTAATATGCGTGTAACCTTTGGTGTGCTGGCGCCCCAAAATGAATGGGGCTGAGTTTTAAGAGTTAAATCGAAAGTCACCGCTTGCAAAACAACACCTAAATAGACTTACTATCGTCTTTTTTTCAAAACTATTTACTTACTGCAGTGTACTGAGTTTCTATAATGCTCAGCTGTCAACATGTTACCCCTGAACGGCCTCCGAGCATGTAAATCATTGTCATGCAGACAGCGAGCTACAGTCATTCTGCTGATGCACAGGTTATTTCTTCCTGGAATTTCTCGTGCTGTAGCCACTGCAGTTTGAAAACGATTACGCAGATGGATCAGTCGGATGTGATGGTCCTGGGCCGGTGTGGTGATCCTCTGCCTTCCAGGACGTGGCCTGTCCCTCACAGAGCCGGTTTCCTGGTTTCTCTGGACTAGTCTGCTGATTGTTGAAGCAGAACATCTCATTCTCCAGGCAACTTCTCTCACAGACAGGCTGCCTTCAATCAAGGGACTAGGAGCTCTTAAAATAAACAAATCCCCTGGGCCGGATAAGATCCTCCCAATAGTACTCAAAGAAATGATAGAAGTTATTTGCAAGCCGCTATATGCAAAAGTCTCTTGACACAGGGGTTGTACCAACAGACTGGAGAACTGCAAACGTAATACCGATCCACAAAAAGGGAGACAAAACCGAACCAGGTAATTACAGACCAGTAAGCCTGACTTCTATTTTATGTAAACTTATGGAAACTATAATAAGATCAAAAATGGAAAATTACCTATATGGTAACAGTGTCCTGGGAGACAGTCAGCATGGTTTTAGGAAAGGGAGATCATGTCTAACTAACCTGCTTGATTTTTTCTGACAATGGATAATTGCAAAGCATATGACATGGTTTATTTAGATTTCCAGAAAGCTTTTGACAAAGTCCGGCATAAAAGATTAATTCTCAAACTGAACGCAGTAAGGATTCAAGGAAATGCATGCACATGGATTAGGGAGTGGTTAACATGTAGAAAACAGAAAGTACTGATTAGTATATATATATATATATATATACCAGGGTCAGCTAAAAATGGAAAACACTGGCGATATGTAGCAGACAGTTTGTGTAAATTTGTGGTCCATTTCATGACTTATTCATTTCTTAGGCAAATAATAACATAGTTTGTTGTTTGTTGCCCAACCTTTGCACTGGAGTAGCAGATAAATTAATAATACTTAAACATCTACCTACCCTTAAAACTATTCAGAAGCGAACAAAAGAATTTGCAAGTTCTGGTTTGCATAAAGCTTGCTTCAGTTTTCAGTGTAGAACAACAGAACTCCATTTTTAAAACGTGGCTCTGCAAACAGGGTGGGGGAGTGGGGTTTACCATCTGCAATCAGCAGGTCATGAGGTCATATCCAAGCACTGCCTGTCCGGCCAGGGATTTTGAATCAGGCTGGAACACAGACAGCTGTTGGCGAGGTGCCAGTCCCATCAGTAATAAGGTAAACTGTTGCCTCCTAGTGAGAGAAAACACAAAACAAAATGGAAGTGGCTGTGGCTCTGGCCCTGGCCTACCCTGACTGGAGCAGATGAATGTGACAGGCTCCCGGCCTTCTGTCCCGGCACACGGTTACTCTCAGAAACAGAGCTCATTTCCTGCACCACCAGTTTTGTTTGTTGTTTTCTCTAGTGCAGCAAGTCGTAGGGAATTATTTAAGGAAGTTACAGCTGTGCTATACACCACAATCATGTTACATTTTAAACTAAAATGCTAGCTGTATTGTGTTTATTTACTTTATGAGAAGGCAAACATTGACCCTGTTTATTTTTTTACTTTGTAAAACTGGAATTATGTTGGGTTTTTTTTCGAAATGTGTTTCTGGAACTAAAAAGTTAATCCCATTTTGTGCATGACTACTTGACAATATAACTTTACATAGCAATAAGAGAATAATACTTCGTTAATCATACAAATGGAAAGCAGACTTACCAAAAAGTATACTTACAAAAAGATTAATAAAATGATACTACCCTAAATATACATGTTCCTTCTACAGCAGTTTGAGGCTATATATTATATTTTCAAGCTCTGTCACAGCTGAGGAAGCAAAACATATATAAAAAAAGTTTGTGTTATACAGATAACATTGTGTGGGACGTACCTATTGTATAGAGCTTATATTTAATGTAACATGTACCTTTGTACATATTACAATATGTATTTGTTAAAACATGTTAAAAAGTACAACGTGGAATATCATATAGTAGAATACTAGTATGTTATTGTGTGACACATATTGACCTTTAGCTATCTTTATTATATTACCATATAACTCAACTCTGGAGTTTGCAGACTAGGCATTATCAAAGCTACTTCAGGGCTGACTGATCAAGCCACTCTGCACTGCATTCCTTATCACAGAATTGGAAAAGAACCATTTCATAAAGAGATACATTATTTCTACACCACAGATTATACACTATAGCATCAACGTCTCTCAAGATGGCTCAAGTAGCAATTTGGCTGTAATGCAAAGTCTTCCCAAACTATGCTTATAAAGAATGCATTCAAATGGAAGCATAGTTTATTGGCAGAATGCATATAGTAGTGACATGTCTGGGTAGGTATGTCCTCACAGTGCCTCCATATTTCTGTCCATACATCTGCATGTCTGTCCCAGTTAATAGCTGTTTGGCTAAGAACCACTCATTCAATTGCAACTAAAAATAAATAAAAATGCATCATATTAGATCCATTGAAATTATTATTGCAGAAAATGTGGGCCTATTTGTCACAACTTTACCAGAATTGAGATTGAGTAGTGGTTAGGGCTCTGGACTCTTGACCGGAGGGTCGTGGGTTCAATCCCAGGTGGGGGACACTGCTGCTGTACCCTTGAGCAAGGTACTTTACCTAGATTGCTCCAGTAAAAAAACAAACTGTATAAATGGGTAATTGTATGTAAAAATAATGTGATATCTTGTAACAGTTGTAAGTCGCCCTGGATAAGGGCGTCTGCTAAGAAATAAATAATAATAAAACAAAAGTAACGTAATGTACTCTTAACAGATGAAAATAAATAGTTCAATGCAAACATGTTTCAGAAAGGAGACATCCACTTAGTAGTAAGAAAAATGACAATTTATTGATTGCGAAAGATATGCCTGATGGGTACAAGAACAATTGGCAAACAGTTATGCCCAACATGAACATGATAGCTGACAGATACATAATACATTCACATTTATAATTTGGCCCATGGCCTTACCCATTAGAGCTCGAAAGCCGCCCCTATGCTGGACGAGCTAATATGAATGCAATACAGTAATTAAGAATGACTCGGCCAGCGGGCAGGACAAGTGGCACTTGGGCCACCTTCCCCCAAATGACAGTGTTTACTTTTTGGTCCTGCATGGTTCAAGGAGCTATGACGCTGCCCAATACTGACAAGCATGATAAGTATTTATGATGGATGTGGATGCCAGCGACGGGACAAGTGGCACTCAGGCCACCTTCCACCAAAAGGACAAGGCCACCTAAGCGTCCCCACCCTGCAGATCTAAACCACTCAGTGCTCAGGTAAGGAAAGCCCCCCTACTCACCAACGAGATAGGGGGAAACCTAAGGAAATCCATGGCCGATGGTTACCTTACATCCGGGTTTAAAAATGACGACTTCAATAGTCCATAATTAGCCACATAGCATTTTTTGTGCTGATAATAAGTCTGAGACATTCTTTCGAATGTAGAGTTTGCATGCACCAGAAGTCCATCTCCCCATAGCCTTGATTAGGTATGGAGCAATGTTCCTGGAAGCAGCAGAAGTTGCGGCTCTGATTCTGAAAGAATGTCCAGAGTAGTTGTCAGGAGAAAGCCCAGTGCGAAGGAGACACTGACGAAGGTGGTCACAGAACCAGATCCTGGACACAATCCCTTCTGGTATCCTGATTGCTGGCCGTCAGATGCAGTGACAGATAGCTGGGATTGACGATGGCAGCATCCACAACTCAGAATCTGCAGTCAATCTCATGAAACAATCAGTCTCACAATGCACTAGAGCTGCTTATAATACAGGGTGGCAGTCTTACATCAAATACTGCTCCTTGTCACATTCACGCCTACTTCTTCCATCATAGAATTCATTACTTATTGCTTTTTAAAACGCAATCTCTCCCTTTCCACCAAACAAAGAAACGACAGGGGTTTGTGGGCAGAGAGACCTATTTAACTGGTTAAATTGGTAACGTATGTGATTGATGGGTGGAGTCTCCTTTCGGAAAGATTCTCATTAATTTGTTACAGAGCACACAGAGACAGTTGTATACCATTGTTTGCAGCAGCTGAGAAACCATTAAGCAGTTCAATATGCAGACAATGGCTGGGTGCAAAGAATGTTAACAGTAATTTACATTGTTTCAGATCAAGACAAATGTGTTTATGTATGCAGCCACTAATACTTATCAATATACATTAGTTCATAGTCCTTGTGTTCACAAGAGACAGTCTTAACATAAAAACATGGGTGAAGAGTATATACAGTATGTACCTGGTCCCTTTACATGGCGATCCAAAGAGGAAGATGAATGATGATCTCAATATATTAACATGGAAATGAGAAAAGAAAAAGTTGCAGCACTTGGAAACTTAGAAAATAGATAAGAATAAAAACAAGAACAGGAATGTTCCAACTTTTTAACCTTTTTTCTTGAACTCTATCATAGATATTGTGTGAATAGTTGTGCCAGTACCCAAAGGCTTCCTGTAACTAATTTGATTAGTACAGCTGCTTATGCTTTAATGTTGCTGGTTATGTTTTAATGTTGTTTGACATTTTTGTTTTCAAGTGTCTTTCATGGTCAACGCTGAGATGTAGCCTTGCTCCATTGCCTCATTAAGAAGATTTTGGCACTGGGTTTATAAACATCTTCAGGCAATGCAACCACTGCACATAAAAATCTGAAAACTCCATAGATGTCTTTTTATATATTTCCGAGTTTAGATATCAGACCCTTCATGTTTATATTCGAGAAAAAAAAAACAGTTGGTCGTTTGTAGTTATCTATTAAGGAGCTACAAAGAACTATTAGTAAAGTTTAAAAACTAAAAGCTGGTTTGAAATCAGACGGCCCTGCAAAAATGGCCGCTTAGTCACTGTGGGCTGTATATTCAAAAGACATGAGAGTTTTGCATGGTCAGTTGCATGGATTTTTCCCCGTCAATTCTGCCCACAGAATAAAGTTGTGCCTGTGAGTGAAATTTAAAATGGGAGTTGCGGGAGAAAAAACCCTTGCTAATTTATTTTTTCTAATGTTGGGGGAAAAAAATGTTATATGTTGTTTTTTTTGTTGTTTTTAATTTAGTAATTACCAATTATTTTATTATTTTCTCCCAATTTGGCATATCCAATTATTTTTTGGCTCAGCTCACCGCTACCACCCTAGCGCAGACTCGGGAGCGGTGAAGACGAGCACACGCTGTCCTCCGAAGTGTGTGCCTTCAGCCGACCACTTTTTGTTTTCACACTGCAGACTCACCGTGCAGCCTCCTCAGAGCTACAGCGTCGGAGGATAACGCAGCTCTGGGCAGTTTACAGGCAAGCCCGCAAGCACCTGGCCAGTCTACAGGGGTCGCTGGTGCGCGGTGAGCCGAATACACCCTGGCCGATCTAACCCCCACCCCGTGCGGCGCTCGAACAATTGTGCGATGCCCCCTGGGAGCTCCCATCTACGGTCGGCAATAGAATAGCCTAGACTCGAACCGGCGACCTCCAGGCTAAAAATGTTACATGTTTTTGACTTCACTTAACTAATTCGCAAACAAGCTCAAATACTATTTACTCCTGTCAAGAAGGAGCTTAGAGCTCACTAAACTGTATTTAAATTAACTTTAGTTCTAGTTCTTCAGAGTGGTGCGAGAAGTGGAAAAAAATACACACTGTTGCTAAATATTTAAAAAATATATATTATTTTCATTATTAAATATTGTGAGACAGCAGGGAGGGGGTTAATTCCTCCCTAGAGGAAAACATGTGCGTAAGGCACATTTTGGTTTTGTTTTGTTAATTGTTTAATTTGTGTTAATTGTTTTGTTTAATGGTTTGATTGTTTTATTGTTTAATCATTACCTGCACCTGGCTATTATTGAAAATTAGAGCCAGGTGCAGGGTTTAAAAGGAGAGCAGTCAGTCTGCTCTGGGCGGCTGCTGAAGAGGGTAGAAGCCCGACTGTGCTGGTGTGTGGGTACAGCTGTAATTTAAAAGAAAGAAGAAAAAGAAAGGTAGAGTGAGTCCTTTTTTGTGTGTGTGATTTTGTTTGTTTTGTTTTGTTACAGGTAAACAGCTTAGCTGTCCTGTTGTTTAGTTTAGGTTCCTGTTTTGTTTTAGTTAGTGCTGAAAGAGAGCTAGGTGTTTGTTTGTTTATTTTTATTTTGTGTGTTTTCATTAAAAATTGCGCAACCGCGCTTTCAAAAATCCATTTGCGTGTGCTGGGTCAGTGTTTTTAAAGGGGCAACAAACCGTGAAGAGGTTCGATCTTTTACAATATGTATTAAAAAAAGAAATACCTGTGTATCGACACATTGCCTCTAACACGCCTGCAGCTCCAAATACCCCAACAGAGGATGCTAATATACCATGTAAGTTCTCCGTTTCAGATGCTGGTTCAGTAAAAACAGATGTTGGTGGCACTAATGGTAGCTTTGCCCGGAGCGCTCCCAGCCTCTATGGGAATTG
This sequence comes from Acipenser oxyrinchus oxyrinchus, assembly GCA_030684275.1. NCBI lineage: Eukaryota > Metazoa > Chordata > Actinopteri > Acipenseriformes > Acipenseridae > Acipenser > Acipenser oxyrinchus. The sequence goes on from CM060262.1 coordinate 11,065,508, forward strand.
TTTGGGATACCCTCTCACTGTTAAAGTGATTGGCTCCTTAACTCAAATTTCAAATTTTAATATCATCTATAACCCGTGCAACAGTTAGAATTTCACAGACTGAATATGTGCAAGATATTCACTAGCACTGCAACCCATTTCGTTTAGTTGCTAATGGGATATTTTTCATGCTAGGGCCTTTATGTGTTATAGAATACTGCACATTATGTGAAATGCAAGAACTCCTTGTTCTTAGTCCTTGGCTAAGCAGCTGGCTGAGAGCTCCCCTTCCTGCTATGCTCTGCCACTGCCAGCTCATAAAGTGGATTGCTTCAGTTGATTTATTCTTACAGGGATGGGGCATCACTCATCTTCAAACCTGTTGGGAGATAAAAGAGTTGTGATAGAGAAATCTCCTGTGGAGTTAGAGGAGGGCATCAAACAAAACCAGCCATTCTGTTCCCTATGGAACTCAAACACCATTCTGAAACAGCTGCATTCTGAAACAGTTTATATGTAATTCTATTGAAGAGTAACTAGCGGGGTTCCAAAAAATATAGCGTTATACGTCCCCACGTGTTGCTACAACTGTTTAAATAACGTACCTGTCATTTCTCTTTTCATCTGTTTCAAAGCTCTTTTCAAAATGGCCGCTCTAGTGCGCTGGGGTTTGAGATCTGTCTTCTAAATCACTGCAGGAAGAGTAACAACAAGTGATCTAACTTTTCTTTTCCATACCACACCATGGATCGTTATTGCTGTGTTGCACCTATTTGACAATGCAGGCAATAATCCTTACACTAGCAGTGCATTACGGCACACATTTTAAAAATAACTTTGAAACAGACTTTAAAGTTAGAAGTGTAAAAAGTTGTCAGGATGTTAACAAGGAAAATAAAAATTACAGGTAAGTTATTTAAACAGTTGAAGCAACATGTGAGTATGTGCAACACTATATTTTTCACAATCTCGCAACTTATTCTTTAATCAAGTCATTATTCCAGCTGCATCAGAATATGAGTTCACTATGCCTCTTAGCAACAGCAGTTGCTAGGAAAACCCAATTGAGAGAAGAATGAAAACAAGCAATATACAAGTTAGAGATGGAATATTAATCCCACTATTAAACAACAATAACATTATGGAACTAGAGCTTTATTGCAGAATATGCTACAGTATACCTGTCTATGATATTAATTTGCTCAAATAAAATATGAATGCGTTCATTGATTTTGGTGAGGGAGGAGGATTTCTTTATATACTAGTAAATGTACCAGTACTTGATATGAAATAGTTTGAAAAAAAAAATATATAATCGATAAACACACAAATTAATCAGATCTGATAACTAGGAGTTCTTATGTACAAGCTTTTGACATAACGTACTTCTATATTTGTGTTGTCACAAGGGGTCTCGTCACATAAAATGCCATCAGGAAGGGCTGAGAAATATACAGCCATAAAAAGAGTTTTTCCCATCATTCATTTTAATTTTACAAACGCTCTATTATACAGATTTCAGGGTAGTTTGTGTGTGCTGCACATGTATTGTATACTAATAGAATAATATAATGTTTTTGCTAGGGTAGTGTACAAAAGGTCCATGTTATACAAAAGGTGCATGTTATACAAAAGGTGCATGTTTAACCAAGTAATTTAACCAAGGTTGCACTTATTTTCTAAAAATTACAGTAGTGTCTCAAATCACGCATGCACCCCTGGTCTGATTGCTGCTAAATTATACAGAAAATAAAGGTGATCAGGTACCAGAAGCAGTTTAGTCCTTTATTTAATGAATAACTGACTGATCTTCATCACAAGAAGTTATAAAAACCGTGGCTATCCCTCCTTTAATGTTTTCTATACAGTGTTTTTATTTCTGACAACAAAAAAGCTTTTTTGATAATAACTGACAACAGATATTCAGGCTGGATCTTCTTTGGTGACACCTTAATAAATCCTGTTCAGAAACCGGCCTCCAGAAATATACTACAAAGCTTTGGGGCTTACGATAATTGAAGGAATCTGCTCTGTCTACGTCTGTCTGCTAAAAGCCTATGTGTTTCTACAGCCAGGAAATGATATTACCATTCTGTTTCAATTTGTAGGAAGCAAAGTATCTAAAACAGCTACAGGTCATCACCAGTACTCCGCCACACAGCTATAATATAACTAATTACTTCATCTCACAGAATATGTCCAGAGTAGACACAGATTACTGGCTGTACCAGGTGAGTCATCTGGCATAAAGCTATAGCTGATAGTAGCAGGATTGTTTTTTTCATGCTGATGAAAGCATGCCCCTTGGTAGCAAGGTGGCTTGTATAGGAATTCCTAAGTTTCATCTAATATATTCACTGCACAAAACAATGACAGGATGTCCGGCGATATGTATATTAAGCATGTGTATACAGACACTCATCTACACACCAATTTCCAGTCCTGTATTAGTCTTGATGGTGATCAGGCACCAAATGGAAGTATGGAAGGTATGGAAAGGCATGGAGGGTGGAAAATTGAGACCTTTCCCAGCGTAGACTGCAATCTGACCTGATACCTATTTGCATTAAAATGACTCTAGAGGGGAGTTGTGTGATGCACTGCTGTTGCTGATTATGCTAATGTCACTGAGATAAGGTTATAGCTCTATAACTATGAATGCAGACAGCTGGTGGTGTGCACGGTCACCAATTTGTGCCCAGCCTCTGGCCTCTTACATTAGGCTTTATTTTAATGCAGGACTTTGGGATTTACTGGAAACCTAATAAACACATCTCTGAATATTCCTTCATTGTTTGGAGCAGTGTACTTGTATGGTTTTGTTTTGCTATTTTTGTATCTAACTACTTTTTCACAGAAGAGTTTGTGGTAGTGTGGCAGACCAGGGAAGTGAAACCAAAGCACAAAACTTATGGGGCAAAACTGTGCTGCTGCGCTCGTATTTAATAAATGAATACAAAAACAAAAACACTTCAGTAAAAAAACATGGCTCATAGGCCAAAATAAAACAGACAAATAATAACTTTAACAGAAAACAAGTATCGTGCTGGTTTTGAGTCAGCACGTATAGCATTTGTTTCGTTTCTATTTGTTTGCTTTTACCTCCTCGCTCCCGTTCTCTACTCCTCTTAACTAACTCTCCCTATGAGCCCCGGAGTGGTTCCTTTTGTTCTGTGGCTGGAGCCTTAATTACACATTAATAAAATAATTACCTTATTAAGCCTCCAGCCACATTCCCACAAGATTTACAAGGATGGGGTTTTAACCCCATCCACACCGACTACACAGTATAAGACCGGCTTTTCACCAGTCTCAAATAATAAATAATAATGTCGGACAGCTTTCATCTGCCTGCATACAAACACAATGTAATAATAATAATAATAATAATAATAATAATAATAATAATACATTAAAAGGGACGGGCACTCCGTCACAGGTAGACATTATTTTCTTTTCTCTATTCGCAGTTGGAGTCTGACCTCCTCTTTTTTTCTCTTTGTTGTATTCCTCATGAAAGCTTCCATATGGATTTACTCTTCCATGTATCCATTAAGATCATTCCCTTAAATGTTAATTATGTTTCTGCACCACATGAAATACTGAAAATTGGACTGCTTTCCCTCATGTGCATGTGGATATGTTTGTGGGTTTGGTTCATAGTTCTCTTTGTAATATCTGGGAATAACTGTGTGAGCGATGGTGGTAGAATTAAGAAAAGAATCCTTGGAACTTTAACCAGATTTTGTTCCTAATGATAAACATATTATTATGCGGTGTGTTCTACATTTGGCTGAACGGTTGAAATTTGTATTTACTTTGAAACCAAGTACTGTAAGGGATCTCAACTTCTTTCAAGTTTAGGAGAAAAGATGCATTCATTTGGAACAGATGGTCTTATATTCATTGCCATTGCAGAGTCATTAAGAATGTACTTTTTTTTTGTTGCAATAACAGAAAACAAATAAATGTCTAATTGGTCTTGATTAGATTTGTGAAAGCTGGCATTAAGTGGAGGGGCAGATTATTTTGAACTGATTTGTGGTTCTACAGATATATTTTGTACATATAAGTGTAACAAGTCTTTGACAAGACTTAGACTAATGAAGTCTGTTTCTCTCACTGCAATAAGTTGCTGAAACTTTTTACACCTGCACTTACATGTGGAATATTCTAATGGAGGTATTGTGAGGAGAGGAATTCTAATGAACTGTCTCTCCGGTTGCTAACTGAATTGTGTAATATAAAGATGTGTCTGTTCTGAATCTGTAGGGTTACCTTGTCTTTCCTTCAGTTCCTTAAAGTAACACCCAATGGTTAAGATCCTTGTCATTCTCATGATTGAAACAGCTATTTCATTTATATATGGCCAAGGTTATTTTAACGATTTAAAATCTGATATTGCACCTATTGAAAAACAATATTATGATCTTTCTTGGTCACTTTATCTGGATAGCTAGCCTGCCTGCCTGTTTGATGTATTGGTTATATCAGGGGCTCTGAAATATTAATTTTAAAGGGCCAAGTGAGGTGGTGCAAGTGAGTGTGTTTACAGATCCCCCCCGCCCCCCCCAAGTTTTTTTTTCAGTTCACATACTCAATGCATCATTTAAGAATAGATAAACACTGGACATCTATAAAAAGCATGTTAGTAATAAAATGAAAAAATATATATATATATATATTTTTTTACCCTTACTGATGACTCATGTGAGCTTGCATGTCTCTAATCAGGGCCATAAAGTCTGCTTCCATATCTGTTACAGCACATCTCAGTTCAGCTTCCAAGTGTCTGTATGTTGCAAAAGGTCACCATACTCAGCGTCAATATCTTTCAGATATTCAGCGAACTGTCTGTGATAAAGAGATCATGCTCTGATCAGATTGACTGCACTGATGACCTTATTCATGACATGAGCCATTTTCCCACCATTTTCCCATTTCATAATACAATGAAATGCCAACAGATTTGGGAGGTCTTCACATAACAGGGCTACAACACCCTTTCTTTTCCCAACCATTGCTGGGGCAACATCGGTTGTCACAGAAATTAGTTTTTCAAATGGCAGTTCGATTATCCGTGCTTGCCCAACAGCGTCAGCATTTCCTCATGACAGACCATGCTATGATCCAACCATCAAACCCAGATACAGACTTGAGCTATGTCACAATTATCAGTTGACTCATCTCATGCAATGCTAAAAGCTGGGCTTGATTTGATAGCAGCAATCAGATTGTTAAAAATGTGATCAGATATAATGGTAATGCGCAGAGCTATCGTGTCATTGCTCAATTGGAGGGCACGAATTATACGGATCACCTCATTTTCTTTTCTTTCATGTTATCTAACATGTAAGATGCCTCAATAAAAACCTTTCATAAATTTGCCGTCAGTACAGGGTTTTTTGTGTTGTGCAATTAGCCAACACACTTTATAGCTGGCAAGTGTAACAACTTCATCCTCTGTCAAAGCACGCTTCATACGTTTTTGTTGCAACTGCAGACTTCATTAGTTCAAGTTTACGTTTTCTCTTGTCACTATCCAGTGGATACTGGTGGAGTTCACCCGAATGTATTTCATAGTGGCGTTGTATGTTGTATTGTTTGCAAATGGCAATCTGTTTCTTGCAAAGCAAACAAAATTATTTCTTATTATTTTCAACTACAAAATATTATAGTTACCAACCATCCTGGAAACCTCGGTTCTCTTACCAACTTTACGGATTTTTTCTTTCTTTTTACTGACATTCACCAACAATGTTGGTTGATTGTCTTCTGTAGAATTACTGGTGTCAGAAGCTGCTTTAGGCTGTTTCAAACTAATTCTAACAAATTTATCCATCTTGAAAAACATTAGTGGGCCTTATCAAAATACTGCTGAGCAAAGAACTGATTCTGATTCAGTGTGTATTTGAATGTTGTTGACGCATGCTGTGAGAGTCCAAATAGAAGCCATAAAAGGGGAGTTTCGAGGAAGACTCGTTTCCAGTGCGTGGGATCCTGTTTGATAAAATCACCCCTGTGTGGCTGGATGTTTATTCTCATAAGCGGTTCTGTGAAGTATATGCGGGCTGCAAAAAAAAATTATACTGGGCCGTGGTTTGAGAACCCTGGGGTTATATGGTCTGTATTGTTCTATTTAATAAGTGCTGTATCTATTTTTCCCCTGAAGCACGACTTTTATTTACCTGTTTGTTTTCTTGTTGGGAATGAATGCGTTATATGGAAATGGTTTGTTTAATGTTATTTATAATAACAACACTAGAACTGCACACATATGTTATGACTTGTTCAAGATATCTTCTGAGACGTTTATTAAAGCTTCCTAAGGATAAGGGGATTGGTGTGTAACAATGTTTCAAATCTTCATAAGAAACATGATCTCTTGACAATAGAGGATGGGTTTGTGTTTAATAAAAAAGCAGCCAAAGTAATTTTGTGTAGTATCCGCTAGAGGAAAGACCAGGTCAGCTGAGGTTTGAAATACCATTTTTCTATTTTCCATTCTCCGGAAAAGAATACATCATGAAGAAATCAATTATATTAACATTTCTTTTTTTTAGATTTAAACTATATTAAATAATGTATGCATTTTAAATGGTGTTTCCTCAAGGTTGTACAAGAGTTTAAATTAGCAGAGCTCATGCAATATGAAGTGGAGCTCATAAGCTCAAGCAGGGAGCTGTCATTTTGCCTAACAGAAGTAACAGAAGGTTGCAGTTATAAATCAGGTATTAGGCAATTAAAATGGGTTTTCAATAACACGAAAGCTTAAAGTAATTCTAGCTAACAAAATACTGTAGGTCTCAAATGTACAGTTCTAAAAGAAACACGTATTATAGCAAACATGTATTTTCATTTTAAAACATGATATATTTTAGTACACTAGGTTAAGAATGCTTTTAGACTGTCTTGGACTTCATGGGTCATTTCACAGTTGTCCCCACCCCTTCACTGTCTTCTTTTCTATCAATAACCAATCAGCTGCTTCCCCTATTGACTGACATGCTTTCAGCCAGTAACATGCATTGATCCAGAAGACACTGCTGAGGTGAAATGACTCAGGGAGTACAAGTGCAAACCGATAACCCAAGAATAAGGCATAGAAACTGAGAGCTTCGTTTACCCTTCCTTTAAGTGGTACCCGATATCATGTTTTAAAATAAAAACACAGTGTGTTATAATATTTGTTTCTTTCAACACTGCACATTTGAGACCTATGTAGCTAATGGAAGTGTGTTACCTACAATTCCTTTAAACACATACATATACACATTCATACATACCCTCTCACACATGCAATCTAACATTCATTTCAAAACTAATGACTACATTTCTACAGAATAACATTTACTGGTTCTTTCATAAACAATCGAGGACTGATGTCCTTCTATAAGAAACCGCAAAGCTTTTCTCTCATAAAGAGATCTACAGTCCTTTAAGAACGAAGTAGATAATATCTCTATATAAGGTCTCCATGCGATCAGGTTACTGATTTGGCTGCTGTAGCATGTGGTTTACCTCGTTGTGGTGGAGGAAGAATGTAGATTTTAGCAACAGCAAAGTATTTTAGTCAAACTAAAGGAATGGGTGTAACTGACAGAGTACTGCCAAAGTTCCTGTGGCCTGATGTAAGTTTAAACAAGGAAAACACTGAGGAAATTTCTTGCTACTTGTTTGGATAAAAGGAGTGTCCTAAAGAAAAATTCAGACATGCGGAGATAGCAAATGCCTAGAATAGTATTCAAAGTATGCAGTCTGTTAACATGTTTGTTCCCAGGTTAGTAGATGAAGGTTAGGGCCAAGGTGTCTATCTTGCTGTACATCCTGCAGCACAACCCATTTAGATCGTATCAATAGTGCAGCAATGCAATACTGTTCCCTGGTTCTCCTAATAATAACAGCACAACCTCTGTAATGTAGGATTTGTTTCTTGGGGGAATACACTCATCAATGTGGGTAAGTTCATACATAAAATATGCCTCATGGAAGAAGGTCAGGGACCCACCACATGGTTCTGCACATGTTGATCTGCACACAGTCACCCCCACATTTGTTAGATAAAGTCACTGCCAGGTGATGCATCAGCAGTTGGAGTCATGTCGTCTTGTACCCATCTCTTGACCTCTTGCCTCTGGTCCTGTTGAGTGTGGCCTTTGCCCATGCTAGAGTCCTGCGCGGGTCCGATTCTTATGACCCGCTTCCGACCCGGACCCGCTACTACAGGATCCGACCCGAACCCACTGCAACACCGTCTTCTTACCCGCGACCTGACCCGACCTGCTTTAATAAGACCTGCAACCTGACCCAAACCCGCAGCTGTTTGTCCTTTACCTACTGCCTGCATCAACTGACTCTCTGACGCTCTCACATTCACACACAGATATCTCTACCATTCTCCACGGATTGAGTTTACACAAGGCTACACAGCATGGTAGCTTTCTCTAGTAGTCTGCATATATTTTAACATTGTAACATATTAACTATCGCTACCTACTTTACTACAAAATACCTGTCTATTCCTTTCGTACCACAAGTTGAAAGGGAGCTACACCTGTGCTTTCGCAGAGATGATGTAACAGTTTTGTGGCTGTCGTTTACAAAAACATAATGACAGGTTTTACAAGCAACGAATCCAGTCACATGTTCATTATTTTCAATCGCTATGATTCCAAAATAATTCCACACTTCTGATTTACCTCTCAAACTATTATCCACTTACATGATATAAACCCTGCGCTATCTTTTGTTTCACCTCGTTCACAAACATTTTTATATCACCAAGCAGACGTGATAAAAAGATCTTGTGACGTATCAAACAAGCGAGAACAATACTGCTTAGTCAGCTGACTCCTCCCTAATTGCCTCCTGCTTCAGTGTAGGAAATATTGGTACATTTACCTTCTAATATGTTATTTGGGAAAGGGTTACAGACGAGTACGCTGAAAGGACATAAAACGTTTTTGGTGATTCAAATTCAGACCCCCAATTTTTTTTTTTTTTGACAAGCACCCAAACTGCAAACCGTGAAAAAATTCACATTGAGACCCGAACCCGCCCCCCCCGCTGGTAGCCGACCCGAGTTTTCCACTGTGGCAAGCTTCAGATGATTTTGTACAGTAGTGTGCAAATTTATTAGAACATCCCATTGCTTCTGTAGTTTTGATTTGTTGTGCATGTGAAATCAAACCACTGTAACTGAAAATTTTGGAAAATTGTCAAAGTAGGCAAGTTAGTGATTGTCTGATTAAGATTTCCATTATATGAGAGTAGATGTTAAAACTTAATGCTGATGTGAACTCGGCTCTCGCCAAGATAAGCACCAACTAAGACGTAGCTTTACAGTAAACTAATGTGATCCATCTGTGTCTCCATCCATTTATGTTTCCTTCCATATGATGATGTAGATATCCTTCTGCCTAGTGTTGATGGCTGAAGTGTAATGCTGGCTCCAGGGATCAGCTTATTTTGCTTCCCCAGGGCATCAGCACACACAAAGGCTGTGATGCCGACTCCGGGGATCAACCACAGTGCGGTCTCCACAGTGCATCAGCATGACAACCGCCTGAATAGAGCTAAGTAGGGTACTTCTCTAGGGTTTCAAGTAGGCACCTTCCTTCCTCTGTGTTTCGTCAACTAACCCACAACACCTCAAGAGGGCTCGACGGTGATTCTGGTGTCCCAGCATCACCCCCCTCCATCCCCCACTCACCTCAACCCAGCTTACTTACCCGTACATCAGTGTTTCTTTCTTTCTATTGTGCTTGAGATCCCCAACCAGAATCTTTCCGTCTCAACCACAGCCAGTTGCCGCTCCTCTCTGCTGCTTCAGACAAGTTCTTCACTGTGCGACACAACTCTTGGCCACTGAATCCGACGTCTCTGAGAAACTGGGTTGTAGAGTGTGCCACAAATCCTCGACAACCCACCTCCACTGGGTAAACTCAGACTCTCCATCCTTGCTGTTCCGCTTCAGCGGCTAGTTGAGCATACTTTATTGATAATTTAATTGATGACTTTAATATGCCACATATACAATGCATTTAAAGTAGTAAGAGAAAAATAACACATAGCCACAAACGGAAAAAATGCATGACTTTTTTCAGAAGTTGCTGAAGGTGCCTAATTAAATCACAAAGTGGTCTAACATTTTTACACATGAGTGCCTATTGCTGAAATTCCCACACCCTGAGGTTGTCATGCAGGTAGGTATATAAAGGATTACAAATCTTGAGGTATCTTTGCAGTGGAGATGCAGCCTGTCAGACTTCAGCCTCCACTAGTGTCTCCTGCTCCCTGCAATGATATTTATGTTCCCAACAAATGTGACATAGTTTAGATGTATTGATTCTATTTAATAGGAAAGGTGATGTGGACGCTGCATTGAAACATTAAAAACTGCAGGCAAAACCCACTGTATCAACAGTTTTCCTCAAAATTGTGCTTACCCTAATATTAAGAGTGTTATTACTTTGAAATTTTAGGCTGCATTGTCAATAGTGTGCACACACAACAAATACTGTAATTCATTAAACGTCATTGTTACATCTTAGCCTTTTATTTCATGGGATTTTGGAAGTAATAGAAAAATCCTGCACACTGCATTTTGCAAAATCTCACTTTATTGTTTAAAAGAAATAAAACAGAAAAGAGCTAACGTTTCAGTTCGCAGACCTTCGTCAGAGCATAACATCTTGGAAATGTCAACCCATTTTAAAAGAGACCACAATTGTCACCACTTGTCACCAATTTGCTATCAATCAGTGCAATTGAATAATCTTCAGCCGGGTATCTTTAAGAGCTTAACAATTTAACCAATGTAACACTTCCGGAATTAATTACTAATATATAAAGAAAACTGTTCAATAAATCTAAGTACAGACATTACAAATACTCGTTGAAACCCTCCTAAATAGGCGATTAATTATATCAAAAAGTCGTTATGTACAATCAAATGTCCGCAATACAATCAAAAGGATTTAAAAATGAAAACAAAAAGGTTTAGTCCTAATAATAATAATAATAATAATAATAATAATAATAATAATAATAATAATAATAATAGTTATGGTCTCAGGTCATGCCGGTGTCCCTCCTGGTTTTTGTTCTAACCATACCCTAAATTAGTTAATTGGACCAATTAAGCTTCTAATAAGGTCCAATAAAGTACTTTAGGATGCAGTTGGAATAAATACCTGTAGGGACACCGGCCCTCCAGCCCTCCACCTCTTTGAAGGTGCAATGTAGCTCAGGTTATAGTTTTCTTCCTATATATAAATCTATGGTGTAATATACAAGAGGTGCACATTATACTGTAGAAGGGATGTATGGCTGCTCAGTCATGCAGGTTATACACAGGGTGTGTGTTGTAGTAGAGATATTATGGTACTTAGTTACTGTAAAAGCGAACATTAAAAATATAATCTTTGTAGGTGTGACATGTTATCGGTATACCAGAAATATTATTTGGTAACTGTCTGAACCTTAGCACAGCTTGAAGATGTCATTCATAACCTTTCACTGCAGTCATGCTGCAATTAGTACCAGGGGAAAGTCTTTTTTGCCTCACAGGGTGACTCAGGTAGCTAGCATGTTTTAAGAGGGCAAGGTGGTTTTACCTTCGGGGTACATAAACACATATATCAAGGTTGGATGCCTGGTAATGCAAAGTGCTTTGCATGCTGAACTACAGAAGAATGTGCAGTAGTAAGCAAACAACAGAATTGTCGAATTGTATTTAATTATGGGGAACTGCTGATTTTATCTTTCTTTTGAAATGTTATAATTAAAGCAGGAGACAAAACAATGCAACCTGGAGTAAAACTGTTACTTATTTACTTATTCTCAGTGTAGAAAGCAGCACACTGCTTCCTGAGAGGGTATGCTGTGACACATATAATATGATTTCATGCACACTCATGTGGTTTAGAAAATAGAGCTATTTGCAGATGCATTGTTTCAATCTGCCAGTGACTATGTGGAACCCTCTGTGTGCACACAGGGGTTATTTCAGTGTTGAAGAATATTATATACTTCAACAGGATTTACATTTTACAATTCAGTGTACTGATGGTTTATTAACAGTGAAACCTAAATGTGTTGGTACTCGGCTGTATTTAACATTTATGGCTGCTTATTACAGTTTTTTCTGTCATTCACGAGGGATAATCTATTCTGGCTGCTAAGAGCAGGTGGCCTGTTAGTTCCGGTGACTTTTTAATATTTAAGATGAAATGTTTGCCTCATGCCATGTTTCTGTATGCACCATGAAACCAGCAGTCTATAAAACTCACATCTCTTTTATATATCCAACTGGGATGCTACACAAAGGTCAACGATCGCCTATATGCATCACACTTCATATCATTGACATTAATACATCAATTCACCTATCTATAATATTTTCCAGATTATACAATACATTTACAGCCATCAGTTCTGCCTTAATGTTTTTTTTTCTTTCTGCAACTCTTCTTTTGCATCTTCGTATTGAAAGCTAATTTGTAACTTCCTACATCAGTGTGATTGGGCCAGAACGAATTCTCTCAGTACCTATTTCCAATTTATACTGTCGGAGTCCTGACTGATAGTGCTCTGCTGCAGATGATAACAAACAGAATCTAAATCAAATCACTTTTAGCTAATCCCAGTAAGTAAAGGGCATTTCAACTCTATGAAAGTTGTACTTTTTGTTGTCCACTGCACAATACAATATTACATTTAATGTGGGTTTCCTTATGAACTCAAATAAAAACACATTATCCACTTTTATTTACTGAAAGGAAGTAGTATAGATCTAACTCATCACCTTCTGCAAGCGTTTATCTCCTATCTGTAATTAGTAGTTGCTTAATGATGTAAGCTGTTTACAGGCAAATATTTGCTTGTAATTACTGTTAATAGAAGTAGAATTGATTGACCCAAAAAATTGCATTTAGTAGCAGAAGCATTCCTTTCTATGTCATTAGGTTGCAGAATAGCTGCTGGTTTGCAGTTAATGGGGATAATTTAATCTAAAAATGTTTTCTTTTTATTTTTTTGATATTGACGAGTAGTTATTATTGGTGCATGCAACAATGGCTGCAATGTTTGTCTTAATACAGGCATCAGCATTAGTGAGGCAGAGGTTGTAAGTGTAAAGTAAGAAAAATCCCACCTACAATACTACTTAATCAACAAACAACACATAAAATGAGTACATATTTTTGTCTGCTGCATTGCATTGGTATAAAGATAAAAATATTACTGTAGCCTTAAACCTCATTCCAACAAAAATTGTAGCCAAGATTTTTTTTAACACAGCAATTTATTTTTTCCTGGAAAACCCATAATCATTGAAGTGAATTATTGTGTACATGTTGCCAAACATGACTGGGGGAGGTGTATTAGCAGTATTGTGACTGTTTACTATTTCACTGCAAAAAAGTCTTTGCTGGAGTATGTAAGGCCTAAATGGAAGGAGCACTTCATGTACTAAATATATCAGGTCTGCCAACTCCTGCATATTTTTACTGGCTTGCTTATTTAGCTGGATATAATGGACCACATTGTTCATGTATTTGTTCATGAAAGCATATGTTAAAATTAGAAAATGATTTTAGCCTTGCTTTATACTTCAAGAAAAAATTATTTTACCACTTTCAGCCAGAGCTACAGATTATGTATCGTTTTTAAATGCCATCTACAATATTTATTATTAAGCTTTTTTTAAAGGGCATGGTAGTGTTTTAATGTTATACAATGAAAACATAAAATAGTTTTACTGTCAATTGCTTTTAGATTATGCATCCGAAACAGTCTACTATATAAATTAAATATTTAAAAAAATATTTTGTTTTTAGTGACTGCTGTTGAAGTTTTGGGGTGCTTCCAAATGGGATTATACTACATGCTACCCACAGAGGGGCTCATGCAACACCTTGAATAGACAGTATTTCATTTATTTGCATCACCACGGAACTTTTTCGAATAAAACAGCTATTTATATTTCTCTTTGTATTCCAGATATTGTTGGTTTACTCCAACAATCAGGGTAATCAACAGAATGAATACTTGCGGGGGAGTTTCTTTGCTCTTGTCCAGCTATTGAAGATCCTGGCTGATGAGAAGTTTGCTAATTTAGTTCAGGCTTGGTGCCGACTTCTTTTTAGGTCTGATGTTTTTGTGCTGTACAAACTGTCGGAATTGTCACTCTGTGATTGCTCAGTCTTAGATTGTTTTGGCAGGCCTAGATTGCTCTTTTCTTTTTTACGTCATAAAATTATTACACAAAAATAAAACTGACGGAATTCAACACAAAACGTATTAGTAGGATTTGACTGGTATGATTTGACTGGTATGATTTCCAGTTTTTTTTTTCTTTCCGGTATGCATTCCGGTATATAACGCCTCACTTTAACCACTGATGAACAAGCTTTGTGAACAGCATTGGCATTATAAGAGGGAGTTTTTTTTTTTAGATACAAACAGTGGTTGTTGTGATAGCCACAAATGGTTCAGCTTTATTCTCCAGCTGATTAATGAATTAGAATATGTGAATACGAATATCGAAAATAACGCCATGCACAAAAAGACTAACCGCGTCTGTTATTTATATGATTTGTTTTAAACACTGCGGCCTGTTCGGTCAGAGGGATGTGCATTTCAATGGAAATGGATTGTCCAGGCAGCACAAAACTTGAATTTGTTTTAACAAATTCTTAACTTTCAAAAGTGAATAAATCAGATGGAATGCTATTAAAATCACCAAGAAGCAGGACACAATGTTATTGGCAAAAACTACTAACCCCACTTGATATAACAATGACCCTTATTGACCTGTCCGATTTCAAATTCTTTCTAAAACAACAGGATATAAAAAACTTCATACACTGTAAAAAAATGATAATACAAAAAAAAAAAATGTTTAAAATGAAATGCAATACAAATGATTAATATAAATGATGAAATTTACAAATGAATTGTAACTGAAAAACCTAAATTACCTTGCAAACCCCTGAAGTGTTTTTCTTGTTGCCATTTCTTTACTCAGAGTTAAGTGTGAACCTTTATGACTTACATGAAAAGTAGGCCCCAGAGAATTAGTTGCTATTCTAGGTATTTTGGTAAATTCCATATTATCTAATGGGAAGGTCAGTAACCTCTGTAAAAAGAACAGGAACAGCCTTCCTCTCCCAGACCCGCTGTGATCACATGACCAGCCTCGTAGGCACGCAAAGGAAGTCTGAACTGGGCCTTTCCCAGACTAGACTGCTACAGCTTATTAGCTAGCTCCAAGATACACAGGAAACTGTACAAGGGCTGTACAATTAGGTTAAGGCACTGTTTCCAATTTTTCACCATGAATTATAGCTGGGACGAAAACGAAATAACAGCATCTGCTGCTTCTCAGCGCTTTAAAATGTCATCAACAACCGCCAAACTGCTGCTATTAACCAAAACCTGAACCACTAACGTTTTCTAATTTATTACCCAGGATAGTGACATCGCAAACCAAATTATAGGTAATTATTTTAATCCTGCAACTTACACCACATGCTCAAAGGGTGTCTGAAGTGCAGATTCTACAGCACATTGAGCTTTGGCTTTTTTAAAAAGATTTGATTAAGCAGTTTCTCTCCTTCATGTTAAATATTTCCTTCCAAAAAATAATTCCAGTGTCAGATGGCAGTGTAATTTTATTAGCTCTGACTGCTGGCTTATAAATATCCATTTTTAATTAAAGACATAACTGATGTCTGACTCACTACAGAAAATAAGGTCAAGCTTGCTCTTGACGTAGTTCACCCATAACTCAATCATAAGATAAGTTCTATTAAAGGTAAGTTTCTGTGCTATCATTTAACTGTAGCACTGTGTTTCTTTTTTAGTACTGCTGCTGTATAGCTCTTGAGTTATTGAACTGTACATGCTGGATTGTCCCACAGTTATGTTTAATTGTACACTGTAATATAATTCCTTCAAGTATCTGTGAAACAGACAGTGCTGTGCTGATGCCGTCTGCTAGGCAGGAGTGTCAGGGTTAAAGTATGTGAGCAAATTATTTCTTGCTATAAATGGCTTGGAAATTTGTTGCATCCTGCTGACATTCCAATTGCATATGACTAAAGGGATATTTCAGTCAATCCACAGTTCCATATCCATAACAAGCCATTTAATATGTGTGATAACACTCTTGAAGGCATGGGCTGCATTGATACCACCCACTTCTAAGGTAGCTGAAAGCACTCAGCTGCATTTACTGTACGTACGTTAACTTACGTGTTACCTTCCTCAGAGTTTAGGAATATGCCAGTTCAAATAAGTTTCAGTCTTAATGAGAGATAGTTATATCATTTGTGCTTGGTTGCTCATTCTATTTTTAATTTCTGTCTTAACTCCGGGGAAAGTAAAAAAATCATCAGTTTTTTTTTTCTTGGATTCTAGGAAATTTCACTTTGATTAGCTCCTTCTCTCTCTCTCCCTCTCTCTCTCTCTCTCTCTCTCTCTCTCTCTCTCTCTCGCTCGTGGGTTAGCCTGGGGGCATGTAATGGCAGTTTTTTTCTTTTTTTGTTTAGTGTGCCCAATTGGGATGACCAAACACTTGACAAAGATATTAAGGGGCTGGAAAGTGCCAACACCTCTTTTGTTTTATACAGCAGTAGTAAGCACAACAATGATTTGTTGATTTGAGTTTGGGCGCTACGGCGCGTTTTTCACAGATGGTAACTGCTAGTAACACTGGGATATTGCCAACATTTGATGACTCAAATGTTGTAAATGTTTATGATGCTCATCTTTAGACTAAACTGAAAAAAACTGTAGGGCCCGAGATGCATCCTAATGACATAGTTAGGGCTTCTGTTTTTCGAGTTTTATTAATTGTATTTTTCGGTGCTTATTTTTAGCTATTTTCGAGTTTTATGTAAATCGTTTTTTTTCGGGGCTTTCGTTTTTGATATACTGTATGAAATTAGTGTTTTCGGTTACTTTCCAAAATGCTTGAGCGTTTTTTTATTGTTTTTTTTCTGTCAAAATATGTATAGTAGTAACTCGACAGTACTTGCACACTTAAGTTGTACTTTCTTTCCATTGCTGTCTAACACAACGAAATGCCTGTGGTCACGGGCACATTCTTCCGGGTTTTTTGTGTGTAGGTATTTTTGTACATTTCGCCACAATTCTGCTTTAAATCTTCAGTATCTTAACTGTAAATATAGCTTGAAATCTTGCTAACAAGCCTCCATCCTGATTGTAATCTCGTTTTAAATCTTGCAAGCGGAGTCTCCAATAGAAATGTAGGAATGTGCTGTCACTCAGTAGTTGGGGCGGGTTTAAAGTATTGAGAACGAATCAATGATAGATTCAAGTCAGGAAGGCAGGACATTGCCCAGCAGCACTGGGAAATGTATTTATTATTATTTTTGTAGTAGGTTTTATTTTTTAATGGGAAAAGGGTAAAGTCAATGTGAATTGATTAACCATTTCAACAGTTTTTCCGGTGTTTTCCGGTGTTGATTGGCTGTCCACTGATTTCATTTTGTTTGTATCGGGGGTGTTTTATAGGGTTTTACCAGTTAAAACCGAAAATCAGAAGCCCTAGAAATAGTCTACTGCTCAGAGATGTACAGTTGACAGGCATGCAAAAAAGTTTGAAGGGTGTTGTTTTACTGTATAGCCTAATTCATCAGGTACCAAGGATGTGGTGACTTCTTGCCAAGTCTTATTAGCATTAGTAAAATAAACTCAGGTCCAGTTTCCTATCCTAATCAATGCATGCATTCTGAATGTTTCTAAAATCCTACTTCCAAGAGTGCACAGTGGCTGTTTTTTATGCCTGGAAGAAAATCTGTGAAATGTATCTTCCTACATTTGACCACAAAACCTACACTTGGTAATCATGGCAGACTCAGTAGAATACCAATAGTTACAAGCAAAATGTATGAACTTCTTTACAGTGTTCTTTTGATGCTCTTTCACCCCAAAAAGCTATGCAATTGATATGTTGTGTGGATAAAATTAGTAAGGCAATCCCAATGCAAAACAACACTGGGGAATTTGTTTACACAGCATAGTGATGTGGTCAGAATAGATTAGGGCTCTCCTCCTGGGAGTGTTGTGTGGGTGTGTGGAGCCCATAAGGTATACAAGTAATGAAAGTTAATGTGTATGAAAGCCTTTGAAAGTCAAATAAGGAAAGTTGTAAGTATTAATTATGTATTAAGGTTTAAAAACTTTTTTTGTTTATTTAAAAGTCAAATAATTGGTATTTGGAAGCAGTGTGGGTGGTGCATTCATACTCCGGTATTCAGTTTTAGCTGCTGACAACAAATGCTAATTTGTTTAAAAACTTTATTTGCTATACTAAATTTAAATGGATAGATTGAACGTATAGGACAGTGAGGAAGCAGACTTAGTCTACATTAACAGACAACATTCAGAGGATGTGTAGTAGAACAGAGATTTGCTTCCATCAGACAGAAAAAGGTAAAATACATAAATGAAAACATAGTTTGAACAATAACATTCAAGGTTATTTATCTGAGATTGGGCAATATGAGGTCCCTAATCAGGTTAAAGGAAATCTCCAATCCATTTTTTAATTAAATACAGAGCAAACGCTGCAGTTATTTAAATCAGTCAAACACATTTGCACCTTCCTATAACGGAATTCAATTTAAAAAACCCTTGTGGGAAAGTGGTTACCAGTGTGCAGGTGCAGGTGTGCAGTGGTGATCAATAAATAGACAGACAACAATAATCCAGGTGCAATGGTGTTTTATTTTTAAATGACACAAAACACATAGTAAATAATAACAATGACAAGCAATGCAGCGGCGTGTATTGCTTCACTGTAATTCCCGGGTTGGTCCTGAAATAATAAACAGTCCCCTTCTTTAAACACCCACACGAAACACAAAACACAAACACAAGTCCACAGTGAGTGATTTAGTGCTCGTGGTGTAATTCGAGTTTATTGTGAACAAAGGTGCAGTGCTGTGCAGATTCGTGCTGGCCTTAAGCGACAGCTCCTGGATCGTGTTTAGCCATCTAATAAATCACAAACAAGCACAGTATTAGACACGACAAAAACAAACAAACACTCACGGTATAAGACATTTTTCCTTTCGGTTAGCATTAAACAATTCAAAGGAACAGATCACCTTGCTCTGTCCCCTTTTGAACCGTCTATCATGACCCCTTGGTTAACAAGTGCAACAGCTCCTCCAATCCGCAGCTGCCACATAGTTTCCCTTCCGGGTCGATGATTTAGTGTACCGGAGTTCCACCCCCTTTCTGGATGACCAACTTCCACCTAACCCTAGGAATGAATTGTCTCGCCATCCAGTACAGGGTACTCTGTTCCCTTTACACAGCACCCTCACAGGTCGGGAGGGAGATGTATCACCAAGAATAATTTTGTCTCACACCCCTACACAAACGTCCTATGCAGCAATAATATTTACAAATGTGATATTTGTATTGATGGCTCATATTGATTTTTGGATGGCTACAAATATTTTAATGAATATTTTTAATGGGAAGCATTGTAACCTTGAACAGGAATAACCCTTAACCGGCTGCAATATTCTGCACATACAGGAGCTGTATGGATTTATGAGGGAAGAAAGGTAGTATATAAATCTTGCTCTCCCAACCACCGCTCAAGAAAGAAAGAGAACAATACATCATCTATATTTTATAACAGGCAGTCAAGAGAGAAAAAAAAAAAATCACCAACTGCTTAAAGATATAGCTGTCTTCTCTGTGACCTAGTTCTTTTTGTGTTTTATAAAAAGTAAAGCTGTACCCTCTTGTAACCGGGGGTCTTAGTACCTGCTACTTTAGTTGTGGGCGTCCGCTGAATGATGAGAGAGAGAGAGAGAGGGAGGGATGCAGTTGACAACGCCACTCAGGCGTCCAGGTTTTATTCAAATAAGCAAAATGTTATAGTGACATGTGGCCGCCACTAGGGTACCAGCAATGACAACCCGAATGCACGAGGACATACACAGCCAGAGTGTAATCAAAATAAGAGCTCCAAAAATGCAAAACAAAATACAGTGAGAAAACAGCTAAAAACAAAAGTTTGCCAAACACTGGCTTAGCGCTGCTCCCACTAAAAGGGAGGTCCTGCTCCAGAACCTACTCTGTGACACACTAAAATAAACTATTGTGGGATCAAAATCCCCTAAATTAATCCCTTCACAATCCACTGACCTGGCTCTCCACACAGTAGTGAGGCTCAATGCTTGATGGAACTAGAACAAAAGAACTGACTTTCCAGCTCCTTTTTTATACCATGTGGCTGGGCTTAATTGATCATCAATTAGTCAATTAAGCCCCAGCCACATTCCGCACATGGATTTGGCAGAGTTGGATTTAACCCCACCCCTGCCAAACTTAAATTCAAAACTTTAAAACGTTATGTACAACTGCAAAAACCTGCCATATCTAGTGCACACTTAAATTCTATATATTTTTTTAAACTCTACATATACATATACACAACAATACAATATATTATTTACACGTGCAGGGCTTTTGCCACATCTCTCAAAAGGAAACACTTCTGTTAAAACTATATAGTAATTCCATAATAATAATAATAATAATAATAATAATAATAATAATAATAATAATAATAATACAAAGTCTGTTTTCAATATTTGTTTTGAAATACACAAAAGATTATCAAAATAAAGATATAGTTATATACTAAAATACTAAGTAACGATTTCAAGGGTACTGGCAATCCATTGCATCCATCTTATATACAAATACCGGTATGCTGGCAGGTTCATGCTGGTTCAGGGCAGTGATACTTGTATCTTAGCCAGGCATTCCTGTAGCGCAAATAACACCAATTCTGGTTGTGAATACACAGAAGATGGGTGTATCTAATGCTTTCAAGGCACAAGCTGCCTATTGTTTATAGTGCCAAGTTTCTGAGCTGGTTGAGTTACGTTTATAACCTTTAATTGGGCATTCCGATCTAGAGACATATTTCCAGCTAAGTTCATGATTCGTAAACCCAAATTCAGTGCAATCACACTGAATGGTTTATTATTAATAAAAAAGTAACCTTTTTTTTTTTTTTGTGGGGTTACATTTCTTGACCATGGGGTTAAAGTTATATTTGCTGCGGTCCCCTTTAGAAAAATGTTTACTCTGTGAAGGAGGCTGGGTCTTTGCATTTGTAGCTTAAGTAAAGAATTGTGTGCATTTTCACCTGATGAATGGCAAATAGTGTCTCAAAAGCTTCTTAAGATAGTTGGTCTAATAAAATCAAAGCAAAGCGTGGAAACACGGTAGGTTAGAAACTAAACTAGCAAAGCAGACATATCAAAGAGCAGTGCACATAAATGGTTAATAATTATCACTAACACTGTGTAGAAACACATTTCAGTGCTGCAAACATATGTATTTTAAATAAAAGGAGACTATGTGTTGTATTTATGGGTAATCATGGGTCAAAGAGATGCAAGTAAAAATAAAAATAAACTCTCCTAAATAATGCAAATAGAGAGGAAGCTGGGAAATGTGTGGTTTCCAGAAGAGTACTATACTCCCACACAGTACTTCTGCAATCTAGGTCACACAATTACAATGAGTGGTGTGCATTAAAATGGGTAGGGTTATCTGCAGTGGTTACTGCTTCACATTGAGGCTTTATGGTGGAATCTAAACTTTCCCAGCCTAGGAGTCCCTCCTACCTCACCCTGAATCTGCTTCTGAACTAGATAGCATTCCCTTTTTAATTGACCCAGGCCATGGGTTTCAATAAACTGAGCACTGAGTGGTAATCTCTGGAACTCCTGCTTTTATAAATAGCCCTCTTTCACATCCAGACTGGTGTCTCTGCAGTAAACAAGTAAATATCTAAAAAAAAATGCAGGCTGAAAAGCTAGCTATTTAATCCTGGCTGTGGGTGTAATATTAGACATAAATTAATTAATTTAGAAATAAAATATTCAAATAAATAACACCACTACTATATAAAGCTACCTGTCCTGTTCTATTTTTTTACCCCCCCAAGCCATTGTGCAGTAACTCCTTTCTTCCCATTAATGCGCTGTCGGGCTGAATTCTACCTTAAGGAAATCCGAAACTCAACTAGGTCACCTTAAAACGGATTGTGGCAGGCGGCCAGGAAAGCTTCTTGTGCACTCTATAAAAGCATTGATTGAAATGGAGGATGCAGCCTGTGTGCGGTGTGGGGGATGGGCAGAGGAGAGAGAGAGTAGGGGAAAGGTTTTAGTGTCTTTTATTCAGACCTGCCAGTCTGGATCCGCTCTGCACCTGGAGAATTAAACACCCATGGCTGCAGCTTACTATTATCTGAAAATTATTATTAAAAAATGAGTCTTTGTCAGCTGTTTCACACTGCTGTCAGGGTAACACCCGATCCACATAAACACACCCATTAGTTCATCTGCAAATACAGAAAAACTGTATCATTCAGTAAAGCAGTGTAATTACACTGTGTGAACCATGGTACGGTTAGTTAATCTACACTAACCAGTGCGGTTCCTAGCCAATACATCAATTAACCAGATGTCATAAAAACACTATTACATCTGCAGCTTGATGCATGGATCAAACTCTTTCCATTTAGTTTAGCTTATTCATGTGGACATGCATTCATTGGAACAAGTGGCTGTTATAAGGGGGGATCAGCAAATACGATGTTACAGGGGTTCCCAAATGTTCCTGGCTCATGACATCCACAACATTATACATCCTGGCTGAGGACCCTCACCCATTGACATATATAAATGTTGTTCTCCTTGCAGTCACCTCCATTTTTCTGTATATCTGTCGCACTCTAAATGGTGAACTGTCTTGATTTCTTCTCCACACTTGTATCATACACTTCCATTCTACAAACATTTCAGATTGAATTAGGCTAAAATCTGATTTTATACAAATATTAGTAAGCTTTCAGGTACTTATTCTGCAATTAAGAGGACCCTCTATAAGTGTGTGCAGTGTTTTTATTTATATAAATAGTAATGTAATAAAAAAATAACATTTGCAAAAAGTGTGAACATGAAAACAAATACTTTCACTGATTCCCTTTGTGCCTTTAATGCAGATTGTTTTGTAACAATCGATTTAGGGTTGTTGGGGTTCAGAGAAGTCTAAAACCCTCTGTTAAATAGTAACAGTACGTATGTATGTAAGTATTGTTCAGCATGTAAGTATTGTTCAGCTGCCTGGATACAGCTAAGCCAATAACAGCTATTCATGTTCCCTTAGCAACAGTATCACTGATGAAGACACTGATTTTTTTTCTTTTTAGAAAAAACAAGATGGAAATGAAATCACCACAGCACATATTAATTGTGTTTCTTTTTTTGTTCCTCATTCCTATCTAAATGAAATTTAAAAAAAACCTCTGCATACTTTTAACTCATATGTTTACACGCTTCTTTAAACACTTCAGGTGCTGAGCTAAAATGGCTAAATGCAGTTTTTTTTTATAAAGTCTCATGAAAATTACATGATTGTCATTTCAGCAGTTATGTGACCTCATTATAACAGATATTTGTATAACAACTACACTGGTGATAATATACTAGAATCAATGTGTTCACCCCAGCATACCCCAGAATAAATGTAAGCAAATGCAACCTCACTTCAGGGCCCCAAGATGCTCACCTGGTAAAGGCATGGCTGTCAGGGGATTGCTGTTCGTAATTGCTAGTCTTCGCTGGGGATTCTACAGGGAGCATGGCATTGTCTCTGGCTCTCCTGCAGATTGGAGAGGAAACACCGGCAAGGGCTGTGTCCCCCTGTGGTGCTACTGCCGGCCCTACTGGCCAGGAGACTGGTGAGCTCAAACTGAGACTTGCAGGGCTGGCCTTTGTACTCCAGAGGCCAGTAGCTCATCGCTTCCGCTCTCAAGCTCCTGGGTTTTAGAGGCGATGGTCTTGGTCGAGGGATTGGAGGATACCCACAGTACTTCTGAGCTACTGTAGGAAATTACTGCAGCGAGGGAGCATAATTGGACCTTCTAAAATTGGGAGTAAAAGAATTGGGTACTCTAAAAAAAGAAAAGTGACCCCACAAATAACTGTGTTACTATCAACTGCTGACAGTAGTCGTTTAAAATAGAGTATTAATCTTGTTTTGAGTCTTTCTTTCAAAAACAGTTGCACAAGGGTTGTGCTCTGTAACCCTTATATGGTCAATTTTAATAGACCCTGGTCTCTTTTGTACAAAAGTCTGGAGGACATTCCAAGTTTCCAATCTTGGCACACAAAGCAAATGTAAACGCTATCCTTTCTGCCAAGGCCTTGGCATGGTTGCTTTATCGCTCTGTGTGGTGAATCCAGGGAACTCCTGGCAGGAGGTTGATGCTTCCACACCCTGGAAAAAAGAAACAACAAAATAATATGGCAACCTATTTATCGAAGCCTTTTTACTGCAAATTGTATGGTCTTTGCAGTAAGAAACAATTCAGAGGTCAACAATGGTGGCGTTTACATGCACAAGTCATGACAGTTTTCCTCATAACATGTTTGGTGTACTTTTCAGGAAATGCATTGCTTTGCAGTTCTGATTTAGGAAAAAAAATCGGTCATACCAATGCAGAGTGCTCAATTAATAGTCATTTAGGGGAGGGGATATGTAAATGTCCGTGTCTGCTTACTAAGAAGGAAAAGAACTACTCTGTGAGGAGAGCTTCATGCGTTGCCATGAAGATAAAAACATTTAACAAGAGAAATGAATTCACGTGTTGTCGCCTACATTCTGAATTACGCCACACATTAGCTACTTGTTTGTCTGGTTACCTTTCCAACACACGCACACGCACGCACGCATGCAAGCACACACACAATTATATAAAATATAATTTCTACTAAGTACAAGTTTTACTACTTAGAATTTATATTTGTGTGTGTGTTTGTGGAACATCTAAAAGTTAAATTTAATTAACACTAAAACTGCCTTTTACAATACATGTTTTTATTTTGAATATAACCTACAATATTCTATTTTTTTAAACATATACAAGCCTCTTGTTATCTCTACTGGACCTAGCAGCCATCAATTCCTTCGTTTTGTACAACAAATGCACCAGGGAAATATCAGTAGGAGAGATTTAATCTTGAAACTAGCGACAGTGCTTCAGCAGAAACATTTCGATCAGGAAACTGCAAACCTGCAGGCTGCAGCAGCTCAACCTGGATTCTGTGCTGCAAGTGGCACACATGCAAGATAAATCACATGTTAATTTCATTTTAGATTAAAAACTACTTTTGTTTTTACAGTTTTGTATGTACATAAACCTGTTTACACACTAGTTTATTTTGAACTGTTTATTTTATTATAGTTTTTCATTTTTTGAATTAGTGTTTTATATGTGGTAAGTTAGAAAAAATATCTTTAATTGTTAAATCGGCTGTGCAGATGTTTGATATGATGTGCTTGAATAAAACTTTTGAGTTGTATCTGATAGTTTGTCTTTCATTTTAATATTGATGATGTTTAAAATGTACTGTGATAATGACTGCCATCCATCAGCGGTTGTAGGTATGAGTATAACTGCGGAGGTTCTAGTGTTGAAGTAGTCCATAAATGTACATTGTGTGTGTGTGTGTGTGTGTGTTTTGTACGCCCTTTCTGCTGGAGATTATGTGAGTAAGTCAGAAGAACTGGATCTTGACTACTGAAATCTTGTGAGCCACAAGCACAATTCCTGCTCAGGTTTACATGGGTGTTTATAGTTATTTTTATCGTGAGAAAGCGATTGACCCTGCCCTTAAAGTCGCGCTGCCAAAAGGACTTCCTTTTGCTGTTTCATGATGTATTCGCATGACAACGTCACACAGTCATGACTGCAGAGTCGATTTTCACGTGCATGTAAACCCAGCCAATGCCTACACATTGTTAAATCCTAAGTATTTTTCAATTAGTTTTTCGTGTTTTTTTTAAAATGTCCCCTTACCTATGTGTGTGTGTGCTTTTTTGCAAGTACTAAAATAATGCTTTGACTTGTGTGCAGCACCAGCTCTTGAGTTCTAGATTCTCTTTCACCATATATCAGCAAAGATCAGACAAACAGTATGTATCATAGGCTAGAACCATCTAGTGAACATTTACTGTGAATGAAGTTTCCTTATGTATCATTTTCAATGCACAGTAGCTGTTCCAGATGACACTGTCTCCTACAACTAATAAAGGCTCATACAAAGAGAATCTGGCAACTGGAGGTGAAGAGCTGCTTCTGAGCTATATCTATATCAAAACACTATATCAAAAAGTTACTTTTTGAGATGCGCAAATGTTACACATTTCAGTTGAAGCTGTGAAATATTTTGACAGGAATACAAAGACATGCTTTTTATTAGGACTGTGTCTTTAATATTTCATTGTTTTTGCGGAATTATTCAAGTATTCAAGTTTATGTTTATTTGAGTCCTATATATAACACAGAAAAAAAACCCAGCTACACCACATCTCAAGAATAGTTTTAATATTTAATCATTAAAGAAGAATTTATTAATATTTAATTGACCGATACGAAAAACAAACCCTAACACTTGAGCACAAATTCCTGAAAGGTCTCCCTGCTTTGGAGGCTTTCAACATTTAAGAGGTGGGGCTTCCTTCGGAATTCCCAGCGAAGGCCAGTGACTTTGCACAGCCAGGACGCAAACCTGCACTGTACGATCACCCTGTACACCACACGGCTGTGTTTTTACCAGGTGAGCCACTCAGGGACCCATATTGTATTTATCTTGCTCTTATTGTATTATTACTTGTACTGTAACACTTGAAATGTATTTGCTTACGATTGTAAGTCGCCCTGGATAAGGGCGTCTGCTAAGAAATAAATAATAATAATAATAATAATAATAATATTAACAAGTTTTAACACACAGAATAAATGTTGAAATAATAAAAATAATATATGAAATTCAGTAATTGCTCTAAAAACAAACCATGGTCATATGTAATAAAGTATCTTTCATATGATGCAGAGAGAATGTAAAAAGTGCAGGTCACCTTCAAGTGGAAAAAATAAAAGAAGATCTGATTTGCTTCCATATGGCATTTTATGAATTCGCACTTGACAGATCAGTTACCTTGAACACTGTGGCTGCAGCAGGAGAGGTGAATTATTGTTTTGAATCAGGTCATGGTAATCAAGCTTTATACTTGTGAAAAATGTGAAGGGCACTCTGCATTTGAGAACATGCTGTTCTGTACATTGGAACATTATTCATTCATTGTCAACAACGAAGCAAGCAGAATGCTGCTGTTTATACAATGTTAATGGTTGCTTGGAACATTGAGCTGCTAGTATTTCTTTTTTTTCCTTGTTTAATGGCAACATTCAAAAGGTACATTCACAGGAGCTGAACAATTCAGAAATATCAAAATGAAAATAGACGTTTACAAATAAAATCCAATGAAAGTGAATGGGTAAGATTCTATGACTTGCCATATAATTAAGTGATAACTTTAGGGATGGTTTAAGGTAAATAAACCAACTCCCTATTCGATAAATGCCAGAGAGGCGGTTTTTCCAATTCACAGACACCAGGCCCTGTAGTTATATTAATTATGGGACAAGTATTTTCAACTTAGTTTTAAAAGTCAATTTTGTTGACACAGGACGTGATTCATGGTAACACCTGTCAACAGAATAATCTCTTATACCACTTTCACACACAAATGCCTCTACTGAGCCATCTCAGAGACATTAAAAAAATTATTTAAAACACCCATTCACACAGCACGAAATTGCGCAAACGATGCTGGTATAATACCATCATAACCCTTTCACACTTTCTTTTAATGAATGGCGCTGGAGAACTGTAGTCTACTGTAAACTTCCCTGTGCTCGCTTTGTCCTCTCTATTAATAATATATATATACTGTATATATATATATATATATATATATATATATATATATATATATATGGGGAATTATTAATATTATTCATTCAGCCGTCTGATACCACCTGCAGTGTATTAAAAGTTGTAGGCTTGTCGACCATCAAAAAAAAGTTTTATATTTACTATCCAACCTTGCCTCACTTATTTTCTTGACTGATTCATATATTAAATATGTACTGCAGACAGCCATGGTGGAAAATTAAATGCCCCTCAGGATTTGTTACCTCCAGGGGCTATAACACGGCTTCAGGCATTATAGCCCCCTGTCAGTAACAATAGTCTTACCTCAGGTCAATCATTTTCTACTTAGCCCTCCTCTCCTTTCCATATTTGCTATATATACTGCTGTACTTTCCTTTATATATTTGACTGGCTGAAGAAAAAAAGAATACACATCTGAACTGTATTGATTTGTATGTGCTATAGATACAGAAACCTGTACATCGCACTGTAGCAATAGTTAAAGGTGGATTGCAATGATTTTTAAATTTTTTTCAGAATTCACTTGTATAGGGCAGCAGTGTGGTTAGGGCACTAGACTCTTGACCGGAGGGTCGTGGGTTCAATCCCAGATGGGGGACACTGCTGCTATACCCTTGAGCAAGGTACTTTACCTAGATTGCTCCAGTAAAAACCCAACTGTATAAATGGGTAAGTCTATGTAAAAATAATGTGTAAAAAATAATGTAATTGTATGTAAAAATAATGTGATATCTTGTAACAATTGTAAGTTGCCCTGGATAAGGACGTCTGCTAAGAAATAAATAATAATAATAATAATAGTACTGTTGGTAGGTCAATAAAAGTATCTGTGTAGTTTTAATGTATAGATTTTAACTCTAAGTGTATAAAAAAACAACTCTGAAGTTGACACCTCTATGAAAAGTCCAGCTCATTCGAAGCTGCGGCTAATTTATGCGTGACGTCACACCAGGACAAGCTTGCCATCCAGCCCACTGCTTTCCTGCATTACCGCTCACCAAAACCGCTCACAAAAACACAACGCACCCAGGGGAGAGGTACCATGGTAAATAGGTGTGTAATATATGGTTGCTCCAATACAGCAGGGCCATTGGCATCTCTTCACGACTTTCCAAAAGAGCCGGTACGATGCTGGCAATGGGTGAAGTTCGTGAGGAGGACCAGGGAGTGGGATGCTAAGCCCAACAGCAGCTGCATCTGCATCACCCACTTTACCGAAGACAGCTTTATTAATTCAATGATGTTCAAGATGGGTGCTGTTAAAAAGTTAAATTAAATAAGGATGCAGTATCATCCATTTATCTGGATGGTACCTGCAGGACAGCAGCATCTTCTAGTAAAAAAGTAAAATACCTGTGTTAAATACCTGTGCGGGAGATAATTAGAGGTCCCTCAGCTTTATTGAGGGTGGCGTAGTCGAAACATACAATTGAGCATTTAACCTCTTGTTTGATTAATAACTAAATTCCAGTAACACGCTACAGCAGGGATGCATAGATGCAACAATCAAGCGATATTCTTCAAAATAAATGCACTGTCTGAATAAGATGCTTGGCACAAGCTTTTCACTAAAAGCAGACGTGAAAATACTGCCAAGAGACAAATTCAAATTAAAAAACCTGAAACTCTGACACACAAAAAAACTACAACAAACCACGTAAAAGAGATAAGTAAGTGCAAATGTAAACAAGGTTTTTTTTTTGGTTTACATTGTGAAGCCAGTATAAATGAAGCACTAGACCAACATTTGTGATCTGTTTGATTTAAGTTGCTAAAACAACCGAACCAGTAACATCGCTTTCACTTCTGTCCTCCATCTACTGCATTTGTTTACAACAGTGAATGTCCTGGTGTGACGTCACGTGCGCGCGCTCCTCCGGGTAGTGGTCTCAAAGGTTTTTGAAAACAGTCTAACCACAAATTTGCCTTTATTCCACTTTATAAGTAACAAATGTGAATGAAACTTTCAGGACATGTATAGAAAGTTTAGCTGCACTCAACAATGACTTTTTTATGTCACCCCACCTTTAATATAAAGCACACACTCTGGGTTGTTATATTTTAAAGAAGTATTAAAGAAATGGCAATGCAGTTCATTTATAATTAAAAAAAAACATTTGTTAATATAATGTACAGTATAGTAGACCCTGACAAAGATATACAAAGTATATTCCTGAGGGACCAGCAATATACATGGTCTATCCCCTTAATAAAGACAATGGGCATGTGCTGGGTTAATATTTGTCTTATTTTATTCTTAGCTTATTTATTAATACACATTTTTTCCAATTCACAAAGCTGATTAGATTGTGTTAAAACCTCCCAAATGAATATGTAATTAGCAATAATATAATCAGATTTTAAACTGATCATAATAAATTCGATCTAATTGCAGACATTTTAATGTGGTTATTCTTGTATGTTTAATGTCTATATGATATGCAGCTAGCTTAGAAGAGCTGATGCATTCATCTGTCAACTGTAACTATCCTCTTGTGTTCATATTTAGTGAAATGCTAGTATGATTTTTTTTTTTTTACCATTTTCCAATGAATAAAATCATTCTACTTTCAAAATTATACAATTTTAATAAAATGGCTGTATTTATCATTCCCAATTTGATTGATCTCACTTTTATGTCTGTGATCAGATGAGCTATTGCACTTCACTCTGCACATCTCACAAGATTTCAAATATCCGTTGAGATCAAAACCGGAACCTACAAGCCAGATAGAGAGATAGAGTATTTTGTGTATAGTAGGTTGCACAGTTACAGTTTCTCCAGCAATATGCAATAATTACTTCAATACGCTTTTGTACAATTTTCTGACCGTGTTTTGTTTAACCATTCCCATTGATGTTATACCTAAACGTAATACTGTAAATTCAAACTCTGCGGCACGGAAGTTAGTTGTTTATCACTTCTGATAGCTGCTTAACTTTTCTAAATCATTTATCCTGCTGCTTAGTGTAACATTTCTCCTGACTTGTATAACACTGCTCAGAGTGAAATAAAGCCTGGTGCTGCCAAATCATTACCAGGGATTAGGGTCTAGGGAAACAGTTGTGTACAGTGTGGTTGTCTGTCTCCTTATCTTATCCCTTTGAGTTCAAATCTCATCAAGATTTGACCAAATGAAAGTCGCTCCTGTCGAAATCACTGATTGATTGTAATATCAGAACCCCATATAAAACACTTAT
Organism: Acipenser oxyrinchus oxyrinchus; assembly: GCA_030684275.1. Lineage (NCBI taxonomy): Eukaryota > Metazoa > Chordata > Actinopteri > Acipenseriformes > Acipenseridae > Acipenser > Acipenser oxyrinchus. Next base: position 11,096,566 of record CM060262.1, read on the forward strand.
TATTTCTACAGTGCCTATCATGGGCAGAGCACCGCAGCACTGTACAAGACAAGGCAGCAGCTTGTTGAAAGATAATAAGGACAAGGGTCTTCTGCATTGATTATGAATGCTGCTTTATAAACTCCCACATACTTGGCTCTTTCTGCTATGAACTCTTCAGACAAACCAGCATAAGAGAGAAAAGAACCTCAACGGGCACAAGCCTGGAGTTAAATGACCAAGAGCTTGGGAGAAAACTGTGTGGGACACAGTAAACAGGGATCTCTGTTTTGCGTTGGAAAGGTTAAGTGGAACAGTTGAAAAGAAGCTGGATAAATTTGGGGACATCATCTACGCATATGGAAGTGAGAGGTTTGGAGTTGAAAAAGGAAGGAAAAAGTACAAACTATTCCTGGAAAGTCTAGACGGCAGCAGGAGATTGAACACTTAGTTAGAGAAAGGAGACAGCTGAGGAAGCAATGAAGGAGAGCAGAACAAAGTCAGAAGGAGGGACTCAATCTGTTACAAAGGGTCATTAAAGATAAGCTTGCAACATTGTGCAGAGCTGTGCGCCTATGGAAACGCTACAAAAGAAGGAGCATGCGAGAACTAACTTTTATAAAGACCCATTCAAATTTGGAAAGAAGTTGTTCACCAGTGAGAAAAATGGCACACTAAAATAATCTAAGTTTGAGCTGAAGAGATATTTGGAGGAAACACATACAGATTCAAAAAGGCAGGAGCCTATGTCAATTCTTTCAGACATCCCACCTCTCAATCCACCAGAATATCAAATGGAGGCCTATGCACGTAAGTGGAAAGAAGTAGAGTAAGCTGTGAAAAATGCAAGGGCGTAATCATCTCCAAGGCCTAATGGAGTGCCGTACAGCGTGTACAAGAGTGCTTCAGGAGTTCTACGAATCCTGTGGAAATTGATGAAAGTGGCATGAGAAAAACAGGTTGTACCAAGAGCATGGCACCGAGCAGGTGCAGTCTTTATACCAAAAGAAAAAGATTCTACAGAAGGCAAGATTTTCTTCAGCATTATTGCTCAGAGATTGTCAATTTACCTATTAAAGAACTGCTTCATTGACACTTTAGTACAAAAAGCGGGCATTCCAGGTTTCCCAGGATACTTAGAACACATCAGTGTGATCTGGCAACAAATTCAATCAGCTAAAAAGGAGAACGCAGCGCTCCATGTGACATTCCTGAATTTGGCTAATACATATGGTTCAGTGCCACATGAACTTCTTTGGGCAGCATTTGATTTTTTCTGTGTACTGATGACAATAACAAATTTTGTGAAAGCCTACTTTGGAGATTTGCAATTTAGTTTTTCAACTTCAGAATTCAGCACTACATGGCAATGCCTAGAAGTTGGAATAATGACAGGATGCACCATTTCTCCACTGGCTTTACCATGGCAATGGAAGTAATTATTAGGGCATCAAAATGGGTAGTTGGAGGAGAGCACTTGGCTTCTGGAATGCGACTACCACCATTTTGAGCATACATGGATGACATAACAACCATGACTACAACAGTAGCCTGCACTAATCGGTTATTGGGCAAATTACAATAACATTGAATGGGCACGAATACAGTTTAAGCCCACTAAATCAAGGAGCATCTCTATAATTAAAGGTAAAGTAGTAGATAAAAGGTTCTACATTAATCCCAGGTGGGGGACACTGCTGCTGTACTCTTGAGCAAGGTACTTTACCTAGATTGCTCCAGTAAAAACCCAACTGTATAAATGGGTAATTGTATGTAAAAATAATGTGTAAAAAATAATGTAATTGTATGTAAAAATAGTGTGATATCTTGTAACAATTGTAAGTCACCCTGGATAAGGGCATCTGCTAAGAAATAAATAATAATAATAATAATTGTGAGACAATACCAACAGTGTCTGAGAAGCCACTGAAAAGTCTTGGGAGATAGTAGGACAGGGATCTAAAGGACACAGTTCATGTGGGAGAAGTTAGACAGCAAGCAGTGGAAGGGTTGAAGAGCATAGACAGCAGCGCTTTACCGGGCAAACTAAAACTCTGGTGCTTTCAGTTTGGTCTAGTGCCGAGGTTGCTGTGGCCACTGACTGTGTGCAAGGTTTCTTTGACAACAGTAGAGAAGCTGGAAGCTTTAATCAGTTCATATGTCAGGAAATGGTTGGGAGTTCCACGCTGCCTCAGAAGAGTGGGACTTTATGGTAAAGGTATACTACAGCTACCAGTCTCTGCTCTAACCGAGGAGTTTAAGTGCGCCAAGGTTTGACTGGAAATGACATTAGTAGAGTCACGTGACAAATGCATAAGGGAGGCAGCACCTGTGTTGAAAACTGGAAGAAAGTGGGCAGCAAAGAAAGCCGTGGAAGATGCAAAGGCTGCCCTTCGAATCGGTGATATCATGGGGCAAGTTCAGCATGGAAGAGGGGGTCTTGGTCTCAGTTCAGCTCCTCCTACATGGCACAAGGCAGCCCCAGCTCAACGGAGGAAGCTGGTAGTCAACGAGGTGCAAAAGCAGGAGGAGAGGATGAGGTACGTAAAGGCCATTTCCCCGGCCAAGCAGGGAGAATGGATGAGATGGGAGAGTGTGGAACAATGCAAGATCAGCTGGCAAGACCTATGGACAATGGAACAGAGCAGGATCAGTTTCCCTATTAGGTCAACATATGATGTTCTCCCATCACAACAGAACCTTAACCTCTGGGTAGGAGAGGATCTCTCATGTCCTTTGTGTTCATCACCTGCAACATTAAGGCACATTTTGACAAGGTGTAAGGTGGGTCTTAGCCAAGGACGGTTTACTTGGCGCCATGATGAGGTGTTGCAATGTATGGCCTTAGCATTGGAAGACAAGCGTAACATGACCAATAAATTGCCACCAGTTCCATCAAAACATTATGCACAAAAGACAACATTCCTCCGCCCAGGAGAGCAACCGGCAAGAAAAGGTTTTAAAACCTAGCCTCGTCCAGGACAACTGGAAGCTGCTAGATACTGGAAAATGCTGGCAGATGTTGGTCAATGGCTTAATTTTCCACCTGAGATTGCCACCACTAACCTTTGACCAGATATTGTCTTGTGGTCTGGATCAGCAAGCCTTGTTCAACTGGTAGAGTTAACAGTGCCATTGGAGGATGCTGTAGATGAGGCATATGAGAGGAAGAAACTGCGGTATGCTCAACTATCCGCTGAAGCGGAACAGCGAGGAATGAGAGTCCAGGTTTACCCAGTGGAGGTGGGTTGTCGAGGATTTGTGGCAAACTCTACAACTCAGTTTCTCAGAGACGTCGGATTCAGTGGCCAAGAGTTGCGTCGCACAGTGAAGAACTTATCTGAAGCAGCAGAGAGGAGCAGCAACTGGCTGTGGTTTAGACGGAAAGATTCTGGTTGGGGATCTCAAGCACAATAGAAAGAAAGAAATGCTGATGTACCGGTAAGTAAGCTGGGTTGAGGTGAGTGGGGGATGGAGGGGGGTGATGCTGGGACACCAGAATCACCGTCAAGCCCTCTTGAGTTGTAGTGGGCTAGTCGATGAAACACTGAGGATGGAAGGTGCCCGCTTGAAGACTCCAGAGATGTACCCTACTTAGCTTAATCCAGGCGGTTGTCATGCTGATGCGCTGGGGAGACCGCACTGTGGTTGAAACCCAGAGCCAGCATTGCAGCCGTTGTGTGTGCTGATGCACTGGGGAGGCAAAATAAGCTGATCCCTGGAGACTGCATTACACTTCAGCCATCAACACCAGGCAGAACAATATCTAAATCATCAGATGGAAGGAAACACAAATGGATGGAGACACAGATGGATCACATTAGTTTACTGTAAAGCTACATCTTATTTGGTGCTTATCTTGACGAGAGTCGAGTTCAAATCAGCATGAAGTTTTAACATCTACTCTTATGTAATGGAAATCATTCTGAACATCCAGCAAAAGGCCAGGGGCACAGTCTGTTAACTAATTTTACATTAGTTTTAACAAAATAGTACAATATTGATTCAAATACAAAGACAGCTGCTGTATCTAAACATAAAAAATGAAAAGTCAAGAGACAGAACTAACCTACTGGTCATGAAAGCATGGGTGGAACTGTATAATATGACTACAAGGTCTACACACTTTTGTTCCAGGTAATTTCACTCAGGGTCTTTATGGTCAAGCATCTTACTGGAAAAAAGAAATATGTTAAAGAGACAGGCTGGTTCTTCCTCTGCTGTAGCCCAGAGGGAGGTATCCTCTATTGATATCTGGCCACCAGCACTGTCATCTTGCAACAAACACTAACACTTAGTGGCAGATTTAGAAAAGGTCACCAGCGAGATCAGGCTTCCATTTAGTGAACAGCAGGCAATGAATAAAAGATGAAATGACCTTTTACTGCAATCCAAAATCTGAATATTTTCTGTACAATTTCCCATTAACTATACATGTGTATTACTGTATACAGTACATGTGTAACATCTAAGATGAAAAATAAATGTACCAGCGGTAATGACTGTGGCTCTGTTTTAAGGATACAGAGCATTTTAATAATCTTGGCTATGATGTCTTTTGTCTGTGATGGTTGGTCAAGTGCTTGTCTTTTAAAGTGATCACAGTTCCTCCTTTGTAAATGATTAATCTGGTATTGTCACTGGCAAGCAGTCAAAAGATTACCTGCAATCACACCTTCTAGAAGGGGTGCATACCCTAATCCTAACCTCTAACCCTGCCAATCCCTGCGGCCATGACATTTTAAGTGCAGAGGTTAAACACTTGCAATAAATAGGGCACACATATGCATAAGTTTTTTTTGTCTCTCTGTGCCCTAACTCAGTTTTTATGCAAATGCACTCCCTGACTTTTGTAAAATATAAAAGTTGCCTCTCCCTGTTGCAATCCAGTTTCTGTCATGTTGGGCAGCTATGCAGATATGCACCCCCAACTTCCGACAGAGTTACAGCCAATGTAACCCAGAGTAAGATACAGATATAGGCCCTTATGCACAGCCTTGACAGACCAGTTAGGATATGTGCAGCTTCAGTCACAGTTATTGACTGTGTATAGCTCCACGCTGGTAATATAACTTTAGAAGCATTCTCAATCACAACCAAAAATAAATATTTTAAGTTAACTTATCCTTCAGTGTCTGGCTTATTATAACAGCTCCATGAGTATAGAGATAGAGTTCGATCTTATCTTTCAAGTGTGAGAGAATAACCAGAGGTTAAACACTTAAATCGACCTTGTATTTTATTGTTGAAAAATTGCCAAAGAAGAGTGCATTCTGAATGTTTTCAAGGATATAAAGGGAGGAATGCAATCAGAGAGAGATAAATAGTACAGTAAATAATAGATTTGATGAATTGGTGCTAAAGTCAAGGACAACAGAATCATTTATTAGATGATATTTTGTATATACTGAGAGTACAGCAGATTAGGGAAAAGGCATACAATGGCTGCCATAACTTAGGACAGTGGTTCCAAACTTTCTTGGCTCAAAGCCCCCCATGACGTTAGGGAAACCTGACTGAGGACCCCCACCCAATGAATCCATAGAAATAGAGTACCTTACTTTCATTGAATGAAAGAATGAAAGAAAATGAATACAAAAAGTAAATACTCAGCGTCATATTTTTGAAATTTTTGTTTTTGATAGCTTTATTGAAAGAGGTTGCTCGTTTGCACTGGTAGTACTACTGCTTTCATTATGTTCAGTGTCATTTCTAAAACGTGCGAGAAACTGCTCCATAATTAAAGTGTATTAATATACAGCTATGGCCAAATGTTTTGCATCACCTAGAATTTCTGGATTGAGTCATCATTTGGCCAGAGCTGTAGCTCTTATTTGCTGCACGAGGATGTGAAGATAAACGAACAGCCAATTAGAAGTTGTCAAACCTGTTCTTGTTCTATGGGGGTTGTGTGTGCATGCATCCATTAACAGCATCAAGTTCTCCTCATATCAAAGGAAGCACAATCCCAACAGTAAGTTCTTCGCAGTGCACTGCAGTTATCCATGCATGCTACTCTGAGCACGTCTAATATATACGGCAGCTGTGCTATACAGTAGTTCCCTCAGTATGCAAAGCACATGTGCATATTTGGGTAGAAATGCGGCAATGAGAAAACAAATGAAACCGGATCCCACTGATATTCCTGTCTTCAGTTCAGCGCAATACATTTACATATCATCAAAAAGACAGCGTACTTTATACCTGCCACTCTTATTTTTCATTACCATATTTTGATTATTATGATGCCTCAGGATGCCCCCTTTCCTATTATTAGTCTTCATACAGGTTGCTTATCAGCAACTACAAAAGCAGATATTGGAATAAGGCAGATAATAATACATAGATGATTATCACAGCTGAACAATGATTTGTGTCATGTAAGGTTCCTCTTCACAATCTGGTCTACAACATCTATACATGTAGCAGCAAATAAACTGAATTCTGAATATGCACAGCTGTCTGACTGTCCTCTATGGCTGGCCCCCTGTGCTATTTCTAAGCAAGCAAATGCAGTCCACTCTTTTTCTATTTAATACCATCAGATATGCAGAACCATTTCAACCATAACTGATTTCTAAAAAGTTATTCTTGAATTCCTAATAAACAACATGCTCACTGAGTCCCTGAATTAGCAAAACTGTTCCTCAGCTCAGTTCCTCAAGGACCATCTTTTAGGAGGTAAAACTATGAAAAAAAAATGCCTTCTGAGGTAACCAACCAAATATCAACCTGTTATTTTACATAAAAGAAACAGTGTAGATACAGTATTTTTACAAAATAATAAGAAATACATTAAAAAACACAAAGCAGCTATCACAAAGCAGAGTGCCTTATGGGAATGAGAAAATCCTAGTTTGAAACAGCCTAATGGCACTCAATACAGTTATTTATTGTGCTTGCTCCTTTTAATGTATATAATTGTATTGTCTATGTTGCATAGAACATGGTCAGCTTACTATTGAAGGTTCATCTGCTGAATAAGGCATCCTCTGTTTTCTCAAACCTCAGAAAACATTCACTAAAACCTGTTACATGTGCTCAAAAATATATATAAGGAAACCTTCCAGGGGAAGATGATCACTATTAAACAACTCTCGACTATACTGGACTGTATGGCATCCAATTGTTCCAGTACTTGCATCATCTTGTACTTGTACTGAACTGCCCCACACCTTGCCGTATTCTACTACTGCTCTTAATTATAACTACTTCCTGTATCTTGTACTTGATTTTACTCTTATAGGTATCCATATTCATGTTTTTTGTAATTCCTCCTATTTGAAATTGTTCTTATCCATTTATCGGACTTACTACGTGCTCTTAATGGAGTTTAAGCAAATACTTTTACTATAAGTTTAACTGCTCTAAGTCAAATTCGCGCTTAAATGTAATTATTTACTGCATTCTTTATTTTGCTTATTTTGTACTGATTTCACTGTACTTTATAACTGCTCTTATCTGTAATCTGTTATTCTTTAATGTGATATTTTGTAATGTGATATTTTGTAACAACTGTAAGTTGCCCTGGATAAGGGTGTCTGCTAAGAAATAACTACTACTATACTACTACTACTAATAATAATAATAATAATAATAATAATAATAATAATAATAATAATAATAATAATTAAATATTGTTTATGTGCTAATGTAACTGAAATAGATAATATAAAGCATGGAAAAAAATAATCTCACAGACGATTTATGAAATAGGTTCTTTGTGCTCAGCGGTGTTTGATAATGAAAGCTGACAGGATGTTGAGGTTGTTTTAGGTCGCTTCGTCTCCCAGAATCATAAGCCTGGTGTTATGCATTGTTAATTCAGCTAAACTATTCCTTTGGGAAGTTACATAAATAGGACAACCGGTTTGCTGTATACCTTTTCCATTCTAAGTCAGGGTGAGATAAGTGCGATAAATACCACATAAACATAATGTTCTAAAGCTACGTGTATTATTAACTCTATAACAACTGTTTATTAAAAATGTGATTACTTGCTCACATATCCATCCCCAAAGTGTTAAATCAACACAATGGATTTGATTTTTATTATTTTTTATTTCTTAGCAGACACCCTTATCCAGGGTGACCTACAATTGTTACAAGATATCACATTATACACATATCACTTTTTTTTTTTTACATACAATTACCCATTTATACAGCTGGGTTTTTACTGGAGCAATCTAGGTAAAGTACCTTGCTCAAGGATACAGCAATCCCCACCTGGGATTGAACCCACAACCCTCCAGTCAAGAGTCCAGTGCCCTAACCACTACTCCACACTGCTGCCCTAGAGTAATAGATAGTATAACATATAGAATAATATAATAGTTTAACATAACAAAACTACTGTACAAGGGTCCCAGAGTGGCTTACCTATTAAAGGCCTACTGCGTGATGTACAGGTAAGTCATACAGTAGCTTCCTTGCTGTACAAAGTTGCTGATCTTTGCTGGAAACTCCACATTAGCTCTGGTGTTTTCGGAGCTTAAGGAGAAAAATCGTCAAGGAATGAGTCCCCTGCAGTGGCGAGTAGTTCCCCAACATCCAGGGCCGAGTTCCTGTGTGTGAAAAGGAATCTTCAGTTCTCCTTAAATGTTGTGGGGAGTTGTAGCCGTGAGGGAACATAACTGGGCTATCTAAGTAAAAAAAAAAAGAAAAAAGTGCTACTGTAATAGCACACCTGAACTAATAATATTGGGTCCTAATGTAGCCGAAACAAACCTGGGTGTTTGCTGTTAAAATCCAGGGCTCTGTTCTATTCTTTTGCAACTGAAAAGACAAAGGCATTTTGAGTGGAATGTAACTAAAGAAACAGTTTAGTTCAATTTAGCTAGATTTATACAATCAAAATGATTGTATCCCCCTCTGGTCGATAGGAATCCAATGTACCTTTTTTCCAGGCCTTTGTTTTGAATACACTTGAACAATTATTTCTCCCAAATGAAATAAGAAAATATTCTAAAACAATCTGAATATATAAAATGCAAGGTCTTTTATTTAAAAATGCCTTATTCGTTCTGTAGTAGAGAATTGACTACGCTTCACAGCAACAGGCTATGTCTTTCTGATTGACGTTCACCCAACACAGGGAATGGGACTGATAGTACAGTCATAACTGGATAATTACTGCATGTTATTATTATTATTTTATTATTTATTTCTTAACAGACGCCCTTATCCAGGGTGACTTACAGTCGTAAACAAATACATTTGTTTGTACATTGTATGTAACAGAAAGGGAAATAACACACTTTTAATTACGCTACTGAATTATCAAAAGTGTGATTAACCTTTTCATGCTAAATATCAATCTTTGTGATTCAATTTTTCATGCAGAACCCTGATAATTCTTTTGGAATATATTCTACTGTACCTGAATCATTCAGAATGATTTAAAATATCGTAAAATAGGGAGGAAATGTAAAAAGCAATTAAAATGACATTTGAATCTACTTAAGAATACTCCTTCTTTGGTAAGCACAGGCTGACAGAATTAATTGGTGCATCATTGGGGCTGTCTTTCCTCCCGAGCTAGGATTAACAAGCACCATTTATTATTATTTATTTCTTAGCAGACGCCCTTATCCAGGGTGACTTACAATTGTTACAAGATATCACATTACTTTTACATACAATTACCCATTTATACAGTTGGGTTTTTACTGGAGCAATCTAGGTAAAGTATCTTGCTCAAGGATACAGCAGCAGTGTCCCCACCTGGGATTGAACCCACGACCCTCCAAGAGTCCAGAGCCCTAACCACTACTCCACACTGCTGCCCATTTATAAAAGTTTCCCATAGTAAAAGCACAGCAAAGTTTAATAAACACTGAAAGCATGGTAAAGCATAGGTTAGCATTGCAGTGCCCATGGCAAACCATGGTAAACTATGGTAAATGCATAGTATAAGCATGGGAAAAGCATGGGAAAACTGCAAATATACAGTGCAAAAATACTGTGGTAAACTTGTAACCAGCTCCAAAGGATTTAGATCATTTATTTTGATACATTTATATTCTTAACCTCAGCTGGGAAATCTATTGCTAGAATATAGTTTTGCATATTGGCATAAACATCCCCCTCCCCTCCCGTTTACCTACAGGGCAGTTCAAATGAACACGCACAAAAAATGGTTATGTTGCTGTATTTCTTCAGGCACCATTCCAGAAGTACACTCAGGCAGCTGCACTGTATAACTGCAATTATATTCCAGTGCACTGGTACTACAATGAATGCATTTGTGAATACGCTAGTAACCCATTGCATTACCACAGTACCATTTCAGTACCTATGTGTGTGCAATACTTGTTGATATTGCTGGTATTACAGTGGTCTGCCAAGGCTTATGCTAAAGTTTCTTCAGTGTAGCACTAGTGTTTTATTGGTAGCGTTCAGGAAACTTTTTTATGCAATGTTTAGAATACTAAGTAATTACAGGATCTTTCTTCTGCCTTTGTTGACAAAACATTCCTGCTTCTGCATTAATCATGAAGAGAAGCTTTCTAAATGAGCCAAGCATCTCAACCCCAGTGAGAAGCAATCTTACTGTTGACAATGGCAGTTTGCTTTCCCCCTGCGCTGTCATTGAAATAAATTCCCTGCTTTCTAAGCCGTCCACACTTCTGGAGAGAGGCTGACAAGCCATGGTCTAGTATAAGTGGTTTTCAGAAGCATACACCTGTGTATCACAAGATTTCCATTACATGAGAGTAGATGTTAAAACTTCATGCTGATTTGAACTTGGCTCTCGCCAAGATAAGCACCAACTAAGACGTAGCTTCACAGTAAACTAATATGATCCATATGTGTCTCCATCCATTTGCGCTTCCTTCCATATGATGATGTAGATATCCTTCTGTCTGGTGTTGATGGCTGAAGTGTAATGCTGGCTCCAGGGATCAGCTTATTTTGCCTCCCTAGCGCATCAGCACACACAACGGCTGCGATGCTGGCTCCGGGATCAACCATAGTGCGGTCTCCCAGCGCATCAGCATGACAACCGTCTGGATTAAGCTAAGTAGGGTACATCTCTGGGGTCTTCAAGTGGGCACCTTCCATCCTCGGTGTTTCGTCGACTAGCCCACGACACCTCAAGAGGGCTCGACGGTGATTCTGGCATCCCAGCATCACCCCCCTCCGTCCCCCACTCAACTCAGCCCAGCTTACTTACCTGTATATCAGCCTTTCTTTCTTTCTATTGTGCTTGAGATCCCCAACCAGAATCTTTCCGTCTCAACCACAGCCAGTTGCTGCTCCTCTCTGCTGCTTCAGATAAGTTCTTCACTGTGCGATGCAACTCTTGGCCATTGAATCCGACATCTCTGAGAAACCGGGTTGTAGAGTGTGCCACAAATCCTCGACATCCCACTTCCACTGGGTAAACCCAGACTCTCCATTCTCGCTGTTCCGCTTCAGTGGCTAGTTGAGCATACCGCAGTTTCTTCCTCTCATACGCCTCATCTACAGCATCCTCCCATGGCACTGTTAACTCCACCAGGTGAACAAGGCGTGCTGATTCAGACCACAAGACAATATCTGGTCGAAGGTTTGTGGTGGCAATCTCAGGTAGAAAAATAAGCCGTTGACCAACATCCGCCAGCATTTTCCAGTCTCTAGCAGCTTCCAGTTGCCCTGGGCGAGGATTGGTTTTAACACCTTTTCTTTGGTGGTTGCTCTCCCAAGGAGGAATGTTGTCTTTGTGTGTAATGTTTTGATGGAACAGGTGGCAACTTATTGGTCATGTTACGCTTGTCTTCCAATGCTAAGGCCAAACATCGCAGCACCTGGTCATGGCCAAGTAAACCGCCCTTGGCTAAGAGCCACCTTACATCCTGTCAAAATGTGCCTTAATGTTGCAGGTGATGAACACAAAGGACATGAGGGATCCTCTCCTACCCAGAGGTTTAGGTTCTGTGGTGATGGGAGAACATCATATGTTGACCTTATAAGGAAACTGATCCTGCTCTGTTCCATTGACCATAGGTCTTGCCAGCCAATCTTGCGTTGTTCCACACTCTCCCATCTCATCCATTCTCCCTGCTTGCCCTGGGAAATGGCCTTTATACACCTCATCCTCTCCTCCTGCTTTTGCACCTCGTTGACTACAAGCATCCTCCGTTCGCTGGGGCTGCCTTGTGCCATGTAGGAGGAGCTGAACTGAGACCAAGACCCCTCTTCCATGCTGAACTTGCCCCATGATATCATCAATTCGAAGGGCAGCCTTTGCATCCTCCACAGCTTTCTTTGCCACCCACTTTCTTCCAGTTTTCAACACAGGTGCTGCCTCCCTTACGCATTTGTCGCGTGACTCTACTAATGTCATTTCCAGTCGGACCTTGGCGCACTTAAACTCCTCGGTTAGAGCGGAGACAGGTAGCTGCAGTATTCCTTTACCATAAAGTCCCAGATTACATTGAATGCATTTCCTACATCGGAGTTTACACAAATGAAAGATTAAAGTGGCTATGCCCATTTTTGCTTACTTTGGGTTGGACTTTGGCTCTTTGTTTGCAGCTGGAGTTGTTGGTTTTTTTTTTTGCAACTATATAAGTGTTGAATATGTTATGGGTTGATTCTTAAATTACAATTAAGCCATGATTCAATTAAGCCGTGATTCATGACACAATGATGAGTATTCCCCTGTTTTGCATTTTGAATTAAAGTGGTGACATTTTCTGTACAAAGTCATACCTCATTTCTGCAGCACGTCTCCACCCTAAATAAGACTGTTTCCACTGCTGGCCACATTGGCCATGGCTGGCCATAGGTACTTTTTCTGGCCTGGTTTGTTATATCGTACCCAGACTTTGCCACAAAGGAATTGCATCATCACATAGCAGGGAGGCATCTACGACAAGCTGACAAGGGAGCAGAGCTACACATTTCAAGCTTTTTTGGGATAATGAAGAAAAACAGAAATTTAGGCTGACTCTGAAATCCAGAAACCGTTAATGGGCGCTTTGTGGAATAAAATGGATTCAGTTGAACACCAGTCGACAAAATAAAAAAACTGTGGATGGAGTACAAAAAAATGGTATGTACAGCACAATACTATCCCACAATCCTCCAGTGACATTTTGATGCAGGACAAGAATTTCCGAGGTTGGCCAGTTTGGAAAAAGCACTGAAACACATTTTTCTTGCCCAGGATGGCCAGGGCCAGCCGCAGTCAGCCAGGACCCACAGTGGAAATGAAGCATTAGAATGATGGACAGTGCATTCGGTCACTTATATATGAGCCTTTTTGCCTTCTCACAATTCTAATAGAAAAAATACATAAAAACTGAGTTGCTGTAAATGCTGTACAAGTACTGTTTTCAAATGACCTTGAATTTAGAAATGTGTATCTTACATTAGCCTTACAACAGACATATTTCTGATCCCAGTGTGTCATACTAGAAATGTTAAAAGCAAAACAGCACAGTGTATTAGATATGATTGATGGCATACACTGTCTGTAACGCACATGGAATAAGCCATGCTGAAATGTCAAATGATTTACATGAGATACATGAAAGGGTTCAGATTCTTAGGGGGGTTTAACAAAGCTACATCTAACAAGGAAGGGAACCGTGAGAGACTGATAAGCAGATGTTAATTTGGGGTGTCTAGAACAACCAAAAACATCTGTGGGTGCTTCTCAGACATAGTATACAGTAATTGCATACAGAAAATATTTTCACTGAATCAATACCTCGACGAATATTACTTCTGTGTGCGTGAACCTAGGTACAGAAAATTTGTTTACACAGGCAAGGGAGAGGGTTGTGTTTCAAGATTTAATACAAGTCAGGCAGCACACATGGATAGCTAGTGAGTTTAAAATAGACGTTGGTGAGTATCTGTGTTGCTGTGGACAGAGCCTTTATTATGACGTCAGGATTCTCGTAGCATATACTGATTTGAAATACCTATAGATATAAGTGGGGCATGGAGATAATTCCCCTTAAATAATCCCTCTTCGCCTTCCATCCAATATCATGATAATATTTAATATTAATAAAAGAGTCTTCTTAACAAAAATAGCAGGCAAGCAGGCAAGCTTATTAGGTCATCTACTGGAACCCCCTCTGATAATACCAATCATGACCATGAATGGGAAATGTAATATGCTAACCATCAAATGAACTCAGAAGACATTCAGAATGCTCTTCTCAATAGACCAGTTAATAAATACTTGAAGATGTTCTAACCTTCCACTAATGTAATATTTCAGTGTAAAACTGAACATGATCTGAACAATGGATTGTTTGTTTTATAGAAATCTTAACTCGTTACAGCTATCACCATGTTGTGACTGCTTGAGCTCTCACGTTCCCAGCAAAATTATATTGCAGTGCAATAGAGCCCCGGGAGGTTCCATTGAAAACCTAGCAAGTTTTATTTTGTTCCTAAAACCTTGAATTGTTGGTCATGTTTTTTTGTTTTGTCTAATTTAACATCCCTCTCTGGAATTTGGCCAGTGGTCGTCCTAGTTTATGGTACTGGTTGTATTAGTACTACAGCTTAATTTTCCAGTAGGTTTCTGGGAAGGAGAAGCTCATGAGAGTGAGTCAAAACTCATAGGCTGTACTTAAACTGAAAACCTGAGGGATGGACCATTATGGAAAAAAGTTAAGCAGGGGAGCAGAGTTCAGGTATGATATGCACATTAATATTGAGTGCTTTTATGGGAGAATGTTTCCCCATTTGAAATGACACACATACTTCATAATGTAAAACAAAACCAATTTAAAAAGCATCAAGTGTGGCTGCAAAGAGAATGTATAATAATTGGTTGTTTTTTTGCTTGTCAGTGTTTTCACAATTCTGTTCTCAATAAACAAGATGACACCAAGCTGGCTATCACCCAATAACGCCTGTGAACTCATTTTATTCAGGCAAAACTTTAAAATCATCTAGAGCAGGGTTTCCATAGAGTGTCACAGCTATTTGGTCACAATTGAAAAGAAGAGCAATGGATACAGAAGGTTCAAGGGTTTTGTTCTGGCACAAAAAGGTTTATTTCCAAGGAATTCCAATCACCACCAAATACAGTACACATTTTTACAAATAAGGGTTCATTCGAACATTGTTTTAATTGAAGAACTTTTATCTGGCTAAATAAAACAAAACATTTTTTCCTACAAAAAACAACAGTAAGTAAAACAATTTTGCTACATCCAGCTTTGAAACACTTAGCACCGCTTTGTGTGAGGATATCATTGGGCGCAATTGATTTAATTTCTTTATTTCTTTATTTTTTGTTGCAGGTATAAAACAAGAAAATAAAAGCTGTTAAATGTTCAAATAATTTTAAAACCTCATGTTTTCATCCAGCAAAAAAACAAGGGTTTTACAGTACCGGTATCGATGATAAAAAGCAAAAACTTTCTCCAGTGTTATGGCTATGAGGTCAAAAGAAATGTGATACATACTCGTGGGTAATGTGCTATTTTTATTGCCCATGTGACCGGCTGCTTTTGAAGAGCATGTTTATGTAAACCTCAACCACTGACACAGAGTGTTTACAAAAGATTCACGTTTTTAATTATTATTATTATTATTATTATTATTATTTTCACGACAGCCCTAGAAATGATTGGGCTACATTGGCTTTTCTTCATTTGACTTTACTGTAATACGAGGCATGCGCTGTTTACAGTATCACCTTTTTGTTGTGTGTTGGTTCATTGTAAATATTATTGCCCATTGTTTTCCACTAGAAGCCAGCTCCAGTCAATATCTTTATATAGTATTTTTGCTTCTATACATTGTTGTATCTGTTTTATAGTCTGACACCACTTGCTCCAGGACATCACTAAATAAGAGGCATTGCATCGTTACAGAATATGCTGGTAAAATGAATTAATAACTGGAGCTTATTGCAGTGACGTTCCAGCAGAATGCAGTATGATTTACAGTTCCAGGAAAGGCAATGCACTTCAGCTAAAAGAATGTCAGCCCGTGGATAGGGGGATGGTTGAAAACCATAAGCCAGACAATGACCTCACTGTTTAATGGTTATGAGACCCAAAGGAAACTGAAGCAGCAACTCCCTGACCCATGGTGTCTCAACACACTGGAGTCTATCTGAATGATCTAAACAATGGGTGAACTTGATATTGCCGCCCTAAAATGTATACGTTGTTTTTGATGGACTTCATTTCAGTGTATTTTATTACAGGTAATAAGTGGGTACAAATGTACTCCGGGGGGGAAAACACCAGCTGGATTAAACAGTAGCGGTATTAAGATCTGATAATGTTTAGATCATTAAAATACATACCGTATTTGTTATATATATATTTAATCAGTACATTTATCCATCCAGCTTATTTACATGGGTTTCAATTAGAGATAAGTGGTGTATTAATGTCTATGTTTTTACATATTAAGAAACTGGCACAACTGTAATGTGTTATTCAATTTGATATGACCATGGCGTTGACCCACATTTCTGGGGAGACTTTTTAGTAATTGTAGTTGTTTTGTTCAGTCCAAAAGTATGATTGGCAACTTAATGCTATACTGGATACAAATCTCTGCACAAACGTGAACATCTTTAAAAGCTGGTGCCTGAGCCCATTATCACACTAGAGCCCTCAAGCACTGCAATAACAATACAGAAAGCAGTGGCTGAGTGGCTGATCCCATCTTTCGTAACAGGTTCAAACATAATTTGTGCCATTGAAATATCAGCAGTGCTTAACCGCACTTACATACGTTGGCATAGCAACACATTTCATAATAAACACATGCAAGTATACAGTTACCTCCAATATTATTGGCACCCTTGATAAAGATGAGCAAAAAAGGCTGTATAAAATAAATAATACCAGCACTGAGCTATATTGTAATTTTCCAACATGTGGAATATATTTGACTTTATTAATGATTCAATGGAATCAACCAAAATTACACATTTCTCAAATTATAAATTTATTTCCAAAAAAAATGAAGTGTCACATTTATTGGCACCCTTGTTTTCAGTACTTTGTGCACCCTCCCCTTGCAAGGATAATGGCACTGAGTATTTTTCTATAATGTTTAATGAGATTGGAGAACTCCGCTGGTGTGAGTGGCCAAAGAGCTCTATTTTCGTCTCATGTGACCATAGCACCTGGTTCCAATCGAAGTGCCAATGTCGTTTAGCAAACTCCAGGCGCTTAAGTTTGTTTGTTGCTCTCAATAAAGGCTTTTTTTCTGGCAACCCTTCCAAATAGCCTATTGGCATGGAGGTGGCGTCTAATTGTAGATTTGGAGACTTGGTGACCCCAAGGTGCAACCAAGTTCTGTAATTCTCCAACTGTGGCCCTTGGATTTCCCTTTTCCTCCTGAACCATCTGCCTCACTGTGCGTGGGGGCAAGATACACTTTCGTGCTCTACCAGGCAAGTTTACCACTGTTCCAGTGGTTTTGAACTTCTTAATTATTGCCCTAATAGTGGTAAGTGGTATATTTAGTTTTTTAGCTATTGTTTTGTACCCATTGCCTGATTTATGAAGGTCAACAACCATTTGTCTCTTTTCATTTGTGAATTCTTTGCCTTTCCCCATGGTGATGGATGACAAATGGATTTCATATGTGTGTTACCTCATTTTTATACCCCAGTGAAACAGGAAGCCATGGAAGGCCACAATACAGTTCCTTAAGACTGAGATGAACTTAAAGAAGTAGAATGTTAATGCAGATTTAATTTTGTTTGATTTTATTTATAAGAATCTTATAGGGATGCCAATAATTCTGACACCTATCTTTTTGAGAATGTTTTATTACTTGTTAATAAAAAAACTTTTCCTCTGAGCAATTATTAGAATAAAAGAATATGGTTTTCCCATATATTTGAGCATAAAATATAGCTCATTACCTCTGTTGTTTATTTTATACAGACTTTTTCGCTCATCTTTATCAAGGGAGCCAATAACTTTGGAGGTGACTGTATATCCCATTCTTACATAACATATATGAGAAGTAGTATTATGAGTTTATTTATGCATAGAAACCCTGACATATGGAGGAAGGTTTTGAAGTGTACCTATGACATATAGTCAGACACTTCCATTTACTGGAAAAACACCTATTTTTTCCCTAATATTCTTACTGCATTGTTGTAAAACTAAAATGAATTTACTACACGCAGACCAATATTTTGGTCTCAATCAGTAATTTACTATGACTGTGTCCACTTACTAGGATTCTATCATTGCTCCTCTTTCATTCCTGTTTGGGTGGAATGCTTACAAGACCTTGGTTATGAGATCAGTGCATTTCAGGCAGCTTAGCTAGCAGGAACAGAAAATCAATTTAAAATGTATTAGGGATCTATAAATGTAACAGAATGCTAGGAAATTATGTTGTGCTGAAAAGAAATGAGGGCATTTTTAAAGAGACAGCTCACACTAAATTGTTATCTGTGAAAAAGCACAGCGCCAAATACTGACCATTTATAGTAAACCCTATAAACGACAACAACTCCATACTGCTGCCGTCCAGGAATGATAAATCAAAATACCTAGGATATCAAATTTGAGCCATTTTAATCATTACAATAAACACAAAAAACTAACAAGTACTCACAGTGCCAGCATTTGAATTTAGCAAAGTAATGCCCATTGAATTTGGGTTTGAACCCATATTCTGTATGAATGCATTTGACATGTAGCACATTATTACTAGTTCTGTAATAGGTTCTAACCGTGAAGGATATGTTTTCAAAGCATTCATTTTAAGCAGTATGGGGGTGTATCTGAGCTTTATTTCTGGATAAGGATATTACAAAGTAAAAATGGGCCAAGCATGAGGAAAGGAGATAAGGATTAAGATTGGAAACAAACAAATAAACAATAAAAAAAACTACTAAATGCTGCTGCCATGTCACCTTTAACCACTTACTTAATGCAATAAAAGTCTGGCTGTTCTCTTTCTAATAGACCGATTCTAGGTGAGTGAGTAACTGCAGGAAACTGCAATTAATACCATTGCAAACCAAATCAATTGTACCCCAATATGCCACTGGGTTATTGAGGTACAATATGCTAAAGAAAGGGTTGTTTAAAGAAAGTCATTCTGGAAAAACACATACTCGTGAATGTGTATTTACCACGCACAAACATTTAAAAAAAAAAAAAAAAAAATACCAGCATATAAAAAAATTGCTTAAAAGGAAAATTGTAAAATCTGCCTGTAAACGTTCTTCAGAAAACATATTCACAATGAGAAAAAAAATGTGAAAGAAGATTATCTGAAGGATAAGGAGAGGATTGGACTAGATTAGCGAATGAGATACATGAGTCTTATCATGTCTTTGTTTTTTTTTTGTGATGATTAAAGCGTGTTTGAAATTTGAGAGCAGCCATTGTATCACTGCAACACTGGGCAAGACAAACCTTATTCTGCTGGAACAATGCACAGGGAGATATGCATCGTGGGCTATTAAGGCCAGCCGCTGTTATTTTTGGCCAGCAAGTGTACATCCAGTTTGCAAAGGAAACTGCTATGAAAGTGCATTAAAGTAAGACAGACACATGAGTATTCATCCTGGCATTCCGCTATTTCATAGCCCCTAATATCATAACAAGTGTTATCTTCTTTTTTAGGAAGCAGGGAGAAAAGAATAAAAATAAATATTCTGCTGCCGCTCTGCCCTATTTCATATCACTCTCTGCTCTCCCTCATTAGCAGATTGTCAGCTGAACATGTTTTTGTCTACCTTTTAAACTCAATTCAATTAGGCTGATTTATCTGTAGCACCTGAAGCTAATCTATTTGCTTGTCATACTCCAAACCAGCCCTGAACCATTAACTTCCCATCCTCCTCACTGATAGCAGTGCACTCATTAACCCTGATCACTGAGCACAATATCATACCATTCTTCTAATCTTCACCCACGCTAACTTACTACGACTAATGTTTTAAACAGCCCTAGAATCTCTTTTTCTCTCCGCTTCTGGTAAATTCCATGTTACTTTGTTTCTGTCAATCAGTGTGGTTGAATACACACAAGAACTCCAGACGTTTTTGGAACCCTTGATTTTAAACACAGTGGTCAGAAAACAATTAAACAGAAATCTGAGGACTCATAACGCACAAAATGAATTTATATTGAAGTAGACAAATACAAAAAAATTATGATAAGGCCTTATTTCCATACAATATTTCGAACAAGACTGTAAAATGAATAAGAACATAAGATCATATGAAAGTTTACAAACGAGAGGAGGCCATTCAGCCCATCTTGCTCATTTGGTTGTTAGTAGCTTATTGATCCCAGAATCTCATCAAGCAGCTTCTTGAAGGATCCCAGGGTGTCAGCTTCAACAACATTACAGGGGAGCTGTTGCAACATGTGTTTACAGTGAGGGTCCATTACAAACTTTCAGCATTACAGTCTGATAGTCTTTAATCTTCTTTAAACATAAAACAAACCAGTATGCTTCTCAGAGCCATCTACTGAAGCGGTGGTTATTATACGAGTTATAATAACTAATGCAAACAAGGATCCTTGTAACAATGTTGCCCTTTTACAATTGTCCTTCACTCAAAGAAGATGCTGTTTCGCCACACTAGAGTAGATACTGGTCATACTTCCTCAGGTGATTTCAAAAGGAAAAATAAGAAAATGAAATAGAGAATCATACATTGCTACTTAAATGAGACAATAAAATTAGACAAAACATTATGGTGTTTAATTAAGTTTCACTGAATATGATAAGTTATGGATGAGAAAATAGATACACAGCAGCTACTATCACTTTAAGACCACTTTTATAGAAATGGTAGTATTTAAGGGATTTTAACAAGTCTATGCAATTGATCGGCATTTGTAAACAGTGATGTTGCTTAATCGGCTCTTTAATTGTTTTTTTTTGATGTGATGAGGCATTGACCTACTGTGAACTGTGAGCATGCTTTGTTGTGTCTCAGAGGGCTCTCTAAGCAACATGACAAGAATTAGCCAGTAAAACTTTTCTTTTTCTAACTAAAACCATCCAAAAGGGGTTGCATGCTAAGTGAGCAAACTGTTCTTATCGAGTTAAACACAGTGACAAGCAATCTTGCATGCAAATGACATCCTTCTGACCCTAAATCTCCTTGAAAGCATGCTGAATTCCAGGCAGGGAGGAATTCCATTACAAACTCTCATACAATCTGATCAAACGATCTGACAGAAAGACATTTCACAGTACTAAATATTATATACAGTGTTAATATAATTTATTTTATGTTTATTGTGAGTTTTTTGTTTGTTTGTTTGTTTTTATGTTGTTGTTATTTTGTTGTTTGTTAAATAAACTAATATCCATTCATATAATATTTGAACTGGGGCTGCACAAAAATGTGAACCTCCTGCCATATCACTGTCAATAAGGTGTAAGGACACCATGGGCAGCCGAGACAGCACTGATTCCATGGTTGACTATGACAAGTCTCCAAGGGCTTTATGTTTATGTACGTGATACCTTAATGATTACAACCTTTCTTCAGACAATTTTTGTGGAAAATCTGTTCCTTATGTGCAGCACACTTTCAAATGATGAAAAGTCAGCATTTAAAAAAAAATGACATTATACATTAGTATTGTTCCTATTATAAAAGGCATATAAAGTGTGCCATCTTTTGCCATTCCTGCAGTGAGGGAACTATTCTAAGAGGTAATTCATAATGAAACTGAACAGTGCAACAACTCTCAGACAACTTAGAAAAAAACCAAAAAACGCAATTATTAAAATTATTACATTAAATTATCCTTCAAGCCCTTTCTGGGTCTTTAACCTCAGATTGTTTCATATCAAGTTAGTTTAGATACTGTGTGTGTGTTCTTCATCAGATAACAACTCAAAACTTCAACAGCTATGGGATGTCTCTAGTGTGCTTCCGTCTAATTTGGTTTCCCTTTTCAATACAAGTTATAAATAACTCCATCCTGTATTGTGGCCTTAAGGAAAGTACCCAGGAATGTCAGGAAACTGTCAGATGTGTACATTGAAACGGTTTCCTCTTGTGTACCAAGCTCGGATGATCTTTCTGAATTATGTTTGGAAAAAGCATGTAAAATGAATAACACTCATGTCCACTTTGAAAGTGAAAACTCTTTTTGAAGCTATTTTGCAGTTTTTCAATAGCTGAATTGTACTTTCTTCTTCTTCTTCTTCTTCTTCTTCATTATTATTATTATTATTATTATTATTATTATTATTATTATTATTATTATTATTATTATTATTATTATTATTCAGAGGGTTATTAGAGGGCAACTACAACCCTTTTTTTTTATCAAACCTGAAAACCTTATCTGAGCGGGAGGAGTGATTCCCAAGTGTCTCCTCCAAGTGGCATACATTTCCTTGTTTATATAAAATTTTCATGGCCATGTTTGGATAAAATTCTACTTTATGCAAGACATTGTCCAACCAAGCCACAGAGCTATTTGTAAAATACCTTCGTTTGATTCAGACATTTGCCTAAAATACAAAATTCTGCATGTTTGTACAACCCCTTCCTTCTGTCATTTTGAAATGGAATTGTACGCTAATTGGAAACAGTAAACTATGAAGACCAAACCAGCGTGTTCAAATGCAACAAGTTAGAATCTATAGAAACAAGTTAAAGATTTTTATAAAGTCTAAAAATAGGGTACATATACAGTTAAATTTGAATTTCCACAGCGTCTGAACGTTTGGAATTGTTGAGAACATAAGAGGTGTCTGTTTCAATCAGGTGTCTAAGGTCTTGAGATATAACAGAAGGTACAAGAGCTGGTAAAGAGTAAACAGTTCAATCTGTTCAGTACATTCAGTTTTCATTCTTGCAGTTGTTGGGGTTGTCCTGAACTACAGAATGCTGGTGTGAAAAGTGTGGTCCAGCAAAACATCAATATTCGGTTAAAATGACCTACGTTTAAAATGACTTCAATTTTTTTTATGTAAATATACTCTTCAAAATGAGTGAAACGGCATCCTCATGTTAAGAATATTGTTCTAAAATGGGAACATCTGCACCGAAAAACCACAAGAAAGCACCCTGAATTCCATTTTAGTAAATACCATCATGAAAGGAAGAATCTCCAATAAAACGGCCAATTAGATAGATTCTGCTTGTCCAAATGAGAAATGTGTACTGTATCTACTGGAACACATTTTTGAACCGCAGCCAGTCGTAGTATTTGGGAGTATGGTACTCACGGCAATGACTCATTTTCAAGCCTAGTCCGTGTGGTATGACTGAGACATTAGTTACACTCAACTACTCATAGCTTGTGACAGTGCTTACCAGTACTGCTGGTCCTGGAGGGGACTGCAAACCGTTTCAGCTGGGTCTGAATAAAACAATAATAGAAAAGTCTGCTGTCTGAGTTTGACTTCAACCGAATCAGTCATCTGGCCTAACCCTAGGCTGCTGTTTCCATGGTGTCAATGGAGTCATAGGATGTGTGTTTATCCACCGTATTGTTTTATGGCAGGATAAAAGGAATCCTAATAAAAGCAAATGGAAGAGAGATTCCTCTTGTCATATAATAGTTGGTAAGCACTGCTCGATAGAACCCATAATGTGTAGAAAGCTTTATAACTGTTGAAAGTTGAAGGTTAATCTTTTTCAGAGGGCTAAACTTGCATATGAATAAAGGAAAGCTATTGGGATTAGTGCTTTCATTAAGCCAGTGTCCCCTATGAAGGTTAGATACTCCTCATGATGTAGAATAAGTGCCGTTCTTTCTTATTCACATAGTGAGTGGTGGGGCGCACCACATTAGTTCATATATATTGAAACAAAAACAAGCAATATGATGTTATCAGAGAATGATTTTAATCTACCTGTCAAATATGATTGATTTAAATTAATCACAAGCAATTCCTATAAAAAATAATAATAATAAAAATCATATAAAAAGCTTTTCTTTCCAGCCATTTACTGCACCATGTTGATTTGAAGCTGTTTAGGCTTAATATGTCCCCATAGGAAATTAGACAAAAATACATGCTAAATAGTGATAAATCTTTGTTCATTAAAAGTCTAGGGATGTCTAGGCAACTTAGTATGAATTTTGATACAGGTTTTATGTATGAAAAAAGCCAATTTTAAAATGTTAGCTAATCATAAAACCATCCTGGTGTGTTTATTAAGTAAAGAAAACTGTATAAACAGTAAAGTTTAACGTAGAGGTGGTAAAATGTAAATGGTTATGCTGTAGACCTAATATTCTAGTACTGTAGTCTAGTATTTTTGTACCACAGGGAGTAATCTTAAAATTTGATTACCACTGAAATGTAACAGGGTAGAGGCTGAACCCCAACTGGAAACCAAACCAAAGGGATACAAAAGCTCCATGGCTCACACTAAAAATAAGATACCTGAGTTTCATGTGTTTCTAGATGAATACAACCTTATCAATGCCTTTTCTCTTTTAAAACCATGGAATGCATCAGAGCATCTGGTCAGAAGGACTTATACATATATACACACTGCATGGTATAACCTCTTATACTGTACATTTGCAGTAAATAAATGAAGATAGTTGAAAAATGTGTTTACATTTGTATTATGTTAAATAGCTTGTTGATAGCCCCAGAATGTATCTAGTTAACTAATCCATGAAAAGGTTGAACGCGGTCATGAAAGGATGTCAAATATGTTAATGGATTTAGAGTCGACCCCTGATCCCATCATGTCAATCCAGTAATTGAGGAACAAATTGCTTTCTCTCAAGCCAGTATTCTCTTTTCTGAGTAAACACAGACAAGACAAGGAGAGCAGGTTTCAACAGGGAAAAATAAATGCTGACTAATGGATACTGACCATTAATTTCCTCTTATAAATACACGTGTGATGGCACCTGAAACTGTATTGTGTAAAGGGGCACAACAAATTATATTTTAGTGTTACAAGAATAAAACACAGGTTCATGAGTGAGGCAAAAGTATTATTAAGCATTACATATATTTAGAAAATAATTGATAGAATAGGATAAGTTCAGAAAGGAGACCCACCAATGGAATGAAATTAATGTTTTATTGAATTGACAGATAAACTTGCCCGTAAATGATTATGTTATTTAAATTTGGCCCATAGCCCTGCCCATTGGAGCTTGTTAGCTGCCCCTATGCTGGCAAAACTATGATAAATGAAATATATGAATTAAATTAAACTAATGCCAGCAGGCATGACAAGCAGCATTTGAGGCCACCTTCCCCTAGTCAAGGCATGCTGCAAGGTGGAGGCAGGGGAGGAGGGGGACCATAGGGCCACAGATAAAGTTGGTGTATATATTTAAATGGTTCCATGATTACGTATTTGATTAAGGGCCGGATTCTCCTTTCAGAAATACAACCAAGTTTCCAAGGACTTTTGTTACTTTAGCTAGACATTCCTAAAATCATTGAGCAGAAGTTAAATCTGTCATCTTCTATGATCATGCAAAATGTGAAAGTGAAATTTTGTGAAAGTTCATTTCAAACATACCTGAAGAGAATAAGATTAGCAAAGCTTTGGTCTCAGAGCTTCATCTACTAGAGGGGAAGTATTGTGTTTACTGTAGCTATTACAACTTCATGAGTACCTGTTACAATTTTACTATAAAAACTTCTCATAATTTGCTGCCTTGAAATAATAAGAATAATAAAATAAAAAACACCCTTTCAACATCTCAAACAGATTAAGCAAAAATGGAAAAACAGCATGGTTCACCACCTGCCAAAATATGATACAAGATATTCAGATGTGTTTTATTCAGATGTGTCTATCTGCTTCACAAATGGAGCCTGACTCCTTTAACACAGCATTTCTGTTTGTGCTGCTTCCTGCATTCCTTTTCAGTTTTTCCAGGAATCCCTATGGAGTTCTGCATGAAGTGCAAGTGCTTTCTTTCTTCTACTATTTTGGGAATGATGGGCAGATAATAAAGTTTTTTTTCTGTCACTATTAAAAGCCTTGGTTTTTCATATTAGAATGTATTTATTTATTTATTTAACATTTATAACATTTCTCTTTATGAGAACATGTTATATTGTCCCCATAGGGAAATAGCACACAGATGTTTCTTATTTAAACACATCTGTAGAATATTACACACACAGGACAGGCCCCAATTTAGTGCTGCTATTGCACACTTCACTTATAGCCATCTGTCTTGTTGATATTTTTTTCTGGAACTCAGATGAACACAGAAACAAAGTTGACTGATCACAGGCTCCTATTGAATGTCAACACTGAATGTCAACACTGCCCCTTGCCGACCTCCTATCTATTCAGAGTTCCTGTGATTTAATCTGCAAACTGGCTGCTTCCCCAGCATACCGGCTCTATCTTTAACCTGGGTCGTATCACAAATGAGATACGACCTTCTTCATGGCCCATTCATCTCATTGGAGGCACAGAAATTAAACTGCAGGGTCAAAACGGGAGGCAGCTCAAATTCTCTACTCACTAACTCTAGTGTTGTTGTTGAGTTTTTTTCCTGCATCTCAGTTATCAAAAAAAACACATTTTAGGACCAAATCAAATGCAGAACTTACTGAATGCAATTAAAACATCACCTTAATATTTCTTTTGACATTTTCTTACAGTATCTCTCAATTCTACAGAAATGCAAATTAACAAAAATATATATACTTAAAAAGTCACGACAAGGTTTGGTTGCTGGTTATCCAGTAGGTTTATTACACATCTTTACAGCATCTAGATTTACTTAACAGTAAAAAGTTGCATTTTACATACAGGTCCTTTTAAATGGGAAGTTAAACAAACATGGCTGACAACAAATAAAATAAGTAAGATTAGTAGAAGTTTGACCCTGGTGAGAAACATCAAGAGGGCAGCACAACAGTGAAATTACGTTTGACTTTACATTGTGTCAGTAGAGAACTATAACCAGCACAGTGCTTGAGAACATGTGGGAAATATGTGCCATCAATCACACTTGCAAATTTCATTCATTGTTTTGTCAATTTACAAATCTCTATGTAAACTACAACTGACCCTTGTATTTTGAACACATTTTATTCTGGGAAATAGCTTTGCAATGCAAAACTGCAGAAAGTTCAAAGCCTTTTTTTACTCTTTTAAATTAATCTAAATAAATGCTTTGGAGCTCTTTTATACTTGTCAGATTCTATTCTCCTGTGCAAAGGTTGCGCTTCTTTTTTTAAAAGGAAAAACATGTAACGGTACAGATATAACAATAAACAATTACCTGTATACCAGTCTAAAGGACTTTCCGTAAACGCCAGTGTTGCCTGCTTCAGGAAAAAAATGGCTAATTTATTATGTTTATTTAGCAGACGCCTTTATCCAAGGCGACTTATAGAGACTAGGGTGTGTGAACTATGCATCAGCTGCAGAGTCACTTACAACTACGTCTCACCCGAAAGACGGAGCACAAGGAGGTTAAGTGACTTGCTCAGGGTCACACAATGAGTCAGTGGCTGAGATGTGATTTGAACCAGGGACCTCCTGGTTACAAGCCCTTTTCTTTAACCACTGGACCACACAGCCTCCTATACCACACAGCCTCCTAATTTAAAAATAAACAATTTCATCTTTGGAAGATACCCAAATTACCACAGTCCTTTTTTTCTGCTGATGATTTGTTTTTGATACATTCATTTTTCTGATTTAGAAAAAAATAGGAGCAGATTTAGAAGTGGAACCCATGCTTAGTAAATTGTATTAACAATGCACTGACATCCAGCTGTGAGACAGTTGGACTACCTGAAGCACTGTGTACACACGTGCTAACCTACTCTGCACAAAATGGAGCAGCTGGAGAAGATAACCATTCATCCCTTCAGAGTCACAACATGAGGATGTGACCTCAAGTTGTATCATGTTTATGTTAATGAAGTGTTTTCACTGGGTTTCAACTGGATTAATTCACAAAAGTAGTTAGCAACAGCAACAGAGACATCCGCCCCAAGCAAAAGCATTTAGCCTTCACTTTTGAAGCAAACCTAGATTGCTTACTTACACAATTCACAAACAGCATTGTGATTACCCATTAATTCATATCTGATGTAATTACAATCTTACAACTGCATGTCTAGGAGGTACAGTATTGTCATCAAAATGGCACTAGCTGCAGACAGGGCTTTGGAACTGCAAGATTTAAGCTGAGAAATGTCTTTCATCAGCATTATCAATAGAGTAACTTTAAAACCTTCAGTTCTATGGATATTTTATATTTATATAACATCTGCACATCAGAAAAAAATATTTCTGTTCCAATTTAATATACCTTGCATATTTCATGCAGGTACGACTGATTGTCATAATGTGCTTGCCATCAAGATCCATCCTCTGAGAACTGTATTTGACGATGGATGAAGAAAAGTTTTACAATCAGTGGAGGGAGGTATACAGTACCTGCATTAGTTGCCGTTATTATCAGTAAAATGGGTTTTCAAGAGTCAGGAAATATAAGAATGCAGTCCTATTATTTGTAAAAACCTAATGCTACAATATCCCTCCAGAATAGGGAAGGTGGATGTACTAAAAGGGTGGTCATTGTACAGTAGCACACATCAAGGCTTTGTATATAGAGAGCATGACGGCTGGAATATCTGCAGCAGTTCTAGGCATCGCTGCAGTGCAAATAGGGAACATATGCTCGGAAAGGGAATGATGTATCGAAGCATACAAGGATGGTGACATGTAATATTCATCAGGGTTAGAACT
This sequence comes from Acipenser oxyrinchus oxyrinchus, assembly GCA_030684275.1. NCBI lineage: Eukaryota > Metazoa > Chordata > Actinopteri > Acipenseriformes > Acipenseridae > Acipenser > Acipenser oxyrinchus. The sequence goes on from CM060262.1 coordinate 11,125,202, forward strand.
TAATCTCTGATAAAAAAAAGTCAAGAACATTGAAACATACAATAACACAGCATCCAATTTAATGCCGTGTATCTTATATCTGTCAGCGAAAACATTTAATGATTTTTGTTTTTTACAGTAATACTGCTTAAATGGCTTAAACAAAACAACACTATTAATATAAATGATCTTATTACTGGGAATACATTCTTAATTGTCCACAAACACCTTGAGCTTCTCTGATAAATATAGAATACATTGAGTTTAACCCATTACGTTCCTCGGAGCAGTGCATTGATCAGATATGATTCATAGTCCACCAAGTTTGCCATTTTCTAGTAATGTACATTTGGGTTCAGGATGCCAATGGTTTTGCCAGTGGTTGCTAAACAATGAGCAAGAGAATAAATGGTTCTTCACGAATAAATGATTTTCGCTTCTTTAAAAAGGTAGGTGTACTAAGATGGGCCAGTCGCAGTGCAAACATACCGCAATTTGCATTTTCGTTGCGACAATTCGCAAAGTATACATTTTGTCGTATGTACTAAGAGAAAATATGCTAATGAAAAGAGCCGCAATGTACTAATTTAAATATTTGTTGTGTCTTCTTAGCGAGATCTCTAGCATACATTGCGAGAGTCGTGCGACATTGTTCATATAAATAGTGGGAATTGAGTCGTGGTTTGCTGCAGCAGAGGGTGCCTGAAGGATGTCTATACATGCAAGGGTGCAAGAATCAAATTAACATAGTTTTTGTTAAATGTAAACATCCAGTGTCCACTGTGGTACAGTGGTTAAAGAAATGGGCTTATAATTAGGAGGTCCCCAGTTCAAATCCCAGCTGAGCAAGTCACTTAACCTCCTTGTGCTCCGTCTTTCGGGTGAACGTTGTTGTAAGTGACTCTTCAACTGATGCATAGTTCACACACCCTAGTCTCGTCTCTTGTAAAGCGCTTTGTGATGGCGGTCCACTATGAAAAACGCTATATAAAGATTATTGATATCTATCTACAATGCACTCTGTTCCATATTCATTTTACCAATTTTAATACTGTTATATATATAAAAAATGAAAGGCAGTTTAATCATCAGATTCTGCAGTGGGGCCCCAACCTTCACCCCCAAAAAGTTTTTCATAATCATACAGTAGCCCCTCGCTAAACTGGACATGTTTGTCCGACATAAGGAGGCGTCGGGTTTAAAAACAATATAATAAAATCGCACACACATAAATTTATAGTTCTCGATGTATTTTAAATATAAATCATTACGTTGAAATAACACTAATGTGTTTTGGGTAGGCTACACATTACATTATGTAAAAATATAAATCTGTACAGTATATAGCACAGTAGTAAAATCAAATGAATACCTAGCACACTTTCTCTTTACTTTAGCCTACTGGTAACACAGAATAAATCATGCTGCTGCATTGCACACATTGGTGTACAATGCGAATAAAAGATTATTTTAAATTGAAACTAAATGATTTTAGGGGTTTTTTTTAATTTTAATTATTATTATTTTTAACTTGGCTTACTTAGCAGCTGTGGCAAAGTGGTTTGCAGTGCGCAGGTGTAGAGGTGATGCAATGCGTAAACAGATGACAGACAACAAAGTTCACCGTCCAAACAATCCTTTATTTGTTTTTATAATCAGGGTCGTTTGGCGGCCATAAATAATAATCCCTGGCAATACACAGCAATGTGATTTGCACAGTTTAAACCACGGGGTACAGTCCCGAAATAATAAACACGGCATAAACACAAACATGATCACAAGTCCAGAGTGAATGCTTTGGTGCATGTGTTAGACATCTAATAATGACAAACGTGTACAATTAGAATGGCAAACAAACAAACACGAAACACTCGCGGTTACTCTACGCTCCTTTAGCAGTTCTCTTGCACCCATAACAAAGGAACAGTTAAACAGCAACATCCCTTTTGTACGTTCAGCAATTCCCCCTTGGTTAACGAGTGCAATCGCTTTTCCTCCAATCCGAGACTGCCACATCACCTCCCGTCCACCCCATTTCTAGATGGCCGACTTCCACCTTTCCCTGGAATGAATTGCCAAACCATGCAGTCCGGGGCACACTGTTCTCTTTACACAGCACCCTCACAGGTCTGGAGGGAGATTTATAACCAAGATTCATTCTTTCTCTGTCACAGTAACCTAGACAATTCACACACAATAGATCATGGTCCTATACAGATGCTCAGAATGAGCTGCAGGGGTTAGTCTATTGCTCCCAACATGATGGGAAAACCAAAAATGTTACAGAAATGTGTTTTCAAGGCTTGTAAGTACACCATGACTTTAGTGAAAATTAGGTACTTGGGTGTTCATCTCAAAAATACATTGAGCACAACTGGCAACACACGAGAAAAAGCGGACTGGGAAATGCCAGCAACAATTGTGACTGTTTAAAACATGCTTTCAACAGTTCTTAACAAATTGATGCAATTGTAAATTATGCTAACAGCGTTGCGTTTGTTTAGTACATTTCACGCTACACTTTCAACTGGTTTGCATGTGGTTTGCAACGATTGCGACAGATGCAACACTTTAATACATCTACCCCTTAGTTTTAAGTTCTCATGTAACGCTTCCAGCAGATACAACCGAACACACAGCTATTGTGATTGTGCAATCTCAGCAGGGGCTATTTGTAGTCAGTAAAACAGGCAGTTTTCAGCTGCAGTAATACAGGACAAATGTACATCATGCACCCAACTCTTCTTTTATAACACTGTTGGATGCTTTCCAAATTGAAATTGCTAGCTCCCCTGTCTGAAAGCCCAAGTTCCCTTCTATGGCATAAACAGCTAAATACATGAATTCATTTTTGTCCACCTTCATACCTGCGGTAATGATTTGTAAGCCAGCAGTTACTCATCAGTCTATTATGTAATGCATCTACATTCTTTTGAAAGGATATGCAGTGTTTTATAATAAATCAAACCCACACACAAAAAACAGTTCACTTTTCCAACTTTAACCCTAGAGATATGTTACATGGATTTGACTCTGTATATTGAAGATAGCGGATTCATTATGATATCATTGGCATGGGCCACAGATAAATGCAGAACGACTGGACTGAGGCATTTGTTGCCTGTTTTTTTTCTTTTTTTTATCCTATTCAGACCTTGGTATTCTCGAATGGATAATCATACATGCAAAACAGTTTAAGGCAGAATGGTGCGGGTTATCGGTGCTCCACATTATCACGCACAATGTGTTTCTGCAATGGCGTGGAACTGGAAGAAGAATAAACAAGTTCAGTCAAAATTAGAGATATCAGTATGATGAAAAGTTGATGATCATAACCTATGTCAACAGTATGTACAGAATACTATAGTTAAATGGCAATGGAAAAGAGGTATTTAAATTGGAAAAGAGGTATTTAAGACCTATATGGTATTAGGTAAACACATAGGTGTTAGTATTAGAGGTAGGGAATAACTTTATGTCCTCAACACATGTTAAAATGTGAAATAGAGACAGAGAAACACTCCATATATGCCTGCAGTCTGACAAAGTGCGGTTAACAAAGGGTAAGTTTCATCCCTGGGTTAAAATAGGAGGAAATATATTTTATTAGCTTGGAGCTTACGAAGAACAAAGCTGTCTCTGTAAAAATACAGTACATAAACCCAGCTTTAGACTTCTTCAGGCTTGTAAGAATGTAACAGTAATAATAAAAACCTATTAAAAAGACCAAAATGCATCATCCAGAAAAGCATGCACTCAAAGATGGGATGGCCAGCAGGTTTGTCTGTTGGCTTCATCTAATTCACCCCCCTTGCCCTGAACTGAATGACATCTACTGTGTTTCACAAGTTTGATTTGGTAATATAATCTGAAACTGTAACATAGAAAGATTTTTTTTTGAAGTGAAGTTGCTGTGCTGTAAATCTATTCAGGGATTTGCAGGAATTAACAGACATGCAGGTGCCTGTCAAAAGACATCAGTTTAAAACTACTTTAAAACACGCTGTGTCGCTCTGGGCATGCTCTTTATTTTTTTAATACAGCAATTCCTTGACAAATTTAATAAAGACGCTGATGCCTGATGTCCTCTATTTGTAACTCCCATAATAATGAAAAAACAACAAGGTCATTATGATTTTATGGCTTTTGTACAGTTTATCAAGTTAGTTTTGAAATAAAACTTTTTTTTTTATTAAAATCAAAGTACATGGAAGAAATTAGTTTATGAAAAACAAAATATGGTTAGAGGTATTTTACTATTGTATAAAGTTTTTACTCCATTTTAGTAGTAAAACAGTGCAAAATAGTACCTTCTGAGAACACCTCTAGGGGCATTCACATGTTTGTGCATGTTTGTGATCAACATGTACTCTATCTTAATTGGACCAAAAAGATTGCTTGCATCTTTTGACGCTAATTATTTTTAGCAACAACTGTTCAGACGACTCACGTGCTTGAAGCTAAATCCATATTAAAATCAGTTTAATGTTTTCATATACAGCTTCATCTTTGTGAACGCTTGCAGGAAGCATTCACAATAAAAGGACTACTGTGCCTTCCAGTTCTGGCTCACCTTATATTAATTATCATAAAAAAAGAGCTCCTGGAAAGTGTTGACATACGATCTACAGATATCCCCATCAGAAAACTCTCGTCCTTCGATCCAAGCAGTGCTGTCAAATGGACTGCATCAAGAATTCACGCTCTGTTTTCTGGTCCAAAGAGCAGGACAAGGCAAGGATGGAAATGTCCCACACTGCAATGAAAAATCCATCAAGGATGGAAATGTCTATTTGCTGAAGTCTCTGCAACAAGAAAAGCATTTAGGATAAAAGTAATTACAAGCTTTAGGTGACGTTGTAATGTATCATTAAAATCTTTGTGCTATGGAAATGGTACCAGAGTGTAGTGCATCTTTCAGGACAAACACATGTAAGAACATCTAGAAAAAGGAAGGTGACAGTGTTCTAGCTTCATTTAAGTACTAAGTAATATGTTTTTTTGTGACAAACAGGAAATAGTTATGTTTTAATTCATATTCATATTTAGTAGACATATGATGAAATACATACATTTTATTTAGATGTGAAGTGCATCCACCCGTCTTCAGAATATACTATATAAAAACTCATGAAATAACTTTCATCTGGGAAAACATTTCATTTTGTTGCATAGTCAAAATTTCTACACATTACCCTGTTTTTAGCTGTTTATTTAGCAGACGTCTTTATCCAAGGCGACTTACAGAGACTAGGGTGTGTGAACTATTCATCAGCTGCAGAGTCACTTATAATTACATCTCACCCGAAAGACGGAGCAAGGAGGTTAAGTGACTTGCTCAGGGTCACACAATGAGTCAGTGGTTGAGGTGGGATTTGAACCGGGGACCTTCTGGTTACATGCCTGATTCTTTAACCTGGACCACACAGCCTGTTTGAAAAATATTTTCCCCACAACTTTAAAAATCGATGTAAAACTTAGAAACTTAGAAAAGTCAAGCAGACAAATGGTATGGTTAGTGCTTTCTTCAGTCTGAGGTGGCTAACCATTACATTTTTTTTACAACAATATATATATAGGAAGCTTGGTGGTCCACTGGTTAAAGAAAGGGGCTTGTTACCAGGAGGTTCCTTGTTCAATCCCAGCTCAGCCACTGACTTACTGTGTGTGACCCTGAGCAAGTCACTTAATCTCCTTGTGCTCAGTCCTTCGGATGAGACATAAAACCGAGGTCCTATTGTGTTTACTCTACAGTAGCTGTTGTTGATGCATTGTTCACCCCCTAATCTCTGTAAGTCATTTTGGATTTACAGAAACATTCAAATATATATTTACATGCAAATTACTTACCTCCTTATCTTGTTCATGGCAGGGGTCGGGGCATTTGAAATTACTTTCCTCTGCTGGCTGCCCTCTGCTCACCTCTAGCTGTCAGTCTGAGTAAAGTCAAAAAGTTCTGACAGTCAGAAAGGTCAAAGTTGAAGTGTTCCCCTGGAAGAGATAATAAGGCCCCTGGAGAAATGTTCTAGGTGAGCGAAATGCCACATTTTGAGTGAGTGAAGTTGAAATTGAGATAGACACATGCGTTGCTTCCAAATGATAGTTGATGTACCTCTTATATCACGTACCATTTTTCAGTCTTCAGCCACTTCAAAAACCTCCGGCTGTCTACCTTTTTTCCAAAAAATGAATGGCTTCCCTTTCCATTTCCATTAGGAGATTCTATCTAATAGTTAAATGGGTAACACTTTATATTAAGGTGCTGCTTATTAATGTTTTATAAATGTTTTATAAATATGATATTTGCTTAATAACTATATTACATAGTGTTAATAAAGCATTATAGATGGTTTATAACCATGCAATAGCCATAGAAGGAATTACAGTTTTATAAAGGGGACAGCTTTTAGCCATTTATTCTACTTTGGGATGTTTAAACGTAATTCCGCCTATGGCTATTGCGTGGTTATAAACCATCTACACTGATTTATTAACACTCTATAACATAGTTATTAAGCATATATTACATATTTATAAAACATTAATAAGCAGTACCTTAATATAAAGTGTTACTGTTACATGAAATAACAAATATAAAGGAGTAGGTAGGTGGCTTTCAGAGAAGTCATATCCATTATTTAAAAAAAAATTGTCATCTTTTGAGATTGAAACATAACAGTATAAGAAGATCATAATTTATTTTTTAATTGTTGAAAATTAAATTGGATATTTGTAAATTAATTCCAAGCCTACAGGTAATGTGCTTGAACTTAATTATTTTATTTGGGGGTTTTGTTGACTGAGGCCCATCAAATTTAGAATTGTATAAAGTGCTAATGTTAAATCAATGAAACGCGAACAACTAGTTTTACTACAAAGCCCCTGTGTGAACATTTAAGAGTACATGTTTTCTCAACTAATAACAATTTAAAGATGGAAACAAAAGACAAAATCTACAGAAAATGAATTTAAAAATGAGTAACAGTGAAGTTATGAAACACAAAACATAAATTCTGTACTGCGTTATAAATCTTTAATTGATTATTATTATTATTATTATTATTATTATTATTATTATTATTAATTTATTTATTAATTTATTTATTTATTTATTTATTTATTTATTTCTTGGCAGATGCCCTTATCCAGGACGACTTACAGTTATTACAAAATATCACTGTACAAAGTATCACATTACAAAATATCACATTACAGACAAGAGCAGTTATAAAATACAATAAAATCAGTAGTAAGTAAGTGCAAGTTCAAATAAGAGAAAAAAAAAATACAGTAAATAATTACGTTTGAGAGTGATTACGACTAGGAGCAGTAAAATATTTGGTTATAAAAGTAATTTCATTAAGAGCAAGTAGTAAGTACAATAAATGGATAAAAATAATTTCAAATAAGAGCAATTACAAAAAACATGAATACGGTTACCTTTAAGAGTAAAATCAAATACAAGATACAGAAAATATAAGTTCAAGATAATGTAAGTACTGATACAGTTGGATTCCATATAGTCCACTATAGTCAATAGTTGTGAGGTTTACAGATGCTGTAATTAATATTATGATTGCAATAATTACACAGGGCCTACGTCTGTTAAGGGTACTTTGGTGGTTCAAAAACAGATTTCAACAATTGTATAAGTGACTAACAAAAATAAGAACTATATGTTTGTTTCAATTCTACTTTTCAAACTCCCTCTTGACACAAACTCTGATTGAGTTATCTATTTTCTTTTTTTCTAGTTAATTAACTAATTAACACTATTTAAATTTAGGACTTCTGTTTTTATCTTTCCACTCTGCTTCTCGGCTGTGACCTAAATGTTTTTGCACATCTAAAAGAAGACCAAAGCAAAAAGCAGTCACTGAGATTGTTAATCTATTACGACTGAAATCCAATCCCATTGATTCCAGGCACTCTGAGGCACATCTATAACATCCAACGCTCAGCGAAATACATATTCAAGCTTGTATTGCTTTAAAATAACTAAATGTAGATTCATGTTTTAGCCATTGTCAGTACCTCAAAAATACAAATGGCACATATGCAGCTATATTCTGATTACTAAGAGCAGATTTAATACCACTGTTTAGAAACAAACAAAAAGCAAACAAAAATCTGGTAATTACATTTCATTGATATAAGTGTATGATAAAGCCACAGAACTATTGGTTAAATGTCTTTTGCATCTCCTGGTACACTATACCCCTCCAGTTAAGGCTTCATTTTATGAGGATTCTAAATCTGTATGCTGTGACAGGCCATTGTCCACTTTTGATGTCAGATCAGATGTCACAACGGCTTCCACTGAGGACAGAATAGGTTAAAAAAAAATAAAAAAATTCTCAAAAAAGGAAAGCCCACCTTATCATATAACTACAGGCGCTGTAGGTGTACTGTCTGGTACAGACAACAGTCTTCTCCCAACAAAGAAGTGGCCAACCAGTCTCGACCGTTATCTCCTCGTACACTTGATGGGTCCTGTAGTTATCAATTGTGTACAATTGAGACTGAAAATGTAATATTGGATAATTGTGTAATATATCCATCTGTTTATTGTTACATACTGTAACAAAGGGGCTGGTGGTGGGACTGTATTATTGTGTTTGCATTCAGCAGAGCTGTGTGCAGAGTTGGGTTGCACAACCCCACAGCTGTGCTGTCCGTATGCTGTCCATATGTTGTTCAAGCGCTGTTTGCAGTCCTATTTCCCACTCTGTGACTACACATGCCACTCTACACCAGTTCAACTTCTTCACTGAGTTATTGCAATACTTAAACCAGTGGTGCGCAAAGTGGGTCGCGTGGAGAGTCAGTAATGGGGGCGGGACAATTCTGTAAACATTTAGTTTTTATTTTTGTTTTTTTTAAAAGGATAGAACATTTAAATAAATACATAAATGACAGCTAATTAGTCAAAGTTCTTACCTTTCAAATGAGCCATTGATGATCACTCTAGGACCTGTAGAACCAGAGAAATGATGTTTGAAGTGGCGAGTGTCAGTTAAACTGCAGTGAGAAGAGCTGAAATGGTGGCTTCCATGTAGGGGTGGGCGGATTTAATATAAATCGCGCATTTCCTAGATTTAACCAAAAAAAAGTGGGCTTGTATGTTAGATTCAGATATACCGGTATAGTGTTATTTTCAGGTAAGTGGTAAAAAGTGGTACTCAGCACACTGTGCTTGCTCACGCATGCCTAAACAACTTCCGCTAAGAAAGCAGGGAAGCGCCTATTCAAATCTGGTACGTTATGCTGTTTTCTGTCTTCATATCATTGTTAATGTGATTTATCATATTTTTCCACCATTAAGAAAATAGTATGCAAATATTTATCATATGCAATACATTGGGTCTTGTACATTTTTGTACATGCTTAAGCAAAACAACTGAACTAAACAAAAAAACAATTTGAAAAAGTAGTCAAGATTGGAATGCACATTAAACGGAACTCCTGTCCATTAATTTAAAATTCGGAGAATATTTAAGTGTCACTCTCTGTCCTGTATTTAGTTGTGACAAATGACTTTATCCCAGCTTGAACGTTAGAAGTGTGCTTTGTTTCTGAAAGCAACTCAGCAAATTAGGATAGATTTCACAGGACTGAGGCTTTTTAGAATAAATAAATCCTTGGGTCTGTGTAGCACATATGGACTGATTGTGCAGCAATGTTATATGTTATACTTACCTTCAGGACTAATGTAAGCTTTGATCATTTTTTGTTGTAAAAATAATAAATGAGTCTTGTCTCTACCTGCACTGACATTTTCATCTTCGCTGATGTGCATTTGTAGGCTGATAATTTCAGCAGTCAGCAAAATGACTTGACTTAGTTTTCCAGTAACCAGTATAAACATGAATAACATTTCCTCAACTCTTCCCATCAGTAGTTGGCAAAGGCTGTCTCTACATGACTGCACATGCTGCATAATTTAAGCACACAGAGCACCCTGCCTCTCATTCCCCATGGATCAGAAACATTAAACGCACAAACCCTAACCCACAGTGCTTGCTTTGAAATTCAAGTGGAATAGAAGAACTATTTGTATCTGTCTTTACAACTTGTAGAAATATTTCAATTTGGGTTTCTTAGTTTTATCATTTTTTTGTATCCATAAACTTTTCCTCATAGTCCACCAGTCCACGTGCTAAAACCTTGCATACACTCATAACTCCGGAACCTGTACTGAGAAAACACTGGTCATAAAATAGCTCTGTATGTTTTTTTGATTGAATCCATCGCTGGTATTGGGCTGGCCCTCTATCACTATCCTAAGAGTACAACAAACTAACAGAATTATTCCAGTAACTCTTACCTAATTATTATGGTATTATGTATTTTTTTTAAGTATTTAAAAAAAAAATATTAACAAAGAAAATATATTGCTTGCAGATATGTCAGCTATACTTCTTGGTCATTCTACTTCAAGAGGTCACATGAAAGAATGCAGGAGATATGCAAGAAGCTGTGTGGTCTGGTGGTTAAAGAAAAGGGCTTGTCACCAGGAGGTCCCTGGCTCAGCCACTGACTCACTGTGTGACCCTGAGCAAACCACTTAACCTCCTTGCGCTCCGTCTTTCAGGTGAGAGGTTGTTGTAAGTGACTCTGCAGCTGATGCATAGTTAACACACCCTTTTTGCTTTGGATAAAGGTGTCTATTAAGTAAACATAAATAATGCATTCAGTTTAAAACTATGTTCAAGATAAATGTCATTGTTTTTTTATTTCATAAGAACCCGAACTCACCCCATTCTTTATCAGTATCTGTGGCAAAGTGGTTAACAGTGTGCAGGTGCAGGTGATCAATAAACAGACAATTATAATCCAGGTGCAATGTTGTTTAATGGTTTGTAATCCAATTGTCTGATGGCGTAACAACAGTAAATAATAAACAATGTTAACAGGCAATACAGCGGCGTGTATTGCTCTGTTTAAATCCACAGCTGGTTCCCAAATAATAAACAGTCCCGTTCTTATTCACCCACACGTAACACAAACACAAACACAAGTCCACAGTGCGTGCTCAAGTGCTCGTAGTGAATATACAGTCCTGTTGTCCGGGTTGGTGCTGGCCTTTGGTGACAGCTGCGGATTGTGTTAGCTGTCTAAACAATAACAAACAGTATTTTTAGACAAGACAAAACAAACAAAACACTCATGATATATTTCACAATAAGTAAACACAGGTCCTTCCGGGTTGTTTCTTAACCAAAACGAAGGAACAGATTATGTCGCTTCGACCCCTATTTGTACAGTCACACATGACCCCTTGGTAACCGATTGCAGCCGCTCCTCCAATCCATGGCTGCCACATCATTTCAACTTCTGGGTCGATGAGTTAGTACACCGAAGATCCGCCCCCTTTCTAGATGACCGACTTCCTTTTAACACTGGGAATGAATTGTCAGGCCAACCAGTCCAGGGTACTCTGTTCCCGTTACTTAGCGCCCTCACAGGCTGGGAGGGTGATTTGCCACCAAGAATCATTCCATTTCTGTTACAGTATCTAATAGCTGCTTTCCCTATAAGAAAAAAAAATACTATAATGTGTGTATCATGTAGGGAAGTGTGAGATCTACAAAGTGATGGTAATACATATAAGGTAATATTTGCTAGAATTATTTTGTTAGCTCTACAGTATGTACTTTAAGTGCCTAAAAACATCTTTTGGCAATACGATTCTGTGTCACACCTTTGACCAGGTTTGTCTCTTGACTACATTCTTTAGAATATGTTCTCCTCTGACCTACTTAAACTTCCATAACTTTTCCCAGTTTTTTAAATGTTGGCAATTATTCCGTAAAAAAGACTCACTGTATACTATACTGTCTGCATATATGTTTTTTCCTCTAAAACCTTTTTTGCCTCTGCACACAACACAAAGGCAACTATGTCCACTGAAGCTACTGCATTATGTATCAACCTCAGGATGTCCATGGGGATAGAACAACATTATAATAACTTATTATTTATACCTAAAATACCCATTCCCTCCAATCGAAAGATGTGGAAACCATCCCAAACCCGTGGTCTTAGTTCTTTGTGATGCAAAATTGTATTTAATGCTGGATTTTTTTTTTTTTAAATATAAGTATGTGGCAAAGTGGTTTGCAGTGTGCAGGTGTAGTGGTGATGTGATTATGAAACAGAAGACAGACAACCAAACAGGTTTTATTTTTATAAACCTGGTCTGGTGACCACAAATAATAATTATTATTATTATTTATTTCTTAGCAGATGCACTTTTCCAGGGCGACTTACAATTTTTCCAAGATATCACATTATTTTTACATACAATTACATTATTTTTGTATACATTATTATTTTATTTTATTTTTTATTTATTTCTTTTACATACAATTACCCATTTATACAGTTGGGTTTTTTACTGGAGCAATCTAGTACCTTGCTCAAGGGTACAGCAGCAGGGTCCCCCACCTAGGATTGAACCCACAACCCTCCAGAGCCCTAACCACTACTCCACACTGCTGCCTGTGATCCCAGGCAATACACAGCAATGCACTGTTTCAAAACAACGTGTTGCAGTCCCCAAATAAGACACAGTTTGTAAATAATAAAGACAGTATAACACACACAAAGACAGACACGTTCACAAGTCCAGAGTGAGTGCTATAGTGCTCGTAGTGAAATACAATTTATCCATGTACAATGGTGTAGTGTTTACATGGTGCATAGATTGCGCATTTGAGTTTACAACATAGAATAGAGAATAGAGTCTTGACTGTATGACACTGGGGGTCTGTTGTACAAAAAGAGAATATTTTAAGGACTTCTCAATAACGTAGATTACCTTGCATCACTTACCCTCCAAAATTCTAACCATAAGAATCTGAATCAATTGCACATAAAAATTACAGCATTCATTAATTAAGTGATAGCTGTGAAGTCACCTTCCATATAAAATGTACAAAATACAAGTAGAGAGCTGTGTTTTAGATACTGAATAAAATTATTAAGGTCATCATATTTCTTTTATAGTCTTGACTTTTGGAGGTGTTGAACGGGCCATAGAGACCTGCTTTGTACTCCACTGAATAGCTAATAGTACTCATTGAATCTGAAAAATTGCTTTTTAAGGACAGTGGGTATGGACAGCAGCACTTGGAAACAGGAAATCAATGATGGCAAAACTACACATTTCACACAAAGCAGATACTGAACTGTAGGAACATTTGAGACATCATCAATATCTGAATTTTTTTCAAAACATTTTTTACCAATGCTTTTATTTAGTACATTTTATCTCATTTTAACTTTGCTGATATATAGTCAAATAGTATTTTCACTCTCTTGAGATTAGAATAGTGGATTTAAATACAGAAGAAATTAGATTTAGGTGAGTTCAGTAAGGCATGTTAAGTTATTTGAAAGCCAGGGTTGTCTCTGTGTTTCTCAAAACCATAGCCAAGCTTTAAATTTGAAATGATCCCATTTAGATATTTTAAGAAAACCTCCCATTAACATGCAAATATTTCCTTCTGCATTTTTATGAACTGTCAGCATGATGAAGTTCTTTTTTCTTAAACTAGGAGAAACACCTGTCTCGTTGAATAACTAAACTGTATCTGTTTTGTGCGCTTCCTTTACTAAAAGGAAAGTTCAGTGAGCGAGTTCATAAAGATTCTGGGGTTCTGTAAGGTCAACGTGAACCACGTGGTCTGATCACAGTGATTAATCAGGTCTCCTGGAAGGAAGACTTCGCAACAGTACTACCAGTTCATGCAGTAGCCTACTCCAGATTGTCATTCACCATTCAAATGGGCTACCAATACATCTTTACAATTGGGTACAAAAATATACAAATGGAAATTTAGATCCCAAGATTTTTAGAAGCTATGACATTAACATGCCTGGAGTACAGTGGAATGAGGATGAATGAATAACTGATAACTCTTGAAGGAGGCGAGTGGGCTAAATTAATAGAATAACATAAGGCATGACTCACTGGGGAAAGAATTTCTCTTTTTGTGTACCATTTCTTAAAAAAAGGGATCAAGGAGAGACTGAACTGAATACATTCACAGGCCACAGAGCCTTGCAAAAGATACATGATATATGGTATCCTCTCAGGGCAGAGAAAGTCACAAAGACTGGGTTTGCAGTTGGCAGAAGACACAGTTCCACCAGAGACCCTGTTAAAATAGTCAGTTTTATAAACCCCTGTCTGAAGGAAATACCAAGAAAATGCATCAAGGGTAATACAGTAATTAACTGTTCAGTAAGGCATGTTAAGCTAACTGTAATTCCTGGCTTGCTGAAATTCCTTTTGGTTTATGTACTGAGGTTTGGCATTGTCGCTGTGTCTGCTCTTTCTGGCCACTGGAAAAATACTCTAATCTACCAAAATATTTCCTCAGCACAATACCTTTTCTTATAGGTCGATACTATCTTAATATATAACGCTCACTCTGTGTATACCTACCCTATGTTTAAAGTACATGTGCTCCTTACCTTGTATATCACCAGTTGTATATTGCCCTACCAAAAATATTCTAGTATACTATATACAATACTATTTGTGTGAGTATATTGCACACCAGTATAATAAGCATAACATGCATATAACAACTGAGATTTTCAAATTTGCAAAACATTGTGTTATATATTCTTAAATTCATGGTAAGCAAGAATACTCTTTTGGAAGTAAATGATCTTACTACAACCTACTTTGAAGTAAGACTAGATGTGCATCCATCACCAACTGTAGAGGACACTAGTTTTCCCCTTCTGCCCTCTCGAATGTCTATTAATTTGTCCATCAATATTTTGGATGAAGTCCAATAAAAGGAAACACACTTCACAAAACCAAGAGATCACAACTTTTCAGTCCATTCAGCTCCTCACTCAAGGGCACCTTTCTTAAGGCTAGCCCTAAACATATTCTCCTCAGCAAAAGGCTTAGTTCCTAACTTCCCCTGTGGGCCACTTGGCTCACTTCCCTCTCTCCCTGGTCTAAGCTCTGCTTGGTATTTTGGTATTTTACCACTCTACAGTCCGTCCCCTTGATCAGCTCGTGACAAACAATCCTAACCAGCCAAATGCGATAAACCCAAAAGCAGTCCCAAAAAGAAACCAAAACATTTAATTCAGCAGGGGCCCTCTCAGATTTGACGAATTAAAAGCTGACATCCACCTTCAACTGACTGTTTAAGCCTACACAGAGCAGCCAGAGGCCAGTGCCTGACTTTGGTGACTAGAGCAGACAAAGCCCCTTCTAGTATAGCTTCTCAAATTATAAAGGGTGTTACAACAATATATTGCACTCAGGTCAGTTGTAGCAGGTAATGCAACATATCGTATATTATATATACAGAACAAGTTAGTAATTACACCAAAGTGGCTTTTTTGGACAGAATCCTGTAATCTTAGCAGCTTTTCAAAAAATACTATACAGTGAAAAAACAGACGCCATTTGTTAATGTGAAACCTGTGCGGTTAAAAAGTCTGAACAATCTGTATAGTACAAGTCTGTGAGAAATGACTGTTTGAGAAAAGAGGAAATCTGGCTGGTGAGAGGTGAATCCTATTCTGCCATGTGGTTTCTCTGGGACGTTGTGTCATACTGGATTCTGCAGCTGGCACACAAGATACTCCCTTTACCACTTAAGCATGGGCACCTTGTGGTTCAGTTCGTTACACTGCATGGTTGGTTTCACTTCCATCAGCATTTCTGTTGGCTGGTAAAGAAGATAAGTGACATGAGAAACTAGCTCTGGTTTAAATCGGTGGTTGTTCTGAAGTGTCAAATACTGGTAACTCAATATTTCATAAAATAATTCTGTACCTGAAACTATTTGTACAGTGTGTGTATATATCTATAGCTATATATAATACGACTAAATTATATAATGATATAAGTTATTTTATTACTTTTTGACTGTTTCACCTGCATTCAATAAACATTTTTAAAAACGCAACATAAGGTAGCGTAAGTGACCGCACATTACAGCCCCGTTATTAGCCTACAGCAATACCAAGAAGTATTTATTTTGTCTTTTTAAAAACATGTCCATTCCTTGTATTCTACTTGGAACCATGTTACAGGTGTGACTATATAGGTGGGCTAGCAAACTTGAAAAGTCACATTTCCAAATGATTTGAACAGAATGAAGAAGGATATTACATCCCCACATTTACTATTCTCCAAGCTCAAAACCAGCTAAAAGCAGATTTACAGTAGTTGAAAATGGTAATAATTCAGTATGGGAGGAAAAGAGCCCAGAACCACAGACTGACTGCAAACACCAAGAAACAGGGATGAAATTGTAAAAATGCAACTAAATTGACATTGATTTGAAGCTGTTTGCACAGCAAAATCTAATGGACATGCATAGGACATAAATAACATGCTGTGACGGGGTGCCCACCCCTTGTGTGTATTTTATTTATGTATGTATTCATTTGTTGTTATTATTATTATTATTATATAAATATATTGTGTTTGTGCAGACGGACGAAAGCCGTCTGACATGATTATTTATTATTTAAGATGACGGCGAAAAGCTGTGCGTTTTGTTTTGTTTATTTATTTAAAAACCTTGCGCAGCAGGTAATCATCTCAAAAGATAATTCATTGATTAATTGTTGCTAATCAGGAGATGGTCACCTGTATTAAAACCTGCAGCTTTCTGTGCTCAGGGGAGAGTATCAGAGGCAGAGATATACGTGAGGTAAAAGAGAAAGATGAAACAATTGCTATATTTAAATATACTTGTTTCATTATCTGTTCCGTGTTTATTTGTTTGGCCAACGTGCCCTTTTCTTTGGTGTGTTGTGTTTTGTTTTAATCTTTATTTTTTTAGAATTTAATAACTGTACTGCTGCAGCAGTTTCAGCCCCATATACCTTTTTGTTTTGTCCTGTTTCCTGGTCCGTGACATCACCACACGCCTGCGCACTGCAACCACTCTGCCACACATTTGTATATATAATTCAAATGTAAACAATTCCCTCATAATATTTGACGGTTGTATATTATTATTGGAGCACAGGAAGAGCTTCTATGGCAGTGAAGTTTAATGAAAAATATAGTCAATGAAAGGCAATCTCACTGTTATAATGGGAACTTAAATTACTGTCCCCAGGAACATATAGATTCCTTAGTCCAACAGTTCTTACAAGACTAAGCGATTAGTTTATTTAAAATCACTTAAAATTTAGGAAGGTGCTTAGGAAGATTGATTCAGCTAGATTTGTTGAAGTTGAATATGTCATCTATCTACTTTCAAAGCCTGAATATTTAAAAATAAATAAATTACACAGCTAATTCTAAGAATGGAAAAAAAAACATAATTGACATACCAACATATTTCAGTTTTTAAGTTGTAAACAGGGTGTCTAGATAGAATGTGGCATTGTGTTAGCTAGCATTACACTTTGTGAGTTCCTGCTCAAGGAATTGTGAAAATGCAACTTTTATTAGTAAAACACATCAATACCTTTTTGACAGTCTTGTGGGTTTTATTCAATTTAGAAAGGGACCTACGCATTCACAGTTTAAAATTGCATCAAAAAAGTATTCTTAAAGGCTGGATTCTTTTCATGTGCATCTTTAGGGTTGGCTCAGGATTTCACACGGATGAAATTATTGTTCAGAGACACCTGGCTACTGAAGCACACAGTATGTACTGTATAACTATAACATACCAGAGAGAAACACTTTACTCTGATATACAGCAATTTGCGATACCTTGACAAGAAAGGCTCTCTAAAACACCATTGTTGTTTTCTTTTAAATCAGTTCACTACAGTAATTAAAGAGTTACAATACATTTAATATCATCTATTCCAAGAAGGAATGGCCCCTGTGTAAACTACAACCAACGCAACTGACCTACCGAGACTTGATACAACATTTTCTGGCAGCTGAGGGGGAGTGATAGTTATCGATTCCCATCTTAACCTTGAGAACCCCTTTGTCAGGCAACATGACTCACATCACCAGCTGTGTGTATTTTATTTTAATGTGGTCTTATCCATTTCTTTTTAGCAAGAAAACTTGTAGCTCAATATGGGATATCTTAATAATGGACTCTTGTTCCAAAATGTATAACCATGTTTTTAAATCTTACCACTCACTGTGTACAGCTATGGATACAAGTTTTGCATCACCCTATATAATTTAATAATTTTTCTTCATAAAGTCAAATGAAATCTGATGAATAATGTAATGTTAACATATTGAATTACATACGGCTTTGTAGTTTTCCATATACTTAACGAAAAACTGGCAAAAATTTAAAAATTGGACGTTTTGAAATCTAACGTGAAATACTGTACTACTATTATGGCTTCAAGTACCATTTTGTAGTTTCTTTGATTACATGATGTTAAATAAAAGATCTAAATTAAGTTCACATAGTTATTTTTTTAAATGATGTCAATCCTAAAATTCTAGGTGATGCAAAACTTTTGGCCATAGCTGTACATGCAGTTGCTAATTTCACTATAAATTTACAGAATTACAAAATAAAAGATATATTAAATTAACAGTGTTTGTGTAACAAAGTGTCTATGGTGAGTCTCCCAAAATACTGTTTAGAAAATGTGTCTAAGACCATCATTGCAGAAGCCTGTTTTCTCTCTCAGTAAACAAGACAGAGGTCAGCCTGTGTGAAGCAGACATTGAGTTCATTTCACATGACAGATCCAGGCCATGCTCCAGCTATCACAAAAGACCACTGACTGCTATTAATCCTGGTATTATTGCTGGGACTTTACTGCTTTAGTCAGTCAGCAGACAGCTAACAAAAACAGCAAGGGTGAAACTGCGGGTCAGCAAGAGAAGAAGGCTACGTCTGGTCCCGCTGTACGTAGAAAAATGAACTTGTCTAAAAGGTGCTGAATTGGAGTCATTCGTCACCCTTGACTTCCCATTAAGAGATGATCCACTATATATGAATTACCCTACAGTGACTCTGACTAAAAGAGATGACCGGAAGTAGAATGCTCCTTAGTAATTAAATATTTAGTGTCTATCGAGTCGAATTTAAATATCTAAAATAATGGTAGGGTTAGCAAAGTATTTTACTGTGTTTTGCCATTATCTGTCCATTTGACATAACTCATAAATTAGCGTGAGACAATACCAACCCCACCTGACTGATTAAAAACTAAACAACTAAACTAGATTTAAAACAATATAACAAACTTGAACATGGAAGTTAAAGATCATTTAACAGTAATAATCTGTGGTGACCTGACCCTCCATACACATGTTAGAGTAGTGTATTTTCAGCCTTGCACCCTGGGGAGGATATATAAGAATATATTTGTAATTTATTGTATCCGCAATACTAACCTGTTAATTTGAGAAACATGTAATTTGAATGAATCATCTTGTTTTAAAGTTAGCTTGCTGTGTCTCTTAAATCAATCACTTCCTTCTTTCTGAATTGCAGTAACTAGGCAACCCAGTGGACTCATCCTCAGTTCATGGTGAAAACCCATCTTGTGTAGCTCCACATTCTGGTTCATACAGCTTGCTCCTGCGTTCAGTGTTTATTGACTTGACACTTCCAATTGCAGACTAGTCGAGAACCAACTATAATGCTCCTTTCAAAGGTTTGTCCTTAATTTACAGCCAATTATCTAAGAGATCTAGGTTTAAATATACAGCACTCTGACACATTCTCATGATTTATCAAATAAAGTAACCACAACATGTGTGTTTTTTTGTTGTTTCATCTTGTATTAGGGAATCATTGAAATAAAACATAGGAATTCAGCAAATGAGGTGAGGTGGGCCGGTATTTCTGATTTATTAATCTGGACAATATTGGACAAAAATGTTGCAACATAATGCTAATGAACCCTTAGCTTTCAACACAGTTTCTGGAGGTATTTACAATGCTGACAGCAGGCAAGCAGCCAGTAATGATCCTCACAGCTGTGTCAAAATGCCATTTCCATTAGGAGAGGCCCTGTAAATAAATGGATCTGGGAGCCCTATTGGTCACAGCTGCTGAATGAGGTGTCGTGGCCAGGAGAGCTGGTGGATTGGCATTGTTCTGTGCTCCTAGGTTCTAAAACGGTTGTATCAAAACATTACAGTGCCGCTAGGATCATCAGCATATCCCATGCATATTCAGTTTGATTTTCAAGTAGGAGTATCAGAAAATAGAACAGTTTGTCACTCATTGAATATTTTTGCATTGCCCACTATAACTATAAAATGTATGTTTATAGGTGTTTGGCGGCTACCACTAATCAAGTTGAGAGTGTATTTCTGGCGCACTCTTTGCTGTATCAGGCCTGTGAGTGAAGCATACAAAAAGTGTAAGAGAAAACACACTCTCAACTTGGTCAGAGGTCGCCACCAAAAACAACCCTATTATAAATCACTAAATCTAATTTTAAATCTAAAATTTGGACAAAAGGATGATATTAATTTATTGAATCTGTTTATGTAGATTCTGCAGTGGTTTAAACGTTTAGGCCCAGATTTATAAAATGATTTCGCATGTTTATGACCGTAAAACGGGCACCGAGGGTTCTGAATTCTTGGATGGGATTTATAAAACACACGCAATGGCATAAACACACAATTAATACGTGATTTGCAGGGGCAATGTCTCTGTGCGTTTTAGCCCTTGATGCATATGTAATTCTGTATATGCATATGTAAACCGCTAAAATTGTGAAGGGATTTTGCAAATGAGGTCTATTAAGTATTCCGTCTAATTTATTAAAGCTGCCGGTAATTGTGGGCCTCGTATTTGCTTGATTATTTTAAGAACTCTGAAAAGCAGGCATTAATTTGCCGCAGTCAGACATTAGGCTATATAAAAAGCAAGGTGATGTGGGAGACTTGATGTCTCCTTGATGCAGCAAGGAGACATCGTTTTCAAAGCAAAATGTTATTAAATGTCAGGAAACATTTAATAACATTTTGCAAAGAGCTAATTTTTAACCCTTCTGATCAAGTCAGTTTGTAAATTGCGGTTTATAATATCGTATTGTTTTGCAAACTCCAATTTTCAATACATGTTTCATAGCTTACGTGACAAAAAAGAAAGCTGCAAATAGAGAATATAGAATCCATGTAAAAAAAGGTTCTAGAAGCACCTAAAAAGGTCTCTAATGAAGCTATATTATAGACCATACAGATATGCTTTAAAATCATACATAGAGTCAGAAATACAGACAAACATAAGAAATAGGAGAGTTGTAACTGCATAAGAATTTAAGAAGATATAAGTTGTAGTTAAACTGAAGACTGTTCGTATGAAGCTGTATGGAGTTGTTTTTGTTGAACATATTGCTGTACAATGGAAGGATGTTCCACCCGTTTGACTGCCATGGATGTAAGTTCATAAAACTTATTGTTTCTGAAGTTTGAAAAGTCTATACGCCTGGAATTATTCTATACGAAATAAGAAGTTAAACTTATATGCAAATCACAGTAACTGGGTGATGCGTCGTAATATATAAGCAACCTAGACTACAAACTCTGAAGTGGTACATTTGTTTATTAAGAAGCCACCACACAATATGTATTTTATTCCTTTCTCCTGGGGATGTGTTACAAGTACTGCTTGTACCAAAATCTCTACTTCCATATTGGTAAATTTCAGTTTTTGCTTCCGAGCATCCTCATCACCATGGCTAGTACCAGGCTGAGGTCTTTGTGTGCCATTCATTTTCTTTTGGAATGTGTAGCCTACACACGCAGGGTTGACCCAAACCCGCTACTTATTGTGAGAAGTATGTAATTCTCCACCGCTAATTGCGATGAGGGGTATTTAAATTGTTTGATTGAGGAATCGCCTGCTTCACCTAATTAGTCTTATAAAATAGGTCTTTATTTTGACGCTGAGTGCAGCCGTACTGAACACGCACATTACGTGGCTTTTTGCGGTCGGTTTTTCCCCATTATAAATTTGGGCCTTAGTGTTTAAACATACAGGCAATCTTATAATACAAACATATTCCCAAATATATAACATTCATACATGCATAAATCAAAACCCCAAACCCATACCCATACCTTCAGTGATAATTATTACATAATAAGAATAGTATAATATAACACATTTTACAAAATGTATTTAAAGTCACTGTAGTAAGGCGACTTTAAGAGTAGTAAGTGCGAGATCTATGCTCTCAGCAAAATTATAAGTGTATTTGCTGATAATAGGTTCCAATGGGGATGTGACTTACTGTATAATATCCTTTATATAGACGTTGGGAAGCCTCACTCGTTACAATTGCTAGGTGACCTCACGTGATGGATGGGGCTGACAAAATGTTGCAACCATGTTATGTGGATGTACTATAACAGACTCTCACTATGTTCGGATGGGAGCACTGATCTCTACCATACTAAAATGCCTTGTCTTCTCTTTTATTTTTTTGCCGCTTACATTTCATCAAAAATACTAAGCCTACATAATCTGGACCCAGAATACAGGAGAGAATTAGAATGAATAACAGCAGCAAACGGAAGGCGTTCATGTACAGAATTTTGGAAATATCTACCCCCCAGCTTTAGCTGATATGCTTTTTGAAGGGCACATTTATTTATGGACCATCTGGCCTACTTTTACTAGATTATTTGAAGTGTAACAGTCAAATCTCGGCAAAGCCTGACAGTAAAAGAGACAATCTGCTCCTGGCACACAGGAGCAGTCAGCTCATGTTTTTTTTTCTATACCCTTTGGGCTGATTCACAACACAGGGTCATTTTATCCTTTGTCACCGCATTGATGTGTCCCGAGATAACACCCATATATAAATCAATCAGCACTGCACAGCACTGCAGGGTGCTCATGCAAACCAGAGCCAGTCGGAGGGATATTTACTGCTCTTGTTTACAATAAAACTGCGAGGCAAGATTGAGCACATTGCCACAGTCTGTCGTTTAGACTTGGCTGTGCTGGTTATTGGATTATCTGTGAAAGCACACCTCAGGTCTGCAGAGCTTTGGATCTGTTCCAGTTTTTTTTTTAAGCAGTGCTTCTGTACTGGGATCTTGTGCATTCACAACACCAGCTCAGAAGATAGAGATATCTGTCAATGCAAATGCCAATATATTGATAGGTTAACATAGTTAACCCTCGAACAAGTATTGGGACAGCACACCTGTGCAGTACTAATGGTATAGGTTAAATTTCATAACATTAAAAATGTGCATTTAATATTTCTTCATTTTAGTTTTCTTTGGGGGAGTCAGTACAATTATTTATTCTTCATTTAATATTTTGGAAACTAATCTAGATGAGAACTACAACATGTAATGTTATCAATAGTCTACAAATATCCAATGTTTAACATATACATCTAAATGAGCTGGTTGCTAGTAATAAGCTGTGTTTAAATCAGAGGTGGATCCAGTTTAGAGTAATATAAACCTTATTCCTCTAATCTTCTTCAAATTTAGTAGATTCTGAGATCAACATAGATTCCCCAAATCTTTGCATTTTAATTCTAAAGGGGAATGTCAAGCCCATTAAGGGAAAGATAAGAAAAAAGATAACAACCATATCTGAAAGATTGACAGTATAACAGTGTATTATAATCTACTGCTTTTTAACGCGTATGCAGTTTCGAATTTAGATATAGGTACTTATGCATTATAATATTCTATCATTCAAGAGTTATAGCATTTTAGATATACCCTGACAGAATACAAAATCCATTTAAGATGTCTTCTGAGAAAACTCCTCCAGTGCTTTATTTTAACAGCCAGACTATGTGTGGAATAAATATAATCTTGGTAATTGAAACAATTCTACTTCCACAGAGCTTTAGCAGGCAGCCTCCCTCTCACTCTGTTCTTTTAAATGTCAGTTACATGACCTGAATGCAGAATTACTTTTAGACATTGTTTATTTGCTTTACAGATTGAAACCCTGAAGAACTGATGTTCTCCTTCATACCCCATTAGGTCACTTGTACTCACAGCATCACCATGCAAGGGGGACTACTCTGTTAATCCTAATGGAACGGTGCAAACATCACACACTTCAGACTCATGATTGACAGGACATTAAGCGATGCTGAATTTACAATGAAAATGATGTCAAGTGTTATTATTATACATCTTTTTTGAAAGATGACATGCAAAACAGATCAAATGGAGTAGTTTAACATTGCTGTACACTGTGACAAAGGAAAGGGGTGAACATATTAATTAATCTTTAACAACATTCTAGAACACTTTCATGAATATCAAACTATTTATAAAAACAGACTATCATTAAATAACTTGAAAACTTTGTGAACAAGGCACATGGGGGTCTATTTGAATGATCTAAGACAGGGTTGAGCAACTGACTCAGTCAAGATTAAACCTCCATCCAGGTCCTCAAGCAGTTATGTATCTCATTATACCTTTAAAACCTGAAGTAGAATAGCCATCAACGACCATAGTTGCTCACCCCTGATCTAAAACAGTGGCAGATCCTAATACGGTCATCTGAAAATGGATAAACCTCATTTCACAGAATGTTGTATGCATAGTAATGTTCATAAGTAGGTCTATAAATGGGGGGGGGGGGGCGACCCTCAGCTGGATTAATATGCTGTTAAATTACGGTGGTGTTTACAGCTAAACTTTTTTCGTCTGATGTTCAGCAAATTTGGATACAATTATTTCTATTAAGATGTAGTTCCCTAAAGAGAAAGCACTAGACTGGAGTGGCATTGGTTGGACAGCATGAAACTGCAAGGAGCTTAGATTCACTGTGGGGTACATTTGCTTTGATTCTTGGTAAATACAAGTATGCTATTTGAGGCCAAATTCCAGAAGTATAGCTCCATCCTGTGAGGCAATGCTGTGCGGTAGGGAAGGTTTCCAAGGATAAACACAACACATGCCAGGGAAAGACATAAAACAGAAAAACCATTAGAATTTCATCAGCATGTTAAAACAAATAGCATGCATATAATCACATGCTATGTGATGCTTTACATCTGCCACTGTTAGATACAGTATCCAGGTACAATAGAAAATGAGTTGGAAAATCTCTATATTTACTCGTTTAAACAAATATTGCCATCCAGAATTGCAGCACCATGCTTATGCTATCATTGCATTGGTACCTATATTGTAAATACACAATAAATATATGGGTAATACCTGTGTACTTACAAAAATCAAATTCGACACTTGCAATTAAATGTAATGGTGTTTTGTGTGCAGTATTGGCAGCTGTACAGTACCTGACTTCATTAAAAACCACTCTTTATGCACAATGATTGTTGAAATGTCATTATACTAATAAACTATGCGGTAACACTTTATATTAAGGCGCTGCTTATTAATGTTTGATAAATGTTTTATAAATATATAATAGATGCTTAATAACTATTTTATAGAGTGTTCATAAAGCATGGTAGATGGTGTATAACCAAAGGGGACAGTTTCTAGCCACCTATCCTACTTTGGTATGCTTAACCATGCAATAGCCATAGATGGACTTATGTTTTTATAAAGGGGACAGTTTTTAGCCACCTATCGTACTTTGGGATGTTTAAACGTAATTCTGTCTATGGCTATTGCATGGTTATAAACCATCTATAATGCTTTATTAACACCCTATAACA
Source organism: Acipenser oxyrinchus oxyrinchus (assembly GCA_030684275.1). Taxonomy (NCBI): domain Eukaryota; kingdom Metazoa; phylum Chordata; class Actinopteri; order Acipenseriformes; family Acipenseridae; genus Acipenser; species Acipenser oxyrinchus. Next base: position 11,150,762 of record CM060262.1, read on the forward strand.
TAGTTATTAAGTATCTATTATATATTTATAAAACATTAATATGCAGCACCTTAATATAAAGTGTTACCAAATATGCTACAGTAGGTATACAGAACATATCATATTATCAAGCTCACGTGATCTGCAACTCTCTTGCAGCTCAGCATACAGGATCTAGTCCCCTTCGTTTCTCCTTTGGGGGGAAGAATTATCATTACTTAGAACTTATTCTTTTTTCTCAAATGGTATGCCTGCTGCTAATGTTACAGTGGTTGATGAAGACACTGAATAATACCCTGTGGCAGCAAACATGTCCATGATAAAAAAAATTCAGCTAATTTACTAATTATTTTACTTTCTTTATATTCTAGATGTGGTTGCTAATTTTTAAATGTTTAATTAAAAACCAATTGAAATTGCTACCCATGATTAGTACATTGAGGTAATTATAAAAAATGAAGACAAAAAATAGACTTGCCTTAATGCAGCTGTTGGGAACACCAAGTGCCATTTAATGTTATTATGTGGTTTAAAAGTATTGATTCCTTCTACATTTTTGCAAATGTAGCATTATAACAATATAAACCTTAATAAAATAGAGTGCTTGAAATGAGATTGTATATTACTCGATTCAGAGTGCTAAAATGCCAGCAGGTTTTTTGCCAACATAACAGACCACTGTCCTCAAAAACGTTATTAAAGGTACTGCAGGTATTTAATAAGAAGCTAGAATGCAGAAGGTTGGCTTGAAGCCCACAGAGATACTGAGCTGTTAAAGTGCACCTGGTATAAATCCAAGGATATCTAAGGTCATTGCCTGTGGAGCTGAACGATCTGCCTTGTGTTTTAAGGTTTCAGAACAAGCCCCTTCTTTTCGCATTACAAGCCCCACATGCCAGAGGTGCATTCAAGTCAGAGACTTTTGAGCCCAAGTTTAAGGATTGAAGTGTAATTTAATGCTGATCAATAACAAGTCCAAATCTCAGGCTAAGTATTTCAAAATGCAGACAGACATTGGCTTTACTCCAGTCTTTAATTACAGCAACTCCTTTTGTTTGAAAGGAGACAATTCCAATGTTAATGTTCATGTACAAACAACCCAGTAGTGGTTAAGAGACAGACTATACTTATAGTTTTACAGACTATACTTAATGCATTGGCAGCATGTCACTAATATATGGAGATATATTATGATATGCAGTTTATTACTAGCATATTAATTGCACTGTATATGCTTTTCATATTCTTGTTTTTCTTTAATACCTGCATCACCCACCCCCACCCTCAAGGGCATGTTTAAGCAGCATAATAATAATGTTACACCTCATTCTCTGCAAATGCATAACCCCCAAGTATTTTCATATATCATGTGACATTTGTTACTGTTCCTGATGTAATTGCTACAGCTGGAGGTAAAAAGCAGCAATTACTTAATCAAACGATGTGTCCCTGGAGCTCATTAGTGATTGGTATGGCTTATTTTAATAAGTTTATAACAAACTTTTCATAATAGTCAATGGCAGATTCATTCACATCAGTTGGTGTTCACTGGGGTCAGCTCTCTGCTGAGGGCTGATTAAGCTTACAGTCATCAGTGATTTCTCAGTTGTAGACATGCCACCAATCCAAAAGGTACACTAATCCTACCTAGTTAGGAGGGAGAAAACGACAAGACAGACTGGGATTGGTTGCTTGACCTTAATATAGCTCTAGCTGGGGGAGAGATGAAAACTATCAGCATTACAATCCCATTGGGACTCAAATTGTGAAATGTGGCAGGCAAGTTCATGGGAAGATGACAGAAGAGGATCTCATTTATTCACAGCAGTCAAGCCTGCCCTTGGATTTGAAAATACACACAGTGAAACACACACGCTTGAGACACTATTACAAACTGAAATGTAGAAGGAGATGCCTCCTTGAAATAGGGAATAGCTGCTAATTAATCTGAAAATGCCCATGGAATATGAATTGACACAGCTCTCTACTGATGGATATTCAAGGTACAGCACCCCCAGTGAGCTGCTACAACAGGCGTATTTCAAAGTTCAGGTAACATAATGTAACACGTCTGTATTGCTGGGACTCCCCAAAGGGTATTTCCTCAGATTCCTTCCTTTTTATTTAATATGTGACTTTTTCTCTGATCTAAAGGTAAATAGTTTTTTTTTCTTCACTATTTGCCTTATAGAGAATGTATTGTTAACCTACTATGGGCCATACACACAGTACATTCAAATATGTTGTTTTTTTCCCCAATGCCCAATTGTGGAATGTGCAATGGTGAACACCTGATGTATGGGGCCCATTTGGAATCCTACTCTGTTCTGCAGCTCATGAAACAAGGCTACAGTGGATTTCTGCTTTCCTGTTCAGGGCAGTGTGTTGGCAGCTGTCTGCAGTCACAGGAATGTTTCATTACAGATACAGTAAAGTACAGTAGATAGGGCATCCGCTGCATTCCATCAGCTCAACAAAATTCCCAGGGCTGTTGTTGAGCACTGAGCTTGTGAGTGTCCTGAGTCTACAACAGCCATCCTACTGCTGCTCTACAGCTATGTGTTTCGTACTGTGAATCACTCAATGATTTATTTTATGTTTGCTAGGCAATTCACCCTCTCTGACATCTGCCACCTTTATCCAAGGTCTCTAAATCAAGGATCAGTGATTCGTATTCAGGTTCAGCTGCCGTACATAGGAGGCTGTGTGGTCCAGTGGTTAAAGAAAAGGGCTTATAACCTGGAGGTCCTCGGTTCAAATCCCACCTTAGCCACTGACTCATTGTGTGACCCTAAGCAAGTCACTTAACCGGGTTAGATGTAATTGTAAGTGAATCTGCAGCTGATGCATAGTTCACACACCCCAGTCTCTGTAAGTCGCCTTGGATAAAGGCGTCTGCTAAATAAACAAATAATAATAACACAATTGGTTCACAAGAAATGCATTATTTTTCATTTCTGAGTTCATATTGCATTAATACATTTTTAAACATAATCCTGATCATTTTCATGCAGTCATAACTCACACAGGGAATTACTTTTACTGTTAGCATTCACCTCATAATAATTTCTTGTAAAACATTGCATGCATCCAAATCTTGCTCCATCCTTAGTTTTTTCAGTTAATGCCTTCAAGATTGATCCCATTGGTATGTCACAAAATGATTGTTTTATGGAATATTAGGAAAATTATTGAAATCTACATTACAGAAACATTTTATGGTAAATTTCTGTAAGTAGGCAGAAATGGATTTTAACAATGGATGTTTTCTATTTATGACAAATGGAAAATTGATACTGTAGATATGGTGTGGGCAGCTTTTAAAGAGTGCCCACACATTATTGATATAGGTGTGTGGCGGAGTGTCCCGCCCTATGTATTATTATTTGTATTTTTGTTTTGCGGCGGGTAAAAGCGCCGCGTCTTTTATATTTATATTTAAAAACCCGTGAGGATGCATGACTGATCAGCTACTGATTATTTAACTAGCTGACAGTCATGCATCCTTACTAACTGCGATGCAGACTGTGGCCGAGGGTAATAAGATAAACAGCTAGTTAACCCCTCGGCCAGAGTATAGAACCGACAGCTGTCTGTGCTGCGGTGTTGAGTGTTGGATGCAGAGAGGAAGTGCGGGGAGATAGAGAGGTACAAGAAAACAATTGCTAAAACGTGCTGGTTTAGCCAGCACGTCACTTACTGTTTGTCTGTTTATTTGTTTGGCCAGCGCCTTTTTGTTTTCTGTTTTGTTTAAATCTTTTGTTTTGTTTATTTTGATTAATAAAATTAACTGAGCGCCGTTGCGTTCAGTTTAGCCCGCCATCCATTGTTGTGGTTTCAGTTACTTCCTGGTCCGTGGCGTCACCACTGCAAGCCAGCCTGCCACATATGGTGTCCTGCGTGGGACAAACAACGCCTCCAACAGCCGGACCAGGAATACAAAGGCGTTTTTATTTTTTCGAAAAGTGTTTTTGTGTTTGAAAAAAAAAAAAAAAAATGGGAAGAAGCGGCCGAAGAAAGCAGCAACAGCAGCAGGTGGTGCATCAAGAGCAGCGGGCCCGGTCACAGGTCCCGTCGGCGTCTCTACTACGCCGGATGTTTGCCTTGCCTGTCTGGATGAGGAAGGGTGGTGCTTCCTGTGTGGCGAGGTAAGGTATCTTCCACTCAGCCAGAGCCACGCATGGCATAAGATGGAGGAGCCTGGCGTCCGGCGTCAGGGGAGAGGGCCCGCTGGCTAAGGCGAGTTCACTCTCCTCTGAGGGAATCTGGGGCTGGCTGGTGGAGCCTGGGAGGAATGCTGAAGAGGCCCTCCCGATGTGATCAACCTCCTGTGGGCCAGAGATGGAGAGCGATGGGAAGCCTGGGAAAAGCAACACTGCCCAGTGTCCCTCGCGGAGGTTGCGGACATGGTAATCCACTACCTGGCTGCAGATATGGCAGGGCTACCGCTATCTCCAGCTCCATCGGGAAAAGCCCAGCCGCTGCCATCTCCAGCGCCAGAGGAGAGAGTCGTCGCTGCCTTCTCCAGCGCCAGAGGAGAGGAGTCGTCGCTGCCTTCTCCAGCGCCAGAGGAGAGGAGTCGTCGCTGCCTTCTCCAGCGCCAGAGGGAGAGGAGTCGTCGCTGCCTTCTCCAGCGCCAGAGGGAGAGGAGTCGTCGCTGCCTTCTCCAGCGCCAGAGGGAGAGGAGTCGTCGCTGCCTTCTCCAGCGCCAGAGGGAGAGGAGTCGTCGCTGCCTTCTCCAGCGCCAGAGGGAGAGGAGTCGTCGCTGCCTTCTCCAGCGCCAGAGGGAGAGGAGTCGTCGCTGCCTTCTCCAGCGCCAGAGGGAGAGGAGCGTCGCTGCCTTCTCCAGCGCCAGAGGGAGAGGAGCCGTCGCTGCCGTCTCCAGCGCCAGAGGGAGAGGAGCTGCCTCTGTCTCCAGCACCAGAGCAGAGCAGCAGGAGCTGCCTCTGTCTCCACCACCACCAGGAGCAGAGCAGCAGGAGCTGCCTCTGTCTCCACCACCACCAGGAGCAGAGCAGCAGGAGCTGCCTCTGTCTCCACCACCACCAGCAGCAGAGCAGCAGGAGCTGCCTCTGTCTCCACCACCACCAGGAGCAGAGCAGCAGGAGCTGCCTCTGTCTCCACCACCACCAGCAGCAGAGCAGCAGGAGCTGCCTCTGTCTCCACCACCACCAGCAGCAGAGCAGCAGGAGCTGCCTCTGTCTCCACCAGGAGCAGAGCAGCAGGAGCTGCCTCTGTCTCCACCACCACCAGGAGCAGAGCAGCAGGAGCTGCCTCTGTCTCCACCACCACCAGGAGCAGAGCAGCAGGAGCTGCCTCTGTCTCCACCACCGTCAGGAGCAGAGCAGCAAGAGCTGCCTCTGCCTCCGCCACCTCCACCAGCAGAGGGTGAATGCCTGCTGGTTCCGTCTCAAGCGCCGTGGGAGTACTGCTTGCGCTCCCAGCTCCACCAGCAGAGGGTGAATGCCTGCTGGTTCTGCCTCAACCGCCGTGGGAGGACTGCTTGCCCCTCCCACCTCCACCAGCAGAGGGTGAATACCTGCTGGTTCCGCCTCAACCGCCATGGGAGGACTGCTTGCCTCTCCCAGCTCCACCAGCAGAGGGTGAATGCCTGCTGGTTCCGCCTCAACCGCCGTGGGAGGACTGCTTGCCCCTCCCCATCCACCAGCAGAGGGTGAATACCTGCTGGTTCCGTCTCAAGCGCCGTGGGAGGACTGCTTGCCGCTCCCAGCTCCACCAGCAGAGGGTGAATTCCTGCTGGTTCCGCCTCAACCGCTGTGGGAGGATTGCTTGCCCCTCCCACCTCCACCAGCAGAGGGTGAATACCTGCTGGTTCCACAACTCCACCGTCCTGGGAAGGACTGCTCTTGCCCTGCTTCGCACCGCCCAAGGATGCCTGCTACATAGCGCCCAAGGATGCCTGCTCCGCATCGCCTGGGGCTGCCTGTTGCTCCGCGATCGCCTGGGGCTGCCTGTTGCTCCGCATCGCCTGGGGCTGCCTGTTGCTCCGCATCGCCTGGGGCTGCCTGTTGCGCCGCATCGCCTGGAGAGCCACCAGTTACAGGGAGCGAGGGAGAAGTGGAGCTCCGCTGCCGCCTCCATGGCCAGGGGCTCCCCTCCCGAGTTCGCCTCTGGAGGGTCGCTACTGCTGCTGCTGCCGTTGCCTCCCGAGGGTCCGCTGCTGCTGCCGTCGCCTCCCGAGGGTCCGCTACTGCTGCCATCGCCTCCCGAGGGTCCTGTTTTGCCTGGGTTCGCTACCAGTACTGCCATGCGGCAGGAAATACTGTGGCTGGAGCCCCATGAGCGGGAGCTGCCGGCCCGCGGAAAAGGGGGAGGTCAGGAGACCAGCTCCCCAGCCGCACTTTCGCGGCAGGAAATACTGTGGCTGGAGCCCCATGAAGGGAGCTGCCGGCCACGGAAAAGGGGGAGGTCAGGAGACCAGCTCCCCAGCCGCACTTCGCGGCAGGAAATATGTGGCTGGAGCCCCATGAAGGGCAGCTGCCGGCCACGAAGAAGGGGAGGTCAGAAGACCAGCTCCCCAGCCGCACTTCGCGGCAGGAAATACTGTGGCTGGAGCCCCATGAAGGGCAGCTGCCAGCCATGAAGAAGGGGGAGGTCAGGAGACCAGCTCCCCGCAGCAATTCGCTGCAGGAGAGGGTGGCGGAGCCCCACGGAGGAGCTGCCGGCCATGAAGAAGGGGGCAGGTCTGGAGACCACCCCAAAAATTTTTGGCCAAAGGAGCCGGCCTGTCGCGGGCCATTGGAGCCTTCGGCTGTTTGGGTGGGAGGAGGACATCCCACCGTGGCCGCCACCTTTGGCCCGTTGCTGCCCCTGTTCCTGCGCCGGGACTGCTAGCGGGACTTTAGGGAATAAGGGGGAGGTGGCGAAAAGGCCATGTGTGCTGCGCACAAGGGGGCATGTGTGGCGGAGTGTCCCGCCCTATGTATTATTATTTGTATTTTTGTTTGCGGCGGGTAAAAGCGCCGCGTCTTTTATATTTATATTTAAAAACCCGTGAGGATGCATGACTGATCAGCTACTGATTATTTAACTAGCTGACAGTCATGCATCCTTACTAACAGCGATGCAGACTGTGGCGAGGGTAATAAGATAAACAGCTAGTTAACCCCTCGGCCAGAGTATAGAACCGACAGCTGTCTGTGCTGCGGTGTTGAGTGTTGGATGCAGAGAGGAAGTGCGGGGAGATAGAGAGGTACAAGAAAACAATTGCTAAAGCGTGCTGGTTTAGCCAGCACGTCACTTACTGTTTGTCTGTTTATTTGTTTGGCCAGCGCCTTTTTGTTTTCTGTTTTGTTTAAATCTTTTGTTTTGTTTATTTTGATTAATAAAATTAACTGAGCGCCGTTGCGTTCAGTTTAGCCCGCCATCCATTGTTGTGGTTTCAGTTACTTCCTGGTCCGTGGCGTCACCACTGCAAGCCAGCCTGCCACAAGGTGTGAAGTGGAAGATAATATTATTTATCTCAGAAATCATCATGCAGTATTTGGGTGCTAAGAAGCTTATCAAACATGAAATTGTTTTTGCAACCATGTTAAATCCATGCTTTGTGTTTGTCCAAAGTGGATACAAGTTACTACAGTGTATGTTACATCTGTAGAACCTAAATATACCAAACAGAACCGGTTTAGAAACACACCAGAATTTGCATTCTAAACGGCTAATCTGTCCATGCCTGTTTGATGTACATTTGAATAATATATCCTTAGGCATCTGTGGCAAAGTGGTCGGTAAGGGGAACAGGTGTAGCGGTGATGCGATGCAGGAGTGACAGACAGACACGGTAATTGGGTGAATAAGTGTTTTATTGTGCCTATTCCAGGTCTGGCGACCGCTAATAATAAAGCCCCGGCAGTACACAACAATGTGTAAAGCGGGAGCGTGGAGCAACTAAACACAGTCCCAACAGAAAAACAAAGGCACGGTCACCAGTCCTGGTGAATCCACACGCGAAGGTGCTCTGTGCAGTGGTGCTCGGATAGTGCTTTCCTGGCGACAGCTCGAGGTGTTTAACTGTCTAGTGGTGCAAACAGACAGACAGTTACAGACAGACGAAAACAACACACAACACGTAACACTATACTTTCTCTTTCTCTGAGAGCTCCTCTCAGTCCTTCTCTTCTCGTTCTAACCCAAACGAAGGAAAAGATCAGCGTTACTCTGGCCTCTATATGTAATCCCGCATGATATCTAGGTAAACGGTTGCAGCTGCCTTATTACTTGCAGCTGCCCCTCGCTTACCTTTCAAGTCAATCTGGTCTTATAACAGAGTCTCGCTTCTTTCCAGGCTGACCCACTTCCCGGTCCCGGAAACGAACTGTCAGGCCAGCCCTTCCAGATACTTCTCCTCCCGTTCTTTAGCGCCCTCACAGGTCGGGAGGAAGATTTATCACCAGAACTCATTATATTTCTGTCACAGCATCACAATGACAACCTATTCAGAACAAGCTTCAGCTCTATGAATATATAGAAACAAATGTATAAATAAATGCACACCACTATAGACAGTATACTGTTCCAGGCATGCAAAGCCTGGAACAGTATACTATCTAAACCTATACCTGCTTTAGGTTTAGGGGGAACTATGTTATTAGTTTTATGTACAGGTAGTGGACAAAAAAATGGAAACACCAATGTAAAGTCACTTAATAGGGCATTGGGCCACTATGGTATCCCGCTCTGTGGAGTTCTCGGCGGACTGTTTTTGATGAAACTGGCTGCTCGCACGCCAGGTTGAAATTTGCAGTCAATTGATATGCAGTTGCTCGCCTGTTTTGCCTTGCACTTCGAATTAATGCACGGATATCACGATCCTGGAGTATGCGCTTCCGCCCGCTGTTGCCCTTTGCTGATGATGTCTTTCCCTCAGACTTCCATGCCGACATCATCTTAGACACCGTTGCTTGTGAAACATCAGCAAGTTGAGCTGTCTTGGTCACTGAAGCTCCTGCCAAACAAGCCCCAACAATCACCCCTCTTTGAAAGTCACTGAGGTCTCCTCTTGCAGCCAGGCTAGCCATAATTATAGGCAACCAGGCCTGTCCAGCATTTTTATACATGACCCTAAGCATGCTGGGATGTTATTTGCTTAATTAACGCATGAGCCACACCTGTGTGGAAGCCATTGCTTTCAATTTATTTGGTGTCCCTCATTTACCCAGGTGTTTCCATTTTGATTGTGCTTAGGTACACTAGGTTTGTTTTTGTGCTCACCAGTAATTGGAATGCATTAAACAGAAAAAGGTAGCACTGCAGTTCAGACCTTGATAGCATGATAAAAGCAAATCTCTTCTCAACTATAAATAGTGGTCCGTTCCAAATGCTGATGAACAGGCTGTTTATCTTGCAGGGTATTAAATACATCTTCAAGGGCATTACTGCAGAAAAGATGGTTATTTTTCTGTGAAGCTCATCTTACATTGTGCCAGTTCTCTGGATTATTTGCTTTGTGTTTAAAATTGAAAGGAAAGGATGAGGGCTGAAAGTGGAGAGGCCTCGTGACACTGCGCTCAGAGCACAGCTAGCACCATAGAAAAGAGCAGGGCACATGCACCTTGATGAGAATGGGATTCATTCACCATGGTCCCTATTTATCTCAACCTATTGAAATAACTGCACACTTAAAAAAGATTTATTGCGCAATAAATGAGAAGATAAAGAAATATTGAGGCCTATTAGGAGCGACATTTGTGTTAAAAGGTTATAGCTTTTTTTTCGGATGAAGAGATGCTGCACACGATAAAATTACATAAATAATGTAAATAATGTAGATGTGTTTTAAATGGGTGTTTTGAAAGTATAGGTACCGGTAAACATTGATTCAAACTCAACTGTTATATATAAATATGTAACCTTCCATCAAAACCTAAATTAAAATAGCTTATCTTTGCTTTAAATATTAATACCTACTGTCTTGTTTCCGGTCCTTGCACAGTAACCTAATTCATTTAGGGGTTCTCAATTTTATTTTGGTTGGTCTGGACCCAAAGATCCTTAGCATATTAAGACTACGGTATCTTGGCTCCATAGAGGAAAGCTATTTGAAAAAAAAAATATGAATTGGATTAAGCATAACTAAAGTTATAGGTTAACAAACAGTGGGCGTCTCCAAGCTTCCAACAGCAAAGGGTTATACTAGCTCTGGGTAGTTCTCTGTAAGTAGGGGACTGCCTTACTAAAATGGTCTTGTATTCAAAACAGAGCTTACAACCAAGGCATAGATTCAATAAAAAATGCAGCACCGAATTACATGTTGCTCCCTGTTCTATACAATGGAAGACGACACCAATGCATGAGTCAGAAATGTGTAAGCAAGGAGATTATATGGTTGCTGTATATTTTTTCCCCCTTAGTAAGTTGCAATATGTATTTTTCTAAGTACATCCACTAACGTCAAGCAATAGCTGTCTGTAAAGTAGGTCACCCTTCATCTGGGCCACTGATTATGCAGCCAGTACTTGGAAAGTGTGATGTGAGCTTCAATGTGGAAAAAGGAGGCAGTAATTCTCATGAGATAGGGATCAGTGATGGGTGATGATCACTGTACAGCAAAACTAAAATGTGTTTCCATTTAAGGCACAGTCCACAGAGAATAAATGTCTGTATATACATACTGATGTGTCGTTTGTGTGTCTGTTTGTTTATATAATAACAAGTAAGTGGGTAACACACAACCCCTACCATGGCTGTAAACTCACCATGAGAGCAGTTTGTGCAGAACAGTATAGAATTAGGAGTTGTGTGTTCTACATTATTTATTGTTGTGTTCTACATTATTTATTGTTGTGTTGCTCCTTTTTTGGTTTAGCATAATTATATTAATATAACTTATATATTGCTCTATTAAACGATGTTACTGTTGCTAATTATTACTGTTTTATACATTGGTCACATCTGACTATTCAATAAAAGTTATTATTCATTATTCAAATCTACTCTTGTTTATTAACATTGCTGCATTTATGGTTGGGGATGGTAACTGCTGGTTACCCTTACTTGACTGGGGTAGTTTGCAGGGGCATGTTAATGGCTACAATCTAGTGCACAATTTGAAGATGTGTTTGGGACCACATGAGTGCTTTCACTACTGAGTTTATAAAAGTTGCCAGGAATTCAATGGCTGAAGTGGAAAATTATATACAAGGAGAATCTAAACAAGGAGAATATACTTGTCAAAATAACTGTTATGTTTCATATCCATATCAAGTTGATCTTGATAGTGCAAAGTACAGTATGTAAAAATAACTATATTGTGTTCTATCTACAGAATGTTAAAACAATTCCTCAAAACTGTGAAAATACTACAGTTTACACTGTACAAATACAAAGACAAGGTGTCAGTTCTATAATAAAAACAGTCAATTCATTTCTCATGTCCCTGACAGATTGGCAATCAGCTTTGTCAGTATGTTCAGGTAGCAGCTGAACAAAAGGTAGGCTTTAGGTGTGAAAAGAGGCATTTCAATGAAGAGATGAAAGACACCCAGACATTAGCCCTGCTTTGAATTTCCAAAGTCTCGCCACTTCAGCATAGCAATTGAATTTAAATATGGTTTAAAGTAATATATATATATATATATATATATATATATATATATATATATATATATATATATATATATATATATATATATATATACACATACTCAGGAAGGAACTGTATAGCTGTAGAAATGTTTCAATAGTAAGGTGATGCCTCCATATTAATAAATTGCACATTAATATTAGACAGATTACACTATTTCCATAAAAAGGTTTTAACTAATATGATAAGCACTGTTCCAGTTTAGTATAGTGAGCAGCAAGTCTGTTTATCAACAGTACATTGCTGACCACTTAGGAGCAGCACATGTGAAAAATCGATGAATGTTGTACTGTAAGTGAAATGCATATATGTCACATATGTTGCCATGTATTAAAATATGTTAGTCCTTTTACATGAAGCTGATATTTCTGTCCCATCTTTTTTCAGTCAGCCACACCGACAACCTAGGAGCACTTGAAGAAATGGAAAATCACAGAACACCAACTGAATAAATTGCTTGGCCAAGGATGATGGCGAAACAAGCTCGGATCTGGCTGTTATTTAAGAGCATTAAAACAAAAAAAGCGTGTTTTAATTGATGGTTTAAGTTAGAACCTATGGTATCTGATTGTCTGTTTGACTGACCAAGGCTCTGTTTACTCTAAGCAGTCATTTTAATAAATATATATAATATATATATATATATATATATATATATATATATATATATATATATATATATATATATATATATATATATATATGTGTTTAACCTTAAAGGTGTTGTCGAGACAATCACATATAGGAAAGGCAGAAACGTTGGAGCTTTTAAAAGAACGATGGCAAAAGTCAAGGAAAATGCAGATTAAAAACAGATGTTTAATGCGTTCTGGACTGAGACCATCAACACCAGCCAGAAACGTTGGGAAAAAGGCAGTAAAAGGTACGCTAATTACAGAAACAGAGAGCACAAAGAAATCCCCAACTTCCCAGCTGTATTTTGCCCTGGAATTATTAATTATACACCAGGGATGTACAAACAAATATGACTGATATGCATTCCCCTTTATTTACCTTTCCGTCTAATTAGGTTTTTTGCATATGTATAACAGTGTGTTATGCCCCCACCCTCCAGCTATTACATTGCTGCAACAGCTATTACATTGCTGCAACAGCTATTACATTGGTGCATTACTTATAGAATAGTAAAGGGAACTAAACAGATAACCAAGCTGAGAAGCGAGCACATTTAAATGTAACTTTTGGTAATGAATCTGCACAAAGAATTTCTTGATCATTAAATTGCTGGAGACAAAAAATGCTAGATGTAAAAGGGTAACATTTAATCTTGTAAGTAGCTGTATCCATTAAACTGAGATTACAAAGGTACAGTGCATTAGGCTGCTCAGGGTATCTGCAGCATTCCCATGGCAACCATTCAGATGTGGACTTCGTGTTGGTTTTTACTGAACAAGAAGAGAAATCCCAGGGGCTCACACTCATTACGAATCATTCAGCTTCATACAAAGACATCTGAGATTACATTAAAAACGAACAAAAACAAGGTTGAAAATGAGCTATACCACCTGTTTCAAGCAAAGACATGGTAGTAAGGTGTCCATTTCCCTTCCTAATAAATGTTGCTTATCATTTTGAATTGTATCACAATAGTGTTGTGGGGTTTCACTGCTTAAATGAATGTTGTTCCTGGCGTGTTTATGTCAGTATTGGAGATACTGTATGATGATTGAAGACAGAGCAACGTGTAAATAATTGCTCCCTGATGGCTGAACTGGACTTCTAGCATCGTTATGATATAAAACTAACATTACACTGCTACAGTACATTGTAAACCTTTTCATTATGCATAAAACATCACAGCATAGAAACATACAAGAAAAAGGTTACCAGTTAAGGAGAAGACCTCAATGATAGAAGTAGGGTCACAAAACACACAACAGAAGGATTTTTGCAGGTAAGTGCCGTTGACCCCCTTTTTTTAAGTTACAATTGTGACATTCCACTCTAAAAATGTGCCTTGCTTCTAAATAGTCTCCAAACAGACCCAAATAAGTTGCATAATTATATGATCTCAGTTGAGCCCAGAAATCACCAGCTGGAATCTCTTCAGGTAAATAATGACCCGCCCCCAAGGTTCAAGCGAACTGAAATGAATCTGTGCTTCTTTTACATAGAAATGTTATGCAATGGGAGTGAATGAGTTGAAGTGTAAAAAGGAGAGTGTTACTTTAAAGGATCATTAATGTTTAGTGTAGTATAGAATAGCCTGATGCCTCATTTTAAATTAATATGAGTCCCTTGGTTGTGGTGTGTCTTCTGACATGTGTTACAGCTGGATAACAGAATTGATACTGAGGCAGAATCCATCTTGCTGTCATGGTGCCTGGTAATGATTGTGTCGCATCCATTATTTCAAAAGTCACGCATGCATGCTGCCCCTAAAGGTCTGTTTTGATAACAAAGCTAGCTTGACTTGGTTGCCATAGCGATGGGCAGGCAGCATCTCAGCTGCCAGTTTTTGTGTAAAATGTAATACCTGCGTAACACAAGTGAACTACAGACATGAGATGTTATTATAAGAAATGGCAGGTCTGCTTAATGCAAAGCAAAGCAACTTCGCTTCTCACTCAAGGACTCTAAATCCCTTTTGAAGGCCTGTCTGCCATTATGTTAAAAAAAAAAAAAAGCGGAATGCTTTGTAAAGGCTATATTTATATATATTTAATACATCGATCCACATTTTCACAAAAAAATAAAAAAGAAAAAAAAACTTTCCCAGATTTAAAATGTAACCGTTTTGTGTAGTGAATTACTATTCCTCTGTTCTAAAATGGTTAACCAGATCTCATCTGTATTTAGGTCATCCATTTCAGATTGAGAAAACAGAACCCTGCATCACCACAGGGCACTGTTTGTTCGAGAACCAGGCCACAGCAGAGATAAAATTCTATTACATTTTGTAGTGTAATAAACCTGATACACTTTTCTCAATAGAAATGAATTAAACAATAGTTTAAGGCTCATGGTGCTTCCATTAACTGGTATCTGTGTAACATGAAGATATGTATATGTCAGAAAGCAGGCAACATAATGACCTGTTTTAAAAAATTGAAATTACTGTGACCCGTTGTTAAGATAAATGAAGCCCAGGAATGCCTTCTGTACAGGGACATATTACTTCAGTAATACGCATTATATATCTCTAAAAGGGTTTTGAGGCTGTTGTTTCAAAGTGTTTGAAGGTGAAAAGCTTTTAGCAGTCAGAGAATATGTTTCGCTCCCCTCCCCTTCATCCCTGGGGTAGTACAGCAATGGCACTTGAGTTTCTTTCATTTTGTACTTTAGTACATTACCAATACAGTGCCATGATCCATTAACCTATGAGTGTAACAAAGCATGTTCATGTTAGACTAAGGCTGGGACCAAAACTTTGACAACCCGCTAATCGCACTTAACAAAACTGTATTTAATTGCATTTTCTTTTTATGAGTGGAAGAAATAAGATACTTATAAAAAAAAGAAAACGCAATTAAATACAGTTTTGTTAAGTGCGATTAGTGGGTTGTCAAAGTTTTGATTTGGTCCCAGCCTAAGTTAGATTCCCTTTAGGTGTATTGTGTGCAAATTAAGTTAATCATTTGAGCAGCGTGTTTGTATGGCTGTGTACAAAACTGGATCCTGAAACCTACCGAATTTGGGTGTAATTCATGTTCTGTCAGAAACCCTGAATATTGAGGGAAGGTAACAAATAGAGCCCAGTAGCAATGGTTTTCTGTGCCGTGAACCAGTGTATGTGGATTACATGAACCTGTAGGAGGCTGTGTGGTCCAGTGGCTATAGGAGACTGTGTGGTCCAGTGGTTAAAGAAAAGGGCTTGTAACCAGGAGGTGCCTGGTTCAAATCCCACCTCAGCCACTGACTCATTGTGAGACCCTGAGCAAGTCACTTAACCTCCTTGTGCTCCGTCTTTCGGGTGAGACGTAGTTGTAAGTGACTCTGCAGCTGATGCATAGTTCATACATCCTAGTCTCTGTAAGTCGCCTTGGATAAAGGCATCTGCTAAATAAACAAATAATAATAATAACCTGTGAATACGTCAGAATAATGTCTTATTAAATCAATAGAACATCATGTTTTAGTAAAAGTGAGCTTTATCAAGGAGAAATCCTATTGATTTTAAAATATTTCTGCTACAAGGACCAATGTCTAAAATTGTAGCTTGAGCAAAGGATTATCGGAATTTGGGAATATTTTTCATTCAATAAATAATACTATATAATATTTCCTATGAATATTAATTCCAGATTCGTTTTTAAATTGTCCTTTTATCACAGGACAATGACACATGATGATTTCTCTGCTGTATACAAAGGTGTGATCCCTACGTGTGTAATGATATGACATTCTACCGTTTCAAAATCAGGGAGGGTGCGCAGTGAAAGCAGCTGTTATTAATGTAAACAGAGACACCTAGTGGAATTTTATTGAAATGTCATTTCTGTTTGCAATATAGTGCATGTTACATTTAGTCAATGCAAGACAAAAAGTACTAAATCAAAAATGATGTGTATGTGTGTGTGCGTTTATGTGGGGTGTTTGATGTGATGAAACTTGAGACACTACTAAAACATTACTGATGTTGCTGTTGTGAAATAACTTATTAAATATGCAATTGAGTATGTCAGTAAAAACACAATTGTATCTAAAAAGAAATCTGCTGGCAGTGGTCTGGGCCTGTCAATATGGGCTGCTGAATCGGTCCCAAGATCAAAGAAAACAAATGCTTGCAGTTCTAGTCAGAGACAGCCTTCTGGCCTTCCTAGCTGAAGACCAGTCACACATACAGTAAGTTGTATCAGGTATAGTTGCTAACTCCCTGCATATACAGTACTGATGGGTTGACTCAGTACTGTTGGGTCTCCCAGACAACATTTGTAAAAATGCAATGACCATTTGTAATGTTTACTGAGCTATAACAGAGTTTGAAAAATGGCATTTTATAACGTTCTGCTTCAACAACCAGTCCAGTAGTTTGTTTATTTATATCACAGAATGACAGGATTGAAGGCTGGAGGAGGCTGTCTGGAAGCAAGTGGATGAAGCAATGTTTTGCTTTCTCTCTGCACAGATCTTGTGGAGTGAATGAATAAACAAGCAGCTTAGTTATCTTAGTCATACAAAATGTTTCGACTAACACTGATCTTATTTTGTGGTTTATCAAACAAGAAACTTGCACAATTCCAATTAAGACCAACATTTAATTGCACCCCAGGGGGAGTGTGTGTGAAAGTCGACGCTGCAGCGTGCAAAAAAAAGAGAAGCATTTAGAACTTCCCAGGTCAAACAGTGTGTGTGTGTGTGTGTGTGTGAGTCATGTCAAATAATGATTCAATTCTTATAATCTTACAGAGAAATTGTTTATAACATGTTTAAAACATTCATCATATATGAATCATATGTAATTTCCCATCCTCCTTGGTTAACATGGTAACTTTCCAGTTGTTCTTTCCAACATGCACACACTGGGAATCGTCATTAAACAGACCAATGTCACAGACAGGCTGTCTCAGGGTGCCAATGACTGAGACCTCTTCTGCATGCCTACAATTTCAGGGACTCTGCTAAGGTCTTCCCTGTTGCTGCTTCTTCCTGTGGAATGTCCCGTGGGCTCAGATAAAGACTTCATTTGTTCAGGGTGGCTTTTAACAAACTCATTTACATTGATTACTGTAATTTTCAGTGATTTAGGGGATTTTTTTAATTTGAAAAACTATTATTATTATTATTATTATTATTATTATTATTATTAGTAGTAGTAGTAGTAGTAGTAGTAGTAGTAGTAGTAGTAGTAGCAGTATCATTACTGAACAGGCCAACTCCTAAAACCTCACTTCCCCATAATCAGCATTGAGGAATCTTTTCTGTAGCAGTTTTTGCTGGAATATTCAGAAATCCAGGCAAATTATTTTAGCAAATACAGCAACAGGGAAGCCTACTAATCACACATAATAATCCATTAAACAGGTAAAAAAAAAGATTTCAGGAAAATGTGGATGATATAAAAATATCCCTTTAAGCTAAAAACCATGTTCCCAAGCTATCACCACTGGGGTGCACTGTCTCCTCTGGAATCAGAGGTCTGCACTCACATGCTGCCCTTCATTATATAAGCAAGTGGGATAGTAGAGTAGCATACTGTATTTATAAAGTACTGGCAATGTACACAGTACATGTATCCTGTTTTGCCTGGAGAAAAGCTTAAATGAGCTCTTGTTCTGTTTGCTCACAAAAACGACACAAAGTGAATTTACATGATATTATATTTTATATATACACCTCTTAATCGCGTTTATTAAAACATTTTAATTCAACTGAAAAAAACATTCAAATTCAACAATTAAAATGTAATAACTTGAAAACCTACAGTGCCTCATAATTACATTTTTTCAAAGTGGCAGATACAATGTTTTATCAGTTTGTCTGGGGCAGATTCTTCAACTGAATTATAAATAAAGTTTAAAAAACTGTGATGTGTATCTGTCAGGATTTGTTTTGATGGGGGTGGGTTGAGAGATTTCAGCATCTGCTTTTCAGTCAGATTATGTTGGCAGTTTAAATACATATTTTTTTGCGTCCCCCCCACTCTTGTTCTTGTTCTTGTTTACACTGTACCATTCAAAATAAAAACACACATGCCTGAGGAGTCTTAAAGGAAACTTGGGGCCCTTTTTTTCCATTTTCCTGTTATAAATAAGCATGACTTTTTCATTTAGTAAATTCAAAAACTTTCATTTTTAATCCCACTTTCTGAAATGATGGCTGTTTCATGTTGCCCTTATACCTTAGATGACCCCGGAACAGACATATAGAATATCTAGCTTTAAAAAACCCTAAGGAAGAAATGCAACACATTGTAAAGGTAAACACATCTGTAAATTAGTGGATCCAGATGTATGAAACAAAAAGAAAGGCACAAGGGCTTTACCTTGATAGTTTACTTCGCCCGAGATCACAGAACTTCCCGACATGGTCAGTTACAAGATACTCGCTAGTTCAACTGCTTAGTTTAATTTCAGATTATTCTTTTTTTTTCTGTTTGACTCAACCATTGTAAATTACAGCCCTAGATTACAAATATGTGTTAAGACCGACGTGTCGTGGGCTTCCGAGTGGTGCATACAGTAATGGCGCTCCACGTGGAGTGCAGGATGCGCTCTATAGTCTGGACGTCGCGACTTTGTCCAGGCTATTCCACAGCCGACCGTGGACGGGAGCTCCTAGGGGCGGCGACAATTGGCGGCGTTGCCCGGAGGGAGGGAGGGTTAGGTCGGCCAGGGTGTCCTCGGCTCACCGTGCACCAGCGACCCCTGTAGTCTGGGCGCCTGCGGGCTTGCCTGTAAGCTGCCCGAGAGCTGCGTTGTCCTCTGACACTGTAGCTCTTGGATGGCTGCATGGTGAGTCCGCAGTGTGAAAAAAAGCGGTCGGCTGACGGCACACACTTCGGAGGACAGTGTGTGTTCGTCTTCACCCTCCCGAGTCAGCGCAGGGGTGGTGGCGGTGAGCTGAGCATAATAAAATAACTGGCCATTCCAAATTGGGAGAAAATAATAAAAATAATTGGCAACAACTAAATTTATAAAAAAAAAAAAATGACCGACGTGTGGGTCATTTTATAATAGAAGAAATGTACGACTTTGGACTGCAATAGAAGTGCGTTTTGACAGCCACTGCTTCTGAGGACTTGCAACACTACTCACTACGCTTAGCACAGAAGCATGTAGAGCCAAATCTAAAACAAATATGAATTCATTATGAATATAATAGGACATGAGTTCTTAGGTTACTCATGATTTCGTTGGAATTACAAGAAAGGATCAACATTGAACTTTATATGACACAGGATAGAGTCTTAAGGGGCCCCAATGCATTCTGCATAGTTTTCCTGCAGTAAGAGTATCTCATGAGAAGGGCACTGGCTGCCACTTCAATGAATTAGCTATTGTTGATTGAGTCAAGTAGTACTAAGAACACTATGTGATGAATTTGACTACAGCATGTAATCATCACATCATGTGATCAGCTTGAACGAACCATCTTAAAGCCACCTGTTTCCACATAATTACAAATAGAATGACTGTAATACTTTAAACTCAATAAAGCCCACCAGTGCTACGTTTTTGTAAATTACATAACTACTGACAAGCATTAAGTTGTATGTAGTAGCTTTTACATTACGTTATTTATGTGAAACTTTGTAACATTATTGTATTCTATTATTACTAGAATAAAAAAAAATCGTTTATTAAACATAGTACTGGGCCCAAAGAAATGAAAACATTTTCTAAATATTCTTCATATTTAAGGTGGGGTGTGAATGTAGCTGGAAATGACATACGGAAACTCCATTCAATGTATCAGACTGGTCAGATTTTGGTCATTACTACATTTGCATCCTCTCACAGGTGATATACTTCTGTGTAAAAGCACAAGGCTGTTGGTTTTGCTGCACAGTGACGTGGCCTGAGTTAGTGATGACTGGGAAATGGTATCCAGCTGCTAAATTGTGTTTTGATGGAACTCTTCCTGTTTTACTTGTGCTGTGATAAATAAGCCTTCCTGCCTCCCACTTCCTTCTGTCTGGTATGATTTTTCCAGTGACACCCACAAAGAAATCCCCAATGCAACGAGAACAATCTTATATCGGGTTCAATCATCCCAAAAAGAAAGTGGGGTAAGTGTGATTTTGTCTCAGGGTTCGGTTGGTTAGGGGGATTTAGCATCTTTTTGGGGTTTGCTAGTTAGTGGCTATGAGGATATATCTCAAAGCCTACCGGATTTACTGTTGTGATTCAACAGTCTCCTTCTGCTCAGGAAGCCACATGCTACGTGTGTTTTTACAATGTTTGTATATATATACAGTATATATATATATATATATATATATAAACAGGCAGCTTTTTCTCGAACATTCTTACTTATAATGGGGCTACATGAATCCACAAGTAAAAACAATTTGTCCAAAACAACCACCTCAGAAAAACTTCACAAAAGGTACTTTATGATTTATGATGTACTATAGGATATATATTGAGACATTCATGTGCTGTTGTCTGAGGGGGCAAGAAATTTAGTCAAAAATCCATCAACATCAAATTGTGCAGCGACAGGTGAAGCAACTGTGAGTAACTTTTTTTTTTTTTTCCGGTTTGGAAACTGAACAGTTCCTATTAATTTGTACAGTAGCATGTTCTCTTGCCATCTATCATTATGCAGCCTGTTAGTAGCATTTTATATTGAAAAAACTCATTGTAATAGTTATTTCATCGATTTATTATACAATAGGCACGTTAGATGTAAAACTGAACTGACAACATTGGCCAGTAAATACAAATACAAAGCCACCCATGGAGTTTCCTACACTAGTATGATGCTGATATATGGTACATGTCTGAGATGATATGGACTGGAGGAGAAATCCCTTGCTGTTTGTATAGGATTGTAAATGCTGGCTTTTACTATAAATGTAGTTAACCGTAATCTTTTATTATTATTTATTTCTTAGCAGACACCCTTATTCAGGGCAACTTACAATTGTTACAAGATATCACATTATTTTTACATACAATTGCATTATTTTTTACTCATAATTTTTACAACAATTACCCATATATACAGTAAAGTATATAAGGTAAAGTACCTTGCTCAAGGGTATAGCAGCAACGTCCCCCACCTGGGATTGAACCCACAACCCTCTGGTCAAGAGTCCAGAACCCTAACCACTACTCCACACTGCTTCCCTTACCTTCCATTCCATTCCATTCCACCTTCCATGCATTTACCATCCCATCACCAGGATAGCATAGAAAACGTATCCTAAACCATATCCAGTTTTTCATGTGTTTGGCCGTTTGCAATTAAATGTCACTTAACCGTTCAATTGCATCTATCAGAGCTTCACAATGATGTCCACATCAAAGCAGATTCGAGGCTGGTGGTCTCTCTCTAGCTCTCCTTTCTACTGATGCCTTTTTCTATATGGGAAAGCCAAGTACTGCACTGTATGTGGGAAAACAGAGCCAGTCGTGAATGATCTGCCCTTTTAACACCATGTTCATCCTGCTGGGGTATCCTTCTAGAGTGCTTAATTGACCCATCTTTTTTAAACTCATTACAGATTCTTTAATTGCCTTTGTCCTGGTTTAACTGATACATCAACTTAAAGTGAAGAGAAATATACATTAACATTAGCATTAGCTACCAATGTCCTAATCGAAATCCACCAGAATCAATGAATGAAGAACACTTTATTATTAAAACTCAAGAAGCAACAAAACAAATAGTTTTGTTACACACTTTGCTGTGTTTTTACCATGATGCTGGTCACACTTGTTGGCTGCTTCCACGCTCACTCCCATGGGTCACCCCAACCCCCCCCAGCCCTGCCTCTTACTTGCCTTGCCTGCACTATGAAGCTCCACTGTTGCTCCTGGGCTCAGAAAACAGGAAGGACCTTAACACAGGCTAATTAAAAAATAAAAAAGACATCTGCGCAGTTTAAATAAGAAGCACACTGAATAACTGCATCGGTACAAATAAGAAAATACAATGATGTTGTGACAGGAACCTTTTTCATTCTTCTTTGAAAAAGTGATGCAAACTTTGTGTATTAGAGTAAATGCTTTTTAATAAGGCCAGTAATACTGCTGCAATTCCAAGGCTGAGGTCCTATGAACCCTTTAGAGCACTGCATTGTAATTCATATT
Source organism: Acipenser oxyrinchus oxyrinchus (assembly GCA_030684275.1). NCBI lineage: Eukaryota > Metazoa > Chordata > Actinopteri > Acipenseriformes > Acipenseridae > Acipenser > Acipenser oxyrinchus. Next base: position 11,173,067 of record CM060262.1, read on the forward strand.
GACCCCACAAGCATTCAGTACGCTATCAACACTATTGCACAATAGAGAGATAGACATACTGTAAATGCATCGGTCTGCCTACGCAACCTCCCTGGGAAACTATTCATTACAGTGTATGTTTAGGTAGGTACTGTATATTTTACTCTTACCCATTAGAATAACCTCAAGCCCATTTCACCACATTGATATGCAGACCATGAAAAGCATTTCTTTTCATGGGCAGTTGGCAGAAACTTTACAAAAGACTGTTGTTTAGTTAGCAGGTTCTAAGGCAGACAACGTCTTGCACTGAAAAAGTCTGTAATGGGCAGTGTTGTCTGTTACTGCTATAGCTGGACCCTGCTTTGGTTAAGATCACAGAAACAGTGCAAATCATTTGCAAATCAAGGTCAGTTCTGTCACGTTTAGTTTAAAGAAACACTGGATGTGTTTTACAACACTGTATGTATTATACTGCTCAGACTTTTTCAGTGCAAGACTGCCCAGTCCCTGACCATCTTCCAGCGCCTCCTCAAGACATACCTCTTCAGACAACACCTGTAAAACTCAACTCTTCCCTTCTGGACAATATAGCACTCTGCCTTTAATGCACTTTAACTTGCACTTATCTGCTCCCTATTTTACTGTATTTAATCCTGCACTTAACCCAATCTGTAGTATTTTGCATTTCACTTGCACTTGTATCTAACCCTGATGTAACTATCAACACTGTTATCTGCTCTTGAACTGCCCCGATATCAAATCGTACTGTGTTTTGTATTTGCTCTTATTAGGACTAAAGTCATTGTATTTTGTATCTTGCTCTTAATTGTACTGTAATTCTTGATATGTATTTTTTGTATACAACTGTAATTTGCCCTGGGTAAGGGCATCTGCTAAGAAATAAATAATAATAATAATAATAATAATAATAATAATAATAATAATAATAATAATAATAATAATAATAATAATGTGCTATGCTGTTATTTCTTTGAGTGGGCTGTTGTTCAGGACAAGGTACTGCCTTGGATCAGACAGAAAACAAATGTGTCGACATTGACTGTAATTGGTGCGATCTTACTTGGCACTCTGTTGTCATTTGAAGGAATTCTCAGAAAATTCAGCATCTGTACTGGAATATATAACATAGAAACTGTGGTAAAGTAATAGCAATTTGCAGTAAAGCATAGTCAAACTATTATTATTATTATTATTATTATTATTATTATTATTATTATTATTATTATTAACAATAATAACACAGTGTGGTACAGTGCAGAGAATGGATATGGTAAAACCTGGTAAAAAAAACCAAACACACACACACACACACACTGGAGACACTGGTAAAGAGCACTTAAAACCATAGTACAAGCAGCAGACAATGAAATTATAATGCAAATACACTGTGGTAAACTAAAAGGGCAGTACTGTAGTTTAAAACAAAACTACAGTAAGCAGCCACCTGTCTGAAGAATACATAGATGCTCAGTCCCCAGTTCATTCAGGGTTTAATGTACAAGATACTTGCAAAAAACAACTTGGAGGTAGGAGCAATTCCTTTATTGTAATTAGTTGTACACCATTCAAATAGTTTTATTTTCCTATATTATCATTTGTCTTTTTCCAATGTTCTGTATCATGTGCCCTGGGAAAAAACAGATAAGAGAAAGTGAAGAGATCAACCATAAAAACCAATAGCATGAAATAGTACAGGATTTAATAGGCTGTTTATGGCACTCACATTTTAGTCTGTGTGTAGCTTCCCCCACTGTGCTTGGCTAACTAATTTTAAGCATGTGTGTCTATTGTGCCTGTCACTCTTATTGTACCCAGAGCTATGCCAAACATTTTGAGCACTGAGACTTAAGTCAGGAGTTATAAGGCTGTGATACTAATGGTCTTCCTCAGGAACAGGCTTACCCAGTAGGACACCAATTGCAAAGCTCAACAACTGCTGGCAGCCACTCTGTTTAACTGGGATTGGGATTATAAAAAACTCTGCATCTCAGGAAAATGTGACATCAGAAGGTAGGATTTTGGAAATCGGTGTCTGTTTGAAGTGGGTTGACAGTGCTTGAAGTGCTCTGTGTTTATTAAAATGCCCTCAGAATAAACAGCAGAGACTTATTGCCTACTGATTTGTAAATTGTAAAAAGATACACTGCAACATATATGATAAACTTAGTTGCCAGTGTAGCACAAGTAGTGTGTTTGTCACCATCTTTTTTGTGAGTAATTGCAGTTAATTTTACATTAAGCTGGAGATAGATGTTGATGCTTCCATTGTATTAAGTATTGAGTTGTTAGTAGAGACATTTGAAAACTATACTGGTTTGATTGTGTAAATATATATATATATATATTTTTTGCCATTAAGCTCTCTGATGTTACTTTATTTCTCCTTAGTTATTTTATAGTGAGCTGGTGAATCTACACATTTACCAGTTAATCTATAGACTGAATGATTTTACACATGAACATATGTTCCCCACCTGAAGGCCATATTTCTACACTCACACTGATAATGTTAATAACAACAGCCACCTACCTAATTGGCAGCTACACACTTAATAGAAAACCAACAAAGGTGTTATCAATTAACACTTTCATCCTTTTCACGATATCCCTCTATACAACATCAGAGAAAAACAATTCCTCACTTAGTTCACTCACTTAGGTAAACTAAAACGTATATGTAACACTCAATACAATCACAATAGCAGATGACAGGACGTGTTTTTACAGTGTCTACTGAATCACCAAAACTATTCAATAATATGAGCTTATTATTCATTAGTCATGCCACTGATGAGCAAGCTGCAGGAGTGCAGAGGGTGAGAGAGTGAGAGAGAGTGACAGGGGCCAGCGATGTGCTCCAGGAATAGAAGGTGATTCTCAGCAGGGATTGTTTGTGGGACCAATAAAAGCATTGTTTAATTAATTGATTAAATCCAGTATTTACTTTGCATGTGCTTAAATTGAGAATATTTTAATACTGAAGCGACACACTGCCTCCTAGTACCCGGATATGGTGTATAGCTGGAGTGGATTGTCATGTTCTGTACTTTATTGGGATTGAGAAATATTAAAATAAACCAAATTAATTAAATGACAGACATTTTGACTCAAAGTCTTCTTCAATGTCTTATTTAACCTTTAAATAAGGTGACTTTCTCCTTGGCCATCTATTACCTGGTGTAATGAATTGGCATGTCAGCCCATTGAATTGAATGGAGAGGAAAGGGCTGTACATGAATCACAATACACGTGGTTCAAAGATGAACATCTTACCTTTCAACTGCAGAGCAAGCTGACAGGAGCTGTAACTGAATTGGTGACTTGAAAGTGAAATTTTCTCCATAACCTTCTATAAATCTGCTGAGACATGACCTGAGTCTTATTGCATTCTAGTCTAGGCTTGAGAAGGGACAAGCTATAAAAAAAATTATAAACTTGATAACCACTGAACTTTTCAAACTATTTTCAGTATTGTCAACGTGTATAACAAGTCTCTCCGTCCCCAAGGCTATTATCTATCGACCCCTCAAAAAAGTTCAGACTGAGAAAACAGGAATGGGAGTGGAGAGGAATTTTTATTTGAGACAAAAACATTTTGAAGAGGATAAGGTAGGCAGTGACACTTCTATCTTAAGAAAAAAAGAAAATGAGATGGATGACCCCTGAATGAATGAATGAAACTCAATGACAGCATTTTAAATTTGTGTTTTGCTAAGTAGCTTTATACATATCTAAGCCAGAAAAGTTTCTGAGAAGCAGGCCTGGTTCCTGAAGTGCACAAATGCACAAATCAATGTAAGCAAGATGTCTTCTTTCAATATTCCTTTATTTTCCCAGGCAGGCGTTGCTGTTGTGGAATACAGAGCTAAAAGATACATGCTGCTATTCAATGTCTTGAACCAAAACTACAAACACAATGGACCTCTGCTAGACAGCAACGTCAGGTCATATCATTAAAGCTGTGTGCATTAACTGCAGTCAAAACTTCAGAAATTGTTTTCCTATATTCATAATATTAAATAATACCAATCCAACTGAAATATTTTACATCTGTTTAATTGCTAACAGTAATAAAATAATATGCATCTTTCTCTGCCCAATAGTGCAAATGCTGTAACCTGGATAAAATCATAGAAAATACATTTGAACAATTAAAGTTCCTGCTTGAAACTTGTGTGTCGCAGATTTTTGAGAACTTTAATTCTTTTAGTTCTGCCATCTTGATAGATTTCACAAGCTTTTCACATTAGATGCTGTGCAGTGCTGTTTAAAATAACTCTCTCTCAGCGCAGAGTTCCCGTGAGGTTTGGAAGTTCCTGTCTATAGAACACTTGGGGTTAACAATCTGGTAATGTGATCTGTAAAGTGCAGGACCTATTTTAGTGGAACACGTTTGTGTGTTCTCACTCTTCTAGACCACCTGACAACGTGTCTCGTTGTGCTCTGACATTTGTCACAGATTTGAAACTACTATATAATCTAAACAGTTGATTGTGGTTCACATTATTCCAGAACAGCACGCTCCATTGATTTCCGGGAAGAGAAACACAAATAGTTAACCTTAAAATGGCAAGAAGGGTGTATGGGAACCTGCCAGGGGATATTTCCCTGCTGTTTTCTACTCTTAGACACCCTGACAGCGCCGCTTTAAGTGTTTCCTACAGAATAAAACAAGGGATTTAAAATTCCTGTTAGTGTGCGCAACCTTAATGACTACCCCCCTATTCTTTGTAATAAAAATATGCTGTTTTTTTGCTTGTATACCTAGCTGTTAAGTTAGCACTTTCATGAAGATAAATGTAAGATTTTGAACCTCTTCGACTATTTCTTTTTAAATAAAGATGCTGAACGTTTAACCCTCACCCACTGAGACAGGAGCATTAATTGTAAATACCAAATATGTTTTACAAGTAATGTTAGCTGCTGAAAACATGGCAAGGCAGGACCACCAGCATGCAGTCAGGACCTTAGGACCAAGGTTTCACAGATGGGGGCAAGGGCTAATTTTACCACTCAAACCCTAGACAGCAACAAATAAGGCTGTGATAGCAGACAGAACACTGTACATACAGTGATACAAACAGAAGTTCCAAAAATCTGTTTGACCTCTTTCAATTTTCATTTCCAGACACAATTTGACTACTTATAATTTAATTTACAGTGTGAAATAATGATAATTTATAAACTCAAAGTAATTATTCAGTGTACATAGTCACTTTCACACATGTTATCTACCATTTCCAGCTGGTTTTAGCAGTGAAACTTACTTCCTCTCATCCGTGTGTTCTAATGGAATCATGCATTCAAGGCGTGAACATTTCTTTTGTTCTTATGCATTGTGGTTTGGCAAGCTGGTCTTTGGTCTCATGTAGAGTGTACAAATATAGTTTACACTGCATGTAAATATTGCAATTATCAACATTATACCAATGTGTATGAACCATTTTGTAATACCGTAAATCCTTCATGCAAAAATGCTTATTAAATGTACCCAAACTTCTGACTCTTGATGCTCCTTATTCATTTAACTTCTATTTCTGAAATATATCATCTATCCAGCATGTAAGCACCAGAGTATTAATCTAAAACATAATCACTTTTCAATTTGCTCCTACCAGTGCAATCATTAAATTCTCATTTATAACATGGTACGTAATAACTCATTCTCAGCTTTCGAAACCTAGTTTATTTATTCTCATTGAGAATGCTCAGAACTGAATAAAATAATATTTTAATATCAAAATAGTGAGAGGCTGTCTGGAACAAATGCTTCAATTAGGTAACACTACTGTTTGCTAAAGGAATACTCATGTCAACAATAACACAGATGTTAACATTTCTCTGGGGGTGGGGAGTTCAGAAAGATTTCTTTGATACTTTCATTTCAAAGGAAATTTTAAATGTAAACAACATCTGTGGGTAGCACAGCATACTTTCATTTTATGGTAAAACGTTTAGGGTAAAAAAAGTAAGGATACCAACAGGGGACAAATTTAGTAATTTTTGTCCAAATGTAAAAATGTTGACTTGTTCCCATAGATACAATATTTGACACAAGGTGGTCCTCAGTCCAGAGAGTGAAAAATGTAAGGGATATTCGCAAAATATTTACCATCAAGCTAAATTTAGACCATGTATTTGTGGAACAGAAAAACAAACTGTTGCAGAAGCAAGAAACAACTAATGTGCGTGCAGCTCTTGTGTGAATCCTGAGCTATTTATTTGAAGGCTTTTAACAAAAATGTGTTTTCTTTTTAGAAAAATACAAATGCTAACTTAGCACAGGGGTAAATGCTTTGTAAATATTGACCGAAACATAAATTAACAAAAATACGACCCTATGTTTTCATTTGTGAAAATAATCCCATTTTTTAACCTGTAACTGAACTTTGATCTTACAAATAGCACATGGCTGGATGCTAATGCAGCTCTCATTTCATCACCATGTAACACAGCTGTATCAAGAGCTTAGCTGATTAGGGTATACCACGAAACATGATGCCCCCCAGTTCTTGTAAAATGCAGTCTGTACCAACTGGAAGCTTTATTAATGATATTATTGTATATCTCCACATAGTACATATAATTGCAGTGCACCTTCATCTGTCAAAGGATTAATGACCTGCATGCACACTATAATTGTACATTTGATCAACCCCGTAGATTAAAACAGCTGTCAGCAATTTAACAATTCAGGATATCCGATGAATATATAGGTTGCTTATGATGGTGAATTTCAGGTAAAGTCCAGATAATGTGTCTGTATACTTAATCAGTACTAATACAGGACAGTGTAAAACACTTCACTGCTGGTTACTCCAGCAATGTGTAATAGCTAATTAAATAATTCATACCTCTTATCTGCCGTACACATCTAGTCATTATTTCAGGTTTGAAAGAAGCATGTCACAGCAATCATGATGACAAGCTCGGGGCTAAAGCATGTCACTGTTGTAGGGGAAGCAGCTGGTTGGATAATGGCAGGAAGGGGTGGAGACAATGTCACTCTCCAGGGGAAGCTACTGAGGAAGTGGGCTAATAAAGCTAACAGAGCAATTGGTCTCTATGATACCAGATATCATGTTTCAAAATGAAAATACATGTTTGCATTACCATGTTTTTCATTAGCTACAACCACTGTAAGAACAGTAACGACCACTCATTATAGGCGAGTTTTTACGTAAAGATAATGTAATATTCATATAAGTGGTCACTATAGACAGGTGTTTTTTTCCATACAAATGGTCTAATACAGGTTGGACTGTGGGTTCTGTCTCAGACAAGTGAAAAAAAAAAAAAATTGATAACCATACAAGATAATCATTTTCATGTTCATGTTGTTAGCTCTAGCCTATCAGACCACGAAGGACTCCCTGTACAGACGTTTTTAACACACAGTACAAAAGCACACAGGTTCACACAGGTCCTCAGATTTCAGAGCGTAACATGTATTACACTTCATTTTTACAAAACCTTTAGCTTGCTCTTGCTGCATGCTTTTTTGTTGATGCTGAACCAGTTTCCAGTGCATTTTAGATATAATATGTATATTTCTTAAACTGAATTCACCAAATCCTTATTATTAATCCCCACTTTATCAGCTTCAGTGTCCCACAGGGTTTAGTAATTAGACAGGAATAGTCATTTTCCGATGCAGTGCCCTCACTGTTTGTACAAGGTCAAGTTCTTTCATCAAGGGCCACGTATAACCTTATTTAAGGGCTGATTAATGTGAAAAAACAGCTCTGCTTCTTCTTTGTGTGACTATCCACTGCCCTTTACCCCTTGTTCTTCTTTAACTAAATGGTTTTAAAGCCCTGAATCTCACGATAGGCCACTTCCACAGCTTTCAAAACAGAAAGACTAGCTATTGTATACCTAACATTTCTGGGACACTGATGTTTACTCCTTTACCTGTACGCAACAGAGCCTTCTAGAACAGGTATGTCATCCTGAGAATTTGTTATTGCCTTAGTTTATCTTGCATGTGGTGTGTTGCAGGTTCTAAATACCTATATTTCACTTTAAAATTCATCTTTAATGTGTATATTTAATAGTTTCAGGTTTTTTTTATTAATAATTATTATTATTTTAAACAATTCAATTAACATTTGGAGTTGTTCTTCAATTCATACTGTTTCCAAAATGGAAACAGTTTTTTCTTTGAAAATAATTTAGAAGATTCTGTATCGGAACACAAGTTTTGTAAATTGGTTCTCTCCTGTTTGCTAATATAGTGTATTTAAAGAGACAACAACCGTATGGAAATGCAGTGTCTATACAATAGTCTAGTCAATGAAAAATGCTTAATACAATTAATAGTTTGATGAATCACCCGCTCTTTGTATTAAAAAATTGTATTCAATTTCCTGTTCAACCACTACAAAGCCCACTGCTTCATGTAATCAAAAGAAATACCTCACAATAAGAGGTGTACACTGTGGGCATTTTAATGTCACTTTTATGAGGACATCACCTATTATAAATCATTGTAACTATTCAATATGTTTTGTTATCAGAATAAAAACAGTTGCTCATTATTAGATCTCTCAAGGAGTAACCTGTTGTGCACACAGACCTCTTATCATAATTAACTCGGTGCTTTTACATTTTATTGTGATGGCTCTATTGTCCCACATAAGGAGAAAAATGAGATACAATATTAAAAGAGCCGTTTTTCTTGCTCGGGGGCTTGTGCCACATGTTTCCAGTAGTACATATCTGAAATTGAATTCAAATATTCGTCTGTCGATGACCAGAGGTGTGCCACAAAGATTTGTTTCATCGATTTCTGGAATCATGCTTCAAAGGTAAGCCTTTCTGCACTTATTTTTGGTTCTTTCTTTGTTAAATTAAACAGCACTTTTTTTTCCTCAGCAATTCTAGACAACAGGCTATCTTAACATATATTTGGCTATCAGTTAGGTGATTTTAAAAAGCCAGTTGTGTTGATACAGCTTTTGAATGTGCATGAACAGCACAATGACTGGACAAACGTGTTTTTAAGTGAAAGGGTGTTTAAACAAATTGAGCTAGGCTGAAACCCCACACTTTAAACTTGATTGATTTTGCAGCTCAGGTGTTATGATTGATTCCATGGGGGTGGATTCTGTTTTGAATATCAAACAGTTATTATTATTATTATTATTATTATTATTATTATTATTATTATTATTATTATTATTACTTATTTATTTATTTATTTATTTATTTGCAATTGTTTTTGTTCTGTGTACTTCGATGTAAAAAGCAGAAACTTCTCTTTGTATGTTGTTAGTATTTTTTAATAATACTGTAAAACTGCTGGTGTATGATAGCAGGTTTGTAAGTTTACACATTTTAAGATGGTCTTTAAACCGGTTTTGTTACATTTTGATAGTAGTGTCTGTATATGTTGTTCTTAGGTGATAGATTCAAATTTTGACGATTTAAAAAATACATTTAAAAGCTAACCTATTTTTCAATATGCAGTGTATATAATAATGTATTTTATTTATAATAAGTTATTTATTAATTTGTCATATTTGGTGGCTCTATCAGTTTACTTCCCTTTAAAAAAAGAGACAATCGCACCTTTATTATAAATCTGGGAAGACTTTCTGTACATCATATCAGAAAACAAAACTCTTATTTGCACCATAATATGTGTTGCAATTGAATTCTCTGTCTGGGCACAATTAGGGATGACAATTTTGCATTGAGTTAAATAGCAGTATCTATAGGACCAATGTCTTCTTTGAATATCACCCAAGAGATTGACATTCCCCAAGAAGACTGATATTTTTTAATTAACGCTCTCCCTTTCGCTCTATGCTGGAAGTCTATGGGGATCTGTTTTTCTGTGTGCTCCTGCAATTATTATTTCAAATTTAACCCACAAAAAAATTACATAGGAAAGTCAAGTAGAACAAACCCTCTTTCAGATGACTCTTATTGGAGCTCATGCACTGCAGTAACTAGATTTACTCTAGTGATCTATGGAAACCAAGCTCAAACCCCAGAACACTAGACAAAAGGTCCTGCCGTACATCTTGTGAAGGCTACAGGCATTTTTGAAAGTGTTTACTACCTGTTAACCTCATACCATACAGGCAGAACCAATTAGTGGGGCTAGCAGGTAACCTTGTCTATGAATGATTTCTTTTGACAAGCATGGTCTGGAATTAATCAGTGTTTCTCAAAGGGATATACCAGTATTATTTTTGCCATTGTAGGTATATTGAAGCTGTGGGATATTTCCATGCAGTTGATTAAACTTGCTATTTATCCCTGGTTTCATTTTTTGGGCATTTTCACTGGTAACTGGGTTGTTGTTGGTTAACCCTTAATTTATTCAGTTGTTTCTCCTGTTACTTTTACTTTTTTTGTTGTTGCTGTTTTTAAATTCAGGATTATGAACCAGGGATCAGTGGGTAGAACTGATAAGAATGGTAATATCTGAATTATATATTTATTGTATAACAAATATGATGATTAGCTGAATGTAATTAGATCCTGCAGCCCTTATTCGTGATAGTACCTTAAAAAAAACATGCCAGACTCCAAAAATATCTATAGTTGCACTAAAAACAAAGTGTGCAAAACAGGGAATCTCTGTGCTGCCCTGTGGCAGCTGGTACTGTTTTATGTTCAGGTAAGTTTTACTACAAGGCATTTAAATGCTGTGAAGCGCATATACCCAACCCATTTGTACAGTTCACTTCATCTTACATTTTACATCTTACACCTCAAACTACCTTTCCTGGAACTCCTAAGTCCGCATTACAACCATTTTCCAGTAGAGTGTTCTTTATACCCCATCCACTTTTTCTCTATTCTGTCAACCCCCTCCAACACTAAATACAGTGACAGAGGAACTCAGATTGGGTGTTGTTTTATAGAGTGTTGCATTGATGTTGTAATGACATCATCGCCCATCCTTTCACGATGACTTTCAATGCACACAAATAGTACTGCACCTGCTGTTTCTGACAGCATGTAGAATAATAGCTTTTACATACTCTGGAAGACAGTTGGAGGATCATCTGACAAGACTGCTTATAAATTACTCGTTTTGAATTTGAGGCATTTAACTTTGACGCGTTCCTCCTTAATCCTCCCGTCTTGTCCACTTGTGGGAATGGACGTAACTTCACTCTTAACTCTTTGCTGGAGAGGCTTTCTGTTGCTGGTCTTTATTTAAAATATATCAATTTGGAACCAACCTATCCTTTACCACCTACTTACCAACCTGTGTTTTAATTGACTCATTCAGCCAATGAAAAAGCCACATTTCTATTCCCATACCGGTACATCATCAAGTGCTATCTTGGGCAAGGAAAACAAAAAACTGCACATTAGTAAAAGTAAAATGAGTGTATCATAGTTCTTATGGTCCTCTCACCCACCCATGAGATAAAGATCATTTTTACAAGGTGACTTTTCTAAATATTTAGACATAGATAGTAGATGGGGCTGGTAGAGTTCAAACGTTACACTGTCACATAATTTGAATGGCATTAGGAATGCTGTTAGTCCCAGCACAGGGTTCTCCAGACAAGGTAAAGTAATCTTAAAGCCAGGTAAGAGCAGATTTAGAGATAAATGGCAATAACTCAATGCTGGAGTAAGAGAAATGACATGTTGCTTATTCTTAAAATGACGGTAAGGTTTATTCCAAGACATTTTTAAGCACTTGACTGCCTGGTTCTTTTGGGACAGTGTACATTAATGTTGACCTCAGGGTTTCCAGGGTTGCTCTTGGTGGAAAGCTGACTAGCTGCTATGGTTTGCTTTATTTAGAGATTAATTTAGAGATTAATTTCAGTTTTGCTACCTTTGGTGAGGTTTATTATTCTCTCCTGCACAGGTCCATTCATTCTCCATGAGGTCCAAATTGTTTTTAATTATTTCACTTACGAATATATCGTAAAAAATATTTACAATATATTCGTAAGTGAAATGGAATTAATACACTGGGCCGCAATTAGGCGATAAATGGGCAGCATGCCCCCCACAGGCCGCGGGTTGTGTGTCCCTGTTTTAGAGGAATGAACAAGACTAACAAGGCATGTCAATGGAAAATGATATGAGGTTAATACATTACAAGCAGTTATTTTGCCTTTCTGGTTTCACAGCGACATGTAGCAGTGCTTGTAGTGCTATGCTTGCGTTTTCATTGCTATTGGTTGATGGGTCAAACAGTGGGTTGACATTTCATTTTCTGTCTCACTTTTTGATTTCACAGCCCCCTGTAATGAATACAATGCTGTTTTTAAAAGTAGCAGTGATGCATGACAAGGTTACTTTAAAAGAGCAACCACAGGGGCTCCCGAGTGGCACATCCAGTAAAAGCACTCGCGTGGAGTGCAGGATGCGCCCTATAGCCTGGACGTCGTGGGTTCGAGTCCAGGCTATTCCTTTGCCGACGGAGGACGGGAGCTCCCAGGGGGTGGCTCTCAATTGGCCGAGTGTCGTCCGGGGGGAGGGAGGGTGTCCTCGACACACCGCGCACCAGCGACCCCTGTAGTCTGGCCGGGCGCCCGCGGGCTTGCCTGTAAGCTGCCCGAGAGCTGCGTTGTCCTCCGACGCTGTAGCTCTTGGGTGGCTGCATGGTGAGTCCGCAGTGTGAAAAAAGTGGTCGGCTGACGGCACATGCTTCGGAGGACAGTGTGTGTTCATCTTCGCCCTCCCGAGTCAGCTCAGGGGTGGTAGCAGTGAGCTGAGCATAATAAAATAATTGGCCATTCCAAATTGGGAGAAAATAATAATAAAAAATAATTGGCAATGACTAAATTTAAAAAAAAAGATCAACCACAATGATGTTGAAGATAAACTTGATAGGATTACAATAGGAACAGGGCTCCCTGATTATTTGCATATTAAACTTATTAAATGTATTTTTTTTCTGGTTTGTAACACTTCTTTAATGCAAGTTAAAGGCTTCCATGAATATGAATCACACAAAGGGTACCCTATATAGAGGTTTACCATAGTAAAAGCACAGCAAAGTGTAATAAAGCACAGTGAATGCATGGTAAAGCATAAGTAAGCATTATAAAATGCAGAGAGATATGGTAAAGCATATTAAAATACATGGCAAACCAGGGTAAACTACGATAAATTGCAAATGTATAGTATAACCATGGGAAAAGTACAAAAATGCAGTGCAAAAAGACAGTGATAAACTTTCATAAGGGGTAATAGAGCTGAAAAGCTCCCTGTACAAGGTAATTATACATGGTTTATAATGGGACATTAAAACATGAAAAAAAAATACATAAATGTCATTATTTTCACAGGGATAGAAGAAAGTCAATATTTGCAAGTACTGCAAATATACGAAATCACTATTTGAATGATATAAAAGGAAAATTAAATTTCCAAACAACATATTTAGATCTAAATACTGCAATCTTACACAGTTTATTTCCAGTACAGCATATCCCTGTTAATTGTCTCGACCATAACATGCAATTTTTTCAACTGTGTTGCTAGATGTTGGTGCTGCCCCACTAGATATAATTAAGAAATACTTTTAAAACAACTTTATAAGTGCCTAATGTATTATTTGACATTTATTAAAACAGATATCCATGCATGAGTGTTCCCCTGAACTCCATATTCATATTCAGATGTTTTGTTATTGCACTTCCATTTTTATGTAAACTAAGCACTGTATTCCAGCCAATCCGGACCCAGAACACTGACATAATTACGTCACCATGACCAGGATTCATGGCCAGTGTTAATGGACCCTGTTCACAACATAAGGACACTGTTTTAGAAGAGTATAGCAAAATTTCAGTTGACACAGTTCTTAGAAAACGTGAGTAAGATCTGAGTGGACTTTCAAACAATTGTTTCATGAACTGCACACTTGCTTTAATTAATCAAGATGTACTTTACCTCAACTTGATGTGAATGTAATGCAAGCGGAAGCTACCTGTACGATACTGAGAATCCTCTGCAGACTGTGTTATTTGTATTACTCAGGTAGTCCTGACAGTACGATGATAAAAAGCCTTTTGTTTCTTTTCAACTCATCAACACTGCTGCCCTTTAGAGTTTCCCTTCTGTGATGTCATTAGTGGCACAATGTCATGCAAGATTAGGCGTGTAATTATGTGTTAAATGGGGGAGGTTAGCAGGGATCACGCTGCTAATGATGTCAGCTTTGGTAACGATGCTACATATGGACACTGTGTCCACTAAAACAATAAAGCAGAAACCTTACCCTCTAAACAGGGGAGTGTTAATGGGGCACTATTTATAGTACACTACCTTGATCTGATATGAAGGCAGGGTAATTGATTAGATAATAAGTGCCCTTGGAGTTCAGGTTACAGAGCCTGGCAATTATAGTGAATAAATGTTCTTGCGCCTATCTATTCAGGACGTGGAAAATATAGTTTTAAAGCATTAACAGCATTTAAAAACACCCCTTTCATTAAAATAAAGCACAAGCTTAAATTCATATTATTATTATTTATTTATTTCCGATTTTAGGTTGTAACTGTAAACACTCCACTGTTGATGAGCATTTATGCCCACAAAAGGTTGCTGATTTCTATAAAAACTGACAAAACTATATTCTGTGTCCTCTTCTGCTGTGTCCTCAACCTGGAAAAATAATACCATCTGCATACTGTGTGATTGATTTCTCTCTGTAGAGCATGGATCAGTGACTGAAACACTAACACGCAAACATGTGGCTGGACCCATATGAAATGTAATTACTGTTAGCAATGAAAACTGAGATCTTGGAAATGAAATGTAAGATACAGGTTATGATGCAGAGTGACATATTCAGCATTTGCATGTTAAACAGTGCTAAACTTACATTCAATTAATCTAACCAGTGGTGGACCTAAATTGCCATTTAAATCATAAATGGTGGCGTTTTACACATCTTCACATACAGAAATACTTTAGAAACCCATACTGTTAAATGTATGGTTTCAATAGCCTTGGTACATAAAAGGCCTTCTTTTAATTATCCAAGCAATGACAGCATTTAAATCTGTCTGAACTCCATTTGTCGAAAAACAAAAGATATTGCTAAAAAAAACAAGCATATCTGGCACAGTGAATATCTCATACAGTACAGAAAGTAGGAATGCGTCAGAGACATTAAAAGCAGATGTCACGTGAACATTGTTCCGCAGGCATGCCTCTAGCCTGCCCTGTACTGCACTGGAGGGACCATCTCTTCTCTCTGGAGGTTTAAAGGGCAATTTGGTATAAAACAAAACATCAGTAAAGATAGTTTGGTTATTTCACCTCCATACCATGTTCCTCTTAAATCCCCTTGCCAATGTAATCGTTGGCCTCTCTTTCTGAGACTGCTACAGAGGTACCAAGAGCCAAATGAGCCATATTGTGTTGTTTATCTGTGATTGCTGGAACCGATTGGATAGCAATCTATTGAACGGAGCGAGCTTCAAACCTTTCAGAGAAGGAAGGCTCGAGCAATTACCCACCGTGAGACCTTGCTAATGCTTTATTAATATTGCCATTTAAATGCTGTTGTTATATTTCATATCAATGTACATATTAATGTAGTTAATATGTTTTCTGTCTCTCATTATCTGGTTTAACATAAATCATCCTAGGTGACACTATACACTATGAATGATATATTACAAAGCTAGCCTTTACTGGTTCGACATAAACCATGAAGATTGCCTGGAAAAGAGTTAATTGATTTCAGGTGCACAAACGAAAGAGTGGAGCCCTAATATTTACTCTGCACGCATCAGCAGTCAATCACAGCTCTGAAACACCTGTGCCTCCACTTGCTATGAGCCTCCCAGGCAGAGCCAATCACAGAGTCTATGCAGAGGTGACTTTAAACTGCAATTACATCTCACTGCTCATTTATGGTAACAAATCAATGCCTTCCAACTGCACCATGACTCCCAATCATTATTTTACCATCAACAGAGCTAAGAGAATGAGCGTTTACTAGCAAAGCAGTCTGGAAATTAAAAGCGCAATATAAAAATTGTTTGCGAGTTAGAGAAGGCTTTGTGTGTACGCGTGTGTGTGAGATGTATCTAGGCTGCCAGATCAAGGTGATTTGACAGGGATGTTAAACCTCTAGCTCCTGTGCTCTTAATCCCAAAGCACACATGTTGAGGACTTAAAAAGAAGACGACAAAAAAGAGCAAGAACAAAAAGAACTTTCCTTCTCAGTGGATTTTATTTTTTAGTAAAGGCCATGCAAATTGAAATCTGGCAGATCATAAATGCTGAAATGGGTGAGAGGCTTTCTTTCGAGACATCTAAAATTTCATCTTCACTGTCGAGAAAGTTTGAAAAAACAAATACTGTGCATTTGGGGTGCTGGAATGCATGTCCTGAGGGGCAGTGATTACATTAGGCCATGGTGCTCTTGGCTGCTCTGTTTCAGACACTTACTCTCTCTCCTAGGTCTTTTGCTCATCAGACTCAAAGCTCTGCAGTAAGAAGAAGTGGAGGAGGTGGGAGGTTCAGCAAGATGTTTCTTTGGACAGGCAGCATAGCTGCACAGGGCAACCAATGTGAAAGAAGGTACTGTAGTTGTAAAAACTGTTCAATTACAGGGTTCCTGTACAAAAAGCGATGTCTAATCAAAATAATATGTCAGAACAGTATTTAATAACGCCCATGGCTGTGGCTTGTTTTGCTGAAATGTTACTTGCACTAACTGCAGTGTTTTATAGCACAGTAGTGTAGTATTTTATTCATATGGGTTGGATAGTTACTGTGCAACAAATGAGTTATTAGGGAAGCATTTTTCATTATGGGACACCAATTCACTCATCTAGGGAAAAGGTATGATTAGTCTTTTGATTTTGTTCCTTGTCAGTTTATATGGCAAAAAAATTGAAATAAAATCTTATGTGCATGATAAAATGACAGCATCGGCCATCGTTCTCTGCCACAAATCTTTAAATAGTATTTTTTTTTTTTTTTTACATTTTTCTTCTGTAAGTAAAGTAAAAAAATAAATTAAAAAAAACAGTAAAAAAACACAAAAAATGTCCCTGTGCCATTGCAGATCTGAAGATACAGAAAATGGATCACATTCTTTTCAATTGATGTTGTTGATTTCAATTTTGAGGTGGTGGATAAAGCCTTGAAAAAAACAACTGCAGCAATCACCTTACCAGAGTGGGACAAAATAAACAACAATATAATAATAACAACAGTAATGCTCAACAGAGGCATCTAGCAGAGGAGCTTATCAGTGTACGACCATTCTATATGGAGCTGACACTAAAAGTTAACCCTGCAATTCAACTGTAAAAACATTCATAGTCAATACAATCCCATGAACCCACAGATAGGATCAGAGCTGTCGCTTAAAACCATCAACTTTGTTTGTTCCATTAAAAAAATGTGGGTGAAGAAATACTATTGTATCTGTGATAAACGTTTCTTCATTTACAAGTCTTTTAATAGTATTTTTATATATTTTTGAATATTTAATAATTATAGATAAAAAAAAATGTGCCTGGTATTGTACTTAGTGTACCAGAACTGATAAATGGTGTAAAATAGGTTTGTATTCCTTTATGCAGTTTAAATATGTGGTGGTATATACATTATTTAGGAAGGATATTAATATCAGTTTTATACTGTATGTTTTCTTGTAAATTGTTTTCAAATCAATATAAGAGAAAAAGGTTTCTATATATAATATCAGGGAGCCTACATGTAATTTAAAAGCATTGCATGTAGTGGCAAGCATGTGGTTATTTGGCTCACACAGGTAATGTAGTGGCTAGCCGCCAGCCCGTTTCACAGGGAAGGGGAACTTGAGTCCCCACAGCTTTAACTACCTTTGGGAAATGTTAATGTCAATAAAGTAACATGCCTGAAATAATGAATTAAACACACAAGGAATTCTATGTTGGTCTGAATCTGGAGATGATTGTGAGACTCTGTAGCTTCAAGGCTGCTGCACACATCAAAAGCAGCATTCACACACATCTGGGGCTGACAGATGGTTTAGATTCTGTTTAAGTAAAAACATGGAACATCTAAAAACACCCCTGGCATTAGAGGGCAATTAATTATATATAAGATTTGAGACCTGAAACCTGAGAACCTTCTGTGCACTTAAAAAAAGATTGCTAACAGTTTGGTCTGTTTACACTCCTTTAATGTAGTTTTAGTTGGAGAAGCAGATGGTTATACAGTTTGTGATATCTTCAAGTTCTGGTATCACTCACAAAGCAACATTTAGAAAGTGAAAAATGTAGTAAAAAACACATCTTTTGACCAAATGGTCCCATTTCATAATAATTATAGAGTAATTGATGAGGTAATTACTTGTAATTCTCTCTCTTACACAGTAATGATTGTTAATTCTGTTAATAATAATTAGGATTGAGGGTAAGACAATGAAAAACAGAAAAAATCACACTTTATAATAAGTGAAATGTAAAGGTGATTACATATGAACAAGCATATGATTTACTTTTGAATTTAAAGTAAGTAAACAAAATAGTTAACACATAAATTCAAGATGAATGCTTATATTTTAACATATTGTGGCCAACCTTGCAAACAGGAGCATCTCACAAGCCTACCAGCCCTGACCCCTACCAGCCCTGACCCCTACCAGCCCTGACCCCTACCAGCCCTGACCCCTACCCCCGTGCACGCTACGCTCTCCCCTGCCAGCCTCAACTTCCACCCTCAGATTTGCTCACCAGGCTGCAGGCTTCCAAGTGCATGCCGGGGTACCTGCTTCCCACTTCCTTACACCAGTGTGGCGAACCTTGGTCATGTGATCCTGCGTTAGCAAATTGCAATCTAAGGGTTTATTAAAAAAGTGATTAAAAAAAATATATATCAATTTCAATTCAAAAAGCTAGTTTCAAAACCATATGGAACCCTACATCTGTAATAATCCCTTTTTTTATCAGTACTGTTTACCAGAAAATCAGAGAGCATGGCTACCTGGATAAGAGGAAGACGATGACTGCTCTGAAGGCAGGGGAGGACCGGGCCATTCTCCTGGGCCTCGCCATGATCATGTGTTCCATGATGCTGTACTTCATCCTGGGGATCACAATCCTCCGATCCTACATGGAGAGGTAGCACACTGTCTGTGGCACTGGGGGAATGAATTAGATTGTAGTGGGATGTAGTTTGTTTAATTGTTTCCAACTGGGCATAAATCTATACATTAATAAATCTATACAATAATTTAAAGTGACAAGAGATGTAAAGCCAGGCGTCAAACCCTCAGCCACAAAAAAAAAAGAGATAAACTATACAAGACAGTAAACTTTTTTTTGTTATAGTAATTATTAAAATATAAAAATTGCAGTTACTGCAGAGTCAATGTCTTTACTGGGGCTGCTCAAATTATTATTCTCTATTAAATTAAGTGCTGTACACAATGCGAATAGGTCACCCAAATTAATAATAGGCATTGTCCACAGAAAATGCAATCTTGTACAAATGTGCTTATTCAATTTTTATATATATATATATATATATATATATATATATATATATATATATATATATATATATATATATATATATATATATATACAGTACTGTGCAAAAGTTTTAGGCAGGTGTGAAAAAATGCTGTAAAGTAAGAATGCTTTCAAAAATAGACATGTTAATAGATTATATTTATCAATTAACTAAATGCAAAGTGAGTGAACAGAAGAAAAATCTAAATCAAATCCATATTTGGTGTGACCACCCTTTGCCTTCAAATCAGCATCAATTCTTCTAGGTACACTTGCACAAAGTCAGGGATTTTGTAGGCATATAGTCAGGTGTATGATTAAACAATTATACCAAACAGGTGCTAATGTTCATCAATTCAATATGTAGGTTGAAACACAATCATTAACTGAAACAGAAACAGCTGTGTAGGAGGAATAAAACTGGGTGAGGAACAGGCAAACTCAGCTAACAAGGTGAGGTTGCTGAAGACAGTTTACTGTCAAAAGTCATACACCATGGCAAGACTGAGCACAGCAACAAGACACAAGGTAGTTATACTGCATCAGCAAGGTCTCTCCCAGGCAGAAATTTCAAGGCAGACAGGGGTTTCCAGATGTGCTATCCAAGCTCTTTTGAAGAAGCACAAAGAAACGGGCAACGTTGAGGACCGTAGACGCAGTGGTCGGCCAAGGAAACTTACTGCAGCAGATGAAAGACACATCATGCTTACTTCCCTTCGCAATCGGAAGATGTCCAGCAGTGCCATCAGCTCAGAATTGGCAGAAAACAGTGGGACCCTGGTACACCCATCTACTGTCCGGAGAAGTCTGGTCAGAAGTGGCCTTCATGGAAGACTTATGCCAAAAGCCATACCTCCGGCGTGGAAACAAGGCCAAGCGACTCAACTATGCACGAAAACACAGGAACTGGGGTGCAGAAAAATGGCAGCAGGTGCTCTGGACTGATGAGTCAAAATTTGAAATATTTGGCTGTAGCAGAAGGCAGTTTGTTCGCCGAAGGGCTGGAGAGCGTCTGTGAATGAGTGTCTGCAGGCAAGAGTGAAGCATGGTGGAGGTTCCTTGCAAGTTTGGGGCTGCATTTCTGCAAATGGAGTTGGGGATTTGGTCAGAATTAATGGTCTCCTCAATGCTGAGAAGTACAGGCAGATACTTATCCATCATGCAATACCATCAGGGAGGCATCTGATTGGCCCCAAATTTATTCTGCAGCATGACAACGACCCCAAACATACAGCGAAAGTCATTAAGAACTATCTTCAGTGTAAAGAAGAACAAGGAGTCCTGGAAGTGATGGTATGGCCCCCACAGAGCCCTGATCTCAACATCATCGAGTCTGTCTGGGATTACATGAAGAGAGAGAAGCAACTGAGGCTGCCTAAATCCACAGAAGAACTGTGGTTAGTTCTCCAAGATGTTTGGGCCAACCTACCTGCCGAGTTCCTTCAAAAACTGTGTGCAAGTGTACCTAGAAGAATTGATGCTTGATGCTGTTTTGAAGGCAAAGGGTGGTCACACCAAATATGGATTTGATTTAGATTTTTCTTCTGTTCACTCACTTTGCATTTAGTTAATTGATAAATATAATCTATTAACATGTCTATTTTTGAAAGCATTCTTACTTTACAGCATTTTTTCACACCTGCCTAAAACTTTTGCACAGTACTGTATATATATATATATATATATGAAGTGTAGGATATACTTCAAAACCTCAATCACTGTAATAAGTAATAAACAGCCACATTATTTAAAGTGTGACTGACATTTTATAACATCTTTTTTTTATTCTTATAACTGGAAATCTTCATTTCAAGGAGCTCTCTAAAAAAATAGTAGTGTAGCACAGGGTGCTGCTGCTGTTATTATTAACCAGAAAGCTCTGAAAGTGATCTATTAGAAAAGCAAAATGACCTCGTCCCACTGCAGATTATACTGGGATAAGTGTTTCCATAAATGTCAGTCACTGGCAATTAAAAAGCAGCTGGGGCTTAGTATCGGCAAGTGGAGAGAGGAACTGACGTACAGACCAGCCAGCAGCCTGCCAACAGGGGAAATGACTCACCAGCCAGCAGATTTGAGTATAATAACATGGCTTGTTCAACTGAGAACCCAATGAGATATGCTTTAAAGAATTGACTAAGATGTATAACACTGTACAGTTCCTTACTTTACTTGTAACAGAAATCACAGCGGGAGATTTTATCATACTGCTAGCTAGTGGCTCCAGTGAAGAACAGCTATGGCATTCTGTATCTGAAATAGATGAAACCAAAAGGCAAGATCTTTCACAGTTACTATTTATGAACAATAATTTAAATCGCATCTTAAGCAAGGTTATTGGCTTTTTAAATGCTTTTTTTCACATACAGTTGTTATATGTGTTGCAAGAATGTTGTGTAAGGCCAAATGACCTTTTATCATTTGCAACAGTATTACGTTCTTATTAAATTATTTTTGATAAGAGATGCAATTTATAAGCGCTCAGCTCTTGACCTACTAACACTTGTCATAACTGTAGTATGGTTTTTTAATTGTTAAGATTTTTTTTACAGAAGCAATCGTATTTGTAAATATTACTAAATACAGCTTTACGGATCTTAATGTGTGCTTTTTCTACCCTCTGTAAAGATTGGGGGGGGGGGGTTAATAAAATGACAATGATGAGATTCAGAGAGCTAGCTTTTTTAAGGTCAGCCTCCTTGTGTACTTTATGAAGCTGCATCATTGAGGTAGGATCCAGTAACTGTTGCCTAACCACTTCATGCTGTTTCTTTCATACTTACCTCAAGTGTCTGGACAGAGGAGTCGTGGTGCACTGTGCTCAACTCTAGCAACATAGGAGATATGACATGTACATTCAGCTGTGGCTCAGACTGCTATGGAGTCTCAAAGTATCCCTGTCTGCAGGTCTTTGTCATCCTGAACTCCTCCGGAGAAGTGTATCGGCTGTCCCACACGGAGGAGACTCTGGGAATCAATCCTGAGGTGGGCAGCAGACATAACACTAGGTCTATGGCTTTTGATGGCAAAAGGCTGCTGTGGTACACGTTACACTAGTTTAGGCAAAATAAATTGATGATGATGATGTCAGTGAGTCTGAAAATGACAGTGTTGAAATGGATTTTCTGTTAGAAGCTGAGATGCTTTCATGGTAATGGGGAAGAGGAGGACCTTATTATCGGTATATCTGACCTTAGCAATGCTCGATAACTTTTCTGAGGTATGCTTCATGACATATTTTGTTAGTTTACGCCTTTTCCCTGTATTCCTCTCCAGTTCTTATTGAGGTTCCTTTTATTAGTAAAGTTTTCCATTGGTTGCACCCGCCCATACATGTTCTGTATGATTTTCTATTGCATTTGCAATTGTGATCATTATTTGTTAATGCTTAGTTCAGAGACCCATGTTGTAGAAATGACAAATGAAGACAACTGACACCTCTAAGTTTGATAAATGGCATATTACATTGATTGAATGCAAAAAGATGTAAGTGTGTATATTTTAAAACTTAAGAATCAGTTAATAAATCAAGTAAAACTCTCTGTCCTAACTGTTGTCTTTTTCTGCTTTTTTTCTAGTGCTTTTATGTACCAAAATGCAAAAAGATGTGCAACATGACTGTAATCGAGAAAATTGCTGAGCATTTCAAAAAGCATCAACAGTTTCCATGCTTTCATGACCGGGAAAGAAAACAAGAGAATGTCCTTTTGACTAGACTGTACGGGCCCAGCACCCTCTTTCACTCCCTCTTCTGGCCTACCTGCATGCTCATTGGAGGTACCCTCATCATCGCCATGGTAAAGCTCACTCAATCTCTCTCCTTGCTCTGTGATGGCATCAGTAAAATCAAAAGGTGAAATGTAAAAGGAAACAACTCTACACCACGCCAAAGAACCTTAAGAAGGGTCACAAATGCTAAATTCCCAAAATACTGTATCTGAAAAGTCTTGTTTGCCACAATTTCCTAACACTTTGATCTTGCTAATATTGAAGGGTCAAGTATAAATGCAGTGTATTCCGCATTTCTGGACATTTTGATCCAGGTCTGTGGAAGGCACGTGAAGGCATTCTAGAACGGAATACTTCTAGTCACCATCATTTCACTTCTGGAAATTCAGCTGCTGTAAAGCGTCTCTCAGTGTGAAAGAAAAGTATCCCACATAATTTCAGCCATAAAAATTGTGGATGTTAGCGAGAACATGTCCGAAAACCAGCAAGAAAGGAAGAGGAAGTTTATCCATCAAGTTTAAAGCCAAGAAATACCAAAACGCAGAGCCAAACTGAAAGTGAAATGGATTGCAGTGCTGTTGCAAGTATGTTCAAATCTGTGATGCTCAAGTAATGCCTGTCGGAGGATCAGGACTGTGGGGTGGTGTAACAGAAACTCTAACCAAAACATCAGGTAAAAATGTCTATGTATTCATGTCTATGTACCAGCAAGCTGACATGCTTTTTATCATGCTTAGCTTCTATTTTCACTATTTTCAGATCTCAAGAGGTATAATGTGATTACAGTGTTTTCTATACAGATGGAAAAGAGAAAATCAAATCCTGCTGAAGTTACAGTAGCTGTCACACAGTAAAATAGTGGACAGTTTATTGTGATGCTTTTGTTTTTATAACGTCTACTGCATCGTGCTACTTTGTTGCACTATAATTCACACTCTCCTTTGACAAGCTATGCCCTTGACCCCAGGGTGCTAGCAGCAATCAGTTGACATACTGTCGACCAAATGTCAACTGTCATGTGTTGTACCAGATACCCGACCAGCAAGACATTTTCAGTGAGGCATTTAGAAACAGTTTCCCTGTTCCATTGTCAAACCCACTAGACGAAAATTGCTTATGACGTTTTGTACTGTTGATGCTTTTTTCTTTTTATTAAAACTACAATGGTTCTGTAATAACTTATACCTGGGGCCAACAGGAAGCAATGGATTATGGACATTTCCCACAGAATAATACTGTTTTAAAGAACCTTACTTAATTAAAAAACAAAATGTTGCCAATGCATAGAAGTTTAACATTGCGGATCGCACTCATAAATCGGTTGCCATCATACATGTCTTGACTGACAACACCATTACGATTTATTTCGCAAAAATGAGAACTAAAGAAATCTGGAGCAGCTACAAAAATCTGGATCATCTATAAATCTCCAAGGATTTCCCCAAACGATTTGAAAAAACTTACGACAGAGGAGACCAAAGCTGGCCCTTACGCTTCTGGTCTTTTTTCCAACCCTGTGCTAAATTGTTTAATTGAACCAACTAAACCTCCATCCAGACCCTGAACTAGTTAATTATATCATTTTACCTGTTAAGTGGAATGGAGTGGAATGGCACTCCAAGACGGTGATTGGACACCCCTGACTTACAAGATAGATCAACCCTGGACATTCAACAGTGTTTTGTCCATAAAAACTTTGGATTACTTTTCGCCTTACTAGAGATCTGCTTGTACTCCACCCAAAAGAAAAGAAATACAGAAATACAGTTAGAGCACTGACTGTATTCATAGCTAACATATTTCATAATCACTTACGTCTGGGTTCAGGCCTCCTCTCAGTGGGATTTTTACAGGAGAGGGCCAGAACATAGGGAGTTAGTAACTCCCGGACTGACCTTAGAAACCAACCCTGAGGCAGACCTTTCCATAGCTTGAGGAGCTCAAACAAAACCTGTTTCTTAGGGTATTGAAGGTGGGAATGCAAAAAGACCAGGATTAATTAGTTAATAATTTCTCCACTATAAACTAAAATGATATACATCTAGAAGCTGACTCCTTGAGTTTTTTGGAACAAGACAACAGCAATTCTTATTATATCCAACAGCCACCTGTATTAAAATAAGTGCCATCTGTTCCCCTTTTTTAATAGATCAATTCATCCGTTCTAAACATAAGAATTTATAATACAGCAAAACCTGTATTAACAGGCCACCTGAATTGATTTTATTAAATTGTTTATGTAAGTGAATGAATTTGTCTTTGGTCGACACCAATGCTCAGTCAATGTTAATTCAAGTTTCACTGCAG
The DNA here is from genome assembly GCA_030684275.1 of Acipenser oxyrinchus oxyrinchus. Lineage (NCBI taxonomy): Eukaryota > Metazoa > Chordata > Actinopteri > Acipenseriformes > Acipenseridae > Acipenser > Acipenser oxyrinchus. Next base: position 11,198,569 of record CM060262.1, read on the forward strand.
AATATTGTTACTGATTCACTTCTATTCAGTTAATGCAAATTTCCTTTCACAAACCTGCAATTGTTTCTTGTTATATTGTCATTCCATCTCTGGTACTGTATACTTTATCTCACAATAATTGTTTGTCAAACTTCTGTTGATAAAGTTTTAAAAATTCACATAGTGACTTACTTTTCTATTTCGCTAATGATTAAAAAAATAAAGATGATCATTTTTATATGAAAAAATAAAATACTTTTGTGCGTGTTTCTTGTGGTTATTTCATGTGTTATGTACCATCTTTCATCTCTCAGGACTGGCCTGGAAACACATGCTACCTGCAAGATCAACCAAACCTCTGCATAGATTAGGCATAGTGTCTATGAGTAAGGTGAGCCTAGCTGTTGTTCTGTACAAATATTTCAAATAGGCAGATAACTCCTATTAGGGTGGAGTATGTGGCTGGGTCACCACTGACGCAATGCTAACCACATGTGTCTTCCCCAGCTTTTAGAACCTGTTGACAACACAGTGGGCATAGATTTCCTTATAAATAGATTGTGTGTAGCACTGTTTAAAAACAATGCCAGGAGGGTCCTGAAAATGCACACCTGACACGAAGCTCAATGCATATCACACATGACTTCCACAGACTTAGCACCTTCTGACAGCACTCGGTGTAAATCCACTTCATAAAAATGTATTTTACAATCTCTAAACGATGTACAGAAACAGCCTCCGCTACCCTCAGTCACAGACTGCACAGGCCTTGTCCATAATCCAGTATAAATACCACTGCAAGGCTGCACATTTCCAAGGTATATACCAGAATTGTTTTATTTTAGCCTGATTTTCCTTCATTACACCTTCTCACTTCAGTTATGAATTCCAAAACTGACATGCCTTCTCAGCTATTCACAGTGGAACATAGGGCCCAATCTTGTATTAGACATTAACTTACCATCCTTTCTTTCATGAAATTAACTTTGACGTACATAACCACAATCAGTCGTTTTTTATTTATACTGCTTTTGTATTATATTTCCTAGGACTTCTTTTGTGGGGTGTTTATTCGTAACTGGCCAGCCAATTAAAATATCCAGATCCTTTGTTTGCAGTGATATCTCACAATAGTGTTTGTACTGAAACAACATGACTATTGTCTTAGGAGCAGCTCTGCTTCATGTGTTTACATAGGAAGCCTCATGTTGCATCACTCTGGCTCTTGGAAGCAATGGTTTAAATGTGCTTCCTGTTTCAGTGTGTGTTTGCGTTAAAGATTTCCAACCAACAGATGCTCAGAGGACTGAGCTGATGTTCTAGTGAATTTTTGCAAAGTCAGCCAAAAGGTCTACAATCCTGCCGTTGGCTGCAGACCCAGACTGCAGCAGGTGAACAGTTGCTGTAACATTATTAACATAGAAGCGTTCCAATAGCATCTGGTATAATAGGAAATAGCCACAATTGGAGAGCAATGAGTGACAGGGTGTTTTGTTTGTGTAAGCATAGAAAAAAAATATTGCTGATGCCAAGTAGAAATTTGATCCCGGGCCAGTATTTCAAGAAAAACTGGTCTCTTTAGGCCTAATTTTAAATGCGGCTGATTTCCCCCTTGCGGTAGTGTGGTGTAGTAGTCAAGTCTGGTAAGCGGCTAGGAAAGCAGACACACGTGGAATACTGCAGTTTAGTGGGGGTGCACACTTTTCGTAACTTAAATTTACAATATATATATGAACAAACAAACACAAACTATAAATCAAAAAGACAAGCAACAAGCAGAGCTATCCCAGTGTTGAGCAGGGAGCATAACCTGCTGCTCCCATTCCATTCACTAAACTAACCTCCAAACCAAGGGTTGGGCCCCTCTTTATACAGGTGAATTTCCTCAACTTGGCCACATTTCCACACTTCTTTCTGCAGGGATGGGATTTTAACCCCATCCTACAGCAGAACTATTTACATGCAGGGGCATCCACCCTGCCACACCCCTAGTTAAAGTTTAGGATGTATTTGAAGTTCAGTTAACATCAGCATGGAAGAAAGATAAATATTTGAATGTTATTGGCTTTAAGTTTAGAGAAAGGGTAAGCAAGTGCCATTTAAAAGATTAAACACATTACCAGACGACAGTATAAGGCTGTAAAGGTAGGAAAATTCACAGCTGCCAAATCCACCAATTTTTTTTTTTCCTTAAACAGATAAACAATCACATTGAATCAGTTTCAGAACCATTGCATGAACCCCAAAGAGTGTTTCTGCAGAGACAGAGACACACTGCACACTTTCAATTGAAGATCTCTATGAATTTAGAAGTAATCTGTCTCCCTCTACTGTTCCCAATCCATTACTACACCCAACTCATTATATCTTTGTCTTTGTTCTTTAAACAGTTAGAAATAAATATCTGTGTTTAATGGCAGGCAAGAAAAGTATATCAGGTTATGAGTCTCCTTTTGCAAATCAACAGCATAGAAATGTAGACATGCGACTCAGAAAAGCTTTGTTGAGATAGTTTGAATATTTACAGTCTATGCTAATGTATTTTTGTATAAAATTTGCCACGCTATGATGAAAATAACAATATAGAAAAAACTCACTTGTACCAGAGGCAATAAAAAGTAACCACACCGCCTGTGCTTATTACACTTTTTTTTTTACATTACAATACTATGCTAGTAAATAATAGAGCATCCAGAAAGTATGTTCAAGGGGCAACCCTGTAAAAGCATCTTCAATAAATAAGCAGAACAATATTCACCTCTAAGGAAAGTAGCTTTTAGTGTGACACAATGATATTAGTGTGACACAATGATATGACATATGTGTGCAACAACCGATAGTTAAGAACATAAGAAAGTTTACAAACGAGAGGAGGCCATTCGGCCCATCTTGCTTGTCTGGTTGTTAGTAGCTTATTGATCCCAGAATCTCATCAAGCAGCTTCTTGAAGGACCCCAGGATGTGAGCTTCAACACACTAGGGAGTTGGTTCCAGACCCTCACAATTCTTTGTAAAAAAGCGCCTCCTATTTTCTGTTCTGAATGCCCCTTTATCTAATCTCCATTTGTGACCCCTGGTCCTTGTTTCTTTTTTCAGGTCGAAAAAGTCCCTTGGGTCGACATTGTCAATACCTTTTAGAATTTTGAATGCTTGAATCAGATTGCAGCGTAGTCTTCTTTGTTCAAGACTGAATAGATTCAATTCTTCTAGCCTGTCTGCATACGACATGCCTTTTAAACCCAGGATAATTCTGGTCGCTCTTCTTTGCACTCTTTCTAGAGCAACAATATCCTTTTTGTAACAAGGTGACCAGAACTGAACACAATATTCTAGATGAGGTCTTACTAATGCATTGTAAAGTTTTAACATTACTTCCCTTGATTCAAATTCAACACTTTTCACAATATATCAGAGCATCTTGTTGGCCTTTTTTATAGCTTCCCCACATTGTCTAGATGAAGACATTTCTGAGTCAACATAAACTCCTAGGTCTTTTTCATAGATTCCTTCTTTAATTTCAGTATCTCCCATATGATATTTATAATACACATGTTTATTGCCTGCGTGCAGTACCTTACACTTTTCTCTATTAAATGTCATTTGCCATGTGTCTTGCCCAGTTCTGAATGCTGTCTAGATCATTTTGAATGACCTTTGCTGCTGCAACAGTGTTTGCCACTCCTTCTATTTTTGTGTTGTCTGCAAATTTAACAAGTTTGTTTACTATACCAGAATCTAAATCATTAATGTAGATTAGGAAGAGCAGAGGACCTAATACTGATCCCCGTAGTACTCCACTGGTTACCTTGCTCCATTTTGAGGTTTCTCCTCTAATCAGTACTTTCTGTTTTCTACATGTTAAACACTCCCTAATCCATGTGCATGCATTTCCTTGAATCCCTACTGAGTTCACTGGAAGCCATGCATTCTTCTTCCAGTAATGCAAGCTTACAAGCTTTTAATTTCAGTAATGATTAGTCACCCAAAGATTGGAAAGACAGAAAATAAATAGATGGCCAAATTAGAAACCGCTGAATATGTGACTTACGACAAACAGCAGCTCATTTTACAGACTGCATGGGGATCATATGTAAGAAACTGAAGAAGTGTCTGAACCAGGGTCACAGTACACTTTTTTAGTATGTTTTCCTGGTTGATTTCTGTTTCATTTAGTGGTAAAAGCTGTATAGAAGCATCCATTCATAATAATGAGTGGGGGTTCCAGGAATAACCTCTATGTTTTCGTTTGCATTTCCACACTGTTCAGTTAAATGTCTACAAGATAATATATTTATTAAGTTAACTTGACTTAACTGATAAAGATTATATATTTCCGTAATAAATAAAGTGTATCCAGCTTATACATAATGATCTGGTTAAGTCTAAAGCTAGATCAATGTATTAATACTTACCTTAGAAAACCACACTTCTTGGAAAACCTGTATTTGATTTATTTATTTATTTATTTATGTTTATTTATTTATTTTTATATACACATGTGTCTTTTTTTGTGCACCAGTGGAAAAAAAGTAAAAGCAAATACAACTAGCGCAATTGAATAAATGACCCTTGAAAACAGTGCTTTTTGTTGTACATGTCCCTGACATGTTTGTTTCAATGTAGTCTTTTTATTATTATGATTCCTGACAATAATCTCATTTGATCAGGGGTGTTAATTATTCAAATGCTTTTAGAACTTCCTCTGACCTTGAACAGTGACTGGAGAGCTGGAGAGGGAAGGTTGCTTTACTCCACTTTCACTCAGCATATCATGCTTATCATGCATGTATATGCTTATACTCACCATGCAGACCAAACATTCAGGGAAGCTGTTTGTATTCCAGCACAATCTCCTCTGAAACCTGCGTGCAAGAATAATAAACATGTAAGCTGACCGTTATTGTTTTTGTGTTTTTTTTTATTTCTTGTGATTTTGCGATATAATTACAAGAAAAAACAGTTAACAGGGTAAATAGCTTCAAATGCTTTTTTTTTTTTTTTTTTTTATAGAATATTAACGCAACCTTGTTACAGCCATACTGGTAAAGAAATTATAACTCGATATTTGAGAACCAGGACCTAGAACCAATCAGAAAGCAAATATCATTTAAAAAAATGGTATAAATACTTAACCTTGCCAGTAAGAAACAACTGAGAATGGTTATTTGTCTGTTTTTATCAGTCCTCAATTGTTTTTTTGCTTGTTTTATACCAGCAATTAAAAGGTTTTTTTGGTAGCAACTGGTTAATCTGAAATGTTTTTTTCAGGAATCAGACCCAAATATGCCATTGATTCCTGTTGGGATTGATTTAGCTTTAGTGTTAACCAGGTTATTATGTAAACACTGGATAAACTGAGACAGTGAAGAGAGAGGATAACAAATTCAATAAAATAAAAAAAAAACAGTTTAAGAATTTAATGAACAAGATGATTTCCAATATCCCATTTTTATTACAACCCCACTTTTTCAAAGAAGCTTTGGAACTCAGCATGACTAATGTTGGATTTAATTGATTGCCATCCCTGCTACACTTTCATTTACTGTTGATTAATGAGACGTAGCAATTTGTAAAATTGATAAATATGTTTACTGTCTGGGAAGGATTCCATGAAAGGAATCCCTAAGTAAACAGAAGAGCAACGTTATCCCTGTAACTAGACTATTTTTATTTCTTAGCTGTTAGCTGTTTATTTTAGCCGTGTTATTAGAATCTGGATAGTTTGAGAATAAGCAAGAAATATTTAATCAAAATAAAAAAAATAAAAAATAAAAAAACACAGCTCAGACCAAATTGCTCTTTCTGTGGCTTTATGTGAATATACAGTCCTAAAATATTTACAATACAAAAAAAAAAAAAAAATGATTGTGGGGGTGGGGTATTGCCAGTAGCTGTAGTTTCTTCCAGCTGGAATAAACCAACACATTTCCTGTCAAGACAGAAAACACATTTCAGGTAAATGACAAATAGTTATTTCGGGACCCAAGCAGCGAAGATAATCACATTGCTACAGCCATGAGACTTTCCTGACAATGTGTTCTGCCCTAATAGGATCCTGAAATGGAATTTCCTACTGCGATGCCTCTCTATAAATAGGACGGGATGGAAAACAAACCAGGCTTCTAGGAAAACCGTTTTCTTTTCATATTTGAAAGCACTTACCTGTAACTAAATATTTTGTGTGATAGCTGCAGCTCTTTCTTATGCACCCATAATACATGAAACAATCTGTAGCAGCTATTAAACTACAGATGCTTAGTAAGCAGATTTTTTTTTTACTTTCCTCAGACCTTTTTATGATGTTTGGAGTCATTCTGAGGGGTTGTAATGAAATCCAGGTATTTTGGTACAGTAAGAATGTGTTAAGGTGATTTTCAGTTTAGGACATTTCTGGTGACCTGCCATAGATATATGTAACATATCAGATCAGTCAAAAGGTGCGTTTACACTAGCGTTCTGGAATCTTTCCGATAAGATTCTGGGACAGTCTGCACCAGAACGGTGTGTTTACTGTACTTTGAGGGGGGAAAAAAGCTTTCCATTCCAGTGATTAAATGAAAAGGCAGCACTGTGATGACATTGCTGGTTAGCGTGCAGTGCCCGCTGGATATTTTTTGCAATCATTCCAGAATACGTACCCAGCGCGTTTACACTGACAAAAAGTGACCGGAATCCGTCCTCTTGTCCTCTCAGTCCGGAATACAAACTCAGCATTTGAGAGGATAAGAGGACTGATTCTGGAACATGCTCAGTAGCGTTTACACTAACAAAAAGTGACCACAATCCGTCATCTTATCCTCTCGATCTGGAATATTTGTGCCAATGTAAACGCACCTAAAGTGTCTTTATAGAAGTATCAGCCATTTTACTAATATAACTATACATTGGATGATCTAGCCCGCATTACATATGTTTATGGTAGGACACTAGACCTGACAAGGTGATCCAGAGCTCATAGTCAAGGCACCTTAACACAGTGGTGGGTCTAAAGACCGTTATCACTTAAATCATTAAAAGAATGGGACTTTGTGAAAACCAACACCGCTAACATAAGATTATTAAATCAATACCAAGTTTTAAAATTGGATGAACAGTTCTCAAGATAAAGATGGAAATCTGTGACATACAGTACTGTGCAAAAGTTTTAGGCAGGTGTGAAAAAATGCTGTAAAGTAAGAATGCTTTCAAAAATAGACATGTTAATAGATTATATTTATCAATTAACTAAATGTAAAGTGAGTGAACAGAAGAAAAATCTAAATCAAATCCATATTTGGTGTGACCACCCTTTGCCTTCAAAACAGCATCAATTCTTCTAGGTACACTTGCACAAAGTCAGGGATTTTGTAGGCATATAGTCAGGTGTATGATTAAACAATTATACCAAACAGGTACTAATGATCATCAATTCAATATGTAGGTTGAAACACAATCATTAACTGAAACAGAAACAGCTGTGTAGGAGGAATAAACTGGGTGAGGAACAGCCAAACTCAGCTAACAAGGTGAGGTTGCTGAAGACAGTTTACTGTCAAAAGTCATACACCATGGCAAGACAGAGCACAGCAACAAGACACAAGGTAGTTATACTGCATCAGCAAGGTCTCTCCCAGGCAGAAATTTCAAGGCAGACAGGGTTTCCAGATGTGCTGTCCAAGCTCTTTTGAAGAAGCACAAAGAAACGGGCAACGTTGAGGACCGTAGACGCAGTGGTCGGCCAAGGAAACTTACTGCAGCAGATGAAAGACACATCATGCTTACTTCCTTCGCAATTGGAAGATGTCCAGCAGTGCCATCAGCTCAGAACTGGCAGAAAACAGTGGGACCCTGGTACACCCATCTACTGTCCGGAGAAGTCTGGTCAGAAGTGGCCTTCATGGAAGACTTATGGCCAAAAGCCATACCTCCGACGTGGAAACAAGGCCAAGCGACTCAACTATGCACGAAAACACAGGAACTGGGGTGCAGAAAATGGCAGCAGGTGCTCTGGACTGATGAGTCAAAATTTGAAATATTTGGCTGTAGCAGAAGGCAGTTTGTTCGCCGAAGGGCTGGAGAGCGTACACTAATGAGTGTCTGCAGGCAACAGTGAAGCATGGTGGAGGTTCCTTGCAAGTTTGGGGCTGCATTTCTGCAAATGGAGTTGGGATTTGGTCAGAATTAATGGTCTCCTCAATGCTGAGAAGTACAGGCAGATACTTATCCATCATGCAATACCATCAGGGAGGCATCTGATTGGCCCTAAATTTATTCTGCAGCATGACAACGACCCCAAACATACAGCGAAAGTCATTAAGAACTATCTTCAGCGTAAGGAAGAACAAGGAGTCCTGGAAGTGATGGTATGGCCCCCACAGAGCCCTGATCTCAACTTCATCGAGTGTGTCTGGGATTACATGAAGAGAGAGAAGCAACTGAGGCTGCCTAAATCCACAGAAGAACTGTGGTTAGTTCTCCAAGATGTTTGGGCCAACCTACCTGCCGAGTTCCTTCAAAAACTGTGTGCAAGTGTACCTAGAAGAATTGATGCTTGATGCTGTTTTGAAGGCAAAGGGTGGTCACACCAAATATTGATTTGATTTAGATTTTTCTTCTGTTCACTCACTTTGCATTTAGTTAATTGATAAATATAATCTATTAACATGTCTATTTTTGAAAGCATTCTTACTTTACAGCATTTTTTCACACCTGCCTAAAACTTTTGCACAGTACTGTACATCTCAGTTGCTAAGGATGTTCATTGTCATGGACATACTAACTGGTTCACAAACAATGCCTTCAATAAATGTGAAAGTGCATTTTTGAGTCAATGATGATTTAACTATCAAAGAGACTAGACAGTACTAGATGGTAGAGATTGTGATCAGCACTACAAACAAATCACCGATCCAAACAGGGTCTGTTCCCAACTGGTTTGTGTTAGCGAGAGTCTGTTATCACACCTCAATCCACGCCCCCCTGCTCTGAACTCTCCTGAGCCCTGGATCCTCACCACTACCAGAAGCTGAAGCAGCTCTGAACTCTCCTGAGGCCTGGATCCTCACCACTACCAGAAGCAGTAGCAGAAGCAGCTCTGAACTCTCCTGAGGCCTGGATCCTCACCACTACCAAAAGCAGAAGCAGATACAGGAATTGGCTTAATCCATCCAAGGCCTAGCAAACAAAATTGACTGAATTAAAAAAAAATTATAATAAAACGCATGCTCTAAGTAAGGTTTTAAAACCCCTAGCAAAATAGCCTTCTGTTGATTTGCTTTTGATCTTATTTCTCTTTTTTTCTCTCTTGGGCTGGTTGTGTTACATGAAACAGGGTCCCAGTTTCTGGTGGGGTCCTAGTTTCTGGTGGGGTCCTATTGCCTGTAACACAGGAAGTGAATTTGTAATTGTGTGGATAGAAAAATAAACTCAACCTGATTCAAAGTGAAAATAAAATCTGAAAAACAAAACCTCAAAAGGGATTAGAGGGAAAGGAGAAATTAACAAAACGTACAACAAGAAATATTTAACAAACATTACACTTTTTAATAAATGATGAACTTATACAGTGCATTTTTGTAATGTTAGAATAAGAATTTTGGCGATAAACATATATACACAGTTTAGGCATTCGATTTTCTTTAAATATACATTCAAGACATTTTCTCCAAGGGAAGTCAACCCAATTTAATTGTACCTGGGACATGGCTCAATACGGTGTGTTCCACAATAAATAGCTGCTGCCTTTTCAGGACAGTCAGTGGTTTTCAAAAGCAAAATCGTTCAGCAGAAAAAGTGTTTTCAAAAAGACTGTCCTCAAGGCAGCTACTTTAAGAATGAAATGTTGTGATTCCTGAAGGCACTATGGTTCTCTCTTATTATACAAAATATGTACCTATTTCTTCATTAAAAACAGTTCTACTTGTGTTAATCTTTGTTTTAAATTTTGATAAAGGCTGTATTTCTTCCCTTACTGGTAGAAAAAAAAGGAAATGCAATGAGGGCCACAATGCTGATTGTTCTGTCTATAGTAACTGATACGGCTGGAAATTAGAACCTTGAATACCTTTTAGTGTGGCAGATGAGGGTGCGAGTGAAAATAAAGCAGAATGAATCGAAAAACAGTTGCACAAAATAACTGTAGCAATACAAATATACTTGATTATAAAATTAGACAAATGTTTCAACAACAGTATAAAATGAACTACTTATTTGCAGGAAAGAGTAGTACTAGTTTGTAGAAAGTTGTTTGCTGTTTTTCTGCTGTTAAAATGATTTTATCCTTATCTGAAATATTTTCCTTTGCACTTACTTCTATACTGGGCCCCTATACTGTAAATGTTCAGATGTTGGTTTGAAGTTATGGAGAGGTCTTTCCTCCTTTATGCAGTCTTTTAATGGCAAGCCCCAAGCTAGTACAGGGAGCTTGTACAAGCTAAAAGAATAAATACTTTAAAAAAAAAAACTAAAAAAAAAACTTTTATGATCTTATACTAGAAAAATCATTGTATTTAGCTGGAAGGGCAAAATAACCCTCTTCCTGTAAGCTACTGTATAGAATGTTCTTGTTACTGTTTGCAGTCTTTATAAATGCCTTATTCAAACTCTGTCTTGATTGAGCAAAACATAGGTACATATTTTTTATTTTAATTATAACACATTATTTTAATTATAACACATAGTGCTGATATTTATATGGATTTATAAGGCATTAGCATTCACAAAAGGTACAATCTCTTTTAATTATTTATTGATCTATTTATTTATTTTTTAAACAGGTCCTAAGTTTCCTTTTAGATTTTCCAGGTAATCATCCCGGTAGTGTACTTTTGATCCTAGCTCTGCCAGCAGAGCTGGGGACAAATACTTCAGAACTCCTGATGCCACAGTTCATTCTCCAGAATGTAGCAATCACATGCTGTTTAGTTGAAGAGGGAATAACAATCGCTATATCAAATAGTTAAAGCCACTGAAATCCTTTCAACCTATTATTCTTAAGTGACAAACAGCATGATTGCTAAAACTGCAACCCTGTACCATTGAGAGATAAAGTAAACAGTCTGGTCCACATAAGCCTTTTTCAGTGTCATCTACCCCCCCACACCCACCCCCCGTAACTGAAACATGGACGTGCCCTTAAAAAGCAAACGGAAAGAAATTAAATGTGGATGACTTCCCAACTTAATACATTATAAACTGATTCCTGTAAACTTTGTAGTACAAACATTTCAGAAATAAAACAAAAACAAATAGTAACATTATTTACCATCTCTTTAAAGTACAGTGGCTCATTTCGAAAAGTTTCACGCAAGAGACTCAAACATCATTGAATCTGTGTCCCTTGCAACTTCCTATATTCCCTGAACTCAGGAGTAGCTAGTCTTAAAATCCAAAGAAAAAAAAAAAAAAACCCACACCTTTTAATATCATAGTTGAAGCAGAAAAATATGAATGAACATTTAATGTAACTTTAATCTGATTGGACTATTCCACATTCATGCATAGCTTAAATAAACTTTAGCAGCATATTCCCTAAAATTCAAGTAAACTACATTCATATTCAGGGTGATTATAAAGTTAGCTGACCACTGACACAAAGACAGAGCCCTCTCTCAAGACAAATACTGCTAATATTCTGCTTCTCGTGCAATACCCTCTGCAGGTATCAGCCAAAGGACTGACCCCAGGTTATAGCCCAGCAGCACATCCAACATTATAAATCACCTTGCATACAAATAAAGCATCTTGGGGAATAGCAAAGGCATACTTTCTTTAGTGGGATGCAGAAACTCAGCATATGAATGAAATTTGAGCTGTGAAAGCTTCAGTTACAGTAATTATAAACATATCAACAGTCCCTTTGAAAAAATGTTAAATTCCTTATTTAAAGAAAAATAATAAATATAAAATAAAACATAAACTGCCAACATCTAACTTGTAGACAACGCAGCAACACATAAGTAATAACACTGTAGGAATAAAAACAGCAATCAAAAATGCAGTGCTTAAAAACGGAAGCAGATCTTTTGTAGTGTTAACTTTCCGTATGTGTTAAAAGAATCGAAAAGGAATAGAGGAACATTAAAGAGTAAGTAACAGGGTTCCGAAAAAATACAGCGTTACACGCCCCCCACGTGTCGCTACAACTGTTTAAATAACATTCCTGTCATTTTTCTTTTCATTATTAACATCCAGACAACTTGTTTACTTATTCAAAATGGCCGCTCTAGTGCACTGGGGTTTGAGATCAGGGGTGTGTCCTCTAAATCACTGCAGGAAGAGCCATTTAAAAAAAAATAAATAAACAACAAGTGCTCTGGCTTTTCTGTTCCATACCACATCATGGATCGTTACTGCTGTGTTATTGTGGCAGCATGACGTCACTGACAAAGGCGTTTAGACCAGGAAGGAGACTCGGACACAGAAAGGTACAGTAAAGCGCTAAAGTGTTTAATTATACACAAACAAAATTAACACGGACAGAAACTCTAAACAAACACATTTAACAAAATAACAGGCCAAGGGCCAAAACAAAAGGACTATACAAAACTCACAGATGTAAAAAAAACACAGGACGAACGGCACAGCACCGAACACGAAAATCACTTTACCACATACCTCTAACAGCAACATTACCTCTAACACACTAACTCCTTTCTCACCTGTGATCACCCTATTAATACGCCTGTGGCTGGAGCCTTAATTAATCATTTAATCATTTATTCAATTCACAGCTCCAGCCACATTCCAACGTGTTTTTACAGGGAGGATTTTAACTGCCTCCCTGCCCCCACTATTCCACACACACACAAACCCACATCCCTGTGCTCACATACAAATATACATTAACTCCCCCGTGGTGCATAACCCACACTATACACAATAAACCAAAAATACACCCAGGGGCACAGGTACCCCATCACAGTTACTGTTTGACAGACCCCGGATCTCAAACCCCAGTGCACTACAGCAGACATTTTGAAAAGAGCTTTGAAACAGACTTTAGAGTCATAAGTGTAAAAAGTTACGAAATATAGATAAATCTTAACTAATGTATTCTCCTTTTTGTTTGGATTAATTTGTATATCATTTTCATGTTTCAGTAATGAAATCCTGGACACTTTTTGAAACGGAACAGTGCTATCTGAAACAAGTCTAAAATCTTAGTATACCTGGCACACCACAGTGTTACCATTAACCTGCCTTCCTGCAACACTCTGCCCCTGCTGGTGTAATACATACTTCAGTAAAATATAACAAATAGAACAAACTACATACACTTAGAAAGTAAAGCTAACAAATAGCTCTGCCTGGTGTACCTTTCATAACCTGAAGGCCAATGATCTGTCTCCAGAATAAGAGCTTTCAAACTGACCTCAGGAACATCCACCTTGCTTCTGGGTCTAACTCAAACAAAAACTACCAATCGTGGAGTGGATTTATGATGGGCTGGGTGGAGACCACGACCAAACTCATTTCCCTTGTTACCTGAGCTGGATCCGAACCCAGGCCTCCAGAGACAAAAGGCACAAGGACAGGGAAGGAGCTGCTGTGCCACCAAGCTCCCCAAAGTGTCAAGTCTTTTTCTTTAAAAAAAAAAAAGAGGTCTAATATTAATGGGCATGTCATGTTCCAAATAAAGTAGGATTCCCCAATACGTAGATAAACAACTTTTCACAATGCTTTGGTTTTCACTATGGGTATGGGTGGATTATGTTATATGTTTTCCACATACCGTTTTTTGTTTTCTTTCAAACTTAAAAAATGGCATGTTACAAGGAAACATTTGATACATTCATAATAAAATATATATAAAGGATACATGTAAAATAAATGATCTTTTAATAACCTCTCCTGCCAGAAATTAAAACAAAGTATAATATACCGTGTGCTTTACCATGGTTCATCAATAAGCAAGGGAAAGTGGTTTCCCTTTATAGGAAGAAGCGTGAACTGTATGGCTTTGCAAGGACATAGCTGGCTTAGATTGTGTTAGAGACACACATATTTTATACGTAACAGGTCTTCTACAAATGTAATAATGAACTGCTCTTATATACATTTGAGCAAAGCCAGCTAATTGTATTGCCTCACAGCAGGGTACCTGGTTGGGTAGAATTCTGTAGTGCAATTTACTTTTTCTTTTTTTCTAAACATCTTGAGTGGTGTGGGGACCAACTTTATATAAGGGTCTCGAAGCAGCTAAACTCACAGCTGACATGACAAGAGAGATTGCTTTGATTTTTCTTGAGAGAAGCAGTCTATTAAAATAGAAGGCTTTATCTCAGGTGCAAATAATATCATATTGTTAAAACTCGGGCCAAAACAAATCATCAGCTTGCAAAAGAAAATCTGGAAGGATTTGTGGCCTACCAACAGGTGGTGCTGGTGCGTAAAAAAAACAAAAAAAAAACACACACACACAGCAACACCATGCAGTTACTCTACAGAGAACAGCAGCGAGCCTGCAAGTACTTCCAGATGTCGTCTAGAAGAGAATAATTTGTCATGTCCCTCGACAGGGCGCCCTTTGGCCCCTATATCCTGTGACTCTTTTAGTGATCCTTGACTACATAAGCAGTGCACGTCAGAGCAGCTGCAGTCCCCTCTATGTGTAGCCTAGGTTCTCCATCTCACTGCGGTAGCGCTGCTCGGACACTTTGCTCTTGTGATGTTTGCTCTCCAGGTGCAGCCGGAAATCTGCCTCCTCGCAGGCCCCAGAGTTGCACATGGAGCAGTAGAACTGGCCGCTGGGCGTGACACACATCGCCAAGTCCCGCGGGATTCGCTGCCGAGGGCGTGGGTTATAGTAGGGACCTGTAGGAATTACAACACAAGATTTCAGCTTCATGAAATAGTGAGCAGTACAGTCCTGACCATGGAGGAGTCACTTGAGAAAGACAGCCAGGGTATATTTGGTTATGCACACACACACACACACACACAATATACAGTTCATGTACATTTTCTTGCCCTATTTGAAGTGTGCAAATCCCCTAAGCCATTTATTAAATAGCCTTTTTGTTGCTATGACTGTCTCCGACATATTTCTGAAGACAATGGTTATTTTTCTTTTTAACAACATATTTGGTATCTCTAGCCTCTGACAGCTTTTAATCAAATTGAAAAGTATAGGCCAATACACTCTACTCAAAACAAAACATCTGGTGCATAATGCCTAACTCACTGTACTTGAGGCTTCCGCATAAGCGCAAATTCTATTTAGTTCCTTCACTGCTGAGAAAGCAAATATGGATATTTCAAATCCAAAAGAAACACGGACATTGTTGAAAACAACTTAAAAAGTAGATCTTTATCCTACTTTAAATATAAAGCTTCATTTAAAATGTCCATCTCAACAACATAAGATTCCAAAAATGTATCTACAGGTTCCACTTACCCCAGAATAAAATATTATGCTTCACATCATTAAAGTACAGGCACCAGTTGAAACTAACAACAAATGAAATAAAGATAAATCAGGCCTAATGAAAAAGACATAAATAATGTGATTGCAATGTCCAGGCTTGCACTGCATCAATATTATTTACAATTACGGATCCTATTGCAATTACTCAAATATTGGGTTTTTTCTACTTATGGTGCTTTGACTTTGTGTTCAGGAGCTGCAATCAGTTTTAGGTGCTGCCGTTGACATAAGTAAGGCTAGATCACCTAATGTGTCTTTATATTAGTAAGTGCCAGCACCATATAGTGCAGTGTATTGCCAGATCCAAAGTGGCTGATGAAGTTGGTTGATCTAGCTCCTAGCTTTGTATCAGTATCAGGCAACTAGAACTGAAGAGCAATCCTGAATTCAGATCACAAACTCATATTAAGAAAAAGTATGAGTAAATGCAATGAATACAAACCACAATGATCGCAAACATCCTAAAAAATGATGGGAACATCAAAAAAAAAAAAAAATTGAAACCAGTGCGTTAACTGTTCTTTAACATTATTCTCAAAATGTTCAAAACCAGTCTGCTATTATCACTAAGACCATATTGGAATTGGTGGCCCTCAGTGGAATGAACTTTACATGGTTGTATCATCTCAATTATGAGCACCTGTGAGATCCTGCTGACGTACTTGCGCCTCACAATATGGGTCCGTTTACACTCACCAATGCCTTGGCACTGTGCTTCGGTTTTACAAGCCAAAGCCGCCCGCAGTATTTATGGAATTGATCTCAATTTTATCTCAGCTCTGCTGCAGCACAAGGACTCAGACGCTAAACGGTTGGCTGCCAAAAGTTTACAAAAATGTTGCGTTTATGGCTGTTACTAAAACTAGCAACAAAAATCCCCTCCAGCTGCCAGTGATAGTTATAGCAGCCATGTGATGTTCATCAGAAAACAGCAGGCCCTCTCACAGGGCTAACAGCAGATAGCATAATGTGACCCCAATTAGGTACTACACAATACTGAACCACTGCCAGTTACTGCCAGACAGTCGAGTATCCTTTTCTACACGTTTACACCTAGACAAATTCTCAAAGAAAAGACCAACTCACTCAGTGATACAGTACACAAACTGCATCATTAAATTCAACATTGCTTCAAATATTTAACAAGAAACACAGCGTACTAAATTAAGTATTCACATAACAATAAAGCAGATAAATATTCCGAATAAATTCCTGTGCTGATATCTGAGTTTAATTTACATTTTTTGTGAATGACTAAATGTTCAGCAGTAGTAAACACATCCTCTCCAAGGCAGTCTATGGATTCAAGGCCCAGAAACTAGACACAGATACCAACAGCATTATCGAAACAAGGAACTGGGGCTGCTGTACACTGTGAACACACAGGTTCCTATGGGCTACCTGCGGCTAATGTAACAGTTATTTTGATTAGCCAGTTTTACCAATTTTGAAGGAGGGTCTGCTGAGGTACAACACAGCATCAGAGATCATTATTTTTCCAAAGACTGCCCTGTTGTAGTTTAGTTGTCAGTCATTAGTGCCCCAAGCGCACAGAGAATGTACATGCTTAGGTGACTTGGCAGCTGTACCAGACTATTGTGCTCCAGGTCATCCTATGTCTTTCCAGGCATTGAAGAGTACTACTGTGCAAGATGGCAATGCCCCTTTCTATAACCCCAGAACAGAACATAACAGCATGAATTACACTGGGAAAGATGGATTAAACAAAGCAGGGTTCGTATCATTTGGTATGCCATCAGCTTTTGTAGAAATTCCAGCACTATTTCTAATCGTGTTTATATATGAATTTATTTGAATGTATTTTTATTTGATGCTCAGTACTACCCTTAGGAAAAGAAAATATGTTTTTAATATAGTTTTTATTAAACATGTTAGATATATGGTGTAAAAGATCGAACCTCTTTGTGGTTTGTTGCTCCTTTAAAAACACTGACCCAGCACGCACAAATGGATTTTTGAAGCACGGTTGCGCTATTTTTAATGAAAACACACAAAACCAAATAAACAAACAAACAAACACCTAGCTCGCTTTGAGCACTAACTAAACAAAACAGGAACCTAAACTAAAGACAGGACAGCTAAGCTGTTTACCTGCATCAAAACAAACAAAATCACACACACAAAAAAAGGACTCACTCTACCTTTTTTTTTCTTTTAAATTACCGCTGTACCCACACACCAGCACAGTCGGGCTTCTACCCTCTTCAGCAGCTGCCCAGAGCAGACTGACTGCTCTCCTTTTAAACCCTGCACCTGGCTCTAATTTCCAATAATAGCCAGGTGCAGGTAATGATTAAACAATAAAACAATCAAACAATTAAACAAAACAATTAACACAAATTAAACAATTAACAAAACAAAACCAAAATGTGCCTTACACACGTTTTTCTATAGGGAGGAATTAACCCCCTCCCTGCTGTCTCACAATGGATATATTTACAACATGATATATATATATAATATCTCCAAAGCGACTTACAGAGACTGCTGCTGCAGAGTCACTTCCAATACGACCTCGGTTTTATGTCTCATCCAAAGGACAGAGCACAAGCAGGTTACGTAACTTGCTCAGGGTCACACACAGTGAGTCAGTGGCTGAGCCGGAAACCTCCTGGTATCAAGCCCCTTTCTTAACCACTGGACCACCAAGCCTCCTATAACTGGTTCTCAATCCTGCTGGTTTTTTTCCAACCAAGCTCTCAATTACTTATTTGAACCCTTAATTGAACTAATAATTAGCTTAATTTGACTTTTTAAATAGTGTAGCTTACAAAAGTTGGAGAATTTGAGTTCCTTATACAATTTTATACCTAAATTGAAATCTCTGTCTCTTTAAAATAATTAAAAAGCTCAGATTAGGCAAATTATTAGTTCAATTAAGGGTTCAATTGTGTAATTGAGAACTTGGTTGGAACAAAAACCAGCAGGGCAGTGGTCCCCCAGGACCAGGATTGAGAACCACTGTCCTATAATATTATAATTGAAGTTATATAAATATAGCAAAAAAGGCTATCATTAGGGTCTTTTTTTAATGATCTAAACATTTGCTGATCTTAATAACATCACTGTGGCAGGCTGGTGTAACTAGTGTGGGTGTATGTTTTTTTATTTAAGTTTGGCAGGGAGGGGGTTAAAATCTTATCTCTGCCAAATCTTTGTGCAGAATGTGGCTGGGGCTTAACTGATTAATTGAGGATCAATTAAGCACAGTCACATGCTATAAAAGAGAGCAAAATCGTTTGTTTGTGAGAGGAGTTTTGGAGAGTGTATGGACGGGGACGGGGACGGGACGGGACGGGACGGGGACGGGACGGGACGGGAAGGGAAGGGGAAGGGGAAGGGGAACAATTCAGTGAAGGCCATTGCCCAGCCTGAACTGAAGTGACATATTTTGTGTAAATCTTTTGTTTTGGGCCTTGTGCCTTTGTTTCTTTGTTTTGTGTGTCTAATAAAAGTGTGCACAGCGCTTAAACTGCAGCTTCTGACACGGGTTTGCTTTCCTGCCGCTGACCAGCCTTGACCACAACGCTACCCTGCTACAATCACCCTAAAATGAGTAACCCTGATGTTTCTGTATGTATTTTGTGTAATATTGTTAATAAGTGGGTGAATGAATCACCTCTGGTGGAAACCCCAGCTGGATTAATATAGTTGCAGTGCAGAGTATGGGGTGATGCTGATGTAAGAGGCACTGGAATCTACAACTGCTCATGTGATGTCATTTCAGCTTATTCAATTCCTGGCTGTAACTGAAGAGTTAAACAAAAACATGCATGGTTTTTGCAGAAATAGTTTTCTGTCTGTTTTTTTATGCTACTGATGTTGTATCTTTCATAGATTAGGGGTTCTACATCAATTGCTGTTCTCACAAGACTTAAAGGGTACATCAGCAGTACATGAAAAATAAAACATAAACTATCCCACCTTGCTGTTCCGCACGTATTTGGTCATTGTATAATAATCCGTATGCGCCCAAACAGCTGCATATGCCACACTGCTAATGCCAAAATCACTCATCCAGAGCATATCTTCTAAGCTAAAAAAGTTGCCTTCCGCATGTACTCTCAGATGTACCGGCACATGCCCAATGAAGCATTGTGTAAGCTACAGTGCCTCTCAAAAGTATTCACCCCCCTTGGACTTGTCCACATTTTATTGTGTTACAACATGGAATCAAAATGGATTTAATTAGGAGTTTTTGTCACTGATCAACACAAAAAAGTTCATAATGTCAAAATGAAAAATAAAATCTACAAATTGTTCTAAATTAATTACAAGTATAAAACAGAAAATAATTGATTGCATAAGTATTCACCCCCTTTGCTATGACACACCTAAATAAGCTCTGGTGCCACCAATTGTCTTTAGAAGTCACATAATTAGTTGAAAGGAGTCCACCTATGTGCAATTAAGGTGTTTCACATGATTTCAGGTTAAATAAACCTGTCTCTGGGAAGTCCTACAGTTGGTTAGTACATTTCCTAACAAAAACTACATCATGAAGACGAAGGAACATTCAAAGCAAATCCGGAATAAGGTTCTTCAAAAGCACCAATCAGGGGTAGGATATAAGAACAATTCCAAGGCATTGAATATCCCAAGGGGGTGAATACTTTTGAGAGCCACTGTATATGCAACTTTTTTGGCTCAGAAGAGGTGCTCTGCAAGAGTGATTTTGGACATTAGCAGTGTGGCATATGCAGCTGTTTATACAATGACCAAATACATTCGGAAGAGCAAGGTGGGATAGTTTATGGTTTATTTTTTCATGTACTGCTGATGTACCCTTTAAGAAAAAACACAATTTAATGATGTACTTAGCTTAAATTGATTATGAGGACAGACAGTCATGTAGGAAGAAGACACCATCTTAGTTACTAACTATGCTCAAGTTCACTGGCACGAGGACGAAGAACTCAAAAAACATATGGAGGTCTACGTCAGGATTTAGGTCATGCACGACAATACACTTTTCTATCACATTTACTAACGTCAATGTATTATTTCTACCTGGCATGTTTTGAGGCACATACGCATTCCTGCGTGTCTTCACTATTTTAAACTCGTTCCCGTCTTTCCCTGGTCGCCTTTGGTTTGCTTCTGATGTGTCTCTGAAAAGAAAAGAAAAAAATGACTAAGTTTGTATCAGCCTCAAAACATCCCTGAGGTTTCTCATCCACTGATCTTTAATTTAAGCACTTCCGCGATTTAACTGAAAATAAATAATAGGACCAGTCAAATAAACCACAGTAAACAAATCAACAGTAGCCATCTCCACCCAATGAAAAAACATTTTACCTGAAAGTGAGTCAGTTATAAGTTGGTATGCAGTTTTGTTTTGCGAAAAAAGGTAAAGGCCGTGTGAGTGTCTGTTCAACATGTTTAGAGGGGAATGAACTGCAAGTAGTGAAACATCCAAATTATCCCTTTTTAACCCTTAATACCATGTTTTTTTCTTGAAAACAAATGTAAATACCTTAAGACCACAGCAATTCACAATTTTTTAATCTAAAAAAAAAGTTTGCATTCTTGAATAACTTATACCAGTGGTGGCCAATACGTGGATCGCAAAAGATTTTTGGTGGATCTCGGGACAAATCAGAACAAGCACTAACATATAAGCATAGAACAGTTTTTGTTACGGCTGATGGGGAGAGCCTTCTGTGTTGTCCAGTAGCACAGATGAAAATATTCCCACAGTTTCTGCATATGAGACTAAAAAAATGCTTGTGCAACATACATGTTAATTTAGGTGCACGTGTGCGACTAGAAATTCCTAAAGGTTGACTATAAAAAATATTTTTTTTCAGCTGAAAGTATTTATTAAAAAAAAAACCTCACAGTTGAATCTAACTCTCATAGCTCAATTGTAATGTACTCTTGGAAAGCAGTTTATTGGTGTCCACTGCCCACTGCTAATCACACATAAACTACAAATCCCATACCCTGTCAATTTCACTGATTTACCAGTGCGATGGCTACTCATATCCAGACAGTTTGAAAACTTGTCAAACCAAGATGAGGAAAATAACAGATTATTTTCATGTGACTGGAGAGGTTTCAAAGGAAAACTGCGGTGAACAAAATTCTGATATGTCGGGGTCTTTACAAGAAATGAGCAATGAAGGTATGTCAGAAGATGAAAACGAACAGGGAACTTCGAGAAGTTCACAGTTGTAAGTTGCAAAAGAACATATAAGTTCAACCAACAGTGGCTAAAAGATTTTCCCTGGCTTAAGTTTAAAACAAAACATGTTTTGCACGTTTTGTCAGGATGGGGGAAATGATGGCAGGAAAGACTGCATTGTTTACAATGAGCCAGAAGTTCAAACGTGAAAATATTTAAAACACAGTGCTTCAGGGGCTCCCGAGTGGCGCATCCGGTAAAGGCGCTCTGCGTGGAGTGCAGGATGCGCTCCATAGCCTGGACGTTGCCGGTTCGAGTCCAGGCTATTCCACAGCCAACCGTGGACAGGAGCTCCCAGGGGGCGGTGCACAATTGGCCGAGCGTCGCCCGGAGGGAGGGAGGGCTAGGTCGGCCAGGGTGTCCACGGCTCACTGCGCACCAGCGACCCCAGTAGTCTGGCCAGGCGCCTGCGGGCTTGCCTGTAAGCTGCCCAAGAGCTGCGTTGTCCTCCGACGCTGTAGCTCTTGGGTTGCTGCATGGTGAGTACGCAGTGTGAAAAAAAGCGGTCGGCTGACGGCACACGCATCGGAGGACAGTGTGTATTCGTCTTCGCCCTCCCGAGTCAGGGCAGGGGTGGTAGCGGTGAGCTGAGCTTAAAAAATAATTGGCCATTCTAAACTGGGAGAAAGTAATAAAAAGAAAAAAAGAAAAAAACACAGTGCTTCAAAACGGCATGCAATGTGCAAAGAGGCATACATCCAGAAATGTCAGCCAGATCATCCCGCTACCATAAACAGGCAAGTAGCACATTCTGTGGAAGATGCTACCAGGCAGTTAAAAATCATTTAAGTTGGAAAAAAGTTGTCCATTTTTGTTGATGCAAAAGTATTGAACTGCACAAGTGTTATGTAAGAAAAGAAGGACAAAAAGATTTGTAGATAGTCAACAACACATTTTAGCAAAATTGCATTTTATTTTGTGTGCCCCTAAATTTTTCTTAGGCGCGCATGTGCCTAAAAAAAAAGTTAGTGTAGAGCCCTGCCTACACCAGGTTTCAAGACTCGGATGAAAAATGCTGGTAAGTTTCTGTTTTGTAACTACCTATGCTTAATATTAAAAATGCTTTGATTGCACATTTGTTACGTTTTTGTTGTTGTGGTTGTTTTGTTTTATTATTGCTATTACATATTGGACACTATTATATTAAATCCCGCTAATAATTGTTGGGTCATAGCTTACTGGTGGATCACGGAGCCCGTTTGGTGTATTGACCACCACTGCTTTATACACACATAAATTAGGTTGCACCTTTGCCTCATTAAATCCGAAATCCATGCTCAAAACATTTGCTGGTGAAATGAGTAGACCTTTGAGAGAATCCCACTTAATCAGAAATGTATTTCCACACCCTCTTCTAGCTGTACAGAACACTGTTTCATTTGGCTACTCCTGATCCTCTGTTAAAAAAAATGTCATTAATGCACATTGAAACCAAAGTTCCTTATCTATGACAATGTAACAGCAAAACATACTTTATTATGATTTTCCACAGAAGTAAAAAAAAAAAAAAAGAATTGACAGCACTTTTTATTTTAATTGATCTATTTTAATAATCTGAACAGTGATCTGAATACCTCCTCTCTCAAGTCCTTCTTTTCAGGAGGTGATTTTTGAACACTCTGTTTTAATTCTATAAATATATACAATAAAAACTGAGAGGAGTTAAGTTGTGCAGTATTAAGATCCGGTTCATTAAAATGGACCCCATTAACTACCACCGTCCTAATACAACCAAATCAAGACACATTTTTCAACGTCGACATTTTTACTCAGAATGAATACGGCAAAAGCATTTTTTGAGAGGAAGAAAACATTTTCAAACTGCATAAAACAAGCAAGAAAGAACTTTCTGCTTCAAAATGGGGCCCTGGGTGGGTAAAGTGGATGATTAAACTTTGTATAAGTACTATATTATATACCAGTATTGAAAATTAATTTTCTTTCTGTATGGGAAGATATTCGAGTATACCAAGAATAAAAGTTTCGAATACCCAAGTGCTTTAATTACTCATAACTAAGGCTATGATTTTGTCACGGCGGTCACGGAACTAGTGAAAATCTAAATTTGAATAAAAGTCTGTGAAATCTTAGAGGTGGATGTAAAAACATTTTTGATTAGGCGCTTCATTTATTTCCTTTAAAAAATGCAGTCTGTCATGCACTGAAAATACAAATCTGCAAGTAAATTGTTTGGTTGTGTAGGCACACAGCATTTACGTGTAGCTATGTAGGTCAGCAAATGAGATAGCTGAGTGAGCGAGCATGTAAATGGAAGACAGCTCAAAGACAAAAAAATTGTGAGTGAGCTGTTTTCTGTTTTCTAATTTTGATAACCACCAGTTCATTCTGCAAATATAGCCCTTCAGATGCTTTTATGACGCCTCAATATAAAGTAAATAACTGAAGTCTAGAAATGGGCCTCTACATTTCTCTGCGTTTTCCTCCACACAGTGATGATAAAGCTCCATTTTCTATGTGTTGAGCTTCATAGTCAGTGTGAAATTTCACTGGTCTGATTACGGGCATGTCTAACTTGACTGTCTTCAAAATAGGACGCAGAGGTCTGTAGCCAAAACCAAGGCTACAGACCTCTTTTTCTTTTTCTGTTTTCTGTGAAGAAATATTGATTCAGAATGTATCAAATTACATAAACACCAATAACCAATGGAGGCGCCAGTGGTAGGAGGATTAGGAAACCAGTTTAGCTTCTCACAAACAATAACTTATCATTCTCGAGTCAAAGAAAGATTTTAATGGCATCTAAGAACTTGTGGTTACAACATAAGGTCGGGGTGAGTCAAGAGGTACAAAATGCTGTACAGCACTCTGAAACCACTTTTGTGGTCTGCTGCACTATATAAAAAAAATTAAATAAATAAATAAAACCAAGTCACACAGTACTATTTAAAAAATGTTTTTTTAAAAAACATTATAAACACATCAATGTGCTTCAGCCCTTGCTGTTGGGTTGGACAGGACATACACTATTACATTATTATAGGTGTTGCACATATTTTCCTGAGGTCAGTGTAGTAGCTGTGTAACCTGGTATTTACAGCTATGATATATATATATCTATAAAAAGCAAGAAATTGTAGGTTTTGTGATGGATGTTTTAACTGTGTTTATTTTATTTTTTTGGTTTGCAAAATACACCCTCACAAAGTATTACAGACGTGGTGTTTGGACATATATTTTTAAGAAACAAACTACATTTTAAAGACAAATACAATTCTCTAAACACGTTTAAACATCCTTTTTTTCAATTAAAAAAACGTAACTACTGCATAACCTACCTTTTTAGACCCCATGTCCATTTTCCCTATAATAAACCTTGAACCTGAAATATTAATAATTTAAATATTTACTTATTTTTTCTGTAAAATACAGGGTCACAAATGGATACTGTTATAGACCTTTTTGCAGACAGGTTTCAGGTCTGAAGTAGCTATGAAGTAAATACAGAAGCTGCCCTGTTTGAGAAGTTTGAAAGCTAAATGAAGAGGTATTTTTGCTTTGTTCCTATTTTACAGAACTCATCTAACCATTTTCTGAGTTCCTTTTTTTTTCACAGAAGCTTTTAGGTCCCTGCACAGTAGTTGCTGTGATTGTTCATCCTGAATAAGGTATCAAAGCGTAAACCTGGAAATACAGGCAGCGCATTGAAAGACACACTTCAATTGGACTGTAAAAAATATGCTTTGTGTGTCTAAATAATCTCACGCAGAAACTTGGAATGGTTTAAACTGTCTTAAAGTAAGCCTTATCAAAAAAAAAAAGATGAGCTTTTTCTAGTGGCACTACGCCCAGAATTTTTTTTTTTTGAAAAGTAATCAGTTTGTTCGGATTTCCTTGTGTGGGGTATGAATCTGCTTTGCTTTATAAGTCAACACAGAATAATATTCTGTTTTGCCCTCTTGTTGTGTTTAAGTAATTTGGTCAAACATGTAATTTACCTTTTCAAAATAATTTTAATAACAGAAATGTGCTAAACAAATGTTACCAAGCCTCCTAATCACAGACTGTTAATTTGGGTCATTGTTATAGACCTCTCCCCAAGTCACCAGTAAAGTTTAAAAAAATGTACTTGTGTGTGCTGGTTGTTATCTTGTGCCCTACTCAAAAATATGTAAGGACTACTTTGTGAAGGTCTTTTTTACAGCCCATCGTGATTCATTTCCTGTTCATTCTACTGTTTTAGAGAAGGTTAGAAGTGTATTCTCAGTTTTCAAAGAGCGGTTTAATTTATGAGTTTATTATTCAAAAAAAAATTTATAAATAGGACCCTGTGGGTGATATTTTTAAAGGGTTTACTACAGTCTTTAATTCCTGTTTTGAAAGAGGTAAAACACCTGTTAATTTTACAAAACTGCAACCAAACAATTAAGTTACATATTTCAAGTCCTCTCAAGCACACTCAGTGTGCTTTGTCATTCATTCTGTAACATTAACATGATTTTTTTCTCCTTTTAAAAAAGAATGGAGAAAACTTAAAAAATATGGTCTCTTGTTTCCAGAAAGCAGACCTGTCTTTCCAAAGCAGACCTGGCTTCTACTTTCAGAAACGTTTTGTCACGGACTAAGCATGTGACTCATTGATCAAGATGACGTGATGTGGACAGCTGCTACAGTCTGAACTGTCTGAAAATAAAAATGTTTTGTACACACACAGACCATGTCTTTATAGCATTATTGCTTTCCTCCATATTCGGATTATACAGCTGCATGAAAATCATCGTACTGTATGTTCCCTTAAAAAAAAGTGTAGCAAGGTGTAATGAAGCATAGTGAAAGCATGGTAAAACATTGGTAAGCATTGTAAAGCCTAGAGAGTTATGGTAAAGCATATTCAAAAACATGGCCAACTATATTAAATGCACAGTATAACCATTGAAAAAACAAATCAACATTTAGTAGGGTTTGGGCTTTAGTGATCACCTAAGCATTAAACACGTTCCACGGTAGTCTGGAGGAGGTTGGCACTTACATGAAAGTGTTTCTCTGCTGGGCCTCAGCCAGCCGCAGACGCTTGGCATGGTTCTTCCCCTGGTAATGGGCCTGAGCGACAGCAGGTGAGCTGAACGAGGCATCGCACAGCTTACAGTAATCATTCTCTGTAGCCAGAATCACCCGGCTACCTGTCTTAAAGGAACCTGACTGAAAAAAAGGGGGCAATGTGAAAGCAAGTACCAGTAATTCAACATCTTTAAAGTGTGATAACTAAGATTTTAAAACTAATTTTCTTAACATAATCACGTCACATTTTACTTGTACTGACTATCTTTAGTTTTTTTTAGTTATACGGTACTTTAAAGGGTAAATAAGGACCTTTTATTTTGTTACATGTTCCCATGTGTTGCTACAACTGTTTACGTAAGGTGTGTGTATTGTTTTAATTATTTTTTTTTTTTACATTTTGACCACTTTCTTAAACTTTTAAATTGCATTCCCTGCACATATGTAACTGAGATGGATTTACCAGTGAGCAGGAGGATGATGGGAAATGTAGTTCTGAGAGGTCCATGCGGGTACATGTGAAGCCATCTTGAGGCAGGGAATGCAATTTAAAAGTTTAAAAAGTGGTCAAAATGTACAACAAAAAAAAATAATTAAAACAATACACACACCTTAGCGCACACATGGCAACATGTAACATAATAAAATAAAAAGTTCCTTATGTATCCTTTAAATCTGGAGATGCTGATTTGAAAGACTTTAGTTGCTGTGACATCTTCATACTTAATCCTCCACATATCCCCAGTTTCTTATACTATAAAAAGCTTATGCTAAAGAATGAAAGAATGTCTCATCACAATTAGCGTATTTTTGCACAAATGTAAGCACAGCGCAGACTAATGCTTTCTGTGCCAGCATGCAAACAGAGTGAGAGAGCTGCCCTTACCTGAGTCACTGGCACTGTTGCTGGGGGAGGGGGCTGCTGGACAGGGGGCTCCACCACCTCTGGAACTCTGAGAGGGGGCGGCTGCTGACTGCCAGCATAGAAATTCCGGAGCTTCTTATTATGATTTTTACCCTAAAAATACAACACAGAGCACAGTGGGTCAGTCAGGTCTGGACTTTGGTTCGACTGCTAGTTTGCTTCCTTGTTTCCTACAGTTTTCGATCAGGGCTCTTAAAACATGATAGACTATACAATATATTTTTTCAAAAGCCTTGTGGATAGAAACTGAAAAAATAACGTGAGAGGTATGGGTAGATCATGCCTGACAGTTGTGGAATTCATAACTGAGTTGACTGCACGGCTTAATCACGTTATGACTTCAATGCAGTCCAGCTCTAAGCTACTAGTTTGTTCAACCACTGCCTCAGCGTGTGATGAATGTTCAATTTATTCTCTTTGAAGAAATCCCCTCATACACTACATACAACTGAGAAAACTATAAATACAAATATGGTGAACATTAACCAATAAAAAATACAATAGTGATATAATAATAATAGTAATATATATATATCAAATCAATATCACTGTTGAAAGTTTTTGGAAATACCCCTTTCAGACTCATTATTATCTCTTGACTTATTATTGAATGCGTTCCTTGCTCTTTCCTTGCAGTACCTGGTAATGAGCTTGTGCTTGCTGTGCAGAGTTCAGGGTGACGTTGCACAGCTTGCAGTACAGGGGCCTACAGAGGTCCTCCAAGGCAGAGTCCTGGTCCCCCACAGTCTGTGTCTCCTCCTCCTGGGGGGGTGGCAAGGATTTGGGGCAGGGTGGTTGTGGCGGAGGGTGAGGGGGTCTCTGGACTGGCTGCAGGGAAGGTGGCCCTGGGGACAGTGAGGTAGACAGGGGGAATCGGAGAGGGTCAGGGAGGGAAGGAGCCATGGGTCGAAAAGGTTGTTGCTGGCACATATTCGGTAGAGGTTTCACTTTGGGATCAGGACCTGAAAGAAAAGATAGAAAAGTACCTTCTTATATCCCATAGAAATACCAGCACTGTCTGGCCACCTTATTAGGATCTAATTGGATTTGGTATCACCCTGAGTCAGAGATGCAGATTAGGTTGATCATGTGATGTGACATGTGAGCCATGCAGCTCTGTAAAGCTGTGGGAGCTGCACAATTGTTTTGCATTCGAGAGGCATGAAGATGGGTGCACATCATAAAGAAAGTCATGTTGGCAGGCATCTCCAAGAAAATAAAATGAAATAAATGTGGCCTCAAACAGTTGGGCAGAGGGAAAAGACAGAGATGATTAATATTGTTAATGACTGAATGTATTAGGATCTGTCGAGACACCTTCCAACAAGGTCCTTATAAAGTGGCCAGACAGTATTTGCATTGCATATGTCTCATCTTACAGACGTGTGCATATACTGTATGTATGGACAATATGCAGCCATCCCCAGAGTGGGTAAAGTTCACCATCCACACTTTATTCTCCAGCCAAGCACTGCATGTACAGTACGAAACCACAGATACAAATCATCTGAACTCATGATTTGGTTGGTTTTACCCAACACAAACAGACTCTCCACAATATGGCTTACAATACCACTCGTTGCAAGGAATTCAAAAATCCGCTCCCAGTCCTTCACCTACCAAGCTGCCCATCACTAAGGAAATCCTGGAGTCTGCGGGTTCCTTCGGTGCAGCGAGATTACCTCCCGGAATCAGTCCTTCAATCCATCTACGGACCTCTGCATCAGCGATCTCAAACTCCAATCTCAGGTCATGTCTTTATTTTTTAAACATTCAAAAAACGATCGGGAAAGAAAGGGAGTATATGTTTATTTACTTAAAACTAATCATATTATTTGTCCCTTTTCTGCTCTATTCAGCTACCTATCAATGCGCCTGAATGTCGCTTCAGACAAACCCCTCTTCCGCACCCTGGAAGGAACGATTGCCTCAAGGAATTGGTTTATCAAATCCGTATGTCTGTCTCTGCTCCGCACTGGATTTTCACACGACAGTTATGCTGGACATTCTTTCAGAATCGACACAGCTACTTCAGCTGCTTGACGAAACATTCCTCCACATCTAATCAAAGCCATGGGCAGACAGACATCAGGAGCATACAAACTATACATCTGAAAAAATTACAGTGGCATGTTAACTGCACAAAAAACGTTATGTGGTTAATTAATTTTAGCCTTAAGAAGTTTTTTTTTTCTTCTTTTTCTTCTTTGGAGATATTCTTCTTTTTAGATAATACATATTCTGCTGGCTTTAGTTCTACAAAACAACAGCCACAAACAAGCAAATGCATTGTGACTTCATGAAATGTAATAGTCATGCAAACGATCAGATCAGTTAGTCCTATCTCACTTTCCATAAATAGCTCTTCCATCATACAGCAGACTAATTTTATAATCCTGCAATAACACACCAATCACATTGAGACAGAACTGAACTTCTGTACAGGTAAAGCCCCATCTGAATGTCACCCTGCTTTTGAGGAAGGTCCTGTAATCAAGCCGTTAGAGATCTGCCAGTGTTACTAAAAGAACAGTCAAAAATAAGGAGTTATATGTCTCATGTGATTCTGTAAATGCTGCTTGAGAAATGGTCTTGATAATTCAACGAACTTTGACAAAAAGATGTTTGCCCTAAAACGGCATCACTGCATACAGAAGTATTAAGGGGTTGACAGCCCCTTGCTATTGACCAGCAGTGATCTACATGCTCTACGGCATGTGCAATTAAGTCTAATTATGTTTGAATGTTGCCTTTCAGATTAAGATTCTCTGAACTTAATATAGGAAATATGTCCCAGCATACTGAGAGAGTAATGAAGAATTTCCATTATCTACAAAAGGACAGGTCTGAAGTGTGTGCTTAACCAAAATTCCCAAAAAAAGATGTACAGGTATATGGCCTGAATAACAATGGCTAGTACTAAGAGTGCTATTTAGCACTTTGAAAAAACACGCAAACAAAAACACCACAGTCAGCACTGTGTTGTACACGGTTACTTTGTCAAAGCATATAAATTCTAAAAGACACTTTATTTGCTTGTATTTCAATACCAACTCAGCTTATAGTTTACGATTATGGCAAAGTATTCATGTTTTTAACAACCTGAGAAATGCAAAATGATAAAGAATAAAATATGTTGCGCTGAACCTGTGTTGCAAAGGATAAAACAAGCTCCATTAATGTTACGCTTCGGAGACAAAATAATTTGAATGTCTAAATAGCTCTAAATGCAACTGTATTGCACTGTCTTTATCTGTCATAGTACTTGCTAGACATGTACTTGCTGGTACAGACAATGTTATCTTAGATGGCTAATCCAAATTAAATCAACAACTGAATAAAAAGCCTGGGACTATAGCCTCTAGGGAGCCTGTGCACATTATAATGTTCACTGTTATTACAGTTTCCTAAAATAAGAGTTTTATACACATATAGTTCAATGCGGAATGAAATCCAATTTACAGAAATGATCTGGGTTGCAAGAGGACAGACACAGAGCAGCCATTTTATTAATCTTTTCAAGACAAACTACTCAACAATTTCCTGTCTTGATTTAGTTTATTCCACAAGCTCATTGTAATGTGAAATAGCATACCCATTTAATTTTTACATGGCATTATAGTACCTGTATAAAATGGTTATTGCAACCGATCATTTGGCCATTGGATAATAGTTCCAAAAATAAGTCCTGCAAAGACCTACATAAAGCTATCTCAAGGTTACGGTCGCATGACAGGCTCTCCAGAGATTTGTTTGGCCTTGGTCCTTATTTGTTGGGTATAATGCGAATCAATAATATGCTGTCAACAGTCAACAGTACTGGTACTATCCATGCCAGGAAAGATGTTTTAATCAAAAGGTATTCTGGACTGATTTGGAAAAAAAATCAGTGCTTAAAATGAGGTTTAACCCCATTCACAAAATCTGCATCTCTAACACTCTGAGGTAGAGTTCCAAAGGAGCATACTGAAAAACCCTGAAAGCCCTGAATCCAGTTGACTTCTACTGGAACCTAGGGACTATGAGGAGACCAGCATCCTGAGATCTCAAAGTACCAGCAGGGGCATAGGGAGTATAGGGAGTGAGCAGTCCTATGAGGTACAGTAAGGAGGTTCAAGGATAGACAGTTAGTTAAGATCAAAATCAATTCTAAAATCGCCTGGCAACCAATGCAAAGGTTTTAAGACTGGAGTATTTTCGATAGAGTGCTGCCACATTTTGAACAAGCTGCAGGAACAAGGGAGCTACAGTAACATGCCGTGCTGGACAGAGTTGTGAGCCAACCAAAAGCATGTCACAGTTCAAGATTGAAATTCCACACAGGCATTGTGACAGCACAGATTGCAGTACCCGTCTCAGGGGGAAAAGTCAGAGGAGTTAACTGTACCCACTGGCAGCATATAGCATGGACGCTGAATAGCAATAGGCTGGATGTGGCTGATTAGATAAGATGCATACCAGTTAAGTATTAACGTGTAAAACCAATACACATCTTAATCAAATAAAATGTGGCTTTATATGTATTTGGTGCTTAAAGATATATTTTTCACAGTTACTCAGTTCCTAAACTGAAACTGAAAGCATCTTATTATTCATGCAGTATGCCAGGCACATGATTAATGCTGAATAATGAGGAAATAGAACTACAATCACATAACCAACTCAGAAAAAAAAGCAATGCATGATACTGCATACTGCAGGACTAATACCATTGATAAGTGTACGAGCAATTAAAACCAACTCTGCCTGTGCTACTGTACACACATGCTACTACAATATTTCCATTGGCTGTCATCCAAGTGTTATACAGCTGTTAGTAAGCTGGAGAAATGGCAACAGGGATAAATCCAGCAATCCCATTTGGTTTGGTGCAGAAAATAATGCAATTTCCTCTTGCAGTAATGTAATACTCAGGCTTATTACCAGCTCAGAATTGCTATTCTATCTGCTTCTGAACATTGCAGTTAGCACCTTTTGAAGTCTAGATGCCCTCTTAATTGTACATTTTATCAGTGGTTATCTTATTTTTGAATCTGCAAAGAGTGCAGGTTGTTCTGGTGGGATACCTGAGTATTGCTTAATGATTTCCACCTTTTTATTTGGGATTTGGGGGGGTGTACTGTAAATCTGCTTACTTGAAGATGCATCTTTTCTATACTACAGGCCAGGGTTGTTACATGCATTTTGTATGTGTGTGTCAAGCCATTAGTTAAGTACTCAAAATGCTAACTATTGAGTTTTTTAAATCTTAGTTTCCCAAAAAGGATTCATCCGTGAT
Source organism: Acipenser oxyrinchus oxyrinchus (assembly GCA_030684275.1). Classification (NCBI taxonomy): domain Eukaryota; kingdom Metazoa; phylum Chordata; class Actinopteri; order Acipenseriformes; family Acipenseridae; genus Acipenser; species Acipenser oxyrinchus. The sequence goes on from CM060262.1 coordinate 11,231,381, forward strand.
TAATTCAACTAGATACAACTAATCTGCACATTATCATTATTATTATTACACGTTATTATAAAATTAGTGTCAACTTTAATCATATTATTTTATCACGTTTAAACTAAACGCTTCACCCACATAACTGAGTGTCAGGATAACACGTCATGATACATAGATTTAACACACGTACTACACAGCATACGTCTTGACATCTCTGCGAAGTGGACATCTATACATTTGTAAATTGCTGCAACACGGAAGCAGGGTCGCCAAGCACACAGACACCTGTCTTGATTTACAGGACAGTACATTTATATTTCGTATCAAAACGGTAAATCAGTACAGCCCACCCAAAATCGACCGTATGATGAAGGTCGCCTAGGCAACGCCAGCAAACAATTACAGTATTTCTCTGAAATGATTCATTTCAATTTCAAAATCACCATCACGGTTGCCAATCGGGTTTTCTGCACCTTCTCAAATGTAGAAACATACAGTTAACTACACTACCGTTCACCAGAATAATGACACTGATCGTCACAATCGGCAGTAGTTAAAAAATGTTATTGCAGAGTGCATCAATCGTAGATAGACTTTTTGCAATTATTACAGCATCTTACATTTTTAACTTACCTGTTAACCTGTGAACAAAGTGATTGTAATTCCTATAGATAAGAGGCTGAGAGGTATAATTTATGTAATTATTTTGGAAATAAGCACCTCTATTCACATTCATCGCCATCTTCGCCGCATCCTTCAACAGCTAGACATTGGAATCTTACACTGACAGCAAAAGGGGGAGGGGAGGGTTGAAACAGACATCAAAAGTAAAATATATCAAACTTCCCGCATTGATATTACATTTATATGCCCAACTAACCTTATTATTTAAAAAAAATTAAATGTAACATTTTATGTGATTATTTGCAAACAAAGCAAGACATTTTCATTTTTACTCCCCTCTTAAACATGGTACAGTCCGTTTCCCATAATAAAGGAGGATAATTCTATTCTGGTTTAGCAGTGTGTTTGGATGCTCGAATGCTTGGTGTTATACCTGCTATCTGATGGTTGACAGTTTGCATTTTTAATAGTTGTATTAGTTTATGTTTAATGCTGCTGAAGTGGTCTACATTTATATTATGTATCCACTATTTATAGCTATGACTGCCTAGGCCACACGAAAAGTACAGTTAACATATTTCTGTTTTATTCATGTTCATTTTTCTTTAAAAAAAAAAAAAAGTTTATTAAGCAGACGCCTTTATCCAAAGGCGACTTACAGATACTAGGGTGTGTGAACTATGCATCAGCTGCAGAGTCACTTACAATTACGTCTCACCCTTAAGATGGAGCACAAGGAGGTTAAGTGACTTGCTTAGGGTCACACAATGAGTCAGTGGCTGAGGTGGGATTTGAACCGGGGACCTCCTGGTTACAAGACCTCTCAGACCACACAGCCTCCTCTTTCATACTACACAATTGCATGCCTGTTCAATTTCAAATTCATTTTTTATTAACATCATAAACAATTGCATGCCTGTTCATGATCACATTCCTTTTTGAACGTGTTATACCAATAAATGCATGGATATTATGATAATATTATGGCACCTGTGAAAGGAACAACAAAACAATGAATAAAACAGAAATATGTAAACTGTACTTTCTGTGTGGCCTAGGCAGTCATAGCTATGAACCTTCATTGAGCATTGAGAAGTGAGGTAGATCTATTTCATCAAAAACCATTACAAATTCATTTTTTATTAAAAAATTGTAATTAACAATTTCATGCCTGTTCGTGATCACATTACTTTTGAATGTTTTATACTAACAAATGCATGGATATTATGATACTCATAAAAAAATATGGAATACTAAATTGGAAAGCTGCTATCTAAATTAACTGAGCCATACCGAGTTAAAAAAAAAAATCTCAGTGTGATATACTTTATAAAAACCAACATTTATGTTACTAAGAGGCACATTTACAGTTCCAAACAAAGCACACCTGCTTTATTTGCCAACTACTGTTGACATCTGGGAGTTCAGGGGACCTTTTTTCAGGTATCTCAGTTAATGCCTGAATGACTTTATTCGCTCTACAAGGCTCAATTGTAATTCAGTACCGTAAGACATAATACAATTACCATACGTACTACTTCACAAATTACGTTCAGTTAAAAAAAAAGTTGTAGTAATTTACATTACCTCTTGTTGAATCAAGTTGTTATGGAAAAATTATCATCATAACTATTATTGTGTTGTCCATGTAAAGTATTCTGTACAAGAGAACATAGAAAAACCCTGGAAAGACACATTTTCTATAGTGTATATGTGTTACTGGTATATAAACAGCGTCTATAGCTCATTATCATGTTACCAAAATAGTGTGAGATTGGCTTTCTTGAGATAGACAGCACTCTGATACTCATGTATCCGCATGTGTTTCTGGGGTTAAAACAAAAGATACCGTGTGAATTGCATGCTTCTGAGACCTTCACTGCCTCAATTCTTAGGGGATAAGAAATAATACAGGCTTAGAATATAAAAATATTGTGACTTGGCTGTTTGAGTATACTCAACATGGACAGAACAGCAATGGTCTCTGGTGTCTCCGTCTATATTATGTATGTATGTATGTATGTAAAACACGTACTATTTTATGTATCCATATGTGCATGCGCAGCAGTTGTTGGCTTATGGAAGGCCATCCAGGTCAAAAACACATACCAAGTACACATATTGATTTGGATCAATCGGAATACAAAAATATTAAAATAAATGTAAATTAACTATGCATTTTCTACGTAGGGGCTGGTCATTTTACAATCATGCAGCGTAATTACAAGAGTAGCCAATCATCTTCGGGATAACATCTTTTTAATTTCAGACATGAAATACGCTTGAAAAAATCAACAATTAAGGCTGGAACATACAGCTCTATGCGACCGTCGCATCTAGGCCTTTTCCCATCCAACTTTTAAGCTCGGTAAAATTTATGCGAATAAGAAAATATATGCGACACCGACAAGCGGTTTAAGTCGACTTTTAATAAGTTTTTACTCGCGGTTGCTAAAGGTGGTTTTATTTTTTACACGTAGGGACATTTTATTCGACACTTCACTGGAAAACCCTAACACGCATATTTCTGGTCCTAGCGCCCCTGTGCGCCATTCCAGTCACATAAAATTGTTTAATGCGCATGCTCTGATGATAAAACCAAGTTGGCAGACGTGGAGCAAATAAGAAGCACAATTATTTTGACAATTGCTGAACAAATATGATGTTGTCGCTGCCCTTGATTTGTTTACATTTTAAGTTCAGTTTCTACCCATTCAAGTTAAGTTTCTACCCATTCATTTCAATGAAAAAAAACCCGGTCTATACTGGCAAAAAAACGGCTAAGAACGTAAGAGCAAGAAACGTTTTAGCTCTAATATATAAAATAACTTGACCTTTTTATTTTATGTTAGACTACTGATAAATAAAGTGGGGGGGGGCGAAAAAATGGTACCCCCACCCATGTAGAATATAGGGGGACCCCACTGTTTAATACAACTGAACACCTACCTCACAGGACAGTCTACAAAAAACATGACTCCCGACTGCAACGCAGGCTTTTTAGGAGTAATGTGAACGCAGCCAAAGATTTATCTGCAGTCTGCACTGAGGGATAAAGAGAGCTTTAACCAAACAGAAGAGTAAAATAAATTTTAAAAAGACACGCTGCTCAGTATTTGTGTTATGTTTTACTTGGTCTGACTTCTATTCATTGCTTATTAAATATTATCGAAGTCTTTCTGGGCAGCGATACCTCATTGATTAGTTTACATTTCCGTTACAGAATTCCACGTCAAAAACAATATATAGAATTGCTAAAAATAAATGTGACGCTTTCGTGCTTCAAACTAAGTAATACAATAAGCCTATAGGAGGCCCAATAAGCCCAATAGGAGGCTGTGTGGTCCAGTGGTTAAAGAAAGGCGCTTGAAACCAGGAGGTCCCCGGTTCAAATCCCACCTCAGCCACTGACTCATTGTGTGACCCTGAGCAAGTCACTTAACCTCCTTGTGCTCCGTCTTTTGGGTGAGATGTAATTGTAAGTGACTCTGCAGCTGATGCATAGTTCACACCCTAGTCTCTGTAAGTCGCCTTGGATAAAAGCGTCTGCTAAATATATATATATATATATATATATATATATATATATATATATATATATATATATATATATATATATATATATAAATATATAAAATAAAAGCCTGAGTACATCACGGTAACTGAGTCAAACAACAAGCCTGTCTACATCACGGTTTTATTGGCAGAAAATAGTGTGGCGCATAAACACAGATATACTTGACTTTCCAATTCAGCCGTCTTTCGAAAAAAAAGAAGAAAAAAACGCATCTGCGCAGGCGTGAAATTACAGGGGGATACTGAATTCCATGGGGTACCAAAATCTGCGTCTCACCTGGTCTATCCATCTTTCACTAGACTTTACCCAATGCCAAGTCCAAATATTGGGCAGGAATGGCAGATGTAAGGCGACTTTTAATTGGGTAATTTATTACACGTGCTATTTCCTTTACATTCATTGGGTCTCATTTCATTTTCAGTAATCTGATTGGCCAAATTAGTACGTGTATCATTACAATTACAACACGTACTAAAGTCAACGTGCAGTAAATAGTTGAAATGCGTACAAAATAATGCGTTTTTTGACCCGTTTTAACCATGCGCATTGTGCCAGGGGACATAGAATTCTGAGGGGATACAGAATTGGTTACAACACATGGAATTCTTAAAATGTCATTGTTGCACCGCCCCTTGCGTGCTGTTTTATGGTCCAGCTGCTTAACCAATAATAACTCCTCACTTCACGACCAGGGGAGATGTAGAAAAAAATGCTGTAGTGATATGCTTCAAAACAATATCGTGTTCCAGTGTTTAGTTTTTCTTTCCATAATGTGCTGTTATGAGTTGTTTACAACTATGAGACTACTGTGATCACCCCCAAAAAAAGGCAAAACAAATGACACATTCCCACACCCCTATATGATATATGGAACATACCACACCACCGTGCGGCGTCTTAGAAACTAGTACTACAATGCAAACATTTGAGATTATCTCAGATGTTGTGTCACTTTGTGCATTCGTGTGTGTTATAAGTGCTTTAATTAAACCAGGTTTGCATTTGAGTTTAATTTAATTGTAAAATTAAGAAAAGGTATCGGTTCAAACGAGGATTCTGTGGAGTGCACCAACAAAAAAAATGGTACGATCCTTCGTAGTTTTGGGAGCTTGGGAGGTGGCACCAAGCGATTGATAGAAATGATTTCAGTAGAAGCACGCGCGACAGTAGGTTTTAAGGGGTGGAAATTACGAAAAAAAATTCTTTCCGGTGAGGTGCAATATTTTTTGTTGGGGTGTTAATGATTATATTTAGGGGAAGTTTAGATAACATCGGTTATGCATGTGGATTTGTTTTTTGTGTAAATAAGCATAATGGGGCGGTAAACGAAACGAATTGATATTACCACATTTCCATACAAGAAAAACAAGGAGAAAGAGACCTGCGGTTGCTATGGAAAAGCTGCGGCTGTCAGACCGGGGGCAGGCCTGAGCCTCGGATTGGAGTTACTGGGAAAGGCCGGGGACGGGGAGAGGTGGGAGCAACACTAGGAAAGAGAGGGTGAGTAATCTCAGTGGGCGTAAATTCCAGTTAAGAAAATAGACTTATTCGGAATTTAAATGTGCTTAATTATTGTACGTTACATTTAAAAACAAAAATAAGTCTTGTTGATTAGGGGAAGAGCACAACGCATCTGGAAACGTGGAACAAAATCCCTAAAAGTTAAGACTACCAATAACAACGCTCTCTGTCATGTTGACTGAATAAATACATGCGTTCCTTTTACTATGGTTGCTGTTAAGTAAAAAGTTTAAAGTAAAGTAATACACGTATACACGTAGCCAGTATTCGTGTTTATAGTTCCGTTTTTTTTTGTATTCATTAGGTTATTTGAGTTATTTTGATGTCCTGTACAGTGTTCCATTGTGAAAAACAGAACGGCATTAAGATGAATTCTTTTCATTCTTGTTTTAACTGATCATTGGGTTGACTTTTTTCTTTAGTTTTTTTGTTAAATTGGGCTTAAGGTTATGTTAAGTTCGATACAGAGTTGAAAATATAAACTATTCAGAGCTCCGACTGAAGAAGCGATCGCTTTACATGCGGTAAGTAATGCATTTAAAAAAAAAACAATTGTCAATCTCAAAGTCCTGTTGAAGGCAGATAACGAGAATTATGGACTAATGTAGGTTCAGTAATATTGTTGACAAGTCAAAGGTAAACATGCCATATTAGATTGCAAATATTTAAAACACCTCGTAATTAAATTACTGGTTTTATTTGAAACCTACACTCTTAATTGTTGGAAGAACTTTGGTTAAATGCGGTTCATAAAGCCACAGTCGTTTATGTAGCATTACTGTATTTTCATTGCATCCAACTATTAAACACTACTGCTGAATTAAGAAATACTTAAACTAATATTCATCAACAAAAGTATTATTGTATTTTTTGAAGATTGCATTTTAATGACAAACTAATGGCATCAGAGGGTGGTCTGAATAAAGGGAAGGAAAATACATTAATCCCAACACAACCCTCCAAGGGTAAAACATGTTTTTTACACTAGGGCGTTGGGTTAATCTGTTGTGGCAATGTTGGAGCGGTTCAGTTTCAGGCTTAAAACATGACTATTATAGAATATGCTGGTGGAGAAGAAGAGTAGGAATTCAGTTTATAAAGCTGAAAACCAATAGTTTACCAGGATAAAATTTAAGTACTGTAAGCTATATTTCAGGCATTCTTTATTTGGCTTCAAACTAGGTTGCGGCATGCTTTTGTATTAACAGACAGATGTCTCTTGCACGCTTCTAGTTAAGCTTAATTTTAAGTCAACTGAATCAGTTATTTGTTTGTTTGTGGCACATTATATTGCTGGCTGGCCCTTTAAGGGAAGCCCAAGTTATAAAATATAAATAGACACCTAGAAGCATTGTATGAGATTAGAGTAGAATAATAAAGGCTGTAGCTTTTATCTTTTTTAAGTTTAAGTTTTTTTTGTCTACAAGCATTTACCTCAGTATCTTATTTAAATTAGAATTACTGTACTGTAGCACAATAATTACTTGATAAAATAAACACTGTCCCGTGATCATTGTTAATGTATACCAAGATATGATTTTTGTTGTTTGTTTACTACATTTGTATTTTTCCACTTGCATCATTATCTATAGCCCCTTTCACACTGGCACTTCTACCTGGGTCCGTACCTGGGTTCTGGCTACCCGGGTCACAATCTTGCATAGTGTGAACCCACGTGCCTGGGTCGTACTGTGGGTTGACACGCTTTGACCCGGGTCGAGCGAGACAAAATGCATGACGGCTAGGGGCTCCCAAGTGGTGCATCTGGTAAAGGTGCTCTGCGTGGAGTGCAGGATGCGCCCTATAGCCTGGACGTCACTGGTTCCAGGCTATTCCACTGCCGAGCGTGGACGGAGCGCCCAGGGCGGCGCACACCACGCCCGGGGTGGGGCTTAGGTCGGTCAGGGTGTCCTCGGCTCACCGTACAGCAGCGACCCCTGTAGACTGGCCCAGCGCCTGCGGGCTTGCCTGTAAGCTGCCCGAGCTGCGTTGTCCTCCGACGCTGTAGCTCTGGGCTGGCTGCGTGGCGGGTCTGCAGAGTGAAAAGAAGCGGTCGGCTGACGGCACACGCTTCGGAGGACAGTGTATGCTCGTCTTCGCCCTCCCGAGTCAACGCAGCGGTGGTAGCAGTGGGCTGAGCCCAAATACAATTGGGTATTTCAGATTGGGAGAAAAACAGGGTAAAAATTAATTGGCGACTACTAAATTTAACAAAAAAAAAAAAAAAAAACGGCTGACAAAATAACAAACAGTCACGCATGCGTGAAGGTTACACTTCTGCAAGAACGATTTTGTTTATTCTGTTTAGCCATATTTTTGTTGCTTGAGACACACCGTGAGCCATATTGCAGCAGGGATAAATAAACATTTGCTCTAATCAATAGTTGGGCCAACGGTTCAGTCCAGAGAAGCTTGGTTGGAAGCGTCAGTAACAAGCTGCTTCCGTGGCATTGATATGTGTATTGTTTACTTGTGTCTGTCACCCAGGTCAACCCTGTGTTATCAAAAGCAGTGTGAAATCGCATAGCCGGCCCACATGGCACCGGGTCCCACCCGGGTAGAGCATGCCAGTGTGAAAGGGGCTTATGTTGTTTGTAGGGAATTTTAGCAGCAGGACAGGAGACAGGTTTCTCCCTATATTGGAACCTGCTAGCCACTTTGTAATCTCAAACTCCCAACAGTTACACAGTTGTTACTGCTCATTAGGCAAAACAAATACTAAAAATGAGTTGCCTTTTTCACTCATGATTATTTCTTCAAGCTTACTTTAATACTGTTATACAGGGATGGAAATAAGACTCCTATTGCATAGCAGCTTCCCCCATTCCAGGTTTTAAAATTAGTCTGATTAACCACAGTGTATGGATAACAAGCTCAGGTGTGTCTTACTAAACTCATAGTAAAACCAGGAGTGGATCAAACTGCTATGAAGTTGGAGTCTTATTTCCACCGCTGCTATATAAAAAGTACAGTATTTTGTTACTTATGTTAATAAATGGCATATCATTTCGTTTTATCATATGGATAATAGAGAATCTAGTTGTATTTTAATTTGGAGTAGCAGAGTTCCTTTACCCTTGTCCCCACTAGCCTATGAGAGAGAGAGAGAGAGAGAGAGAGAGAGCATTTCAGACCGATTTTACTGTTGTCATGCAAAAAGCATAAGGCAGTCTGTTAACCATAGTACAGACAATTGAGTAAAAACACTGAGTTTCATTTATTGCAGACTTTTGGCAGCTGCCCAACTTTTTAAAAAGATGTTCACTGCACCGATAAAAGCATTTCAGTCTGTGCAATTATGCATCAACCTTTTAAATACCTGTTTTTGTTAAAATGCAGAAATTGGATGTATGGTCAAATTTAAATAATGTGAACACACTTCCTTTACTTAAAAGCAATGTGCTCATGACAAAGGTTTGTGGTTATATTGTCACATTTTATCTGAGCCTTTCCTGTGTTATCCTGAACGTACCAATTGTTATAAACTTGACATTTTTGGTATATTTCTATTGAGGGTGGTTTTTGGCAATTGGGGGTTTGGGGGTATAATACACAATGACAGTATTTACTTTTAAATGAGTTCTTTTTTAACCTGGATTTTTTTTTGAAAGAACTGATTCAACATCCACTTGTATATGTCTGTGCTGTTTTTGCTAGAGATATTCCTCTGTTTCTTTCCCACTTCCTGTGCTGACACTGAGTAACAGGGGAAGCCTTTTCCTGGATTCAAACATCCTGGTCAGACATTGTGATCAAGGAAACATAGTTTTCTGCTCCATCTGCTTCCATATTAAACTACATAAAGATGTAATATTTTCAAATCAAATGGAATAGGCCTAATACTTTATAATACAGCATTTTCACGGAACCTTCTTGGATTAAATCTTTAGGTTTCTTTTGCCATCTTTGTTGTTTTTATATTTTATTTCAGAGTCTGATTGGATCTAGAACGTAAATAAACAAACAAACAAAAAAAATACTGTTGCTTTGGACTGCTGACCAGTTATTTAAAACATACAGATATCAAAATCAAGTGCTGTTAAATAATTGCCAAGCATCTTCATTTATCACCAGCAAACTGACAACATTTACTTCTCATAGTTATTTGAAGACTGGTTGTAATTCATAAAATCTGCCTTTGACAGGGTGTGGTGAAGTTATTCCAAGACTCTTGTTCTCTTGCCAAGTGTAGCGCAGGCCACTGAGTGATTCATGTATTTGCCGATTTAAAAGGAGCCCTAAACTGTTTATTAATGGGCCTTTTTTGTGTAAAATCAAAACTATTCGCCAGTAGGACTCCCACTGCATGTTGTTTTTTAATAATTTTGTAAAATTACTGATTTGGATAATCCTGTACAGTACCTTTCTGTGCAACACAATTACCTTAATAAAATCCACCTCTACCTTTGTCTTTTTAGTTTAAAATTTAAATTCATGAACCAAATCAAAATGGAAACAGCACTACTAAGTTTTAGCCCAGAATTGTAATGTCATTTAAACTATAATAAAGTACTGTAACTGGAGTTTATACCCTTGAATGCAGTTACTTTAGTTATTTGAGCAGAGTCTCTGCTCTGCAATGCTGCCAGTATTTCATAGTGCAGGAACTTGGAAATCAGTATTGTCATATAGAATGGGATCGTTGTACACTTGTATATATGCTTTTGGATACAGATGAGGAACTAGTGCCAGCAGACATGCTGGCAAGCTCTGAATCTCATGGTCAGTTTTAGAATGATGAACGGGGCTAAAAAAAAATGATCCCTGTTTAGCCACCTACTTTAGAATTGCTCTTACCAAAAAATTTTGGCACCAGTGGAAAAATGCCTCATGCCCTGAAAAGAGGAGCATAGTTTTCATTGCAAATGACTCATGGGCTAAGTAGGTATTTTCTTCCAGGGAGTCGACACTAACACACATGAGGTCATCTGGACAAAGGAGACTTAGTTTAGTTGTTTTTCTCATCATGATCACAATCCTGGTGGTGACTCCGCCATGTGCAACATCTGTTCATAATGTTTATTGAAACAAATCCAGTCACCCCCAATCTGATGCTAATGTTTAAAACACCAGTGTACTAATATCCTGAGAAACTGCAACTAGCATATATTTTGCAATTATTGTTTTGAGATGGCTGTCTTCCTTGGATAAATTTAAAATGCACGTATCTGTAGCTATCTGGAGCAAGGATATCATGGATATCATTGTCAGACAGGTAAACTTAGTTGATTACAAAGATTGTCTAAACCTTTGACCTGCAAATCTGTGAAACCTGAAATAGGTAATGAAAGCCATCCAAAATAAGACCTTTCTCTGTTTTCACCTTTCTCAAAGTAACAGTAGAAAATATAATCTAATTTGGATAAAGAAACATAGGTTACTTGGTAGATACTTGTATTCTTTAAATTTTCAAAGTAATCAAGGTCATCCCATCTTTTGTAATATTCTTTGCAGATACTGTGATGATGCCATCCGTGTAAGGTAATGCAGAATACTAGAATACATTATTCAGATTCTTACTTTTTTTGAATGAGTGGGGAAAATATGTAAAGTTCCAGTGTGTAACCATGGGGAAACATGCTGCAAATGGCAGCAGTACTCATTTGGCTTCTAGCTATTGAGGACATCGGCAATTACTATTTTAAGGCTGTTTCCTGCGACACTTGTGATGCACTGGTACATAAACGTTGGCGAAAAAAAGGCACAATGCAGAATGCTTAAAAATAATGTATCTCATATAGTATAGGACGTCGAACACCTGTGTACGTGGGCAATATCGGCACGAGTAGAAGTGAACCAGAGGTCTGTTTGAGCGGCGAGTGCTGATATAACCCATACACAGACACTCGCAGTCCTGTACATCTATTGTATACTGCTTTATTACTATACTGTGCAAGTCAAATCAAGCTATGTTTGTTTCCTAATCATTACCAGCCGTTATTTAGTCCATTATAAATTTAATATTTTAAAAAAAAAAGGGGAAATGTTGATGAAGAGAATACCGTTAAGTGGTTGCACTACTCTGCCGATTGTTATGTCACTGTCCCTCAGGTATGATTTTTTTATTTAAAGCATGTCACTCGTGATGATATGGAGAATGCATGGTGGTAAAAACTGGTAGTAGCACAGTTGATGTCATGAATAGGGTTTCTTTGAAGTGTGTTGTGGAATACAGAAGGCGAGTAATGTGCACTGATTGGCTGAAAAATCCTGAGCGCTCGATTTAATAATAGGTAATGCAAGAATAGGATTGGTATGCCAAGCTGTAAAGCTGACAAATTTCCACCGCTGTATTAGTTCAAGGCTAGTCTGATGTTTATGCACTGGGGTCAGAAAAACTGACGTGCAGTATATCTAAAATGTCCAAACTTGCCCCATATTATTTAGTAAATGGTTCCTGTTGGAAAGGGAAGTAGTTACCAGGGAGTTGCCAGATTTATTGACTTGGGTTTAACAGGTCAACCACAATAGTGATAGTCAGGGAAAATTGTGTTGTATTTTTTAAAATTTGAACATCACTAAATTAGCATAGTAGGGTATGTGGTCAGAAAATGAATGTTTATTCTGTTTTGAACAGAATTAAAGATACAATCCTGCATTCCAGTCAGTTTCTCATGCAGAATTTTCTAGCGTTTTTATTTTGTTTAAATGTTTTCAGAGAAAAAAATATATAGTTGGAGGGGCCCCCAGTAAAGGGATGAAGGATCCACCACTATTTATAATACATTCAATCAATAAATGCATTTTTATATTTAAACTTATCATAATGGATTCGTATTAGAAAACTTCTATAATTTTATAATTTAGTTCAACTTTATAAGGTATTGTTTTTGTATCCACATTTAATTTTGAAGCCTGATAATTGTATCTCAACCTCTTCATAATGAACTAGATGTTGCCACAATTGAGAGCTAGGACAGGCACAGCACAAGTTCAAACTCGGCTTACTTATAGAGGTGATCTGTTCTTTTAAAAGGGTTGCCCCACATTCTTATTATTGCTATTTATAATAGTCAGAATTAGCACAAATTCATCTAAGAAAGGATTGAATGAAGGGCAAAATTGAAATAGAATGTCAATATTAAAATGTGCTTATTTGTTTTCTTTAGGAGTTGTTTAATAGAAGTCCATTTGCTGAATTACCTGAAGCAGCATAGAGACTTTGAAGATTAAGAAAAAATGCCTCCAAGACCATCGTCAGGTGAACTGTGGGGCATCCACTTGATGCCCCCAAGGATTTTGGTGGACTGTCTACTGCCTAATGGAATGATTCTGACTTTGGAGTGCCTCCGTGAGGCCACGCTTATTACCATTAAACATGAACTTTTTAAGGAAGCCAGAAAGTACCCTCTTCATCATCTCCTACAGGATGAAACCTCGTATATTTTTGTCAGTGTTACACAGGAAGCAGAGCGGGAGGAATTTTATGACGAAACAAGACGACTTTGTGATCTCCGACTCTTCCAGCCATTTTTGAAGGTCATAGAGCCAGTTGGCAATAGAGAGGAGAAAATTCTTAACCGGGAAATTGGTAATTTAATTTGTGCAGTGCATTTTGTATCCCAATTTAATTTGTAAGAAAAATCATTATTACATATGATCTTTACCAACAAACAAGGTTTGTAATCACTCGTAGAAATTGTGAAAGTGAAAAAGCACAGAGGTTTGTAAAATCTTGATAATAGATAAAATGAATAATAGTTTTCTAAAATACAGGCTTTGATAAGAGGCAGTAAAGCCTAGTTATTCTTACACAAATACGGGGCTAATTATACACCACCTGAATAATGGTATTCTGCAACATATTAAGTGTGAGACTTGGGTGCATCTAATTACCTGTTACACATGAAGCATAGTGTTTATCAAGCTTCTAGATGTGTAACTGCACTGTTTATATGGGCTTCACTGAAGTAATTTTTTTTTTTTAAAAGCCTGAAAAACTACAGCAAAATAAGGGGCTTGTTGCAAAGTTAGGCTATTGAATGAAGTCACACAGCTGTTTTCTATTTCTTGTTTAATTTCCTTGTACAGGTTTTGCAATTGGTATGCCTGTGTGTGAGTTTGATCTTGTAAAGGATCCTGAAGTGCAGGACTTCAGGAGAAACATACTAAATGTCTGTAAAGAAGCAGTGGACCTCAGAGATGTAAATGGGCCACACAGTCGAGCATTATATGTTTACCCTCCGAATGTAGAATCCTCTCCAGAACTTCCAAAGCACATCTACAGTAAACTTGATAAAGGTAAGGACAGGATCATTTACTTGAAACGAATCTCTGCATTTTTAGAAAATGTATACTGAACATCCATCTATAGTTATTAGATTAACAAATACAATTTTATGTAGTTAAAAATGTGCAAAATAATAGGGTCATTTCTAGACCCAAATTGTGATAGATTAAGACTGAGATTAAATGTCTGTTCATGGATGTGCATTTTGCATTGTATGCAAGCTGTGGTTTATAATCAGATCCTGTGCAAGGAAGTGTTTATTTTACTATTACTACATACAGCATACCACCATTCAGTGTTTTTATAGTTTTGGATGTATCTTTTTCAGGTCAAATAATTGTTGTGATTTGGGTGATAGTTTCTCCCAATAATGACAAACAGAAGTACACACTAAAAATTAACCACGACTGCGTACCGGAGCACGTAATAGCAGAAGCTATAAGGAAGAAAACTCGGAGCATGCTGCTTTCACCTGAGCAGCTCAAAATGTGTGTGCAAGAATACCAGGGAAAATACATCCTGAAAGTGTGTGGCTGCGATGAGTACTTGTTGGAAAAATACCCGCTTAGTCAGTACAAGGTAAATAATCTTTTTTTGTTTTGTTTTACTTGTACAAGTATAAAAGTTGCTTTGAGAATGCTGTGCATACTGTAGATCTAAATGACTAGCCTGACATGCACCATAGCCATGCTGTGTGATTAGCTTGTGACAGTGTGTAATGGCATCCTGACCCAGTATTGATGATGTTGTCTCGGCAGATCAGACAAATTGAATTTGTCAGCTCACTGCTTTCTAAATAGCAGGAACTGTAAATTGTCTTGCTGTTGTCAAGCAGGTTGGGTTGCAGGTTGCAACTATTCATGAATTAATGCGGGAGTCTACTATGTCCTTCTGAATAAGGCATTGTGCTTTGTAAGTTTTGTTTTTCCAAGGTATAAATATTTTGAATGATTTAGTCTTAAAATGACTTTTGGATCCAATTAGGAGGATTTCTATATGCACACAAGTTTACATTTGTATATGCACACAAGTTAAACTTATTTAGCTTGCTGGCATTTGGGAAGTGAGAAATGCATAGCTCCCTTTCAAGTACGAAATGTAACCATTACGTCATGGTTATTAATCCTTTGATATCATCTAACCTGAATAGATATTCCAAAGCTGCACGTAGTGCCAGTGACACAGTCGCGCCCCGCCCCCAAGGGCATAAAAGAGACTGTTGACACTCAAAACGTCATCATTTTTCCTTTCACCGACCTGACAGAGAGAGATCTACGAACAGATAAGTGACACATGGTGTTATATCTGATTCTATTATTTTTGTTCGCTTGTGTTTATAACTTATTGCGAATTGTTGTTTTTATGTGTTTTAGTAAAAATTACTTCCCGTATTGTGCACTCAGCAGTGGTTGTTCGTTAGTCCTTCAGCGGCCCTGTGCTCCGCACAAAGCCGGCAGCTCTGCTGCGACTTCCCCGGGTGCTCTCTCGTAAGCTGCTAGCTTCAGATAAAATGTTTGTTTTTTATTATAAAGAATATATTAAAATATTGGTAATTGATTGATTACTGTTTTTTGTGAGAAGAAATTGTTTTCTCTGTTGTATGTGTTCCCTCTGTTCACCTACATTCTATGGGCGACAGGGCCTTTTGTTATGCCCCAAAACTTTGGAACACTATTCCTAAAGAGATCAGGGATTCTGCCACTCTTAATGCTTTTAAATCTAGCTTAAAGACCTACTTTTATAGAAAGGTATTTTTATGACTTGTTATTTTCTGTTTGGTTTGTTTGTAAAGCGCTTTGAGATGTTGCTTTTAAAGGCACTATATAAAATAGTTATTATTGTAGGTGATCTACCACCATTCCTAGTGAACGAGGTAACCGTACTGTTGCACCGTATCAAGGGTACTATGCGCTATATACTATCTGTATATACTGTACATTGGGCATTATAATATTAGCACTATACCGTACCGTTTGTACCGTAGTGTTATACTGTGCATTGCCCACCATATTGTACTGCACTGTATGTGCACTGTCTCTGCATTGTAAACAAAAAATAAATTAAAAAAAAAAATACAAATACTGTTGCACTGTACTGTGTGTCCCTGCGATGGACTGGCGTCCCGTCCAGGGTGTAGTCTTGCCTTTCGCCCAGTGTATGCCGGGTTAGGCTCCGGCTCACCGCGACCCTGTAAAGGAGTAAGCGGTTAATGATAATGGATGGATGGATGTACTGTGTGTACTGGGCTTCTGCACTATAGAAGATAGTGCAGGGGTTAAGCATTTGATATGTTGATACTAGTAATATAGGCTATACTGATAGCAATTACTTTTCAAGGTCGTTTGCATTGCACACCACTGCAGTTAAATTATGCCAGGGTTTCATTTGTGCAACATATGCAAAAAAGGTCCCCCCACGGAGGACAGGCATGGCCGATGCGCTGCTACTCGTGCTACTCGTGCATTAGAGAAATGTGTGTTACGCAACTCTGTAGAGCGCTCGCTGTCCGTTCTGGACAAGGTTCCCCTCCCTCTTCAGCTCAAAAGGGAGCTGTATGCTCTCATGAGAGGTCTGTGCCTATGGAAAGTAGAACACGTAGGAGACCGGCTTCACGGTCTTCCTCATCTTCTCTTTCCCCCCCTCCCCTCCTCCAGCTCCCTTGCATAAGAGGAGAAAAAAGAGCCATAGGTCTCATAGATCAGACAGCTGTGAGCAGCTGGATAAGCTCTGGAAGGCGGTCTCCCAACAGGGAAACATGTTAGCTGAGCTGTTGCGCGAATGCACTGTTACACCTGCACCTGCCATTACAGTCACAAGGAGTAGTGCATGCAGAATGGCAGCAAGAGGATCTGCTGTCTATCACTGCATCTGATGAGGCAGTCAATCGGGAGTCCCCTTCTGAGGAAGGTGAGTCATTGACATGCCAGAGCGCAATCCACGCGTTCCCAGTATGGGTACAAGTGGGGCGTTTTTCAAATGTGGTGTCTGCCCAAGGGGTTAGAGTCTAACCGTTAGACCCAACAACCTGTCCCATAGCAGTTATACTGCAATTTTTACAGGACCTATTTGATGAGGGGAAATCCCCCTCTACTTTTCAGCTTGTCATATTAAGATTGATTCAGTCTCCCCAGGAGCTCATTTCCTGGCGGGGCAATATTTAAAGGGTGCTTGGTGGCTTCGGCCGCCTATGAAGGACATTGTCCCTCGTTGGAGGCTTAATGTGGTGCTGGAAGCGCTTATGAAGTCTCCCTTTGAGCCCTTGCATTCAGCAGAGCTGAAATATGTATCAATGAAAGCGGCTTTCTTACTTGCTATTACATCTGCGAAGCGAGTGAGTGAGATGCAAGCCTTTTCGGTTGCAAAAGCCTGCTTAATTTTTGCAGAAGCCAGGGCAAAAGTCATACTTCGGACTAATCCTGCTTTTTTTGCCAAAAACCATCTCGGTATTCCACATGAATCATACGCTAGAGCTTTAGGCTTTTCATCCGCTTCCTTTCCAGTCTGATAGAGTGGCAGCTTCATACGCTTTGCCCGGTGCGGGCACCAGCGTATTATGTGGAGACAATCAAAAGTTGGAGGCAGTCTGAGGAATTGTTTATCTGTTATGGGGTCCCATGGGAAAGCTCTGTCTAAACAGAGGCTATAAAGATGGATCTTCTTATGAACGAGCCAACTTGCCCCCTCCAGAGGAGCTCACTGCCCATTCGACCATGGGCATGGCAACTTTTTGTGGGCTTTATTCCAGGGCGCAACTGTCAGAGACATTTGCGATGCAGTGGTGTGGGCTACGCCCCACACTTTTACGCAGTTCTGTCGGCTGAATGTTGTAGATCCACAAAACCCTGGGTTTGGAATAAGAGTGTTAAGGGCGGACTCGAGCTCGACCCTTGCAGCAAAAAATTGGAGGAGAGTTCCCCCTCAGTGTTTTTAACCTTGTTACTTGTTCTGGCTTCCTCATGGTAATGCGCAAGGTGGCCTTTGCCGTGCCTTGTAGCTTTCAATTGGTCTGCAAATTCCTTGTGACAGCTTTGGTATTTCTACCAATGAGGTAATGGGAAAGGGAATGTTATTATCAAAGGACTAATACCCATGAGGTAATGGTTACATTCTATTTCAGGGAACCAGGGTTATGAGTACATCATTGTCAATAGTTCAAATGTTGCTTTGTGTTGGGTGTTTCCCAATCTAACAAAATGTAACCTGAGAACATCATTAAGAATGATCATTCCAGACAAGTACTTGGGAGTGTTACAATGAAGGTTGTCCTCCTGAATTGCATAAAAGTTGTCATGTACATTTGTCGTGGTCCTTCCATCTAACTCATTGAAATGTGGCTTTTTCACACGTTCTGGTGGTTCTTCAAATGTAGTTCATGATGACCTTCATATCTTTTTGTTGTGTGTGTGTGTGTGTGTGTGTGTGTGTGTGTGTGTGTGTGTGTGTGTTTTGTTTTGTTTTTGTCCCCTCCGCCCATGTTCTTTCATTACATAATTTCCTCTCTCTTCTAGTATGTGAGAAGTTGCATCATGTTGGGGCGTATGCCGAATCTGATGCTGATGGCTAAGGAGAGTCTGTACACTCAGCTGCCAATTGATAATTTCACCATGCCATCTTACGCTCGTCGAATCTCAACTGCCACACCTTACATGAATGGAGAAACCTCTGCTAAGTCCTTATGGACCATTAATGATACCTTGAGGATAAAGATCTTGTGTGCAACATATGTAAACGTAAACATTCGAGATATCGATAAGGTATTTTCCGCTATACATATCTGCCTGTTCACAGTATATCTATCATGTGTATATATAGTATGTACTAATGTTATAAAATTACTGTTGTAATTTTAAAATGGGTGATTTGTATTGCTTTTGGGGTAATTAAGTGAACATCAGTAATGATCTGCTTGTTCTGCACAGAACAAAATAGACTGGTTTTGAAATATAGCTATGAGGGGGGAAAAATAACTTTATTGATAATAAGTATGAAATGTTAACATTTTCTAAAAACCTTTTTTTCCCCTTGTAGATTTATGTGCGAACAGGCATATATCATGGAGGAGAACAGATGTGCGATAATGTGAACACTCAGCGAGTGCCATGTTCTAACCCAAGGTATCAGTTGTTGTGATTTTATGGAATTATTTGATATACGCGCTTAATTAAACAAATGTTTGTTTGTGAGTGGGTGTGTGTGTGTGTAATATATATATATATATATATATATATAATCTTTTGTTACAGCACAGTTTTGGCAGTTGTATCATGAAATAACTACATGAGGTTTTGATAATAGAACAAACAGCATGTAGGTCCATGCTGCATTCCATATGTAAGGACATTTGGGGATGTATTAAACCTTTTATGATGTATTTGAAAACCTCAGTAGGTTGTTATTTGCAAGGGGTACATTTGCATTTCGCTGTCTGTGCCAGTAGCTGCTGGCCGTTCGTCCGAGAGTGTGGTATATTTAGTACAAGGGGTTTCCTATACTAAATATACATTTTAAAAAAATACAGCTGTTACAAAAAAAGTTCCTCAGAGTTGGAAGTAATGAAGTCAAGAGGATGATTTTTAAATAGTACATGCCAAGATGTAAATGCATTTTGCACAGGAGATATTTTCAACATGCACACTTGCTGATGAGAGAATAGTGGGAATGTAATTGTTAAGCTTGCAACTGGGATGTGGTTACAACAGAAGATGAGTCCTATGAAAATGACTGCTGCTGTTTGGCCACACTTGCAGTCAAAAGCATTTTATAATAGCAATTTAACAAATACTTTGGGTAAAAGTGTATAAGTTCAAAGTGACAAATGCAAACATAAACTACAAAACTACATGTGCTGCTTTTCATTACAGGTGGAATGAGTGGCTGAAGTATGACATGTACATTCCTGATATTCCACGTGCAGCTCGGCTCGGTCTGTCCATCTGCTCTGTCAAAGGCAGGAAGGGGGCTAAAGAGGTTTTAAACTTAACTAACTATTGATTGGATTTTACATGTGACCTTTTTTTTAACGTCAATGCACTGCATGTTTTAAAGTAGTGATTATTGATGTTTTAAACTTGATTTCTTACCTCTAATTCACCTTATTAGCAACAGCTTCCTGATATTTAAAATAGTGTTGTCTTTGAAATATCTGAATAGTACAAGAACAAAACAAAGGACTTGGTTAGCCCTCTGTTAAATCCACCAGAATATATGGCAACATCATTCACAAATGTATAGGTCCTTTGTTACTATCTGTCCCATTTAAATATAAAGCATTTGACAAAAAAAAAATGTTGGTAGCAAATGAACAGAAAGCTTTGTTACCAAGAGTTAATATTTATTCATATCTAACAATAACTGGTTATTGAATTGTTAGACATGTTTCAGCTGTCCTGAATTGACCAGCGTGTGATCATTCTGAATTCGGGCTTGCAGTACATGTGTAAAAGTTTTGTGTGTTTTTTCTTGTAGCTGGATGATGCTTTTGTCACAAAATAAGTCAAACTGGAAGGATGATTTTGTTGTATAAGGAAACTTGTAAACAGTGTTGCATCTGTGGTCAGCAGGGTTTACTTGGACCCCAATCCAGTAACTCTTAGCTGGAGAAAAGATTTTTAGAAAATCCAAATTCATGCAATAAATAGATTTAATCATTTGTTATGTGTAAATAAAATCGGAATAGTAGTGTATCTAATGTATTGAATGCTGATTGTTTTCCTTAGGAACATTGTCCATTGGCATGGGGAAATATTAATCTGTTTGATTATACAGACACTCTTGTCTCTGGAAAAATGGCACTAAATTTATGGCCTGTGCCTCATGGACTGGAAGATTTGCTAAATCCCATTGGAGTGACAGGCTCAAATCCAAATAAGGTACAATTCCCCCACAGAATTGTCTGTTTTTACTCCGCATGATACCTGGTTTGGGATCAGTGTTTCATTTTTAAATAATTATTGTTTTTAAATGATTTCCAGCTCATGATGTGTAGAATAAAACAATGTGGTACCTATTTAGTTAAGTGTGGGTAATGTTTGTTTTTATTTGACCAATCTTTTTTAGGAAACTCCTTGTTTAGAGTTAGAATTTGATTATTTCAGCAGCCCTGTGAAGTTTCCTGACATGTCAACAATTGAGGAACATGCTAATTGGACTATATCCAGGGAACTGGGGTTTAATTACTGCCCTACTGGCTTGGTAAGTAGAGGATATGGGTGCACAGAACCTATTTGTTTAACTACTGTATATAATAGTTTCATTGCAAATTCCACATACTATAAATAAATATATGCAACATTGTGTTTTATACTAAAAATTAGCATGTTTCTTGTGTCTGTCTGTAAAGTCATGTGGTCTGTCCTCCTAACTGTTTCGAATAAATGTTTAGCCCTGCACTAAGACCAGTGGAAGAACCCTAAAATAGCTGTTCAACTGGACTAGGGTTTCAAGGCTGCAATGTCTGTTAAGGTATTCATGGAGAGAGACATTTTTAACCCTGTACAGTCCCCAAAACTACACTGCTGTTTCTACCCATTTAGATTCAGACATTGAGCTGCAGGTCTGTTAGAATTTAAAGTGCAAAATATGTCGCATGTCCTTGAAAGTTACAATGTGGTTTACATTTTAAAGGGTTAAATACATACCAGGAATCCCCTAATGCTCTCTTCTTGTAAAAGGTGAGAAGGGGATCATTGCAATACCATTTATTTATTTTATTTTTTTAATAAATCAACAGATCAGAGATGTTTATGTTAACAGTAAACTGTGATGGTTTTTAAAGATAACAATGTTGTGACATAAGGGGAAGTCATGCACATGTTTTTGGTGTTGGGTGCATTTGTTTTTCCTGTTTTGTGTGTGTGCTAAATGCTGTCCTTGATGCAGGATCTTTGTATATAATCATGTGCTTTATACTTTGGAAGCGTATCTTTTAAACATCCTCTGCTGTATACACAACAGGTATTTATCGTTTTGAAATCTAAACAGTCCTGCAAGATAAGTTAAACTTCCACAAAGTATAGGCTTTGTGGTTTTTAAGCAACATAGTAAAATAATTCTAGTATAAATTGAACCTTTCCCAAGTTGCTGTAGAAAGACCTAGGACAATGTAAAACTGTGTAACATGAACATATTTCTGCCTTCCAGAGTAACAGATTAGCTCGAGACAATGAGCTGACAGAAAGTGATAACGAACAGCTCCGTTTGGTTTGTAACAGAGACCCTCTTTCTGAGATCACTGAGCAAGAGAAAGATTTCCTTTGGCGACACAGGTAAATAGATTGGGAGTTTTGCCATGTGTCAAGGGAGGAATAAATAAATGTGTTTAAAATTGTGGTATGTCCTATTGTAGACATTTGCGTTTCTGAATACATTTTCCTTTTAGCATAGTAAGCATTCTTTTTTCTTTTTTCCCCTCAATAGGCATATTTTGGTAAACATACCTGAAATTCTGCCAAAAATTTTGCTTGCTGTAAAGTGGAACTCCAGAGATGAAGCATCACAGGTAATGTGTGTCCATATTTTATTAACCTGCTTTCTTAACAATGCTCAATACAGATTATCTTTAGTATGCAGATGATTATGCCACATTTTCAATAATGATATTAATATTTATTCACATTGTGTCTATCTCCCTTTTTGCAGATGTATTGTCTGTTAAAGGACTGGCCCGCAATTAAACCAGAGCAGGCAATGGAGTTGTTGGACTGTAATTACCCAGATCCCATGATACGTGATTTTGCTGTGAGGTGTCTGGAAAAGTATTTGACAGATGACAAACTCTCTCAGTACCTAATTCAGCTTGTACAGGTACAGTAGACGCTATTTTTGTAATTGTTAGTATTGTGTATATTTGTGGTATGATTTTACTAAATGTTTGATTTTAATTACCCCACCTCCCAGGTACTGAAATATGAGCAGTATCTAGATAACCCACTGGTGAGATTTTTACTCAAGAAAGCTTTGACCAATCAGAGAATTGGACATTTCTTCTTTTGGCACTTGAAGTAAGTAAAATATATATATATATATATATATATATATATATATATATATATATAAATAGCTAATATTTAATTGTATATTTTTCAGTTCCACAACTGGTGATAAAGATTCAAATAAATCAGCAGAGACTATGTACAGGGTTGCATTAATCTGTGCATTAAATTAAAATAGAACATAAATGTAGTACTTCTCTAAATGCAGTCTATATAATAAACACCACATGGGCATTAAAAGGTCCCTGAAGTCTGCTGTTCATTAATACAAGCAAGTATTTAGTAGTAGTGGAAAAAGTACAATTACTGATCAGAAATCTATGGTTCTAGGAGCAATTATTGCACATAACCGCTCCCTAAAAAAACAACTAGAATCATGAAGCTTTATGTGTTTTTTTCCGGTAGGTCTGAAATGCACAACAAAACAGTGAGTCAGCGGTTTGGCTTACTTCTGGAGTCCTACTGCAGAGCCTGCGGCATGTACCTGAAACACCTGAGTCGGCAAGTTGAAGCCATGGAGAAACTGATTAACCTCACAGATATCCTCAAACAGGAGAAAAAAGATGAAACGCAAAAGGTACACACTAAATATCATCTGTTTTATTATTATTATTATTATTATTATTATTATTGCTTTTCATTGCTTGCTTGTCACATTTAATGAATTGATACTTGGAGTAATTGGATTAACACATTCCTTTTGAAGAGACATTTTATGGTCACAATTTGGCTATTAGAGTGCAGTTCCAAGGGCAGACAAAAGTATGTGGTCAAATGCTTTGTCTTTTACTGTCAATCAGCTTTTTAATGCAAGATATGGGAAAATGTTAATGTAAAACGGTACAAAAAAAATGGTATACTATAATTTCCATTAATCACAAGTTTGATTAATCCTGTTCTTGCAATTCAGGTGCAAATGAAGTTTCTTGTAGAGCAAATGAGACGGCCAGACTACATGGATGCATTACAGAACTTTACCTCTCCACTCAACCCTGCACACCAATTAGGCAATTTAAGGTGTGTTGCTGAATGGCAGTGTGAAATGTGTTTTTTACATTTTATAGTGTATAGGAGTAATGTGTTGTAGTATGTGTCTGTATTGGGTGAACACAACTTTATTTTATTAAGAAGCCAAATATAAAATGGCTTTTGGCTGTAATTACTCCCTATAACAGGGGTGTCAAACTCGTTTCGTTTGGCAGGCCTGATTTGATACCCTGGTGCGCGGGCCGAGTGACAGTTATAAAAACACAAAGGCGAACCCAAAACTTCAATTATTGTATTTAACAAAAATTCATATGTAGCATGTTTACATTCCCCTAAATAACACATATTGATTATTTTACTCACCGTCCCCTCTTAGAACGTGTTTGCAGCTGCAAACATGCTTCCAGCTGCAACTGCTGTCAATTGCCGACCACATAGGTGAGATGGCAGTGTCGTCATGCCTTTTATCCGTAAAGAGAAAGGTGGAACAAGAGTGCTGGGTGTTTCAATAGAAATGGGGAATTTTATATTTCTTTGTGGGCATGAATGGAAAGCCAACGTGCTTAATTTGTAAGCAACATGTGTCTCTTGTGAAATAACATTAAAAGACGCTATGAAGCAAACCAGGGCAAGAAATATGATAAATATACAGGAACGGTGTGTGACGATAAATACTCTGAATTAGCACAGATTGAAAAAGCAGCAATTGATGTTTACTAATGCTTGTAGCATAAGTGATGCTGCTGTTAAGGCAAGCTATGTGATTGCTCACAAAATAGGTGTTTTTAAACCATTTTCTGATGGAGAGTTTTTGAAGAAATGCTGCTAAAAGCTGCTGAAATGTGTCCTGAGAAGCAGCAAGCTTTCTCTGTCATGAATAACAACAAATCAAAATCTAATTCTCAACTTAACTCGATTCTCAAGATATCCTCAGCCCAGTCATTTGCTCCAGATGTTGATGTGCTGGTTCAAGCAAAGGTCCCAGGTATCAGGAGACAGCAGTAGCAGTCACTATTTTGTTTTTATCTTTTGGTGAGTGCTAAATAAAACAAAAAAAATGATCCGTATCTATTTATATTTTTTTATTGCTGGGACAAACATGGGATTGTTTAGGTATTCGTTTTCAAAAAGTTTTCAAGTCCATTATATGTAACACTATTAAAGGTAAGAAAGGACTTACTTTATCCTCGAGAATACTACAAAACAATCAATACAGTAGTTTAAATTTTGTGTGTAATTTAAGTAAAAACAAAGTAGACAATGCATTTTTAATAATCCCCTGCCATTGTGTCTGCAATAAACACAAAGTGGCCATAGTCCTGTTTTCATAAAGTAATAACATTAGTTTTTAACTTTAATAAACACTTTTAAATAAAAATAAGCATGAAAAAGGGGGCCTTGTACAATGGGGGGAAAAAAACAATATTTAGTCACTGTTTTATTTCTCTTTTTTTGCATTCCACTTAAACTAGGATTGTATCATTAAAGAAAATTAAAATTATTATACTATACAAATCAAGTATGACCTGTATCATAATATTGCAGACAGAAACGGACTCCAATTGACTCGCTTCTTATATATACTGTATATATCCGTAGCAGCGGTAAGAATCCAAGCTTACAACTTTTATCTTCCAAAATAGATAGCTATTTTATTTAGCAAATTGAGTGAACAGCAACACTCACCAGCGCGTGGGGCAGGTCTTAGCTGACAG
Organism: Acipenser oxyrinchus oxyrinchus; assembly: GCA_030684275.1. Taxonomy (NCBI): domain Eukaryota; kingdom Metazoa; phylum Chordata; class Actinopteri; order Acipenseriformes; family Acipenseridae; genus Acipenser; species Acipenser oxyrinchus. Next base: position 11,257,007 of record CM060262.1, read on the forward strand.
TCAGAGCGCACCAAGGGAACACCCCCCACTGCTCCGTGCCTGCCAATGGGGTACCGGCAGGACACTCCTCCCACTCACAGCAGCAGCAGTGACACAAGCAAGGGAAAGCGAGCAGTGATTCCAGCAGAGTAAATCCTGCTGCCGGCCTCCGACAATATATATATAAAATCTCGCACAGAAAAAATAATTTCTGAAGGACACAGACGTGTTGTTTTTGCCTTTTGTATATTCCACGGGCCGGATGGCATCGCTTCGCGGGCCGTATGTTTGACACCCCTGCCCTATAATTTCCTTCTGCTATTTAATAAATTTAATGTTTCCTTGTTTTTATTTGTAGGCTTGAAGAATGCAGAATCATGTCATCTGCAAAAAGGCCTCTGTGGTTGAATTGGGAAAATCCAGATATCATGTCTGAGCTTCTGTTCCAGAACAATGAGATCATTTTTAAAAATGGAGATGGTAAATTTTTATATATATATATATGTGTGTGTGTGTGTGTGTGTGTGTGTGTGTGTGTGTGTGTGTGTGTGTTTTTAAAAAAAAAAAAAAAAAAAATTAATCTACCACAGCACACTAATTAAGCTCCTGGTGTTAATTAGACAAGACTTCAAAGGCTTTTTATTTGTTTAAAGAACTGCCTCAAAAGTAAAACATAACCTTTTTTTTTTTTTTATTACAGATTTGCGACAAGACATGTTAACCCTGCAAATCATAAGAATTATGGAAAACATCTGGCAGAACCAGGGTCTTGATCTCCGGTAAGCAAAGTTATTAATGAGTCAGACTGCCAATTAAACCCCACACAGACTTTATGATGCACAGATACATTTGCAAGTTAAACTTATGTTTGATACAAAAACTTGTTGTGCTTCTTTCGGACATCTCTGCTTTTAAATTAAGCCATATTCACAGAGAATATGCTTGTACTGAGCCTCTTTAGAGGGTTCAGAATTTCATCACAAAATTGTCATCTGTGTCTGCAGGTGGTTTTCAAAGGGTAGCGCAACCTCTTATGACAAGTTGTAAAATGTTGTTTCTCATGCGTTGTGGATTCTAGTGTGCTCAATTTTAGTAAGGGAACATGAAGTCAATGCTTAACCACTTCTTGCTGCAGTTAGAGCAGCACTGTGTCTGCTTTGCACCAGCTTCAAACCACAGAGAGATCAATTAAGAAAAAGCATCGGTGTCTTTCTGTTCTGAACCAGCGTATATGCCTTCTGTGAATATGGTTACCCTCATTTTATTATATATTACCTTTTTCTTTTTCTTTTTTTTTAAAGGATGCTTCCTTATGGCTGTTTGTCAATTGGTGATTGTGTGGGGCTAATTGAGGTGGTAAGAAGCTCTCATACGATCATGCAGATCCAGTGTAAAGGAGGACTGAAGGGCGCACTGCAGTTCAACAGCCATACTTTACACCAGTGGCTTAAAGACAAGAACAAAGGAGAAATGTAAGGCTTTATTAATATTGGATTTATTTGTACAACAGTATTGCGTTTCAATAAAACAGAACTCAATCTGGACTAGATTGTCTTCCATACCTCAGTTTAATAAGTTTTAAACAAAGTTATGTAAATACTCACCCTGCAACAGCTTTCTTTGCCTCTTACTTCTCAACTGTACATATACAGATATTTTGGTTTTCATTTGAATGTTTGTATGAAACAATATTTATACCATGAAGTTACTTATTAGAAGTACATTTAATTCAAGAAGTTGACAAAACAGATAATGTTTTTAGTATGTCTTTCGCTGTATATTTACATTGCACAATTCCAAATGAAATCTAATATAGCCACAATGCATCCCTCTAGTTTGCGTTTTAAGATACTCCTTGTAAATCAAATTGAAAATACTGTTTTGTTTCGAGGTGGGGGGGTGTAATTAGAAGTGTTTAATATTCAATGACAAGTGGAGAAACGTTTGGCTTGATTTATCAAATATTGTTAAGGTTTTGTTTTGTTCCCTTCATAGGTATGATCTAGCCATTGATTTGTTTACACGTTCCTGTGCTGGCTATTGTGTTGCCACTTTTATCCTTGGAATTGGAGACAGACACAATAGCAACATCATGGTAAAGGATGATGGGCAGGTAAGATGGCCTGTTTGTTTGTTTGTTTAAGGAGTTGTTTTTTGTGTTCCCCAAAGCTATAACTTTTAAGTGTGCATCTTATCTTTTTTTGTTGTTTTTTTTAAGCTGTTCCATATAGATTTTGGTCATTTCTTGGATCACAAGAAGAAAAAATTTGGATACAAACGAGAGCGGGTGCCATTTGTCTTAACTCAAGATTTCTTAATTGTGATAAGCAAAGGAGCTCAAGAATGCACTAAAACAAGAGAGTTTGAAAGGTTTGTAGTCAATTATACCAAGTGTTTTCATTATATTCCATCTTGGCAATATATACTACACCAGAACCAGTTTCACATTCCATATGTATACAATTTTTGTCACATAGAGTAATTTAGACTTTCCCAAAGCATTTTTTTTTTTTTTTCTAATTCTCTTTTAAACTGGAACCTGCGATAATGTGTTAATACAGCCTAATACCACTGTTTTTGTTTTTTTTGATAAATAAAGATTATATATATATATATATATATATATTTTAAAAAAATATCTGAACTTTTTCACATTTTTTGTGTCAGTTTAATGAGGATTTTTTTCCACTTATCTACACACCATACTCCACACTGTTAAGGGGAAAAAAGGTTTTATTGAGAAAAAAATGATATATTAAAAATACAAAACTGAAAGATCATAATTGGATAAGTCTCCACCCCCATGAGTTAATACTTGGTGGAAGCACCTTTGGCAGCAATTACAGCTGTGTGTCTGTTGGGATAGGTCTCTACCAACTTTGTACACCTAGATTAGGCAATATTTGACCATTCTTCTTTACAAAACTGTTCAGGCTCTGTCAAGTTCGTTGGGGAGCGGTGATGGACAGCAATCTTCATGTCATGCCACAAATTTTCGATTGGATTTAGGTCGGGGCTCTGACTGGGCCACTCAAGGACATTTACCTTTTTGTTCCTTAGCCACTCCAGTGTAGCTTTGGCTGTTTGCTTTGGGTCGTTGTCATGCTGAAAGGTGAACTTCCGTCCCAGTTTCAGCTTTCTTGCAGAGGGCGGCAGGTTTTCCTCAAGGACTTCTCTGTACTTTGCGCCATTCATTTTCCCTTCTGTCCTGACAAGTGCCCCAGTCCTGGCCGATTAGAAACATCCCCATAACATGATGCTGCCACCACCATGCTTCACAGTAGGAATGGTGTTCTTTGGGTGATGCACTGTGTTGGGTTTGCCCCAAACATAATGTTTGCATTTAGGCCAAAAAGTTGAATTTAAGTTTCGTCAGACCACAAAACTTTTTGCCACATGGCTGCAGAATCTCCTGAGTGGTTTTTTTGCATACTTAACAGGATTCAAGGTGGACTTTCTTGAGTAATGGCTTCCTTCTTGCCACCCTACCATACAACCCAGATTTGTGGAGTGCTTGGGATATTGTTGTCACATGCACACTTTGACCAGTCTTGGCCATAAAAGCCAGTAGCTCTTGAAAAGTTGCCAGTGGCCTCTTGGTAGCCTCTCTGATCAGTCTCCTTCTTGCTCGGTCATCCAGTTTGGAGGGGCGGCCTGATCTAGGCAGGGTCTTGGTGATGCCATACACCTTCCACTTCTTAATAATTGTCTTGACCGTGGGATATTCAAGGCCTTTTGATATTTTTTATACACACCTCCTGCTCCTCTGCCTTTCAACAACTTTGTCCCGTTCTTTTGAAAGCGCCTTGGTGCTCATGGTTGAGTCTTTGCTTTGAAATCCACTACCCAGCTGAGGGAACCTACAGGAACTGTTGAATTTATCCTGAAATCATGTGAATCACTATAATTTAACACACTTAACTTAACACCACTTAACTTAGTGTGTGATTTTGAAGACGATTGGTTACACCTGAGCAAATTTAGGATTGCTGTTACAAGGGGGGTGGACACTTATCCAACCAAGCTATTTCAGTTTTTATTTTTAATTAATTTTCTACAAATTTCTAGAATATTTTTTTCACTTGGAAATTGTGGGGTAGGATGTGTAGATAAATGAAAAAAAACAAACAACTATTTTAATGCATTTTAATTCCAGGCTATAAGGCAACAAAAGGTGATCATTTTGAAAGGGGGTGTAGACTTTATAGGCACTGTATAATAAATACTATAAAATTGGGTTTTGTTCTCTGCAGGTTTCAAGAGATGTGCTATAAAGCTTACTTGGCAATCAGACAGCATGCCAATCTCTTTATAAACCTTTTCTCTATGATGCTGGGCTCAGGAATGCCAGAGCTACAGTCTTTTGATGACATTGCTTACATTCGGAAGACCCTGGCACTGGACAAAACTGAGCAAGAAGCTCTAGACTATTTCATGAAGCAGATGAATGATGCTCATCATGGCGGGTGGACAACAAAAATGGACTGGATCTTCCACACGATACGACAGCATGCCTTGAACTGAAATAATGTTGAGCAGAGAAATGACTGGGTTATCCTGACAACCTAGTGCATTGTTTCTCTTAGACAGAGTGAACAGTGGTTGACATGCAACAGTCCTGTCAGCACTGATCAATCTGGGGAAAAAAGAGCAGTACCAGCATTCTCTAGTGGAAAGGTTTTCTTAACCGGATAATGGATTCGTGTTCCAGTGTCAAACCCCCCACAGGTCAGGAGAAGAAAACGGTGTTCCTCATGTTCAGTCCTTTTTTCAAAAATTTTTTTTTTTAAAAACCACACACACACCTCTTTCATTTGCGTACGTCCACCTGTGTGTGGTATTAAGGAGCACATTCCTTATCCAAATGATAGATCACATCTTCATAGTGAGGTCACGTTGTGTGTGACTCACTGGAGACACCCAGTGCCGGTCTGTGGAATTGTTTGTTGCTTTTTCATTTTTTATATACACAGTTTACTTCTCTTGATATGTACATTGCCATCCTGTGCTTGTGACACTGCATGTTTGTCCTTTCATACTAGCGCTGCAAAGATTTTGGGGGGTGGGGGGTCATTGTAAACAAAGTTTTATATGTATATAGTATACATAAAATGTTTTTTTTATATTTAAGGTAATAACTCGTGATACTGTAGACACAGCAGAGGTACAAATAATGGAAGATCTTGCACTCGGGTAACATCCCAGCTAGTGCTGGGACATTCTATTGATTGGGCTCACCAATGTTTAATCTACCTCTGAACAATACAGCCAGACAAATGAGCCATCAAAGAAGGTTCTCAAGATGAGCCAAGCCCAGTAAGGATGCAGAAACTGATTCAAAGTGACTTTGTACCATGCTAAATTTTATCAGTCCTTCTATCACGGGCTCTATTAACCATCCTGTCAAAATGTTACTAATCAGTACACCCAGACTGATTTCCCACCATGACATTTTGTTCAGAATCTTCATTTACAAACCTGTAGTGCTTTACATGGATCTCACAAAGAAATGTCTTGCAGATCTGCTCAGAATAAAGCAATAGAATCTTGGACACTGTGTTAGAGAGACTTTTACTTTGAGATTCATTGGCTTGAGGTTTTGTAGACCAAGTACAAGACCATTTTACAGTACAGTAACAGTATTTTATAAATTTTAGCAATTAACACATTGTAGCAAAGGCAGAATCTTAAAGGACATATATACCCCTGCACTGGTGGCATGTGTAAAAGAACGTGTTTTTTTTTTTTCCTTCAGAATGTAACATGGAGTATGGAATCCTATTTAAGAAATACCTTTCAAGTAAATTCTACTGTTCCCCGACTAAAATATACCAGCTGGTTCTAAGGCTATAGTACAAAATGTACCTCAGATGTCATCAGCATTTATTTTGACAAATTAAGTCAGACAATTCTGTTTTTTGCCCTGTAAACTATGTGGTTTGTATCGGTTGTGCTACCTTGTTAAAGGTAGTAATTGGAGTGTTTTTTGTTTTTTTTTAAATTAACCCCTGTAACACACATACTGCCTAAAATTGTATTTCATTTATATTATATTTTGAGCGAGGCAGTGTTATGACAGCTCATGGATCCTGCATTTAGTCATTTTTTAAAATTATTTTCTGGTTGATATATGCAGGTGGTATGCGTGTACCTGAAGTCTGTTTGAATATACCTATGTTGTCTGAGCCAATGTTTGAAAAGGGAATTACAGAAAAATGGTTTGCTAAATAATAGGTAAGCAAAATGTATGATTATATTTGGTTCAGTTTCATATAGGTCAATGTCTGTTTTCAGCAGTATTACTATTGCAAAGCTTCTGAGAGGAGTGGAGCGCTCATAAACGCAGCTTCTCGCTCTCTTCCTCTTTGAAACCATTCGCTTTCATCCGGTTCCAGTGAGTACTATTATGTTTTTAGTAAAATTGATTATTAAAAAAATGAATTTGTCAAAAATACATTTGATAACTATAATTGACATGTTCAAGGTCTGCAAAATATTTATTACAGCAATAACAGGGTTTTTAAAGTTTTTATTTTTTAAATGATATTTATTTCCCTGGAGAATAATTCAATCTCACTTCCACATGAAGTGATGAAAACGCTTTGCGTAAAGTGAATCTTCTGCACCTCTGGGATCATTCGCAAGACAACCCCAATCCAAACATTTTTTTTTTTTAATTGTATAAGCTTTGTGACATTTGCAATTAACAAGGTTCATATACAAGCACACAATGGCTTTCACTGTTGTAATAACTCTTGCTGTGCAAATTGGATATCATTGATTTTTTTTGTTAACTTTAGTTATACAGGGTGATTTCATAGATTGCACAGTATTGTCAGAGTATCGCAAAAGCTGCATCATTTATGGATTATATCTTGTATGTACAGTGTCAAATATGTCCTTTGCAAAACATCTTTTTAAGTGGGCGTTGGAGTGGGAGCAGTGCCGGAGGCTTTTCGCGCTCATGCTCCGCTCAGGAACTTTACCCACTCCACTCCACTCCACTCCACGCTCCTAGCAAAACAGTACCACTCCACTCCACTCACATGCTCTGCTGCACAGAAATGTGGTTAATATTCAGTCTGGCAGCATAATGCAAGGAATCGGGTCCTTTTGAAGAGGTTGTACATGCACATACACACTTTTTTTTTTTTTTTTTTTTTTTTTTTTTTTTTTTGTAGTAGTAGTCATAGTAATTTACAGTTTATTTTAAAGTAAGGATTACCCATAGAGGTAATGAAACAGTGCTACTAATTGAAATCTGAAATCCTGACTTATCACACAGAGCAAACTAGAAGACTGATTGCCTTTAACTGTCTATTGCAACATTAGGTAGTAAAACATGAACTGCAGTATATATTTATGGCAAACAACTAAAACATGAACATTATTTGCCACCAAACGCTAGTGGACCCATTTTATGCATTCACTTTTTGTAAAAAAAATTCTTCAAATTTAGATATTTACTCCCATTATTCTCTATTTTACTTTGTTTTAGTCATATTTAAAATGTTGGTATTTGCAATTTAAAAATTAAACTTGGATGAAAATAATTAAATTATACATTACACAATACACCGTCAAGTAGCCCAAGGTGCTTTTGCATTGCTTAGCTTTGTGCTTTTGATCTGAAGCTAATCTTTAAAAAAAAAAAAGAAGTGGTACAAGAAAAACAGCTTGCATCAACAGCAAGTTAAAGCTAGTGTATGTGCTTGTGTATCGGTTAGATTGCTATTTCCATAGTTACTGTACACCCCAGAAGAGCTGGTAGCAGCAAGTGCATTTCCAATTTGGATCGGTTTTCAGATGCAGTAGATTAATCGGGAGTAATAAACGTGGATGTATATTGTACCTTGGTTATATACTTGCAATCTTTACTGGAAAGGAATTAATATTTCTTGTAAGGCTTGTACAAATATACCAGACAGTTATCCAATCAAGACCATGGACTCGCTAGTTGAGGAAAGGCTTGTTTAATGTTTCAACCACTTGTACATTGGCAAGACCCTTAACATTAGTAAAGACAACATACATGCCTTTTTTCATAAATATACTGTTTAAAATTTCAGTGAAATCGTGAAGTAACAGTGTTTTGGAAAGGGCTGAAAATGTTGATCTAATCCACATCATGTGGTTGGTTCCCTTTTGAACACTAAAGTTTATAACGAAATGCGTTGTATGTAAAGCTACTAGAAAAATGTCTTGCCATCCTCTTGTGCATTATAAATGCATTTATTTTACATTCAAATCTTGAAAGAAGGGCCTGCTTATGAACTGTGAACTTTTTAATTTCTTTAAGAATATATTTACATTTGTTAGGTTTATAAAGAGCATGGTATGTAAAGCATTAAAAGTCACAGTAATCCAAACTTATGCATTCATGTAAGATACTGTACTTGAGGTTTTGTATTTCAAACTATATATGTGTCTCTTCTATGCAGTAAAACACTCAAGCACTATACAGTCGTAACTGAAGTGTGCAGGTGGTTTTGCACTTTGTAACTTTTAAGCGCCTTATGTCTTAAAGGCACTGTACTAACTTCTCTGCATATACTAGTAGATAAATATCTTAAGTAGTTCTTTTTATACTCTCTTTTATCAGGAATAGGTTTTTAGATATTGTAGTAATCAGTAGCCTTATGCTTGCTTTTTAAAATCTATAAACAGCATGGTTATGTTTTTATTATTTTATTTCTTCCATATTGTTTGTATGTACAGGTTACAGACTTTTTGGGCTGGACCCACTTAAAGTCCACTCAAATACCTATGTATAATGTCCAGAAACCTATTTAAGAAGCTATGACTTGATAAGGAAAAAAGGAAAGAAAAAAACTAAACGCGATATCCAGAGGATTGTGATGTGCTGCTTTGTAGCATTTTTAAAACCTTTCATTATTTAGTTCAGTTTTTAAAGGTTTTACTTGAATTTTATTGTGACAAACCACCCTTTTTATATGTTGAAAACAAAGTTGTGGTTACCATATGGCATAGCACTGAAGGTTAGTTAACATAGGCAGTTTCATACCGATGGTGAATGTTCAAATCCTTTGGTGAGAGAGGTTTCTTACTACAAATGTAGTACTGTTTGATTATAGACTTAGGCCAAACTTTTGAAGTAAAAAGCATGTCTGTTTTTCTCCGAACACCATGAGAGAGGAGTTGTAACACTAAGCATGGCTGTTTTATTTTGGGGGAGGCTGGCTTGTGGGCTTTTTTCTATTTTGTTTGTTTTTAGTGCCAAAAAAATGTAATCCAATACTTGGAGCATAGCTATGTGGCACACACTTGTTCTAGATACTAAGTTTGGAAAAGTAAATGCGTAACTTCTTTTATAATGCAAAATAGACGTCTCTATAGGGAGGCTACCAGCCCAAATTGAGCAAAATTAACTTTTCTCCCTGTTGTGTTCAGAACTATTCTTTCTTTAAACTAAATGATTTTTTTTTACTCATGTTATGGGCCAAATTTAAGATTTTGTATAAACCAACTGCATGTACGTTAAATTGCATTAACCAAGCATTATAGTATCCTCATTATTTTGGTACATTTTGCTATGCAGCTTGAAAAGAAAATGTTTGGCCTAAGACTGCACTTTCTGTAGCTCATGTTTATTACCCAGTAACAATCTGCATTTTTCTTTTTAAGTCTATTTTATTGCTTTGTTCCAGGTCTGTCTCAAATAATTGAGTGTTATGTAATTATGTATAAATAAATTTATTTAAAGTGATCTCGTATTTGTGTTTTTTCTGTCAATATGGCTATACTATGCGTGGTATATAAATACACATTTGAAATAAACTAAAAAGCAACATGACTTTATATAAATACATATTTTAGACCATGTCCCCAAACATTGGCGCATGTAATACCTGTTCTCTACACTTCTAGGTCTCAATGTACAAGAAGACATTTTTTAATAAATAAAAATTAAAATGTAAAGTAGAACACAATTAATCTACAACATTGTTGAATATGTGTTTCATATCGAGTAAATATACAACTTAGTCTTATTTATTTTTCCCCAACTTAAAAATCTACTATTGGAACTATTAGCCTTCAGAAAGTGAGGTGTGTTGTATTTGTTGTTGATTTGGCCTCCATCTTAGTAGCTGGTCAAGTTTCCCAGGCCGCCTTTCCTGGGATTCCTCTGAAGCTGGTGTGAGTGCCTGGGTATCTTCATGTGCAAGAGAGTAGCTCATACAGAACCGGGACAGGTGTTGAGTCAGCTTCACCAGAGCCACGATCAGCGCTCCTCCAACCAGCATCAGGGTTGGCCAGAACAAGCAATGGACAACGACTGAGAGTGTGTATTTCTTGTACATGATGGCATCTTCAGGTTTCTTCCCTGGGATGTAGAAGCAGTTGAATGGGGTGCCATTTGTAAGGAGCAATGAATTCTTAATTTTTTCGGCTTCTGCTAACAATTCGGTTCTGTCTCTCAGGCACTTTGGTATGTAGAAGCACTGGAAAGATGGAACATAAAGTTGTATTTTAATGAGTACACGGAGAGTGAAAACAGCTGTTTGTCCATAGACCTGTCTGAATGGAAGGGTCCCATATGCCATTCAATTATTGGTTCAGTATACACTGCTGTGCAAAAGTCTTAGATATGTTGCCTTTATCTACTCTGATGCATTATGAGCATCAACAATTTACTCAAAGCCCCGACTTGTGTTTTCTACAATTATAACAACCTTGACTTGCATAAAGAAGGAAAAAACATTGAGTGAAATAGCTTGCATCACTCAATTTTCAAGGTGTGTTATCTGAAGCATAATCAACAAGTACAGAGAAACACTGTCATTGACAAACCCAGGACTGGAAGACCCAAAAAGCTGTCTAACAAGGATGAGCTATACTTGAAGATAATATCCTTAAGGAATAGAAAGAAGACAAGCGTTGAATTGACAACAGAACTGGCAGAAGGCACAGGTGTTGTCCATCCATCAACAGTCCAAAGCACCTTTGAGCATTGTTTTATACTCCAATTTCTGTGTTCTTGTGCATATTTTAGCCTTTTAGTCTTGTTCCCCTTTCTAGGTATTCTTACTGCAACACATCCTTTAAGACCTGATTTCAAGAGTGACCTTCGTACTGTTGATTTGATGGACAACGACACCTGTGCCTTCTGCCAGTTCTGTTGTCAATTCAACTCTTGTCTTTCTATTTCTTAAGGATATTATCTTCAAGAATATATTTCAGATACATATATATTTGAATATTTGTGGCGCTGGTTTGGGTGAAATTATACATATTATATTTTAATTTTTATTTTATTTTACTATTTTTATTTGGGGTTTTGTGGGCAGGTCAAGGTAGTAATTAATTGTATTTACCAACTGTAAATAACGTTCTTTTAAAAACATTGTGTTCTTTTTTTCATATCACAATTCGTTTTACCTTTGGGTTTATTTGAATAGCCTCGTCATTGTAGTGCAGTACTGTCTTCTTCCCAGTGTAGGAGAGATTAACAAACACCTGCAGACAGGGGTATTTAGCATAACCCCGGCAGTCGACTCCACACATGAAGGAGCAGTCAACCCAGTCATCCAGGATTTCAGACCGCATCAGAGTACAGTTCGACGTCTCGCTCCACACACTGAAACAGTGCAATTTTTAGTGGATTACGTATCCTAGAATCAAGAGTTCTAGTTGTAGGTGTTGTTATTGTAAGTATTCATAGTCATAGTATTCATGCAGTACTAACCCCCTCCCTAATCACTATAGAGCAACACTGCTTTTAAATGTAAACTGCAAACCACTATAATGCTTTAAATCATAGGCAAGTGTGACACACCTTTATACTAGCTTTTACAATGTACCAAAAGACAAAAAAACTATAACTGTATGCATTTGCTGCCTAAAAGACCCAAAAACATACATCAGTTATCTTACTCCCAGTTGTTGTGTGTTTTGATACTGTACGTTTAAAAAGCTGCTATACTATCAAGATAGCCGTGCCATTAGAATATGCATTTACCACAGCAAAGTCACTTGTGAATGTTCTACAGAAGTCTCTTTTCTACCACAAGGAAACAATACAATGATATTTTAATACAACCGTATTATGAGCATTCTGTTGATAAGACTTACCTGAGCATGTAGGGCTTTATCAATGTGACCCCAAGCACAAAATACATGAGGATGGAGAACCCCATCATGACAAACCCCAGTAAAATGGCTCTGTCCTCACCCGCTGTGCACACTTGCGCCTGGGTTTTTGATTTATCACCCCCCTTTCCCTCCACACTTTCCTTCCTTCTGTTGTTTGTTGAGATGGAGGTGATGGCTTCCCTACAAAAGAATGGAGATATGATGAAGAAAGGCTCCCATGCATATACTGTACATTTTTGTGATTTGATCTTTTGATTGATTAATTTTACGAATCTTCAAACAAAAAATGGCTGTGTGGCTTTGATGAGAAGGAGAGTGTGGGGGCAGATAAAGTGTTTATTAACGAATCCGCCAAAAACTGTTGATTCGCCAACAAAACCACAGTCAGAACAATTCAACAGAAAAGCGAGTACAATTTTATTATGCAACAATCATTTCGAGAATTAGTTAATTATAGCATCACATATTCCAAACGTGTAACACTTAGAAAAGGGCTTGCGATTTCAGTTCAGCATTTCATATTGTTTGCTAAAAGTAATACAATTATACACTAACAATGTAAACAAAAGTTTTCAGAATTGCACATTCACTTCCACATAAACATCCCCCTTCTAATTTTTATTTCACATTTCATCTGGACAGGTTCAGAAACAACAGCAATTTCTTCATCACTTACTAAATCTCCATCAATTACACAGACATTGGATGTAAACTCAGCTTTTGCTTTCTTTTGTTTAACCATTTTCCATACAATTTTACAGCCCACTTACATGTTGCCTGAGTACTTCTCGAAAACCGATCACTGGCAGTGATATTTAGGTCTTCATCCGTTTTAGGTTTGGCAAAACGATCAATACCTTTACTCACCGTTCCTGGTTCACATTCCTCTGTTTTTTGCATTTTTATTTTTTTAATGCCACATTCATGTTCTACTTCTAAAACATAGTCCTCGCTCCTAGTTTCTATACTTACAACACACACTTTGTAATTAGGAATTCAAACTGAAACCCTGAGGAACTGACAACATTACCACAATTTGAGAAACAAACATTTAAACTGTTTGAACTACGCGTAACAAAGGAGCGAAAACCAAATCCAATTACCAAATTAACAATCAATTGAATCTCGTTATCGAACAAGTAACAATTAGGAAGAAATGTTTTAAGTGGCATAAACAACTCAAAGTGTTGAATCGGTAAGAAAATAATCCTAACGGCACTCGAAACAGCAAATTATTTTTACCAGATCAACACTTATTGTTTATCCCTTATGTAACCATTAGCACTGTCTATCAATACCTACTGATGCATCTCTTCTGCAGAGTTTAAAATCTATTTTACAACAACACAAAGTCAATAAAAGACTTAAACCCCGGCAGTAAAGGCCTTAAATTAATTAAAGCTCCTTGTGCCACCCAGACCTCTCTGGAGAAAGTTCTTGTTTTGACACTTGTACAACTGATTCAATCAAAAGCAAGCAACAAGATTGTGCTTATTTGAGGGTAGCCAGCCCCTTTGGGAAGGGTTTAATGGATAACCAAGAGCAAATCTTTAGGAAAAGACAGTAGCAGCTACATCAAATGAGAGACAACACCCTTACCTTCTCTGGCATCTCTGTCCACGCTGCACTGTGATCTGAACTGGGACTCTGATGGACCCTCTATGAGTCACAGGCTGTAGAAACATTCCGCTTTAGGATCTGGAGACTTGGAGACAGCAGGGCCAAGGCCAGCCTCTCCTTCACTTACAACCATGGGATGGGGGGCTGTTTTACCACATTTTCGCTCTGCTTGCCTATCTAAATGTTAGGAGTTTTTTTTAAAGATGCCAACTGGGAGTAAACAACATCTTGATTTGAGAAGACACAGAAGGCAAAAAGCCACTGATGAAACAGTCACCAGGTTACAAGCCATCCTCTGGGTATTGCAGCTGCAACACTCTCTAGTTTCTATAGTAACTTAAATGGGTTGGCAAGTTATTTATTTCCCACTGGCACCACAAAACCATTGTTGTTTTGCTTATCTTTGTAAGTGTTGTAAGGGATTTCTGAGTCTACACAAAAAAAAACTACAACTGATTTGAGATACTGTTCTGTGCACAGTAAAAAATGGATTACTGCATATCTTCTGTCTATATACAGTATACTGTTTACACTGAGAAAGCGTGGATGCCACACCTTGAGGCCCACTTTCCAATACCAGTATATTACATAGTCTTAAGAGAGTTTCACATAATGGTGGAGAAAGTAGACACGCTTAACTTGAAGGTTCATATAGAAATTGAGATGCAGTAACTTTGTTATATTTCAAGGTTATCAAAATAAATATGCAATAAAACAAACATACACAATATTTTAGGTTTGAAGTAGTAGGTTTACTTTACCTGTGCCATTAAGGTTTTTTTATTACCTTCAATTAAATCCCCACTTTATTGAGTTTTTTTTTTTAACACAAAATAAATGTAATTATCTTCACCTGTCCTCATAGCTTATGTCATTAAGTCCTGAGATCAGCTTACTGTAGTTCGAAAATATTTATAAAGTAAAACAAAAACAAAACAAACCAAAAAAATGGTCAACCTCTTTCAACTCATAGCCCAAATTCAATGCTCAAACTCTCCCTTGACTCTAGTATCAAAGATACTCTAAATTAACACTAGAGCAATAAACTACAGCAACACCCATTTGTTTTAGCAGAGTAGAATCATTTAAGCTGCTGTACAAATCAGTCTCTCACTTAATAAATCTCTTGCTAGCTGACTGCTGAAACTAAATAAACCATTTTTTAAACCACATCTTTCAATTGTCACTTTTTTAAAGAAAAACAAGGTCTACTTCTTTTGAGGACCCTGTTTTCTCTCAACCACAGTTAGCAGTTAGTAACATATACAAGACATTTACTGTAGTTTTTTAAAAAAACTTTTTAAACAGATCATTTATGCATGTTTAAGCATACAATAAAATATAATAAAAACATTACATTGCCCTTGTCCGATCAACCGACATAACCTTTTATATTTATTTCTGGATCCTATATGCGTGCTTAAAAAAATAACACAATGAATACTTTACCCAACAGGATGAATGAACACCTTTCCCCTTTTACAGATGGTCTTGGCCACGCTTACCCTCTTTGATTCCACCTGCATGGTTGGGGTTTTCTCAATGTACATCCACTGTTTAATTTGACGGTTTAGCAAATGAAGACTTCAAATCCATCTACTTAACTTGTTTTATTTTTTTTTTTGGTCTTTTAATAATTGATGTCATTTTGTTGTGCAGAGGCTGTTCACAAAGAGGGTAACAGAAGGGCAAAAAAAACCCAAAAGCTTTGCTGCATATGCATAAGGAGATGTATCATTTTTTGCTGGCGTAGGCAACAGCAATATGTAAGCATCACATTGCAAAATTAAACCTGCCTCGTTCTCCCAAATGGATACTGCTAGAGATGAAAATTTACATTCTTTGTATCTGATACAAAGATAGAGTTTACACAGCTTTGTGGTAATAACCAAGTCTTTCCTTTTCTCTCTCGTTAACCCTTCTACCTTCTCACAAGTCCTCTCCATTTCTGCTGTTTAGTTTTTAGAGATCTGTAGATTATTAGGCCTGTGTGCAGCAAAGTAAGCTTGAGCTGGCAACAGTATACCTGCTCCAAGCTCTGACATTCCACTCATAACAGTGCGAGTGTGACGCCTAACAGTAACCAGGTGATAACAGACTACTGTAATTTATATTCCCCTTAATAACTGTGAAAAAATAAGTAGCTACAAATGTATTGTTAGATCTGTGCTAATTTGCGTCCAACTGAGTTCACAAACTGTTCTTCAATTCTAGCTGCCTGCCATAGATATATGTAACAGAGGCCAGATCAGCCAAAGTGTCTTTATAGCATTATCATATTGAAATTTCTAGCACCTTGTAGACAATACTAGCATCAAGGGGTATGAATACTTTTTAATTAGCATTTTTTGAGTTTTGCACAAAAAAAAAAAAATGCTGAAATAAATAATTGTAGACATCAATTTCTTGTAACTTTTTTCCTCATCCACAATATATATATATATATATATATATATATATATATATATATATATATATATATATATATATATATATACAGTACTGTGCAAAAGTTTTAGGCAGGTGTGAAAAAATGCTGTAAAGTAAGAATGCTTTCAAAATAGACATGTTAATAGATTATATTGATCAATTAACTAAATGCAAAGTGAGTGAACAGAAGAAAAATCTAAATCAAATCCATATTTGG
This sequence comes from Acipenser oxyrinchus oxyrinchus, assembly GCA_030684275.1. Taxonomy (NCBI): domain Eukaryota; kingdom Metazoa; phylum Chordata; class Actinopteri; order Acipenseriformes; family Acipenseridae; genus Acipenser; species Acipenser oxyrinchus. Next base: position 11,273,367 of record CM060262.1, read on the forward strand.
TGTGACAACCCTTTGCCTTCAAAACAGCATCAATTCTTCTAGGTACACTTGCACAAAGTCAGGGATTTTGTAGGCATATAGTCCGGGTGTATGATTAAACAATTATACCAAACAGGTGCTAATGATCATCAATTCAATATGTAGGTTGAAACACAATCATTAACTGAAACAGAAACAGCTGTGGAGGAGGAATAAAACTGGGTGAGGAGCAGCCAAACTCAGCTAACAAGGTGAGGTTGCTGAAGACAGTTTACTGTCAAAAGTCATACACCATGGCAAGACTGAGCACAGCAACAAGACACAAGGTAGTTATACTGCATCAGCAAGGTCTCTCCCAGGCAGAAATTTCAAGGCAGACAGGGGTTTCCAGATGTGCTGTCCAAGCTCTTTTGAAGAAGCACAAAGAAACGGGCAACGTTGAGGACCGTAGACGCAGTGGTCGGCCAAGGAAACTTACTGCAGCAGATGAAAGACACATCATGCTTACTTCCCTTCGCAATCGGAAGATGTCCAGCAGTGCCATCAGCTCAGAACTGGCAGAAAGCAGTGGGACCCTGGTACACCCATCTACTGTCCGAAGAAGTCTGGTCAGAAGTGGCCTTCATGGAAGACTTGCGCCAAAAGCCATACCTCCGACGTGGAAACAAGGCCAAGCGACTCAACTATGCACGAAAACACAGGAACTGGGGTGCAGAAAAATGGCAGCAGGTGCTCTGGACTGATGAGTCAAAATTTGAAATATTTGGCTGTAGCAGAAGGCAGTTTGTTTGCCGAAGGGCTGGAGAGCGTACACGAATGAGTGTCTGCAGGCAACAGTGAAGCATGGTGGAGGTTCCTTGCAAGTTTGGGGCTGCATTTCTGCAAATGGAGTTGGGGATTTGGTCAGAATTAATGGTCTCCTCAATGCTGAGAAGTACAGGCAGATACTTATCCATCATGCAATACCATCAGGGAGGCATCTGATTGGCCCCAAATTTATTCTGCAGCATGACAACGACCCCAAACATACAGCGAAAGTCATTAAGAACTATCTTCAGCGTAAAGAAGAACAAGGAGTCCTGGAAGTAATGGTATGGCCCCACAGAGCCCTGATCTCAACATCATCGAGTCTGTCTGGGATTACATGAAGAGAGAGAAGCAACTGAGGCTGCCTAAATCCACAGAAGAACTGTGGTTAGTTCTCCAAGATGTTTGAGCCAACCTACCTGCCGAAGTTCCTTCAAAGACTGTGTGCAAGTGTACCTAGAAGAATTGATGCTTGATGCTGTTTTGAAGGCAAAGGGTGGTCACACCAAACATGGATTTGATTTAGATTTTTCTTCTGTTCACTCACTTTGCATTTAGTTAATTGATCAATATAATCTATTAACATGTCTATTTTTGAAAGCATTCTTACTTTACAGCATTTTTTCACACCTGCCTAAAACTTTTGCAGTACTATATATATATATATATATATATATATATATATATATATATATATATATATATATATATATATATATATATATATATATATATATATACTGTATATATACACACACAGTTGTAGTCAAAAGTTTACATACCACAATGGAAATTTATAATTTCTAGAAATTTCTCAAAAACAAAGCATTTCAGGAAAAATCTTTTGTAGCAAAAGCTTTGTTTTTGTGAATGAGGAAAAAAAAGTTACAAGAAATTGATGTCTACAATTATTTATTTCAGCAAAAAAACTCCAAAAATGCTAATTCAAAAGTATTCATACCCTTTGATGTTATGATAGTATTGTCTACAAGGTGCTAGAAATTTCAATATGATAATTCAGAACCTAATTCTAGAAAAGTCTAGAAAATGCAGGATTGTAGGTGAACATTCTTAGAGAGTATAAAAGCATTAGGCATAGGATGATTACTGTCAATACTAATAAGTCAATATGGGAAAAAGTAAAGAGCTATCTGAAGACCTTAGGCAGAAAAATGGTTTATTGTCATAAAGCTGGAGAAGGATACAAGATGATTTCCAAGCATTTGAGTATCCCAATTTCATCTACTATTTCTATTATCAAGAAGTACAAGACTCATGGTACTGTCACAATGCTGAAAGAAAGAAGGTTCTTTCATTAAGAACAAGTAGAAGAATTGTGAGGAAGGTTAATAGCAATCCGAGATCGACTGCCAAAAATATTCAAAGTGAATTGGCTGCAAGTGGGACTGTGGTTTCCATTTCAACCATTATTATTATTTGTTTATTTAGCAGACGCCTTTATCCAAGGCGACTTACAGAGTCTAGGGTGTGTGAACTATGTATCAGCTGCAGAGTCACTTACAATTACATCTCACCCGAAAGACAGAGCACAAGGAGGTTAAGTGACTTGCTCAGGGTCACACAATGAGTCAGTGTCTGAGGTGGGATTTGAACCAGGGGCCTCCTGGTTATAAGCCCTTTTCTTTAACCACTGGACCACACAGCCTCCCAACCATAGGTCGAGTATTACATGGTGAAGGTCTCAATGGTCGCAGGCCAAGGAAAAAGCCACTTAGGAAAACGTCACAAGGACAATCGCTTAAAGTTTGCAAAATGTCATTTAAATGATGGATTTGAGTTCTAGTCAAAGGTTTTGTGGAGTGATGAAACAAAAATCTAGCTATTTGGTCATGCTGATAGTCGTTACGTTTGGAGAAAGTCTGGTGAGGCGTACAAAGAAAAGAGCACCATACCTACTGTCAAGCATGGAGGTGGTAATGTCCTTCTATGGGGCTGTTCTCCTCTAATGGCACAGGGAATTTGGTTCTAATACATGGTAAAATTGATTCCATAGCATACCAAAAGATATTGGCCAATCATCTGAAACCCTCTGCTACAAAACTTGGTTAAAGCGCAACTGGACATTCCAACACGACAACGATCCAAAGCACACATCAAAATCTACTTCAGAATGGTAAAATCAAGGTTCTGGAATGGCCTGGTCAAAGTCCCAATCTAAATCAAATTGAGAATCTTTGGTACGAGTTGTGCACAGGAGAAGTCCTCGGAATCTGAATGAACTGGAACAATTTTGCATTGAAGAATGGTCAAAAATCAGTAAAGAATCATACCAAAAGCTCATTGACAAATATCCTAATCATTTAAAAGAGGTTAATATGGCTAAAGGTGCCTCAACTAGCTATTAATTTCTATTTCATTGTCAGGGTATGAATACTTTTGAATTAGCATTTTTGGAGTGTTGCAAAAAAATTGCTGAAATAAACAATTGTAGATCTATGTTTTGTAACTTTCTCTCCTCATCCACAAAAGCAAAACTTTTGCTACAAATTTTTCCTATAATTATTTGTTTTTGAGAAATTTCTAGAAATTATAAATTTCCGTTGGTGTATGTAAACATTTGCCACCTAACACCTAATGGGACGCATGCAATTTTAACGCAGTGGACTGGATTTGACAAGATGAACATGTTTACCAACCATTAACGTTTTAGTAGTTTATTAACGTTAGCTGCGATGTAACTGCTTTGAAATTGTTGTTATTCATATAAAGGAGCTATGGATACCAAAGCCCACACGGTGGAGTATTGTATCAGTTCAGCTACGGTACAGTGAAGGGCTTGCACTAGGCTAGGGGAGAAAATGGAGTAGCGTTTCCCCTTGCATTCACCTTCTTTATTATTCGGGAATGCATGACTGAAACTTATTTTCACTGCAGAACATACCTTCAATAACGCAATAGAATGTACTTAAATATAAAACAGATAAACCTAAAAACGATAGACAGATTATTTGCATGGATTATGCGGATTTTTTAAAAAAAATTTTATTTACATTGTACAGTGCAATTCACGGATTTGGAAACCACAAATAACACAGTGACGTCAAATAAAAGCTTTCCATACATTCCTACACTCTCGTATCAGACATCCGCCTGATCACCGATTGGTGGTTTGCTTAACGCCCCATTATAAACCTAGTTTCGATTTGAAGTCCTCTTTATATAATGTTTCCACACGGAAACAGTGCATGGAACACTACTTATATTAATGTATTCTATCAAATTTAGTTTCTATTTTAAATCGTTAAATAGTTCATTCCCACGTTTTACTACGTGTTTTAAAAGTCTAGAGGGGTATATATATATATATATATATATATATATATATATATATATATATATATATATATATATATATATATATATATATATGAATGTATTGAATAACGTTAGTTATGAAACATTTGTGGCTTCCACTTTCATTTAGCCTTTTTTAAGTTTTTTTTTTTTTTAAAGAGAATAGCACTATCAACAACACATTTATCTTTCTTCATAATGCAACGTAACATTAATTGAACATATTTTAAAACATTTAGTATATTTTAGTGCATCTTATGAAATTGGATGCCTTCGATCTCGCACGAAAAAAAATAGGTTTTGCCTGGTAAATGAATAAATAAATAAATAAATACAATTAAAAAATGCAATGCAGTTAGTGTTTCCTCCCGGATTGCATGATCACGTGACACTTGGCCGGCCTTTGATTTACGTACCTACCCCCTTATGTACTTGTGTAGTAGTTGAATCACAGGGAAGATGACAGGGAGATAGCTCGCATTATATTAAACACACATTTATTTGGCACTACACGCACACTGTGAGACGGTAGCCTTGGCACGAAATCGTTAATAGTCGCCGGGGAACCGGGTCTGAGACGAGGTAAGGTGAATGAATGCATTCAGATCAATTCATGGAATAATTCTTGCAAAACGTCGTGAGCACACATAGTGACATACTTCCATAAACGACTAAATATGTGATATGTAAACACGATGGAGAGAGTGGAATCGGATGTATATTCAGATTGTTTAAGGAATATATAGAGAGCCGCTGTGTAGGCTTATGGAGTGTTTCGTTACTGTTGCTGCATACGGTTTCATTTTAAATTTCATTTTACGAAACTGATGTGTGCTTCTCGTCGTTATATAATCTTGCCGCATTAGGATTAAGCTAAACACGAATCGAAGAGATTATCTTTATATTCATACATTATATGTAAACACCAATAGGGTGAAAAGTATTCCTAAAAGTATGTATTACCTTTTTTTTTAAGCTTTGTGTATGCAAGAGACTCACTCCAAATCATACACGAGGTGTTAAAATAAAGAAACTTTGTATAGTGAAGTGAAAGTAAAGTGTTTTATCCACGTGAAGCAGCTGTAAAAGGTGTATTGGGTCACAAGCTACCAACCAATACACTCCCATATTATATATATATATATATATATATATATATATATATATATATATATATATATAGTACTGTGCAAAAGTTTTAGGCAGGTGTGAAAAAATGCTGTAAAGTAAGAATGCTTTCAAAAATAGACATGTTAATAGTTTATATTTATCAATTAACAAAATGCAAAGTGAGTGAACAGAAGAAAAATCTACATCAAATCAATATTTGGTGTGACCACCCTTTGTCTTCAAAACAGCATCAATTCTTCTAGGTACACTTGCACAAAGTCAGGGATTTTGTAGGCATATAGTCAGGTGTATGATTAAACAATTATACCAAACAGGTGCTAATGATCATCAATTCAATATGTAGGTTGAAACACAATCATTAACTGAAACAGAAACAGCTGTGTAGGAGGAATAAAACTGGGTGAGGAACAGCCAAACTCAGCTAACAAGGTGAGGTTGCTGAAGACAGTTTACTGTCAAAAGTCATACACCATGGCAAGACTGAGCACAGCAACAAGACACAAGGTAGTTATACTGCATCAGCAAGGTCTCTCCCAGGCAGAAATTTCAAGGCAGACAGGGTTTCCAGATGTGCTGTCCAAGCTCTTTTGAAGAAGCACAAAGAAACGGGCAACGTTGAGGACCGTGAGACGAGTGGTCGGCCAAGGAAACTTACTACAGCAGATGAAAGACACATCATGCTTACTTCCCTTCACAATCGGAAGATGTCCAGCAGTGCCATCAGCTCAGAATTGGCAGAAAACAGTGGGACCCTGGTACACCCATCTACTGTCCGGAGAAGTCTGGTCAGAAGTGGCCTTCATGGAAGACTTGCGGCCAAAAAGCCATACCTCCGACGTGGAAACAAGGCCAAGCGACTCAACTATGCACGAAAACACAGGAACTGGGGTGCAGAAAAATGGCAGCAGGTGCTCTGGACTGATGAGTCAAAATTTGAAATATTTGGCTGTAGCAGAAGGCAGTTTGTTCGCCGAAGGGCTGGAGAGCGGTACACGAATGAGTGTCTGCAGGCAACAGTGAAGCAAGGTGGAGGTTCCTTGCAAGTTTGGGGCTGCATTTCTGCAAATGGAGTTGGGGATTTGGTCAGAATTAATGGTCTCCTCAATGCTGAGAAGTACACGCAGATACTTATCCATCATGCAATACCATCAGGGAGGCATCTGATTGGCCCCAAATTTATTCTGCAGCATGACAACCACCCCAAACATACAGCGAAAGTCATTAAGAACTATCTTCAGCTTAAAGAAGAACAAGGAGTCCTGGAAGTGATGGTATGGCCCCCACAGAGCCCTGATCTCAACATCATCGAGTCTGTCTGGGATTACATGAAGAGAGAGAAGCAACTGAGGCTGCCTAAATCCACAGAAGAACTGTGGTTAGTTCTCCAAGATGTCTGGGCCAACCTACCTGCCGAGTTCCTTCAAAAACTGTGTGCCAAAAAGTGTACCTAGAAGAATTGATGCTGTTTTGAAGGCAAAGGGTGGTCACACCAAATATTGATTTGATATAGATTTTTCTTCTGTTCACTCACTTTGCATTTTGTTAATTGATAAATATAAACTATTAACATGTCTATTTTTGAAAGCATTCTTACTTTACAGCATTTTTTCACACCTGCCTAAAACTTTTGCACAGTACTGTATATATATATATATATATATATATATATATATATATATATATATATATATATATATATATGTGTGTGTATATATATATATATATATATATATATATATATATATATATATATATATAATTTAATACAAATAAATGAGGGAGGACCTTGTATAAGTAAAGCTGTCTTGAGCAGCCACGTTTCACCTTCATGTGATGTGTTCTTAAATTAACCTGTTTTCATAAACACATTGACCTTAAAAAAAAAAAAAAAAAAAAAAAAATTGTCAGGGAAAATGGTGACTATAAATACACTCGAAGTGGTAAATGTTGGTGTGTTTATAATTATTTCACAATCCTCTCTGAACAGTACAATATGGGTGTGATTTTAATATATATATATATATATCGCCCTGGATAAGGGCGTCTGCTAAGAAATAAATAATATATGGAAATTCATAATTTTTAGGAATTTCTCAAAAACAACGAATTTTAGGAAAAATCTTGTGTAACAAAAGTTTTGCTTTTGTGGATGAGGAAAAAAAGGTTACGTAAATGTCTACAACTTATTTATTTCAGCAATTTTTTTGCAAAACTCTAAAAAATGCGAATTAAGAAGTATTCATACCCTTTGATGCTATGATAGTATTGTCTACAAGGTGCTAGAAATTTCAATATGATAATGCAGAACCTAATTCTATAAAGGTTTAGAAAATGCGGGATGGTAGGGGAACATTCTAAGGCCCTGTCCAAATTAGCCGTTTGTAACCGAGTTAAGGGTTCAAACCCTGTTTAACTCGATTTGCATCCACACTAAACACGGTTCATAACTGAGTTCAACAACCAAGTTTGAAACCTACTCAGGAGGTAGTCTCGAACTCGGTTGTCGGCATAACTGGGTTAGATAAACTTGTTTAACTGTAATCTGGATGTGAACAGCGTTCGAATCTGGTTACACAGTATCCTCCGATATCCCCTAGTGCTTTGCGGTAGTACGTTACCATGATTCCCCGGGTTACAGGAGACGCCGCAGCTTAGAAACAGGTTCTATACTGTGTGTACATACGGATGAGAATAAAGACAAGACCAAATTAAAATACAGGAGGATTTATTCTTGTCATAATAATCCATCGGTACAGTCAGATATGCTAATATACTGTAGTACACAAAACTTAAAATGTGTCCAAAACACTTTTTTAATGATCTTAGATCACATCATATATTAGCAAGTTAAAGGTCTTTATTTTGACTTTCAATTAAATTAAAGAACGCCTTATCCGCCCCAGATTTTCCCTTTGTGCAAATGCCCATCTAATTCATTTACTATGATGTGGACATTTTTTTTTCCCCCCATTCGAATTCCCTTTTGATACTTAGGCACTTCCACCAAGAACAAGTAGAAGAATTGTGAGGAAGGTTAATAACAATCCGAGATTGACTGTCAAAGATATTCAAAGTGAATTGGCTGCAAGTGGGACTGGGGTTTCTATTTCAACCTTAGGTCGAGTATTGCACGGTGAAGGTCTCAATGGTCGCAGGCCAAGGAAAAAGCCACTCTTAGGAAAACGTCACAAGGACAATCGCTTAAACAAAAATCTAGCTATTTGGTCACGCTGATAAAAATCTGGTGAGGCGTACAAAGAAAAGCATGGCGTACATACAAGAACACCATACCTACTGTCACGCATGGAGATGGTAATATCCTTCTATGGGTCTGTTTTTCCTCTAATGGCACAGGAAATTTAGTTCCAATACTTGGTAAAATGGATTCCGTAGAATACCAAAAGATAGTGGCCAATCATCTGAAACCCTCCGCTACAAAACTTTTTTTTTTTTTTTTTTTTTTAATTTAGTCGTTGCCAATTTTTTACCTCGGTTTTTCTCCCCAATTTTGTAATGTCCAATTATTATTTGTATCCCTGTTCACCGCTTGCAACCCCGCCGCTGACTCAGGAAACAGAGGCTGGGGCATGCGTCCTCCGAAACGTGCTCCTGCCAATCCGTCATTTTTTGCACTGTGGATCCACAGCGAGGCTATCAGACCTATAGTGCTGGAGGACAACACAGATCTGAATGGTTCCACTGCAGACCCGCAGGCACCCTATCGGCATAGGGGTCGCTGATGCGCGGCGAACCGTGGATTCCACTGCCGACTTAAGCCCTCCCTACCTGGGCGGCACTCGGCCAATTGTGCGCCGCCCCCTAGGAACCCCCGGTCACTGGTGGCTGTGACATAGCCTGGATTTGAACCTGTGATCTCCAGGCTATAGGACGCATCCTGCACTCCACGCGGAGTGCTTTTACTGGATGCGCCACTCGGGAGCCCACAAAACTTGGTTTAAAACGCAACTGGACATTCCAACACAACAGCGATCCAAAGCACACATCAAAATGTACTTCAGAATGGTTGAAGAACAATAAAATCAAGGTTCTGGAATGGCCTAGTCAAAGTCCTGATCTAAATCTGATTGAGAATCGTTGGTATGAGTTGAAGAAGGCTGTGCACAGGAGAAGTCCTCGGAATCTGAATGAACTGGAACAACTTTGCGTTGAAGAATGGTCAAAAATCACTAAAGAATCATGCCAAAAGCTCATTGACAAATATCCTAATCGTTTAAAAGAGGTTATTGTTGCCTCAACTAGCTATTAATTTCATTTTCCTTGTCAGGGTATGAATACTTTTGAATTGGCAGTTTTGGAGTTTTGCAAAAAATTGCTGAAATAAATAATTGTAGACATCTATTTCTTGTAACTTTTTTTCCTCATCCACAAAAGCAACACTTTTGCCACAAAAGATTTGTTCTATAATTATTAGTTTGAGAAATTTCTTGAAATAATTAATTAATAATAATAATAATATTTTTATTTATTTATTTATTTATTTATTTATTTATTTATTTATTTCTTAGCAGACACCCTTATCCAGGGCGACTTACAGTCGTAAACAAAAATACATTTCAAGAATCACAGTACAAGTATTAATATTAGTTATTTGTGCTTAGTAAAAATGTGTATGGCAAGACAAGAAAAGTCTTAAACTAGAAATGCACATATTTGATGTATTTCAGTAGTTTGGTATGGATGTAGGTTTTTAAGCAATTTTATTTTTTGCAGAATACCAGTGGTTCTTTAGGTTGAAACTAGTCATCTGCTTATATAACACTCTATTTGTAATACTAAAACCTTTACTGGGTATGTGTGTTGCATTGTTGGACCTATTTTACAGGACATTTTATTCTTGAGACTACAGTCTCAGTACAGCTACTGCAGAAGAATGGCACAAGGCTATCCCATGCCCTTTGTGTTTTTAAAGTAGTTTGCCAGTTGGCTGTGTAGGAATAGAGCACATTTATAAAGAGTCAAGTGGCATTTACAACTTAAATCAAACAGGTGGTGACTGGTATGTATAATAGTTTACATGCTGTTTAGAATGAAATAGGGGTTGCATTGTTCATTTCATGACCAGTTCTTTTGTGAACAAGTAGCCGAGTTCTGAAACAATTCTGATAGCTTCCCAAATAACACTTTTTTAATAAGGAGACTAAACAGCAGTTCAATTATGTTTTACCTGCTTGGTGTTTTTTGTGCTTATGGTATAGTTGTACCACAGTAATCCCTTCCTCATTTTCAGTAAGACACCATGGCAGAGTCAGACAGGTCACCGCTGAAGCACTTTGTGGTGGCTAAGAAAAAGATCTCCACTATCTTTGATCAGCTTTTGGAATATATCACCGAAGGAGCAGATTTTGTAGAAGGTAAGTTAATATTATATCTGTACTGTTTTTCTTGACCTTAAGATGTAGCTGTTCATTTACTGGGCGTGTTTTTAAGTAAACAAATTTAGTGCGCCTCAACAGGAGAAAGTAAACCAAATGCTGACACTTTGCCTGTCTAATACTGTAACTACATTTAGAAACTACATTTGATTTCCTATCGCCTCTGTATTTGAGTATTAACTGTTGATTGGGGGAAGCAAGGTGCGGACCAGTATGGAGAAGAGGGTTGATGTATTGTGATTTCTTAGTTTCTTGTCTTGTAGAACAAGATCTGACACCTGCTGTTTTGTTTTCAGAAACATATAGGAATACAGAGCTCGAGCAGATAGCAACAGAGCAGCAAGCCTCGCTGATAAGCGGATATGCAAAGAAAATGGCAGTGATCAGTGGAGTGCTGGCACGGAACCACATGAAAGTGGCGTTTTTTGGCAGGTATGAAAAATGCGGATCATATCAAATGTATTGATTGAAAAGATCATGTGGATGTTCTTGTACAGTAATATATATATATAAAAAGGTATTTGGTCTAGATCGCTAAGTATTTTCTTTCATTTTTCCTGGCTCCAGGACTAGTAATGGTAAGAGTTCAGTTGTCAATGCCATGCTGTGGGATAGGGTGCTGCCCAGTGGGATTGGACACACCACAAACTGCTTCCTCAGCGTGGAGGGGACAGATGGTGACAAGGCCTACCTCATGACGGAAGGGTCAGACGAGAAGAAAAGTGTAAAGGTACGGAGTATAAAGGAAGGCATTCTTTAAATACAGATATGTGAATGAGTACTGTGTCCGTAGCCAAGTTCACTAAATACTATTCATTTGGAGTTGGAGTCTTGTACATCTCCCAATTCTGGGCATCTTAGGTAGCACATTAAGCTGTGCAGTTAATGACACAGAAGAAATAGCAGTCAATGATATGTTGCCATTTTCATTGTTTTGCTTGGACCGAAAGTGATTTCATGCAGTTTATCAGGGGGGCATTTACTAACTTATGAAAGTCAGTGCAAAGCTAAATGTTAAATGGATGCCTAACTTTTTAACACATATTTAGGGCACGAGCACTGAGTTTAAGAAAAAAAAAAACACACATAAATACCCATAACAACAGAAGAGCAAGGTAGTATAGGGCAGCCATGTGGAGTAGTGGTTAGGGCTCTGGACTCTTGAGTGGAAGGTCGTGGGTTCAATCCGTGGTAGGGGACACTGCTGCTGTAACCCTTGAGCAAGGTACTTTACCTAGATTGCTCCAATAAAAACCCAACTGTATAAATGGGTAATTGTATGTAAAAAATAATGTGATATCTTGTAACAATTGTAAGTCGCCCTGGATAAGGGCGTCTGCTAAGAAATAAATAATAATAATAATAATAATAAGGTAGGCTCTAAGCATTTGCCAAACGGCGAGTGATCAAGGTGTCTGTGTTTACAAGATACTCTTGTAGCAACTGTGAGGGATATCCCACTTTTCTATATCAGTCATGTTTTGAAATGGAACAGAAACTTACATGTAAATATAGATTGAAAAATGACTTCCTTTTGCAGACAGTAAACCAGCTTGGCCATGCACTCCATATGGACAAAGACCTAGACGCTGGCTGCCTAGTGAGGGTTTTCTGGCCCAAGACTAAGTGTGCTCTCCTGAGGGATGACCTGGTTCTAATGGACAGGTACAGAAATGCGAAAATACCTTCCTAATGTCATGCTTACGGCATACTGCAAAGCTTTTAGCATTAGCACCATTTTTAAGAAAGGAGAAACACAGCTACCAAAAAAAACAACTCGGACAATTCATTTAGAAATCTTATTTGTTAGACAACTTTTATATTGGGCTAATAACGATTTGGGCAAAGCTTTAAGTTTAAAAATGTTGCCATAAGTCTTTTAAGACGAGGAAATATGCAAATAATAGTTAAGATAAAACTTTTTTTTTGCTGGTTACAGTCCCGGAACTGATGTTACGACTAAACTGGATAGCTGGATTGATAAGTTCTGTCTGGATGCGGATGTCTTTGTGCTGGTAGCTAACTCTGAATCCACTCTGATGAATACTGTAAGTTTAAATTTAAAAGTGTAAAGAGAGTAATTTAGACTAGTACAATGAAACAAAAGTTTGATTGACATATTTGAAATATTACTAATACAAGTCACTGTAAAATAGACCCTTTTATACTTGTGCATGTGCAAACTATCTGATGTGAAATGGAAAACTGGTTATTTGAACTGTTTTTGTACTGTGGTATTTAAGTGGCCTTCCCTGGAATTTTTGTTTTTAGAGGAAAACCCTTTTAATCAGTTTAAAACACCCTTTTCTTTATTTAGGAGAAGCATTTTTTCCACAAAGTAAATGAACGTCTTTCAAAGCCAAATATCTTTATTTTGAACAATCGTTGGGATGCATCTGCCTCAGAACCCGAATGCATGGAAGATGTAAGTACACAAACTACACCACTCTCATCTCAAAGTGATTAGATCCCTTCTTTATAGTTTCATTGTCTTATGGAACAAAAGTCACACATAAATGGTAGTTATACCCAAGACTGGAGCTGTTCCTGCAAAGAGTCATGCTGTTCTGGAGAAGCTGCTCGAGTCTGAGGTGTTCTTTCTGTCTGGCAGGTGCGCAAGCAGCACACAGACCGCTGTATCAGCTTTCTTGTGGACGAGCTCAAAGTGGTGGAACGTGAACAGGCCCTGAATCGAATCTTCTTTGTGTCCGCTAAGGAAGTGCTGAATTCCAGGATGCAAAGAGCTCAGGGAATGCCAGAAGCAGGTCCGCAAACAAGAGTTTTAAGGAATCAGTACAACAAATTGTACCAAAAAAGGATTCTACAAATCCACTTGTACTTTCCCAAATGTATTAAAAAGGAGATTATCCCCTCTTCAAATATATGCAGAATATTTAAATAAGCAAGCAAGTTTAGTGGTACCCCCGAAGTACTGTTTTGCAGGAATGTATAACGACTGAGTGGAACATTTAGTTTATATTACCCCAGAAAAATGTTTTCTGCTGTGACTGGTACCACATTGCATGTAGTGTCCTGTAGTTTTTGGGGTGAACAGATATCTCACCCAGATGGTAGGAAATGGATCATATTTAGGGTTAAATATCAAGGGCTAAATGTGATCAATTGTTTTAGGTGGTGCATTAGCTGAAGGATTTGAAGCTAGACTACAAGAGTTCCAGTGTTTCGAGAGAACCTTTGAGGCAAGTAGCTGGAGTTTTTCCTATCTATTTTGGCTAATTCCAGAGACGGAATTCAAGGGCCATTTATATGTGTTTAGGTATTAGCTATATACTGTATATTCATGAGGTATGTCATATCCTGTAATCCGTTGAAATGTACTTCACTGAGTATATCCCCGTAAGGACACAAGTGTAAAAAAAAAAAGCACTAATGGTATTTTTTCCCGGATTTAATGTAAATCGCATATTTTTCCCTAGATTTAACCCCAAAAAGTCCAGATTTAGCTAAATACATAAATGTTAACAACCACATTCTTAAAAGTCGGAGTGTAAGCGCAGCTCCGCAGCATGGTCCGTGTAACGCTTATCAGTTTAGTTTTTACGTTTCCTGAAAATTTAAAAAAATCAAATACTCTGTTTTCATTTTTCTGTTTTTTCGTCCACAGTTAGAAAATTGAAAAATTTGAATTTTGGTGAAAATTTCCATAACTTCGTTTTTTGGTTTCTTAAAAAAAAAAAAGTCAGTGGTTCGAAATTACACCACTTTCAGCCTTTCCAACAGCTCATCCTGTTCTATATTACCAGTTTCTTTTGCAGACATTATTTTAAATTATCACATCATTTTAAAGCTGGAAAACATTTGCTGCTTCAGTATGGGCTATTAACAAATGCATACAGACTTTAACAAATGTATTACTTTATCCCTAACTAGACAAATGGATGCATGCAGACTGACTACAGAATTTGTGATATGCTTATATATTTACCTATATTTGTGATACGCTTATTTACCTAAATCTGGACTTTTTGTGGTTAAGGAAAAAATACACGATTTATATGCTAAAAAAGGGGGGCAGCATTTAAAAAGTTTGCGCACCACTGCTCTAATTCACTGCAGGAATAGCGATTGAACAAACAAACAAAAAACATAACAAGTGCTCTGGCTTTTCTGTTCCATACCACATCCATGGATCGTTATTGCTGTGTTACCTGACAATGTGGTCAATAACACTATCAGCACACTAGAGCGGCCATTTTGAAAAGAGGTTTTAAAGTGACAAAAGGTTGTTACAGGTATGTTATTTAAACAGTTGTAGCAACACCTGGGGATGTGTAACTGTATACAGGGCCATAGCCAGCCATGAAAAATCACAGAGGCACGTCATCGCTATTTACTCTTTAAGGTGTTCTTACCAACATTTGTTAAAAATGAAGAAGAAAAAAGTAATAAACACGGGCATGTCTTCATAGGACGAATAATGTTATAAAAATGTAAATGTCTGATTCGAGTAGGGATTAGTTGCACTGTAGCTCGGGTAGAGAATGCTCTGATTATACAGCATGCAATCTTAATCTATCTAGAACATGCCTTAACCCTTCTCAACTTGTGTTCTTTACCTCAGTCTGTTGAGGTAGTGTCCTAACCGCCTGGTGCTCGTGTGTGAGATGCCTGTCTTTCTCTTCTGGTAAAACACTCTAACCCTGGTCCCAGTTTCTCTTTGAGGAGCTCTCTGTCCTCTCCGCAGCTGTAGCCTGACCCCTCCTAACTCTGTGTGCAAGTTTCTCTCAACCTCTTGTTTTCATTGCTGAAGTCTAGATTTGCTTCAACGAGGTGAATTGCTTAACCTGTTTTTTATTTATTTATTTATTTATTTATTTATTTTTCCTTTTTTTCTGTTTTGCTTTTGCCTGCATTGCTTTACATTCTGATTTTGCCATTTAGTTTCTTATAGTAGTACTAAGAAAAGTATTAATCCAATCAGACTAAGCTTTCTTAAACAGAATATGTAATGCATAAAGATAATGTTATGTTTTTTTTGTATATTTGGTGTAGCTAATAATGAAAATAAAGCCCTGGTTACAATTTAATTCGATGGGTATTTGAAGACAAACATTAAACTAGTACTTTTTTTTTTTTTTTTTTTTTTTAAATAGCACACTCCGTAACTTTTTTTTTTACTATATGAGAAAACTGTTCTCATGTAAAGTTGTGATATACAATCCATATACAACGTAATACTTAAACACATGGAATGATTTCCTACTGGCTGGTGTAGATCTGTTTCTACATTGAATAATTCAATGGACCTGCTTGATGGGCTTAAATTTGTTGTGAGACAGCCGTGCACATGTGCATGCAGTTTGAGAAGTACTGTACGATATAGTCGGGGTCCCCTAAAATGAGTAGTTATTCTGATTTTAATTAAAAGCAGGGTTTGATTTGGCGTTTTATTTGTTTCTTATGTTTGTTTTTTTATCAATAAGCACATTACTGTGAAAACTTGAGACGCGTTTGGTTTAAGGTATGGATCTGCTGCTGTATTTGTATACTTGTTTTTTTTTTCATTATGATTTCATGATAATGTTTAGTTCCTTTGTTCTTCTATTAAGTTTCCAGCAGCAGGTCAATATCTTCTACTTGTGTTTTTTGTACTGCCCAGACCCAGTATATCTGAGTTGCAATATCACAGTAATGTGTTGTGTTCTCGTAGGAGTGTATCTCGCAGTCAGCAGTGAAAACAAAGTTTGAGCAGCACACAATCAGAGCTAAACAGATCACTGAAACAGTGAAAAGAATCATGGATGACATCAATATCCAAGCAGCGGATAAGAGGTAAGGATTTCATCTTCTAATGAGGATTTACTATTGTAATTATTATTATTATACCTTTCAATCCTGAAATCTCTTAAACACACCGCTTCTCCAGTATTGACACGTTAGTCATTTTACTTGACACACTTGGATGACTAATATACTGTTTTAAGCTTGCATACCAGCAAATACAGTAGTAACAGTACATACTGACCAACCATAACAAGTCACTCATGGGGGAGACTGAACATTTTGTAAGGGCAATGTATTTTTGGGACCCCAGTGCTGGTGTACATAGGTCTCGCTATTGGTTTTGTCTTTTAAAACCGCACATCCAATTATGATGTGGTTCTTGGGAGTGTTGGTAAACTTATGCATGGGTTGTGGTTTGGCTTATTTAATACTTATTTTCAGAACTGCTTATCAGAGTTTGATTTATATTTATTAAAGATTTTATGCATAATGAATACAGAGGCATAACCAATAAAAAAAGGGTTTACCGGCCATAATGTTTTGATGCTTTCTGTTCTTTTAAACAGCTATTCTAAATGACATCCACACCTAAGGTTTTCCACGGTTGACCTCCACAGTCAGTCAAACCAGATTACTTGACTTTTGCTTAATACAGATTCATTATTAAACACAGTTGCATCCGAGTTGCTAATTTGCTAGCCTGTCTTTCTGTTCAGGATCAATTTGTTGAAGGAGAGAGATGACAAGATGGATCAAGCAGACTATGTCCGCTCTCAGCTTGGTTTACTGACTGAGGACATTAAGGGGAAAATCAAGGCTGTTGCTGAAGAAGTAGAAACAAAGGTAAGTACATGCTTGAAGTAAAATTATTTAATCCCCATTAGAACAGGTAATCCATGGAGGCCTATTTTATCCACACCTGTGCTTGGATATATCAGTGCAGTGTTTTTTTTTTCTGTATTTAGAAACAGAACCTTGAAATAAAAAAAATATTTATATAAAACCCCAACAACATGGAATGCAAACCATAAAATGACATTGTGTATGTATTGTTTAATTCAGGTTTCCACAGCGATGACAGATGAGATTTGTCGCCTTTCTGGGCTGGTTGACGAATTCTATTCAGATTTTCATCCCTCATCACAAGTGCTAGAACGGTACAAAAATGTAAGCATGGCACAGGGATTATATTGCATGTTCATATTGTATTGAATTAGTTTTCATTGTTTCCTCTATGTATACACATACTGTATTTCTGTAAATTAAAAAAAAGGACAATCTGCATTAAAGATCCATTCATTTGAATATATAGTCAATGTTTAATTCATGCATATACTAGGAATAGCACACTGTGCTAGCAGCATGGTTTTCCTTTACTAAGTCAGTGTTTGAGAAAACATTCCTTGTTTTTTATACAGGCGCTGCACAAGCACATAGAGGAAGGCATGGGGAGAAGCTTGGCTGACCGCTGCTCCAATGCAGTTAATGAATCGGTCCAAAATTCCCAAAAAAACATGATCGGTAATACAGTTACATATTTTATTGCTTAATTCATTTTTCCCAAGGGTTAAACGACTTCTCTTTTAAAATCACTAGAAGCCCATGTTATTGTACTATATAGCATTCCCATTACTTGCTGTAGCACTACTGTTTCCTTTGAAATCAGCTCTAGAACTTTTATAGATCAACAGTTGTTTGCTTAGACATTAATGTCTGACAAATTGACCACAACGACAATTGTGTGTCCCAAGCTGAAGGCGAGGTCAGTTATCTACAAGTGTTCACTGCTGCAAAGGATATTAATGCTTTTATAAACCAAACCATTTTTTTTTTTTGTGTATGATTTTTTTTAAATGTGTTTTTTGGATTGGAACGCTTAGGCGGCTTAAAATTTGTGTTGCAGTTTAAATCGATATTCAATCGAAGGAATCCTGGGTAAACTGGCCCATTTATCATGATGCGCAAGTTGAAAGTGTAAATAAATGTATTGACTACACATTCCCGGGGTATAAAAGTAGTACTCTAAATACCAAAATGCTCTGCAATTGAATAGCAGACATCTGTGACACTGGACTTTCAATAACCCAGTGGTAATGCTTTTGAATGTTTTATTTTTCCATCTTCCTTGCAGAAAACCTGACGCCTCTGCTGCCCTCTAGTGTCCAGTGTCAACTGCACATGCTGATCCCATGCAGGAAGTTTGACCTGAGCTATGACCTAAACTTCTCCTCACTCTGCACTGATTTCCAAGAGAACATTGAATTCCGGTTCTCCCTGGGCTGGACTTCATTAGTAAACCGCTTTTTGGGTCCAAAGAATGCACATAGAGCACTGCTGTTGGTGGAATCAAGTGCACAGGTGATTGTTTAAAGAAGCTGCTTTTAGATTGGCATTATTGCCATTACACTTGGGTTAATTCAGTTGACTTTTTTTGTTTGAAAATATGTATAGATGCAAAGCTGTAACATTATTTAAAAACTATGATGATGATTTTTTTTTTAGTTCCGCGTTATCATTGTGAGTCAATTCAGAGAAACTGACACATTGATAGTAGGGTTTTTTTAGGATGAACTTCTTAAAAACAATAAAATATTACTGGTACAACTACTGCTACTGCAACTAATAATAATAATACTTTATCTGAACCTTTTGTTTCATGCAGTCTCAAAAGTTACACAATACATTGTGATGCTGGCCAGATGTGTTTTTGGTTTGGTAGATTTATGTAAAAGTAATTGGGCATTATGTACACTTAAAGACATTGCAATTATTTTATACATTTTTTTTTTTTTAAAGATTCCTCGACCTTTAGCAACAACCTCTTCTGCACCCAACATTCGTGCCCTTACTCCGGAAAATGTGTCCCAGGAAGAACTTCTGTTTTCCATAGGGACGGGCTTGGCTTCTCTCACTTCAAAGTCAACTGTGACTGTAGTCCTTGTCACTGGTGTGGTACGTACCTTTTATTCAAATTGTGATTGATTCAAAGTAATATATTGTGTGTCGGGTGCATCTTGTTTAATTTTGTCTCTTGTAGGTCTGGAGAACGATAGGCTGGAGACTGATTGCTGCTTCCTTCAGTTTGTATGGGCTTTTGTATCTGTATGAAAAGCTAACCTGGACAACCAGAGCCAAGGAGAGGGCATTTAAACAGCAGTTTGTAGACTACGCAACAAAGAAACTCCAGATGGTAGTTCGCTTTACCAGTGCAAACTGCAGTCACCAAGTTCAACAGTAAGCATATGCATCTACTTATGCTTTTCTGTTCACCTCAACAAACTTTTTACATGTGTGTGTTTATGTATGTATTGATTTATTTTATTTATTTATTTAAACAAAGTGTGTGCATCTGCCTGAAAATAGGCACTGGGCTGGGCGTTTGTCACATTGATCTATCTTTAAACAGGGAGATGACAACTACCTTTGCACGGCTGTGCCAACAAGTGGACCTCTCTCAGAAAAACCTGTCTGAAGAAATCAATAGGCTCACCATGGAGATCGATCAGCTGGATGTGGTTCAACATCATTCAAAGAACCTTAGGTGAGTTTCCAGAATGACTCTTTCTGAAATCCAAATACCAGCAGTTACCAGAGATGGGTACAGTATAGTGCAGTGGTTTTCAACCTTTTCATCTCAAGGACCAGTGTTTCCAGCAGGGACCACCAGGTGTACCAGTAGCTATCGGTAATCTTAAACTGCTGTTGTAAAACCGAGACCTACCCCATCACAACCAGGTTTGTGTCTGTACTCGTTTGTTTGTTGCCTCATTCTGCTGAATGGTTAATCTATTCAAATCCGCTTGTTTTTATATTTTTTATATTTTACAAGTGTTGTATATGGATTTGGTGACCACACCTTTTAACTGTGTAGAGTTGTACAGTAATATGGAGACAGCATGCTGCAGCTGCCATGCTGAATGTTAGTGACATCCTGATCTGACAGCGTGTAACACAGACAGCTCTTATGATTTACATATCGTTTATTCTTCAGTAAAAACAAGTTTAAATTGCAGTGATTTCGTTCTGCTATATTTACGATATTAAATACACCATAGCAAGCACATTGTCATATTTTCATCTGCTCAATCTGAGCTAAATTTAGTAAATGGCATTTAGTTTTTTTTGTTTAGTTTTTTTTTGTTTACTGCAATCAAGTAAGCTGCAGCACATAGTACACTTCCTAATTACAGTATTTCTGTGTGTTCTGCTTTCACATTATTTAAATGGTCAGTTTGAGAAATAAACTTTGTTTTCCCTGCAACAGCTGACCCTGCTTTAGTACAAAACTCACGCTACATACTGTTTTACATAATGGTAACCGTGCTCTTAAATTACTGTGCCTGCTTCTTTGGCTGAAGAGATTATCAGCTCATCTGGAATCTTATGCAGTTAAATCATACTTAAACTGCCGACGATAAACAATGTAACTGAATATATTATATCTGGGTTGCAAGCCGCAACAAACGTGTTGACTGAAAACCTTATTTTCAGTCAACACGTTTGATAACGAAAGATAACATTGGTTTATTGGAGTTCGCAAAGATAACTTTTTTCAGCTTGGTACAGTAACCTTTTCACTTCCTTATTTGCTTAATTCTTGAGCTTTTTGCTGCATTTCAGCCCTTCATTAATTATTTTCTTTAAGTTTCCAGGGCATTTTGTTAATGGCACCTGTGCAATACACAAACCTTAAGTGTATTTCTATTTGTTGCTGTTCTTGTTCTACGTTTCTTAAATGCAACTGTTAATGTTAAGTTACTTTTTTTACACAACAGTACTCACACGTGTTTGGTCACCATCACAACTGTTGCAAGAAACCGGGGTTCCATATTCTACTGGTGCTAATATACCTCTGTGCACTTAAAAGCATTTTTATTCGATCAAATTGATGGAATAAAAATGTTTATTAAAACATGTGATAGACGGTTTTTCTTTTTATACAGACTGACGTCATGTCGCATTCGTAAATATCGGCACTTGCGTTTAAAGGGAGATGTAGCATTTTTGTGCTTAACCCCTAAAAAATGTTGCATTTGTAACCATTTTAGTCGCAGTCTGGAGCCCTGCATCGTATGGTAATTTTTCATTTCTCTGTGATTCAGTGGTACAAACAGATTGATACATTACGATGTGCGACTGACGGAGCATTGTGTTTTGAGGAATCATATTGTCATAAAATGATTGTCAGTGCATACCAGTGGCAAGCCTGTCGCTTACCAGTAAAGGTACACGTACCACAGGTTGAAAACCACTGGTATAGTGGGTGTTGCCAATGTATTGTACCTATAGGCGTGTCATGGACATTTGATGCATTACTGACATCCCTTTTAACATATATACTCCACTTTGTTAGGTTTAAAGTCTGGCTTGTGAACACATTTTTTTTTTTTGGACTGGATTACTGCTTAAAATATGTCTCAAGTCCTTCAACCACTTCTTGAATTGTGATAAAAGTTTGCATACACATTCTTACCTACTTATGCATAAATTGGTTATGCTAATAAAGGATACATCTTGGTAACTTGGTGTGCATTGAATTTTTATAATTTTTTTTTTTTTTAAATTCTCTGTGTTTTATTTCTTTCAGACATAAAGCGACCAGGCTTGAGACAGAATTGGACAGTTTTATAAAACAGTATTTACAGCCACAGCAGTGAGGATTTCCTGTCTTCACTGAACATCTTATTTATTCAGCAGAACCTTTATTCAGGGAGCCAGTGGTGCAGGGTTATATATCTAGGTCACTATTAAAAATAATGATTCACTTTCTAATTATTTTAAATAAGATCTATACATTTGATGAATACCTTTTAATAGTTTCTTAATTTGTATCTTTTAATTATAAAATAGTTTGTGTTCCTCCATTTTTAGAACAAGTTACTTTTAAGGAAATGGTCACCTCTTTTCCTATGACTTTATAGTAGTTACAATTTTATCAAGATTTCCATGATTATTTTGTGTAACTTCTTGTCTTGTCTTCTGTGTTAACTTACAAAGTATACCATCAAGCCATGACAGGAAGGCGATCCTTAAAGGAAAAATACCTTTTTTTTTTAGTTATTTCAATACACACAAAAAAGTTGTCATCTTGTTTTTTAATTATAACAGCAGCTTACCTGCTTTATTTTCTATAGTATACACCTAATAAAGTATTGTTCATGTTAAATAAGAATTCTAAAGGGAGACCCCACCTTCCACCTTTTTTGAAAACAAATAATTGCTGCCTCGTTTCTTTGAACAAGCAGCCTGTTGTGATCTACTTTTTTTTTTTTCCTCACCCCAATAATATCTTTAATGTGTCACAGAATACAGGGAGGTGATATGGATTTTTTTTTTTTTTTTTTTAGTTAATTTAGTAACAGTTTCTTTTTACTTGTTTTTTGGTCTTCCTTTAAAACAGAAAATCTTAGGAATAAAATCTCCAGAAGTTACCCAATCTAAACCAAATGTTTTACAGATTCAATCTGTTAAAACATGTGTTAGTGTGTAAAGGTTTTGTTTTGTAAAAATCTTACTAAGAGATGAATTGTGAAGAATGCTTGGCAACTATGCAACCTGGGTTTTGTGATCTAGACTGCAGTGTGAAGAGTGGATAAAATATTGGATGATAATACTGTTAATGTTTTGTGCAGATTTTTTTTTCTTCCCACTTCAGTATTTTCTTGCCATTGACCTACTTACATGCTGTATGTTTGGCAGCATAATGATTACTCTGAATTGTCCATATGTTCTTTATGCCTGTAAAATAAACTTTCATAACTTATGTAATACAAAAAAAAAAAGTGTGTATATCTGATCTGGTCTAAATTCATCTCCCAGAAGCAGTGTTTTGGTTTTAATAATTATTCACGTGTACCTTTGTAAGGTTAGAAAAGCTCTGATGCTACAAATGTTAATTTGGAAGAGTGTAGACTTGTAGTCTCACCATAGCAAATACACTGAACACAACAGCCTTGGTTAAAAGTTGTTTTTTTTTGTTTTTTTTTATTGGTTACAATATCAATTCATGGCAACATATCAGTTTCACCGAGCCACTGTACAAATACAAAGAAAAAAATATCTGGTGTGAAAAAAGACTATTAACAAAAAGTTATCTCATAGCAAGTGATTATAATAATTTCACACAATAGCACTGCAAGAGAAAATGCATGGCACAAAGTCCCTGGTTTTGACTGGTTCAAGAACTTAAAAAAAAAAAAAAAAAAAAAAAAAAAAAAACCTTAAGACAGTTTGTTGGAATACATACAAGAGAGCCAAAAGGCAGTGCATTGTTACTAAATCAGTGTCAATGTTGTGGTAACAAAACATAACACGAATAATGGAAAGCTGAGCTGGGACAACTAGGAGCTCCCACAATACTCCAAAATGTCTTCTTCCTCGGTGGACTTTCCCAATACCTAGGCACTGCATTAGGTACCAAAATCAGGGCTACAAACAGTGACACCACCTCTTGTATTAGGAAGCCTTTGTCTTGGATATAAAAGGAGTATTGTAAATATTACCTATGGTGGCATAGTATTCCTCCTAAACAGAAGAAATGATCATGGATAACATGGACAATTTGGAGAATGTGGGGCAATGCGATAGCAATTAAAACGTTGGAATAATGTTGCTCTTCAAACTTTGAGAGCAAGTCCCAGCTCCAACAAAAAGCTCTGTGTACTGTACCAGTACCGTTAATGCAATATCTTACTTAATGTTAAAACTGTTAATACTGTTGCATTTTTTACACAGAACACTGCAGTAATTGCCTGCCTGTTATTTTTACAATACAAGACACATCCCTTTCTAGAATGACTGGCATTTCCATAGTGACTCATTGTTCAGGGAGAACACTTAACAGCATCTACAGAAAGTTTGCATCATTTTTGTAACTACTGTGTATAGATTTTTTTTTTTTACACAGAGAAAGATACTTTAAAAACAGGTATTGTGTTAGGAATAAAACATTGCAATGCCTCATTGTTTTGCGATTATTAGGGTTACTGTTTCATCTCCGATTAAAGAAAAACAAAGCTCTTTAAAACTGCAAAGATGTTGATTTATGCAACAAGTTATGGGATCCAGTTTTTGTAAAACGGGGTCAACTGAGTTAAAGGCTAAATTTGCATGTACATTTTTTTTCTTAAATAGAACTGATATTCACAATTATACAACAAGCAGTATTTAGCTAAACAGGGCACTCATGCACTAAGCACCTTTATCATCTGTTGGGCAGCAACTTATGCAACTTTCAGCATTTTCTTAATTTTGGGGCACTGGCTATTTTATAACTGCCACCTGCTATAGCAAATACAAAAACAAGCAAAAAAAAAAATAAAAAACAGCATTGAGCAATCATTCTACTTTTTTTTTTTTTTTTTAAATAGATTTATGGGGGCAGAATATAAAAACATTTGTAGTTTTAGACAAAGCAAAATGAAGAGTGGAATTTGACACCATGTTACAGTAAAAAATTCTTTCAACACTTAGTACTTGTTGCAATACACTATACCCAACTGTTACTTTAATGATTTTTCTGGAAACCACACATTCTCAATATATGTATACTTAGAAATGCTTAAAATAGTAATAATAAAAATCAGGGTGATGCAGCTAAATCTCACAATTGCTACCATAAATCACTACATGATTAAGAATTTCTTAATAATCAATAAATATAATAAACATTTTAGTAGTAACTGTAGCAAGTAACCCATCTATTCAACTTGATACAATGATTTACAGAAAACTGCCTAAAACGAAGGAGCTGCATATTACATTTCATATTACATCTCTGAAAAGCAGAAACACTTTAAATGTACCTAGGTTTTAAGAAACCAAATTACTGGATACCTCTTTGTGGTTTCTTTAGTGTTGTTTTCCGATTTAATTTGGTCCCAGAGATTTTCTAAATACGGTTGTATTTAAAATACTATTATCTGTGCTTTCCCCAAAGTGCAGAATTCTCCCTGTTGGCACATTTATTGGCACATCAACTAAAATATATTTACTTTATAGGTGTAGTCTGAAGGGCACAGGCATGGGGAGTATGGAATAATCTTCGGGTACAGGTCAGAGACTTTGGATTATTCATGAAGCTAATGACAACCTTAAATATCATGTTTACCCTTTTTGATGTGGGGAGATGGCTGGCACTACTCATACTGTCTACATGTGGTAGAATGCTTCATAATGAAACCAAACTGTTTTTTCAATTCAAAACTATTTTCTTCAGAATCTAAAGAAAGCTGTAAGGCAAAACAAATATGTGCTGTGCCACTACCCATCACTGTTGTGCATTCATTCCTATCTGTGACCATTAGAAAATCAGGCAATAGCACCACTGCCAAAAAATAAATCAGCACTGCTTTGTGAAAACTAAACAAGTCCTAAAAGAACTAGCACACCACTGCCTCCCGCTAACTCTAAAGATTTAAGGAAACATGTCCTGAACGCTGGCAAAATGATGTTTTCTATACTGCCCCAGGACTTAAAAGTAAAATAAACTAAATCTTTACCTTGTCAGTTTGAATGATGTTTGGATTTTTTTTTTTTTTTTTTTTTTTTTTTTTTTTTAAATGACAAATAAAACGCTAAATGTGCTTTCTGGTTACATTTGAACTATTGTTGCATGCATTTTTTTTGTTCACTGTACAAATCATTCTTACTGCTTGAAACATTTGTGTTTAGAAAACACTGCACATAGCGATTACAGACACAAGATTAAAAGAAAGCATTTACAGACAGAATGCCTACTACCCAGTAGTGGCACTAAGTGGTTAGCAGGGATATGCAATTCATTTATTTATTTATTCGAAGAGGGGGGTAATGCTGAATGAAGGCTCAGAAGGGCTTTGGCTATCTGCGGTCTTCTTACTGAATGCTGAGGAAAATCCCTGCAATCAGCAGCAATAACTACATATCATGCTACATTATAAAAATTAGCCAATACTGGCATTCATATAATAAAAAATAACTCAAAGTCAAATTAGAACACAGGAAACATGGAAATGCTGCCTTTACCTAGTCAAGGTCAAATTACTCAGTAGATCTGTGTTTGAGCAGAGATTCAAACCTGCTTCTGAAGAGACTGAACTGCCTGCCCTAACTTCTGCAGAGCACACTTCGCAGTCCTGGCAACAGTACTTCAGTACTTTTCATGAGAAATATTATTTTAATATTTTAAAACTTACATCAATAGGAAGATACCAGACTGCCAGAAGCGAGCCAACTGCTGTATGGGGGGGGGGGGGG
The DNA here is from genome assembly GCA_030684275.1 of Acipenser oxyrinchus oxyrinchus. Taxonomy (NCBI): domain Eukaryota; kingdom Metazoa; phylum Chordata; class Actinopteri; order Acipenseriformes; family Acipenseridae; genus Acipenser; species Acipenser oxyrinchus. Next base: position 11,299,973 of record CM060262.1, read on the forward strand.
ATTATTAATAGCTCAGTAAATTTCAGTTTAATTAATAATAAATATGCTGTTCATTTAAAACTTGAAAAATAAAAATAAATCATAATAAAGTGAAGACCAAGACCCCAAAACTTGTTTTTCCAGTCTTGTTCATTTTCTGCATTAACCCATTCTTGGTTTCCAAATAAAGCAATGAAAAAAGAGAGCCACATATTCCAATGGTGGGGCAGGGGCAGTAAGAAGAAACTATCATAAATACTGTATTCATCACCAAAGAGGCACCACCAGATTACGTTTCAAGCAACCATTATCAAAATAGCTGGCAAATATTAAACACAAAACAAGGCTTAGGCTAACCTTTATCCAAAGTTAAGTAGTCCACTAAGAAATTGTATTACAGCAATCAGTTCATCCACAACCAATGTGTGACGTCTCAGGTTAAATACAAGCTATAAAACTTAATTCTTACAAAAAAAGTTGTTTTGTTTTTTTGCATACAGACAAATGATTGGCTACTATTCGTTGTCCGGTGTATGTACAAACTAAAATGTTTGAGAATTAAGAAAAAAAAAACACACACACAAAATCTAGGGTTGGGCAAGAAAAGAAAAATAATTAAAAAAAAAATAATTGACTGGCTCCTAGCTTCTTAGTCACCATGGTAACATGCTAGCCCCTGTCAAAAGTCAGAGGTTTGCCAGGGTTAATTTTTCATTTCTTCATTCGATTGGACTATTTACTGAAACCTTTGTGTAGTAAGTGAATAGAAAAAACTTCACCTGGAAATACAAGGTAGAAAGAATGTTACTTTCTCACAGCTGTAGGCTGCAGCAGTGACTCCCCCTGGATCTCAGCGGAGGATATATAGTTAACCTTTGTATCCCCCAACCTGGTTAATTCCAGATTCTAAGGAAACTGTCCCAAGATCCTGTGGCTACAGCCATGCCATCATCAGTAACTCCTAAACAGCTCACACGGTTATCGTGGCCAGCAAGAACACCTGGGGAAGACAACATGAAAAGTAGTAGTAAGCAAGAGCTGCTCAGCTTTCCCACAAGTGAAAGTTCCTATAACCTTAAAACATTGGGCAATGTACTCAGACATTATGAATCCTGTGCTGGAAGGAACTTGCTGCTATTCCAAACACACCTTCACTGCAACGTATGGATTGATTCAATAAAAGCACAAATTTTAGTGGTTTTCATTGTAGGAATGGACTATGGGTCATATTTGCACACTTCATTTTTAAATTTCAATAAAGCAATACTTATGTTCTCTTCTGGTTAAATAGTTAATGCAAGTAAATGCAATTTACAATACTACAACATGCTCTTCATTTAATTAATTAGTTTCCACTATAGAAAACAAAACCACTGAGCATAAAAAAAAGTTGTGGAATTCTCAAATGTGGACACTTAAAATTTAAGTGCTTTTAAAACGTCTCATAATATATTTCTCCAGCTTTAATAATATCTAGCTAGGCCAATTGCTTGTCTCCTTGATAAGTTCCTGCCACCACTGCGGTGTTTCACACTCACCAGCACGCTCTCCCTTCAAGGTGTCCCACACATTGCAGTTGAAATCATCGTAGCCTGCAAGCAAGAGTCGGCCACTTTTTGAGAAAGCTACAGAGGTGATTCCACAGATGATGTTGTCGTGGGAGTACATCATTAACTCCTGGTCGGCCCGCAGGTCAAACAACCGGCAGGTGGCATCGTCTGAGCCTGTGGTGAAGGCATTTCCATTGGGGAAGAACTGAGAACAGACACGGGCAGTTAGACACAGCACTCGTCTCGCTAAGAACAACTTGATGCAAACTTGATGCTTACAGCCTTGATGCAAACTTATGCAAGTGGTTTCTTTTCCTTCTTTTAGCTTATTTATCATCAACAGCAGCTAAATTATATTTTCAACAAGAGTTTGATTTCCCCAGGATGTTGCTACCACTTTAATATAAAATACGTTAAAAACTCTGTGTTCTGTTACCATTGCGAACTGATGCTCCCCAAGGCTCTTCAAGTAATAAGCAGACTTTTTTTTTTTTAGTAAAAAAAAATAAATAAAAATAAATAAATAAAATAAAATAAAAAAATCAACATAATTTATTTGTCATATGGTGGCTAAAAACAACATTATAAATGTTGCAAGATGTAGTTTTTCTTAGAAGCTGCACATTCCAGAAGGCCTTAGGCCATGAAGCATACCAATTTAGACTCTGATGAGAGCTTTTGTACTTACACAAACAGCGTTGATATCGGACACATGGCCAGTAAACGACTGCCTGCACATTCCGTCTCGAACGTCCCACAGTTTAGACGAAGCGTCGCAAGCACCAGATACAAATGTCTTCATGTCGGGGCTCAGCGACAAGCTCATGACGTCTCCAGTGTGGCCTGTGAACGTAGTAGTCTGTTGGCCAGTCTCAATGTCCCATAAAGCACTGAAAACAATGACAAAGCAGAAGGATGAGTAGGGATATCCCCCATTCTGTATACTGTACTACATAAAATACATTCCACAGGCACCTAAGTGTATATAATATTGAGCTGCACTACATCCTAAAAACACACACATACACAGGCTCACTTTTTTTTTTTTAGCTCCCACCAAACTGCTAGTACAAAAATACATCCCTTGTCTAGGATTTCCCAATGTCTGCAATGGGAAGAGAGGGATTAAAAAAAAAAAAAACCACACACCAACAACGTTCAAAATCACTAGGATTATATAGATTTATTTATTTATTTTTTGATCAATCTGAAACGATCGTAATTATTAAAATATGACAAGCCATACTGGATTCTACAAAGCTGAACTGTGTTTGTGTCTAACCTTGGAACATGGAATCACTGGCTATTATACAGGTTAGCTACAAGTTACCATCCCACTGAATAAACAAAAAAACTAAACATTTTTACAGAATGTTTTAACAACTCACCAGGTTGTGTCTCCAGAGCTGGTCACAATCTGGTTGTCATCCAAAAAACGACAGCAAGATAAATAACCTGAAAAGAACACGTTAGGAACTTGTTAAAATATAACCTTGGCTAAATTATTTTAAAATGCAGAGATTCAGCTTTGTTGTTGCAAATCGTACTGCAAGTATGTAATAATTTTAAAATCATGCCCCTTACCTGTATGCCCTGGTAACTCTCTGGTGACTCGAACGTTGCCCTCTCTGGTTTTTAGGCTGTATATTGAGCAGATGTTGTCCAAGCCACCACAGGCAACATAGTTTCCAGAGGGAGCATAGGCACAGGTCATGACCCAGGATGACCTCAGAGGAATGGCATGCATCTGAAGAAAGACAGCGTGATACAATTATCATTAATGTTTTGTTCAATACCACTTGTGTGCATTTACATTCTATAAAGAAAGAAGATATAAAACACTGGACAAGGTGCTCAGGGACTCGTACTGAACTGAACAAAAACAGAATGTAAAAAGGGAGGGAGCCGTATCAAAACATAATTTAGAAGTTTAAAAATAAATAAAACACTTTACCTTGTTTGTTGTGTAACTGTCCCAAATAATTAGTTTGCCATCTTGAGAAGCACTGACAAGTAGCCTAGAATGGTTTAGAAAAAAAATAAATAACTTATTTACGTACAGGTCATTAATTCAGTTAAGTATTACCAAGTACCAAGTTTACAATTCCATTTGCTAATAAACCACCATTATGCATTTATTAAGATTTCAAATCATATGCAGTTAAACAGTTCAAATGACTGGTTAAGGAATCAGATCCGTCATTCTAGACAAATGTTCCTCTATCCACAGTAGGGACACAACCTGACTTTGTATATTGCTGTTCTTTAGGCCTGGGAACATGGGCGACATTTGTCGACACAACAAGGGGGCGACAGATGTTGCCGGCTTGTCGCCTCGTGTGACCACCCTGGGCAACACCCCGGCGACATGTCTCCCACTTAGGACAATGTTGTATTTTTCAGGCAACACGAGGGCAACATTTTTAATAGCAGCCAATCAAATTTGATAGTAGTGTCACATGATGATAAGGCTCGACCATAACGTCAGACAGACAGTGTATGATGCATTCTGGTTCCTGCATTTCATCCAATTAATTATATGTAGTTTATAGATATGCAATACAGTGCGTATGTGGATAAGCGAATGTTAATGTCCACGAATACAATAACATTTAAGATATGAAAACAATTTTACAATAATAAAATACACATAGCATATTTTTTAAAATATGTTTTTTAAATTAATTTACCGTGTATGCAGTTAGAGGATAATTTGTGGCAAAACTTTTTAAAAAAAAAACAGGATGTAATTTATTTTGATTTATGTATTTTGTTTATTTGTTATAATGTAACACATTTTTATATCGTAGTCTTCCTTCGCAGCATGTTTACTTCTCGTGACAAAAACTTGCATTATAATTGGTTTGCATTACGTTGTTGCCTGTGTGTTGCCAGCTTGTCAACCGCAGGCTCGTCTCCCGTGTGACCACCTCAAACTGCAAGGCAACAAATGTTTTCCTCTTGTTGGCTTGACAAAAGCTGCCCGTGTGACCAGGCCTTTTGTGCTTGTGGGTGCCAGTAGGACAGAACTTGCTAAAAGACTGCTTTAAAGCGATACTTTATTTACACACCACAAAAATATTGTGGTATCCATAAATGCAGTTATAAAACTAGACCAAAATGTTTGTGTTCTGCCCAGTAATTCTAGTAATTCTGATCACAGCAGGCCACAACTTAATTGTCTTTCTCTTAAAAGCAATTCTGTTATGCTTCTGCAAGGAAATGCATATCTGTGATGTAGAACTTGTAAACGGACAATAATGGATCAATATCGAGCGATATTAACCCTTTTAATACTTGCTATATAAATATTTGAAAAGCAAGTCAAATTATGTGGCAAAATGGCTGCCGTTATGTTCAAAAGTTCAAAATATCCAATATCGGAAGAGTTAAAATGGGTTATAAAGGGGTCCCATGCTGACCTGGAGTCTGATCCCCAATGCATTGCGTAGATTTTGGCTAAATGACCCCTCAGCGTGCGTCGTGTTCTCATCTGGATCCGACCCACAGAATCCAGACCAGCTGTGATCTAACAAACACACAAAATAGTATACAGATTGAGCATATATGAATATGATTTTGGATACAATGAAGGGGTAAAATTCACCATCAACTACTAGAGATGTGGTTGACCCTCTTATGCCAATGGCTGAGTATTTCCCAGGATGTCAGCTTAGAGCTTTTGTCCTAATGTTTACACAACAGAGAAAGTAGCAACAGAGATTAGTAGCATCTCTACTAGTCCTGAAATAGCTCTTACCTGGGACAGAGTGGAATCACTACATGCTTTCCGGGCATCCTAAAAAAGTACAAACAAATATTTTAACAATTGTTTCTACACAAGTAAATACATAATTTACTTATACAATACATTATAAAAGGGAGACCCCCCCCCCCCCAAAATCCAACTCCATGCAACTGGCAAATGGGTGAAGTAAAATGGTCTCACAATTATTATGCCAATCCCAAAGTAAATCGGACACAACATGGAATCCTAAACTCTAGACCAGTGGTTCCCACCCTGTGGTCCATGGAAAAACAAAACAAAATAATAGGATCCTCGCACCGACAAGTCCCCAATTCTGCAACGCAAATCTTCGGCAGAATGTAGCACCTGCCGCTGTATTACACTTCGCTCAAATTGTATAAAGTGTGGCTAAATGTGCAGTGAGTTGCAGCGTGTGACTTGATTTAGCCTGATGACAATCACGTCACACACTGCAACTCGCCACACGTTTGAAGCAATGCCACGTGGTTCGCCCGGCTAGTGGGAAGTATCAGCAATCGATCGCTGGATAAAAACAGGGTCTTTGAAGAGGAAACGAGTGTTAAGTGAAGCAAGAGGCAGGGGAGTACAGAGGCTTTTCGTCAGCAGAGGCAAGTGAGGCATGGCCTCATCAAGAATTCCCAAAGGCCAAAAAAACATGTTGCATATTTTTTTGTTTATTTAATTAAGAAATAAACACACAAGCACAGCTGGAAAAATGTAGTGCTGCCGCACTGCTGCGTGAGACACAAACCTTGAGCGCCTCACAAAGCTGCTTGTTACCATGGCAACTCACCATCTGGGAAGTCCCTTTAAGGCGCGGCAATGGTAACCACAGCTTGGTGAGGCACCTACTGGATTGGGAGCAGTTAGAATTTGTGTGATTTTAATTTTTTGAATGGCTTCAGTTGAATCTGATATTATATAGAAGTTTTACAGCAAGATCCCAAGAAGAGATACGTTCAATTGTTAAGGACGGCACAATAACACCAGCACTGGAGATTTTGAAGAAAGACGGTAAACGAATGTGGCAAAGAGTTCATAAAATGGCAGGCAGCGCTGTGAACAAACTATTGTTGGCCATGTTGCCTTCTTTCAAACCAAATAAGGCAAGGTTACATCTCTTAAATTGATGTAAAACTATAAATTTTATACCACAGCAATACAAGCTGCCTTATTTGTTTTGAATTATTGATTTTGTGACATTGTGTTTTAGTCTGCGAATGTTCCAAGCTGGTGTCTTGTAGAACTAAATAACATGGTTTTAAGGTTCCAATTTGCCAATTAATTATAAAAACCTATATCCGCAATTCTGTAAGTTGTGTGTTTACAGTGTTCATTTTTTATTTATTTATTTATTTACTTTTAATTGATGGGGTATATTTTACATAGCAACTGCAGTCTATTAGAATGCATTAACATGCTCTCAGCAGAGGCATATATGAAATCAGATGAACAAACTAAATTTACATTTAATGTTAGCCATTGTGATGTGTGCCTCACTTGTCAAAAAAGTCATGAGCCACCACTGGTGGAGTATCAAGTGAAACCCTGCAGAGACAGACTAAAACACAATTCAGATGTACAGCGATAGCGAAGAGGAGCCGCAAGCGCTGTGTGTTGTATGTTGTTGAACTAAAATTTGAAGCCAGCTAATCTTAGAAACAGTGACCCCGACTCCAAAAATGAGTGGATTAGAAACCCGTTTGTGAATGTTGAAAGTGAAATGCTCAAACTTCAAAAAGGAGGAAGACCGCTTAACAGAACTTTCATGTGACAGCTCTTTAAAGTTCATCTTCACGTAACGAAATCTGACTGACTTCTGGTTACATATTCAATCAGAGTACCTGGAACTGTCCCACAAGGCAGTGAAGTACCTGATGTCATTTGCCACCACATACTCTTGTGAAAGTGGATTTTCGGCGCTTGTTGGGTTGAAATCAAAGTACCAGAGTAGGCCGGATGTGGAACCAGATTTAAAATCTAAAACTGTCATCACTCCAACCGGACATTCAGGCTGTGACATCGCTAAAACAGCACCAGCCATCTTATTAGGCAAGTTAATCAATGTCCCGTATGGCATCGTTATCAATTGACACACTACAGTGGAAAGCAAATTTAATAGAATTCCCTTGTATAGCAGCTGTGTGTCACTATGATAGTAGTACATCGTGGTCCAGGAAACTTTTGGAAGTTCAGAAGGGGTCCGCACCCAAAAAGGTTGGGAACCGCTGCTCTAGACCATGGAACTTTTGATCAGAAGTTGTGAACATCAAATATGGACAGATTGGACATCAAAACCATACAGAAAGTTCAAGCGACACAATTTTCCATTTTATAGATACTCTAGTACATGAACACCCACAAAGCATGAGCTGTCACCAAATCAAAGGCGCGCAGCCCATGGAAACTCAGCCACGGTTAGAGATATAAATCTTCCAGCACTTTGATAGTAAAACTAAATAAACAATAATACAACAATCTTACTCTAATTTGGTTCCGCAGTTGCTCTGCTTCCTGCCGCAACTGTTCCAGTTCACTCATCGTCCCGTCTCGATGTATTCAGTCCACAATCTGCGTCACACAACCAGCTAGTGAAAACCTGCAATGCAACAGATTTACAAGTCAGGCAAACATGAAAACGATTCCTGGGTATCCATCTGCTTCTTTTACGGTGTTAGGGCATCAATGCATCTAGTGTGGGCAAGCCCTATACTGGCATAGTGTTCTCAACCTTGATTTGCCCAGTAGTTGCCTATAATCATGTAGGGCAGTTTGGAAAATCGGTTTAATATCAGTAACTGCACTGGAAAAGGCCAATAAACACTAGTACAGTTAATCCTGTACTTTACCCTTTTTTCTGTGTTAAAAGGTTAATTTTGACACACCTACAAGGCCTGCAATTACTTGGCTTCCCCTCAATCAGCCAACCCGAAACACAAAAACATTATAATCTACAATCTCATTCAAACAGTGTTTAGTTATTTAATTACTAGTAAATGGTTTACAAAAAGTTAAACGTTGTCTTTTGCTATAAAAAACAACTCAAATTATTCAAGGCTTTGGAATGTATTAAACTCTTTTACCCAAAAATTAATAAAAACAGGCACCACCCCAGCATTACTATTGTGAATAATTAGCTTATCTGGATTCAACACCCAGAATCCAGACCAGCTGTGATCTAACTAACAAACAATGTAAGTTATAAACCTGTATATTATCTATATAACGTTTGTTACAGTCCTGTAAACCAGTGGTGCGCAAACTTTTTAAATGCCGCCCCCCCAAATGTTTGTTAACATTTATGTATTTAGCTAAACCACGACTTTTTGGGGGGGTTAAATCGAGGAAAAAAAACACACGATTTACATTAAATCCGGGAAAAAATACCTGTTAAATTAGTGTGTCCCCCCCCCGCCCACACACTTGTCGACCCTGTTCACTGCAGTTTCACCAACACACTCGCCACTTCAAACATAATTTTTCCGGTTCTACAAGCCCTAGAGTGATCGTCAATGGCTGATTTGAAAGGTAAGAACTTCTTGGACTAATTAGCTGTCATCTATGTATTTATTTAAAATGTTCTATCGTTTAATATATATATATATATATATATATATATATATATATATATATATATATATATATATATATATATATATATATATATATATATATATATATATATATATATATATATATCTATATATATATATATATATATATATATATATATATATCTATCTATCTATACAGTACTGTGCAAAAGTTTTAGGCAGGTGTGAAAAAATGCTGTAAAGTAAGAATGCTTTCAAAAATAGACATGTTAATAGATTATATTTATCAATTAACTATATGCAAAGTGAGTGAACAGAAGAAAAATCTAAATCAAATCCATATTTGGTGTGACCACCCTTTGCCTTCAAAACAGCATCAAGCATCAATTCTTCTAGGTACACTTGCACACAGTTTTGAAGGAACTTCGGCAGGTAGGTTGGCCCAAACATCTTGGAGAACTAACCACAGTTCTTCTGTGGATTTAGGCAGCCTCAGTTGCTTCTCTCTCTTCATGTAATCCCAGACAGACTTCGATGATGTTGAGATCAGGGCTCTGTGGGGCCATACCATCACTTCCAGGACTCCTTGTTCTTCTTTACGCTGAAGATAGTTCTTAATGACTTTCGCTGTATGTTTGGGGTCGTTGTCATGCTGCAGAATAAATTTGGGGCCAATCAGATGCCTCCTGATGGTATTGCATGATGGATAAGTATCTGCCTGTACTTCTCAGCATTGAGGAGACCATTAATTCTGACCAAATCCCCAACTCCATTTGCAGAAATGCAGCCCCAAACTTGCAAAGAAACTCCACCATGCTTCACTGTTGCCTGCAGACACTCATTCGGTATGCGCTCTCAAGCCCTTCGCTTAACAAACTTCCTTCTGCTACAGCCAAATATTTCAAATTTTGACTCATCAGTCCAGAGCACCTGCTGCCATTTTTCTGCACCCCAGTTCCTGTGTTTTCGTGCATAGTTGAGGCGCTTGGCCTTGTTTCCACGCCGGAGGTATGGCTTTTGGCCGCAAGTCTTCCATGAAGGCCACTTCTGACCAGACTTCTCCGGACAGTAGATGGGTGTACCAGGGTCCCACTGTTTTCTGCCAATTCTGAGCTGATGGCACTGCTGGACATCTTCCGATTGCGAAGGGAAGTAAGCATGATGTGTCTTTCATCTGCTGCAGTAAGTTTCCTTGGCCGACCACTGCGTCTACGGTCCTCAACGTTGCCCGTTTCTTTGTGCTTCTTCAAAAGAGCTTGGACAGCACATCTGGAAACCCCTGTCTGCCTTGAAATTTCTGCCTGGGAGAGGCCTTGCTGATGCAGTATAACTACCTTGTGTCTTGTTGCTGTGCTCAGTCTTGCCATGGTGTATGACTTTTGACAGTAACTGTCTTCAGCAACCTCACCTTGTTAGCTGAGTTTGGCTGTTCCTCACCCAGTTTTATTCCTCCTACACAGCTGTTTCTGTTTCAGTTAATGATTGTGTTTCAACCTACATATTGAATTGATGATCATTAGCACCTGTTTGGTATAATTGTTTAATCATACACCTGACTATATGCCTACAAAATCCCTGACTTTGTGCAAGTGTACCTAGAAGAATTGATGCTGTTTTGAAGACAAAGGGTGGTCACACCAAATATTGATTTGATGTAGATTTTTCTTCTGTTCACTCACTTTGCATTTTGTTAATTGATAAATATAAACTATTAACATGTCTATTTTGAAAGCATTCTTACTTTACAGCATTTTTCACACCTGCCTAAAACTTTTGCACAGTACTGTATATATATATATATATATATATATATATATATATATATATATATATATATATATATATATATATATATATATATATATTACACACACATATGCTCCCTTGAGAAAGATATGTACAACATATCGAAACGTTGGGCAGCTGGCTGTTTGAGCTAATTTTTATATTTATTTTATATATTATATATATATATAATTTTTTTTTTTACAGAACTGTCCCTTTAGTCATAGTCGCGGGCCCCTTACCAACTCCGCGGCCCCCACTTTGCACATCACTGCTGTAAACTAACAGCTTACAGGCAACCATTTAATATTCAGTATTTTAAAAGATGTGGGCTGTGGGTAACAAAAACATTTGAGAAAGAACAAAATTGTGTGTTGGAACAGTGCAGAACTCTGCATTTCCACAGTGAAAGGGTGTCAGCTCGTGTCCTGCCAAACAGAAAAGTTACAGCCAGTCACCCATTTTTTGTATTTACTCTACATTGCTGTAGTATTCATTTTAACCAGTTTTGCTATGAGAATGTTACTGAACAAGTAAATGCCTGCTAATAACGCAAATGTGCTGCATAGTGAGCTATACGCATTTAAAAGAAACGATTCTGATTTATCATTTTAACAGCGACTGTCTGAAAATGCTACAAAAGAGGAACATAGGCGTATATGATACATCACATACAATCTGGCCAAAATGTGCCTAAGCATCTTAAAAGAATGTGCATGCATTCTGTGACCTAGATTTGCCAGTTAGGCCTGTTGACCTGGTTCTCTCTTGTGACTTACTGAATACAGAAGTCAGGTATTGGTATGGTGATTAATATTGTCTCATCTATATATTCCTTCTGCAAGGAACACAATTGTGGGGCCCGATACAGGCGAGTTAAAGGAAGATATAAAATATGCTTTGTTTTTTTTTCAGGCTTGGGGGTAGACAAAGCATTTTTCTTGTATTAAATAAATAGATACTTTGCACTTCCCGGTTGTACCGATTTCTCTCAATTAGCATATATCACTTGTGTTTCGACAGGACAGCTGCTGACCGAAAAAAAACTCAAAATAAAATCCAGACGATACTTTCCTCTCTCTTGACAGAAGCCCCTAATTTTTTTTGGCTTGGCTGCCATTTGCTTCATTTCCCCTGCTGACACAAGGCTCCCCACAGAGCAGCATTGACGTCAGAGGGCTGGAGATGTATTACTGGAGTATGCACTTCTTAATCCAACTTCCAACTCAAGAAAACAGAGTTATACCCTGAATTGTGTCGCTGTTTTGTAGCAGGAGGTAGCATATCAATTTTGTTATGAATGAGAAAATACAGTGGTACTGTACAGTATCACAATATATAAGCAAGTTTAGAAAGAACTTTAGTTTATGGCTGAATTAGTTTTAGGAACTGTTTTACCCAGCCAAAATAGCTACTCCCAGTCTGTATCTCCCAAAGCAAAGCCTTCTGAAGAGCATTTGGGCAAGCCAGTGACAAAAGGGACGCCTGTACTTTCTCTTTTGTTCAGTGTGTGGCATTCAGAGGAGCAGCACTGCTTGGCACAGCCTTGCAGAGCTAGTCTTACCATTTATGACTCCCAGTGTTTACCAAACACACTTTCCTCAATAAAAGGTATTCATAATTAAAATAGATGGTTCTTCTGTTGGGGAGAACAAACAAACAAACAAAAACAAGCAACAAATTCAACATTATATAAAAAATGTAAATCTCACTGGAAGAGAACACTAATGTGTGTGTCACAAAAGCAGTTTTAAATCTAGAAAAACACTGTGCAAAAAGGAAGCCTATTTCCATAAAGGTACTGTTAATCTGTATGAATATGCATATCCTCATGTTTTGTTTACGATAGTTAGAAACGCACCTTCCCACATTTACCTTCTGGATTGTGCCTACACAGAAAGGGGACATGTGCAGATTTGCTGGGGCATGCTCACAAAAGTGCACTTTATTTTTTTGTGTTATTTAAAAGCTTTAGATAATTAAATTAAGAGCCACCGGAAAACTAAAGTTCCCAGGGCATCTTTATAAAAGAAATGTTACAATTGACCACATTCCATCCTTAAAATAAATAAATAAATAAATATAGTTAATCTGGCATGTCTAGAAGCTGCCATTAAGTTTACTATAAATTCTGCACTAGCCTGGGTTTGCTACTCAGCCGTTAATCAGAATTAATCCTGTGGCTAAACTGCAATAGTTCCACAGTTGTCCAGGAGTTGAGCTCAACTCCAACTCCAACTCAATCTTACTGCTTAAGCTGTGCAACCTCAGGGAAGTAATTGTGTTACTGTAGGTGCTTAAAGAACGCCAGGAAATTAGCGCTGGTATTTTTGCATTACGCTTTGCTTTAAACAATGGTTATCAATCCACATACTTTGCTGTTCAGCTTGAAGCATCATGGAATGTTAAACTACTAGCTCTCAGGTCAGACGGGCAGCAATCCTTGCATCCTCAATACACAGATCTGCCTCATTACAGGAGCTGGAATTACCAGCAGCCTGTTAAAGGCACACATTTCACTCGGGCCAGCAGTAACAACTCATATGTACAAAAATACCAAATAAAATGAAACCGCATATCAGAGGATACATTTACTGAAAACATACATGTTTGGAAGCTAGAGAAAGATTATAAAAAATAAAAATAAAAATAAAAATCCTAGGTTGTACCAAACCTATTCCTATATTGCTAATCTTCAAAATGACACTGGTTGTTTTAAATTATCTTTGTTGTCTTCTGCTTAACTGTCTGATAGTGTATGTCAGCAATTTCCTGAACCTTTGATCAGACATTCCAAGCAGGTACAGAATATTATTTCTCATGAAGTACAGCAATTGGTTTGGTCCCCATCCAGTCCCTCATCATGCCTTGATTGAGTGATATTCAACAATACACAGTATAGTAGTCTGAGGCAGGGAGGGAGTAATTTTGTGTGTGGGTGGGGGAGAAGGAGTCTTACATTGTTCTACTGAGCCCTAAATGCATCAAGCTACAAAAGAGATCAGAAGACAGTTTCATTCCCATTATAGTACATCTGTTTTTCATCTTGAATCCAGTTCCTCAATGCTGTCCACCATTTAAATCCTGCCAGCCCCCACCGTCCCCAGAAGAAATCAGGAAATGGAATGGGTGCAACTTTGTTCTCCGAGGTCATGCTGCTTTCGTTGTACTGCGCTCATTTTGGAAATATTTTTGATCGGTGCCTTCATTACAGCTCCACTAGAAAAACAGGAAACAAGTAAACCACACCTCTCTCTCTCTTTCTCTCTGTCAGCAGCTGTAGTTAAGAGCAGTCATCCTATGTTGTAATCAACACACTGGATTCATAAAGGAACAAATAAACAAGACACCAGCTTGAATTTAAGAATGGAGAGATACAGTACCTAGCCTGCTGTCTGTGGTTTAGAAGCTGAATCACCTACAAGACAGGAAACTAATAGTCAGAAAGCATACATTAGCAAGTGCCAAGACATTTAATGGCCCTTGTATTAAAAGATCCTTTACAGTTTAAACTGTTACATAGTCTCAGTGTTAATAAAACAGTAGACTTGATTTAGTATTTATAGACCTTTATATTATACTTTTGTAATTCCTTCAAGGGCTACATGTATTTCCATATAATATTAATTAGAGTTGTTTACAATGCTTCAAGTTACTATGAATGAATGAAAACAATGCAAGAAAGCCATTTCGATTTAGCCTTCCAGACAGTCACACTTTTACTGCCTTAGCAACTACTGGAATTTGGAATAGGACTGGCCATAGTAGGATTTTCTCCAAAAAGCAAAACTGTATTTTGGGACCCGATTATCAGGTTTAAACAATACACATTTTAACAAAATACAGAAACTACTTTGTCTGAAAATGGATATACCAAAATATCCATTCAGCAGCCCCACTTTCCACTGAAAGTATTATCATTACCCTGGATCAGCAAACTAGACACAAGCTATTTTGGAGAAGACCAATACATTTAGAAAAACAAAAATAAACTTCAATGAAATGACAAATTTTATCTAGAAGTATTTTTCAGTGTCTAAAAATGAAACAAATAAAGATTTTTAGTTGAAACACTTGGTCACTGAATTGAAGTTTATGCTAGTATTTCTAAATTCAGCACTATTGACTACGGAATATCAAGAATATCCAATTTTGCTCTGGGGGGTTTGATGTTAACTGCATACCCTAAAAATGTAAGTATGTGGGGTTGTCATCAATATAGCATTTGCACTGTTACACTAGTGCCACGCCAAACACAGACAGTATTATTGAAACAGAGCTTCATTACTATACGAGTAAATGAGTGAGGACAATTAAAATACATGAGGAATTACAACATTAAAGTGGTCTTTGGCTATTAAGCTTCAGGTAAATGACAATGCAAAATGATATCTACAGTACCACGGTTGGACATTTAAAGTACCCCAAAACACATTCAAATTCACCTGTTTCTTCATCTATTTTTGTAATTGAGTACATCTACTGGCAATAACAATGTACAGTATTTTCCAGAGCCACAGCATGCATGGTTTCTTCAAATTTGGGTGTGCAGTTCTGAAGGCATTCCTATAGCATAAAAACTCAGGCAAAAGTATATGATTGTGACAAATAGTCTAAATACATGTAATGAATGCCAAGTTGCACCTCAATTTAAATAAAGCAAGAGTAAGCATTGAGGATACTGTTCTGGAAGCAAGTTAAACAGTTCACCTGAACATAAGGGTGCACCTTGGATACCATGTGACACACAGGCTGTAACATAAGGACTAATCACTAGAAAAAAACAGTTTGTTAGAAATGTTCATAGTGCTGTTGTATAAAGTACATACCCATACAAGCATTCATATTTTCAGGTCAATAAATCTATTGGGCTACACTTCATATTCACAATTGGCTCACAAATTTGAGTGTTACAGACCACAAAAACAAAGTATTTAATGCTACATACAGTACTGCCATTCTTCACTTACAGTATTACTAAATGTCTCCATTAACCCCCTCCTCCCATTCTTAAGCCTTTTTTATTATTTACCTTGTGTCAGTACTGTGCTCAACTTCAATTCCATTTATTTGCTGGGTTGAAGACAGAAGAAAGTTGGTTCAGGTGACAGTTAAACCTAAGCAAATATTGAATTGGATAACTCTGGATATGAGTGAAAGCAAGCTGTGTTATTATTAAATATAATGGAGCCAGGACGCTGGGACAGATATTGCTTTTCATTGTCAGCAGCAATACTTGTCAGGACGTTTGTCAATAAGGCCTGGGCGGGTTCTCCCCCAAAATATTGATGAGTAGTTTCTGAAAATTTCAACAAGCTTGCATAAGGAGTAAAGCAAGGGCAAAAAATGCAAGAAAAAAATACCAATGTTAGACAGAATTGTGTGGTTTAATGCAATAGTTGACCAAGAGCTTTACTTTAAATACAAAGTAAACTATTCTTAATGCAGAACTCTTCAAAAGCCATATAAGCCGTTTAATTTGGCTCAAATATTGAGGTCTGTATGCAAAATATCAAACCTCAATTATACCCAAAATGGTTTTGTTTTAAAAAAAAAAATTAAATATATATATATATATATATATATATATATATATCCCTTTCCAACAGTCTTATGGTCACATAAGAGGACATTTACAGTAGTAGACTTACTGTAAAACAAGAATTTCACGAGTAAGAAATGTTTGCTAATTTCGCATTTATTAATCTGCAAAATTAATGTGCCGTACATTAAAAGAAAAAGCAGCGCAAACATTTATTGCAGCAAAAATGGACCTTGAAGGCCATTAGCGAAATTAAGTTCTGGAAATATCCTACTTAACTGTGTATCATTTAACCCGTCTTAGTTTCAGTGAAGGACAGCATAGCATCTGGTTTGGGAAGGAACAGTGACCACTTGCAACTGGGGTCCCTATTCACAAAGCTTTATTATTATGTTTTATTATTATTTGTTTATTTAGCAGACTCCTTTATCCAAGGCGACTTACAGAGACTAGGATGTGTGAACTATGCATCAGCTGCAGAGTCACTTACAACAATATCTCACCCGAAAGACGGAGCACAAGGAGGTTAAGTGACTTGCTCAGGGACACACAATGAGTCAGTGGCTGATTTGAACCGGGGATCTCCTGGTTACAAGCTCTGGTTATTTAAAGAATGCAGGGGAATTGACCAAATGGAAATTGATCAAACAACATTTGATCAAATTTTACTCCGATCTATAGCACAAGTATATCAGATTGATAGAGACCAATACATCTGACTTGTGGAATTCACATATTTTTAACAGGTTCATTCAACACAATAAACATCAACTAAAGCAAAGGGCCCCTGCCATAAGCCACCAGGCAGCAATGTGGTAGAAAACCACTACAAATGTGCTGTTCAAAATTCACTCTACAGTAGTCAATTTCTATAGCAATGAATGTATGGCAAATACACACTGCAATAAATAACTGCATGAACCTTTTAATCGCATTCTACAAGTTTTCAAGTCTTAACATTGTTCGAATACAGGTGTACTGGCCATTTTAAACCATGTTCCACACCCCATTGACAACTTAAACTGCAGCTAGCGAATGATTCGATAAGGTTTATCCTGAGCATGTTCACAAGCCACTTTTTAAATAAATAAATAAATAGCAAACTGACTCTAGTACAATTTTACTCCTGTTACCCCAACCACAACATTTGTAATAGGGTTGCCATCCGTTCTGGTTTTGCCTGGATTGTTCTCTTTTTGAGGCAGATTTCCTGGGAAATCTGCAAGACTTCTCGGGACATTAAATGTCAAAGTATATGATTTATTTTTGTACAAAATTACTCTGGTGTCCCGGTTTTTTGTAAGTCACAGGTGGGAACCCTATTTTGTATATATATATATATATATATATATATATATATATACACGCACATACATTTTTAATTATACCGCGCCTAAGGCTGAGCCCATGCAACCCCCTAACTACAGTTTTGCGTAAACGACAATAACGCAATAAAATAAACCTGTCCGTATCCAACAACTACTGCATTCTACTTATTATAATATAATTACAATTTCGGTTGACCGTAACACCCAATTGATGAAAGTTGTACATGTATAGCACCCCACATACACTAGGACACTAGAAGAAGAAAACGTTACTTTCACAATAACATACCAAAGAAAAATAATTCGATATATAAAATAAATCGCACATCAAATAACAAGGTCTTTTCCGAAAATCAATTAAGATTCTGTTTTTCTTCCTTCAAGTTAAACACCGATGGGATGCAATGAGAATATAATTTAGGTAGGCCAATGTAATATGGCCCGCTCCCCATATGAAAAAATAAATAAATACAAAATTTCGATGGAGACACATTGCGGTTATGCTTGGCTTCCAGGCTGTCTGAAAACACTAGTTTTAATCACACGGTCAGAAGCAAACCATAATAAATAAATGAATCATGCATTATGAATAACCAGCATTCGAATAATCTTCCTGACGCTGACGGTGATTCGCTTAGAAAAACATTTCAAGAGTGTACATGGCAGAATGCCGAAATAAAAGCAACCTCGCAGAGACCAAAATATGTATGTATACCTTATTAAAATATGGGCAACGTTACAAGTAATATATTCATGAATCCCAGACCCACGGTTTTTCAAACAAGGGTCGTATATGTTTGTTTTTTTTTGTTTTTTGCACTCAAGCAAACATAAGGCCTGATTTGATTAATACTAAAACAATATATACAAACACATTTTTATGTGTGTAAAATGTTTGTTAATTAGATTATTTAGTTGAATTTGGTTTTAAAAGGTTCACCGTTTCTAGTAAACCGTAAATGCAACGGAAAGCCCAACCCCTTCTACAACCAAGGCCAACCTTTGCAGAACGGCTGTATTCCTTGCAACAAAGCAGGAAATAGACATAGGCTAGGCAGTGCTCTACAAATATCTTTAACAAACACATGTTATTACCTGAACCAGACTCACAGCGCAGCCCTTTCTTATCGTCTGTCCGGTGATTTCTTTAAAAATCCGCCTTCAGATTCCACACATGCCCCCTGTTTGAAGTTAAATGTAAAATATTTCGGTTATTTTGTTCAGTAAATTCACAGATTTAAAGGGCCAGCACCATCAACTCAAACAGGATTTGACTTCGCCAAGCAATCTTATCACCACACCCATACAGAAACTGGGAACATGGCAACAGGACTCAGAGAGGGGGTGTTCAGGGAGCTGTCTCTTTTTATAAAGTAGCCAAATGAGCGTAGCTTTCAGTTTCTTACCTTTGGTTTAAAAGAGTATGTTTTATCTGATATTTTGTTAACAGCATATTATTTGTGTATTAATGGTAAAATAAACAGCAGAATTGGTTTAATTAATTATGTTCCCCTCCACCCTGCGAATGGCACAGTCCACCAGCTGCCTTTACAAAATGAAAGCAGGATGGGGAAACAGGACGTTTGTTTACCTCGAGTAAAATAATTTCACCACACCGTTTTTGTTTTACATGTAGTCGTTTTTATACGGCCTAGTTGTATTACATTGTGCTGTACATTCTTCCATCCCCATTGTAGCTAAGTAATGGAACAGCCCTAGCACAGAACTCACAGACCTACATCAGGAGCTTAACAATGGATACCTTTTAAAGGGGAAGCGTTTGACATTACTCCCCCAATCGTGATCAATTTACATATTGTTGTTGTTTCTTAATAACTGTTATTGTATGGCGTATACATATATTATAGTGCCAGAAAAATACAGATTTGCAGTATAGGCTGTTTGTATTGTTCAATAGAGGGCAAAAAAACTGTTATTAGACTTAATTTTCATTTGGACTCAGGTGTAGCCTATTATACCATGTGTCTTGGTTTCCTGTCTCATTCACTACCTGACAAATTATATAACCCCACAAGAACACAATGTAAGTCTCAGGTGGGGTCTTATTAACTGTAACACAAGAAGTTAACTATTGTGTTGTAGCTGACACAATTGTCTACACCTGTCAAAGTTAAAATAAAGTCTGGAAGACAAAACAATCAATAACAATCTAGCAAGGGATTTGTTATACTAATGAGAAACGTGTGTGTGTGTGTGTGTGTGTGTGTGTGTGTGTGTGTGTGTGTGTGTGTTTTAATCCTTTGTTGTTACCCCTGTAAGAGTTGGTCAACATTGTACTTATTATTTGCTTAACTGTATTACTCAGATAGCAGTATACTGTACAAAACCCATAAACCAAAGACCTTGGAATTCTAACTAACGCAAATCTTTTTGGCTGCAGACTGTAGCATCCATGATCTTCGTCAAGTCAAATCTGTGGTCTTCTTGACAAGATCCTTTGTAAAATCTCTAAGATCTACTGTAGATTTAAATCAATATGCATATCAATCTACATCCACTATTTACAGTGGGTGATGCACATGATTTAAGTGAAAAATAAATTGGCATAATAATATTTTCAATAGTGCTCTTCACAGAAAAAAAAAAATGAAACACATCCAGCCTTCCATATTACCACACCTCACAATATTTTTGAAAACTGAATGTAAGATAGCAAGTGCTATAAATCAAACATCTAACAATACATGTGAATTTATATAAATTTCTGTAGTATTAGATAGGTTTTGATATCACTATCGTAAGCCCCTTTCACACTGGCACTCCTACCCATGTCCAAACCTGGGTTCTGGCTACCCGGGTCACAGTCCTGTGTAGTGTGAAACCGTATACCGAGCGTCGTACCCAGGTTGACCCGGGTTGCAGTGACTCACCTCATGATGTGGTTCAACACGCTTCGACCAGGGTTGAGTGAGACAAAATGCATGACGGCTGTTCGTAAGCCGATGAAATAACAAACAGCTGCACCTGCGTGAAGGTTTCACTTCCTCAAGGAACATTTCTGTTTATTCTCTTTAGCCATATTTTTGTTGATTGAGACACACCATGAGCCAGATTGCAAGAAACATTTGCTCTAATCAACATTTGGGCCAACGGTTCAATCCAGAAAAGCTTGGATGGAAATGTCAGTAACAAGCTGCTTCCGGGGCATTGTGCACTTGCGTCTGTCATCCAGGTCAACCCTGCGTTATCAAAAGCAGTGTGAAATCGCGTAGCTGACCCACATGACACTGGGTCCTGACCTGGGTAGGTTCTGACCAAGGTAGAGCATGCTAGTGTGAAAGGGGCTTTAGTGTATAATATACACTACTGTCAAGTATTGGGACAGATTATGAATAATTCTGAGATTCATTGCTCACAAAATATATTGGTATCCCCAAATAAATAATCATTCCGTCATTCAATTATTTGATCTTGAGTTTTCTTTTACAATGTGGTGATGTTTTTCTTACCAAAAATGGTACAATTCTATTGGAAGCACTTTTTTAAAATGTCACCTTGCAGTGGCAGTAGCTTATCACATCCCATAGCATGTGGATCTCTCCATCAGGGCCAGTCACTCCACAACAACCTGTTCTGGAGTGATTGTTCTGTTCTACTGGTCAGGTCTGTGTTAACCGTTCATTAACCCTACAACTGTGAGGTTGAACCAAAAAAAAAGAAACCGCACAGCATCCCAAATGCACAGTGTCTCCTGGTAGCAAGTATTCAATCAAACAATCGTCTACTGAATCACGCAAGGATTGCATTCAGATCAGATAAGGCTACTCTTACGCAACTTCTGAATTTTAACAAGTTGTTTTTTTTTTGTTTTTTTTTTTTTATCAGGAGTGATTGACATTTAATACTGCATATTTTAGGGTAAAAGCTTTTTGGAATTAAGGTAATTGAAAAGTTACGGAGATGACATGACCAAATTGTCCTCTTTGTACACTAAGAAACTTTGCAAATATAACTAATTAAATAGTTTCAGTGTCTTATATGGGAATGAGTCATACAAAAACGTATTGGGGCATACCCATGACTGGGACCAGTTATTTTGAAGTTTTACAGTGTAAACTGTAAAATAATGGCTAATTATTTTAGAACCAATTTATTATGCCTCTTATTCAGATTTAACTGAAACATGAATAAGGTGGAGTTGGCTACAGTGAACTTGTTACTATAGCTACTTTAAGAAATCCACAAATTACTGTTGAATTGTAAAATGAGTAAACTACAGTAGATCACTCATAGACATCATAGAGATTTGAGTTTTATATACAGTAAATTCTCATTGATGCTGAAATGGGAAACATAGAGATGGTTTGTATATCTTACTGTTCTGAGACTTCTACTTGTAGCACAGTACTAAATAAATATACACTTGGTCTACATTGAAAATATTTCGTGTTTCATTTCTCATTGTGGTGGTAAACCTAAATAAATAAATAATATCAAATAAACCCTTTCAAAAGTTTGCGTAAAAACCTCTTGCAAAACTGAGTTTAAAAAGAGATTTGTTCTTTCATGTGTGTCTTGGCTGCTAATAATTTGCACCATAGGGAGAAAGACGTCAACGCAGTGTGTCCTGATGTGACACACAGAACTAACCCCCCTGAAGGCTGCAGCTGTTGACAGGAAAAGAGGTATCATCAATTAACACACCGCTCTGCATTCAGCCCCCCGCCGCCCCTTGGGTGAGTTATGAGTTAAAAATAAACTGCAGCCACCTGAACACCAGCAGCCACCGCGATCCACGTTCTAAACTGTGAACTACAACATATATCATAAAAGCGCATTTATGAGTTTGTTCTTTGGAACATGCATTGTTCCTAGGGCGTCACCTCTCAAGGTCTAATGACATGTTGTGATAATGCTTTATAAAGAACAGCCTGTGTGGTAGTAGATGCAATTGTGTTTAAGAATAAAATAAGTACTTATACAGTGTTAGAGACTCAACATTGAAGTATAATTTCCTAGTGTCTGTACATTAATTATTTCATCAGAATGCAGACCTTATCTGGGTAGTCTACATTGCCCTAGATATAGGAACCTGCTAGTCTCTACCTTTGTATTTCAGTCAAATAGAAATGCTTCAGCAACTACTTGCAGGTTAGCTTGTAAAGCCGTGATAGCTAAAGAAAGAAACTTCTATTTTCAACATACACCTACAGGTATAAGGTGGTATTCTCCTTAAATACTGTAATGTATTATTATTATTATTATTTAGCAGATGCCTTTATCCAAGGCGACTTACAGACACTAGGGTGTGTGAATTATGCATCAGCTGCAGAGTCACTTACAACAACGTCTCACCCGAAAGACGGAACACAAGGAGGTTAAGTGACTGGCTCAGGGTCACACAATGAGTTAGTGGCTGAGCTGAGATTTGAACAGGAACCTTCTGATTACAAGCCCGTTTTGTTAACCACTGGACCAAACAAGCCTTTTTTCACCTAATACAGCTCAAAGAGATTTGGCATTCTCATTGGACCCCGTTCACAAAAGAGCAGCTTTAAGGAATGTTTTGTTATGGAAAGTACATTTTGATTAATGAAGTCAAGTTTGCAGTTTATTGAAACAACTGTTTTAAAGACTATATTTCTTACTTTTCAAAGCACTAATTAATCGCAAAGAATGCAAAAAACATTCTTTAAAGGCTACTGTAGTGATTCAGCTTATTACATCCCATATCCCAATTCAGCTGGTTTCATAGACCCTGATTAGCCTTAATATACCCCACCTTTTTTAATGTTTTATACATAGGCAATGTCTTTTTTCTTTTTGGCTTAAATTATTATTTTGTCTTTATTGAGTTCCAATTGAATTTCCCCAGCACATCACTGACTGTGTGTTTTAGAACATAGTCATCTTTTGGACAAATCAGTCAACCATACATAGTACGGCACAAAAAAAGCCTGCCCATTATTTTCAGTGTAGAAATTACAGATGAGTGGATAAAAGGAAGATCCACTTGTTTTTTTTTTGTTTGTTTTGTTTTATTTTTATTTTTGCATATAACTTATTAAAACAAAAGCTTTGAAACCTAAGAGAAATGTCAATAAGAATAATATATATAGTTCCATTTCAAATAACTACTTCTGTTTTATCTTATATTTGTAATTTATTTTATGTTTACAAATCTACCACAGACTCCCCCTCACCTAAAAAAACAAACAAACAAACAATGTTGCTATCCTTGTAAAATACAATTTTAAGAAACAGTTGACAGTCTTGCAGTAATGCAATGTTTGTGGAAATCCAGCAGTTTATCAACTACACAGGAGAGATTATGTTGGTCTCGCTTTACTTGAAATAGATCAAGTATTCCTAAACAGTGAGTTCACCGTTAGGAACTCTTGAATTGTTAATGTCGCCAATGAAAGTGAACAGCAGGAAAGACTTCCCCTCATCTCTGCTAGAGATATAATCAATGGATTACAGATGAAAGTGCCAGAAGCCGCATACCCTTTTCTATTGGGGAGGGGGTCAATTTAATTCAACATTTCCAGATGGTGTTTTTGGGCTCTCTATTGGAAGTGATATACTAACTGGTAGTGACCCCCCCGCCCCCACCCATGTGACAGATTTATTTTGAATGACATTTGGGGTAGTTCTGATAGTCTCATCCACATGGGGATTGCCACCAGGGCCTGTTTTGTATGTTCCATATTCTAAAGTTGAACTCCCCTATAAATGAGTTGGTTTTAAATATAAATGTACCTCTTTGTATTCCTGTTGATGGAGCTTTAAGAAAAAAAACGAAGAGGGCGGTGAGCCATGGTTCACCTTATCATTGCCCTTGAGCAACTTTTATACTTTGAATGAAGTCTCATCCATAACTAAACAATACTCAATAGTGGGAAATTTAGAAATACTAATAAAAGAAACTCAATGACAAATTCGATGACAAGTGTATCGACAATAAGTCTTTCTCAATGTCTTCAATGTTGAGATGGGTTTTTGTTCACATTCTTGTATCCCTGTGGTTTACACCCCTAAATATGTGAAATTAGAATGGACTAACTCTCTTTCAACCTGCTGAAAAAAACGTTTTATGAACTGCAGGCTGCAGAATGTCACAGAGCTGCAGAATCTGAAACAAAACTCATTTTAACATTGAAGACATTGGGAAGTACTTATTGTCGTTGAATCGTACTAACTTTCTAAATTAAATACGGTATGTTTAGGGCATAAGAACTCTAAGACACTGCACCTTTGCTCTAGAACCATGCATTGCACAATGGATTTCTTTAGATCCTTCCATGCTCATTTTAAATACATTATTTTAAGCTTTTGGAGTTCTTATAGCTGCTCAAAAGATGAAAAGGGGTTTAACTCTATGGATTCTTCTTGTAGTGCTACTATTCTACTCACTACTCCTTAACACACAGAGGAACCCTGCAGGCTGAGTTTAACAGTATCTTTCTTAAAATGGAATTGATAGAAAAAATGAATTAACTCAATCTAGTCATCCAAATTTAGAAACATTCTGGATTAGGTGGGAACTGAAACACAGTGTGACGTACACTACAGAAAAAAAAAAAAGAAATTGTATATAAAGAGAGCCAGAGATCATTTCAAAGTGCTATACAGAACAGCCCGCAGAGCTGGTACAGTGGTTAAAGAAAAGGGTTTGTAACCAGAAGGTCCCAGGTTCAAATCCCACCTCAGCCACTGACTCATTGTGTGACCCTGAGCAAGTCATTTAACCTCCTTGTGCTCCGTCTTTCGGGTGAGATGTATTTGTAAGTGACTCTGCAGTTGATGCATAGTTCACACACCCTAGTCTCTATAAGTCGCCTTGGATAAAGGTGTCTGCTAAATTAACAAATAAATGAATGAATTTATTTTATGTTGGAAGAACCTGACAGTGGCCTTAAAACTTCAATAATGACTTCTCGTTGAAAAGTTTGTCAAGAATCTAATTTATTTTTACTATTTCTACATATCTTACAATTGTGCTATAGTTATGGATTATAAACTGTGGCTGAGTGTCCAAGTAAATTTCGCACAATAGCTATGAACCTAAGCTTACTGTAAATTTAGGCATAGAAAATGAAGGTAGTCCAACATTTGGCTTGAGCTTAAAACAGGTTAAAGTGCTTGGTTGCTTTGTAATGCTTTATAGCTCTTGCTTCATTCCCCCACTTTTTGTATTTTATCTGGACCAGGCTGGTGATTTTACAGCATGTCACTTTCACTCACCATCATAGAAATGCTTAAATCGGTTTATTCCCTTGACATACCACCCGACGTGTCCCACTTCTAAGATAAAAGATTCATTTTCTACCATTTGTGATGCGGTTCATGGGCGGCCCCTGCAGTGACTCTCTGGAGTAATCCACAAGGCTATATCGGGAAACCTCTTTAAACCAGTCATGTGATGAAATAACAAAGCCTCTTCCTAAAAGCCCAGTGACGTCAATCCGATAATGTACAAAGCATTCATGCTACATTACTGGAGAGGTACAAAGATTAGACTAATATTTTCTCTGTCTGGTTTAGTAAAAAGGGCAGCAGACAGTTTCCAACCCCGCGGCTAGGAGACTTTATGTCTTTTGATATTTTAAGACAAACCAATTGTCTAATTTGCGGTCTCTGCAGCATCAGTTGAAATCGAAAGATGCCATAAGACCATGAGACCTTAAAGAACAACGTGTTACACGTCTGGAAGATAAGGTATCTTAAATGGTGTTAACTTTTTATATTCTTTTCTTTTAAGTCATGAAATCCTGGTGACTTTTTAAAAATCAGTAGTTAAAAGCACCCCTGTGCCTTGTATAGAACTGGCAGAGCTCTCAAACTTATCTTCTCTCTAAGTACAGTTGGCACACCAGAGTGTAACCATTAACTTGTCCCCTGCAACACTCCAAGTGAATATAATAAATACTAGAGTTTATTCTTTGTGTTTTTTATTACTGTTACTGATGTAAACAACAAGGAGAATATGTTAGTTTAGATAATTGTTTGGTGGCCCAGTGGTTAATGAAAGGGGCTTGTTACCAAGAGGTTCCTGGTTCTAATCCCGGTTTAGCTGTGTGTGTGACCCTGAGCAAGTCACTTAACCTCTTGTGTTCCACCGATATGAAATGTCTGCCGATATGAAACGTTTGCTGATATGAAATCTCTGAAATATCTACACACAATCAGTTGTATCTTATAAAGATTTAAACATTGAAGTGGCTTCAAGCTATGTGGCAGATGAAACCCAGCAACTGGGTTACAATACAATTATATTTCTGATGCGTCAAATAGGAAAACATGCAGCACAACCTGGAAGAAATACTGTATACAAGTAGAAGCTTTGTATTACTAACTGCAACCCAAGACTAAAAATATGGATTCCTGGCTGCACAGATGGGACTAATAAAAACGGGTGGAATTTGACCTGTTACCCTACCCCAGATTCCTTATAGCGGGACAGGACTTATGAAACCACAAAAAGAAACCGCAATTGTTTTTTTTTTATTGCCTTCCTTGGTAACATTGCATTCCCTGAAGAAGGAAGCCAGGCTTTTTAAAGACAGGCTGGGAGGATGTCTTATTTTGATCTAAAAATACTTTTCTTTGTCCATGGCACATAGCCAGTGGCACACACAGACCTAAAACACTTATAAATGTTTTTTTTGGTTTTCGAGCGATATACTGCTAATCATTCCAGAGTTCCTTCTGGTCAGCCTAATAAAAACATCAAAGTGATTACTGCTCAAAATAATTGCACACTACCTTAAAAAAATTCCAGTTCTTTATCTTGAAAAAAGAACGACTCTATCAATGTCCACTGCAGGAGTCTGCAAGGTTAACATGGGCCTGAAAAGAAATACTGAAAACTATTTTGATTCAAATAAGTCAAAACTGTATCTGTGGAATTTGATTTGACCTCAAAGGGATGCATGAATTTTAAATAACTGTTTTTCAATGGACTTAAAGGTGCGGTACTGGCTATATGAATATTCTATGGGTATTTAGCCATTTAGCTGATGCTGAGACAGCCATAGATTCAAGTCACAGGACCACACGCTCTTGCTTGCTTGTTTCTAGTAGCTACGTGTAATGGTTATTTTTAGTCATTAACTGCATCATATCTAATTCAAAACAATCCATTCGGGATTCAGGAACAAAACACGCATATTAAAAAATCAAAAAACATGTTCAAAAAATGTGTCAACAGCATCTTTTAATTAATTTTTTTTTTTTAAATTAAATGAGTATAAGAACTTTTTACTCAGTCCCTCATAATATTGTAGCGATCTCGGTTCCCGCAGACAGGTGCATCACACAGGACGAGGCAATCCACACACAGGAGGAGGGCGGGCGCGAACCTGGGACCTCTCCAGCCCTTCCGCTCCGAAACTTCCCCTATCACAGGCATGCATTCCCGTTGTCTGCCTCGTCGTTACAATATTATACATTGCATTGATCAAGGTGTATCCAGAGAAACCTGGTGCATTTGGAAATGAGAATATTATGAGTTGTTCCAATTGATTATCAGAATGTGTAGTACCTAGTTTAAGGAAAATACATAATATACACATTAAACTGGAGTAATGCTTAATTGCACTAAAACGGAATTAATAATTAAAAATGCAGTGCCCACTGCTAAATAAATATCTTGGCATCCCTGAATAGATCATTGTCAACTGTTCAAATATATTCAAATTATTTTAACGAGCAAGCCTTTTCTAAGAGCAGTTGTCCTCTCAAAATGTTATCTGTGCTGGGCTACCATAAACATTATGCCATTAAAGTGATAACAGTCACCAGTGCACACATTCCGCTGGGAGAACGACAATCTCTTTCTACATTGGTAGTAAATGGATAGCATTTAGGCTATAACTGCGCTTGTGGGACATCTTTCTTAATTAAATCATGTGACAGTTTTTTAAGGAGTTTAAATTCCCCACCACTAGCACCATAAAGAATATTTTTGATATTTTTGGAAGGTCTGGTCAGTCCAATCATACAAGGGGGGAAAAAAAAACATGTCCTCCTCCCGATCATCATCTCAGCTCTTAAAGTTTTTATTTTATTTAAAGCAGGTGAAAATGATCGAGGAGCCATTGCTGCAATCTCTGTATCCTGTCAGCTTGTGTCGTTTATAGTGATGTAAGCACTAATATGATTTGCTGCCTATTGTAAGCATCTTCACCCCTGGCAGTCAAGAAAGATTTTTAAGGGAGAAAGGTTTCATGTAACCTCGACCATCGCCCAATGCCACTTTAACTCTGAGATTTTTTTTTTTTTTAACTCACAATCCACCTGCATCTCAAAAACTGAGCCCAGGGTGTCTTCCTGTTCAATTATTAATAGTCTGGGCCAGGTAACACAGCCTCAGCATATAGAAGCTGGAAATATAATTCCACTCCTCATACACTCTGCTTTGTTTTGTGGCTTTATGAAATATGCTTGAGAAATCATGTCCTTTTATTCTATTCTCTAGTTGCTTTTTTATTTAAGAATTTGGAATAATTCACCCAACAGAACCTTTGTCAAGAATCTGCTGCAAAGATGCCTCCCAAATTCAACTTTTGTTAGACAGTGCTTCAGAAATAAAAAAAGAAAAAGGAAATCTGCACTCTGGGAAAAAATAGAACATCAATAGCTTGATTTCTAAAAAAAGATGCAGCTGATGCTAAAAATAGCTTTGCAGCTTGGAGCAGGTACCCTTCCTGCATTTCAATTGCCTTCTTTTTGCTCCCTGGCAGATAACCTTGTGTACCCATGCTGCTAAACTCGCTTTGAGAGCGCAAAAGCACATTTTCTAGGTCCGAAATTACCACTCATTAAAAAGAGACCAAATGTAAGAATAAAGAGGAAAGTCAGCTGCATCCACACTGATTTTGTGTATCGTTTCCTCACAGAAAAACGAGAATCCTTTGTTGACAGGGACTGCTCTCAAAATACATTTTAAGTCCCTCCTAATGTCTTTAGTCTTTAAAATGATTGGTTTAACCCCACTTTTTATGTTGTGAAACCAAAAGCGATCAAATAACAAACATTACAACTAAATAATTGTTTTTATTCATTCAGTGGTCCAATAAATGTGATAAAAGCATAAAATGTACTGAAAGAGAATAATACACTATAGTGATAATAATAAAAGATTTGAAGAACGACATATTACAAACACATATAAATATACATTCTTACACCATCTTTTGGACTAATTCATACTAGATGGATACTAAGTCAAAAATATATTGTACAATCTAGGTCTGCTGTTGCAGAATGTTGCTATATATTATTAGATTATATTTAAGATCTGCTGTATGTCATTTTTATTTTTATTTTATGAATGTAAGAATGAATAATATGTTAGTTTAACACTTGGTTTTGAAATGGAAAAATGGTGCCATGCACATACTGTAAAATGCACAAGTCAATGAGACTACATGCACAGTAGACAATGGCAAAAGGACAGTGTCCTTGCCTTTTTCATTATAGCTTTTAATATACATTTAAAAAACAGTAAATAAACAATTAAAAACAAAGGAAAACCATGTAGGCCATAAAAAAAAGATTTCAAACTGCAGTGAAAGAAAAATGTAACAATTCATGGCATGGCAGTCGTATGCACACATAAGGACTATTGTAATCTGATTAAAAACTAATGAATTTTTTTAAATACATAAAAAGCCTAAAAAGGAAAAATCAGCGTTGTCTTATCCACCAGACATATCTCCAGGGGTGGTTGTCCGTTACCCGGGCAACCCTCGCAAATGGCAACTGACGTCAAGTAGGTAGGAAAAATACCACTGAGATCAGGAACTGCCATGCATAATGTATAATTCGAAAAAGCCGTACTTGAAGTGACATAAAGTGCACGAGACTCTCTCTCTCTCTCTCTCTCTCTCTCTCTCTCTCTCTCTCTCTCTCTCTCTCTCTCTCTCTCTCTCTCATTTATTTATGATTAGTACTGTATAGGTCGAAAACCCTTCATATACTCAGTCAGAGCTGCAAAGTGTATGTACTGTACAAGATCAATTAGGATTTTTTTTTTTTTTAAATACTGCATGTCGTTTCTCAGACTTAAGGGCAGAGAGTTTGATTATTGCATCATGTAACACAGGTACTGCAAATAGTTACAATGCAATATTTATTTAAAACTAAATCTGGAAACCATGAGGTCGTTGACACGGCTTGAAATTACATTTATGAGTCAATTCATGGGCTGCTTTTTGTGCACAGCCTATATTATAAGGCATTTCCCAGAAGTGTTGTGTTACTGTAGCATAAAACGCCTACCGCTTTTATCAAAGGGAAAGCACCATGAGATCCCCACCTTACCTTCTAATAACTACATCAGCAAGACTGCAAAAATAAATTGACAGCATTGT